>BLBF01000010.1:44672024-44691880 GCA_015471245.1 Laticauda colubrina | reverse complement strand
GTACATGATGCATTTGCCCCACAGGCTGAGAGTTTGACACCCCTGGCTTATTGGATGGCTTTCAGCTTATTTAATGCATTTGTAAAAACTGCAGTTGTGGGATTGGAAATATATCTTTGGAATTCAGAATTGGGAATATACTGTTATAAGACAGTATAAAACAGCAAAGATGACTACAAAAATGATATGGGAATTAATTTATTAACTAATTAACTAGTTAACATTTGATTGTTCTGAATTATATCAATTCAAAAATTATATCCTCAAAAACTCAGAATCTGAGAAAGAAAGTGAAAAATCAAGAAAATCATGCTAGGCTGGGGATGGGGGAGTGAAGCTGCCCCACGCACCCCACACCTGCTTACCTTAGGACCACTGCAGTCAGTCCTCCCATGCCCCAACACCTGTTGTGCCACTGCCCGACCATAGTGCCATATTGTTTATGTAGCTTTCAGATTGCATTGGTTGGTGTGGTGAGTTTTGAGGTATATGCATGGGCCCACATGTGTGTACTCTATTGATGCCCTTCTGTAGTGTGCAAATCTATTGATGCCCTTCTTTTGTGCAAATATATATGAACACACACACCCAGCTACCATGCAGATCACTGTGCAACTGTTCTAGAATTGGTAATTAAACGTGGAATCAGGCACTGCCTCAGTCTAAGAAAATACAGAATTCTGAAGCACCTTTTACATGGACTTTTATCATAGACATTAAATGTAAGAGTTATTAAATTTTCAGAACCACAACCTATGTATATCCAGCTAAATCTTTAACCACACAGATAAGAAGATTGACTGGAACATCCTATAATTTATTTTCTATTTCTCTGTTTTTCACATAGTATTGCTATTTACAGTATTCACATATGTACAGCATATAGAACATGATTTTGTTCTTTAACCATAAAAAAATAATTGCACAATTTAATTTCACCGAAGCTCATATTTTATCTGATTAGTATGAGTACAAGATTTAGGCATATGAACATGCCTATAAATTATGAAAAAATAATTCTACAATTTATATTAAAATAAAATTGTCTGGGATATACATTTTCAGAGTTGTTATGATTGTTCTTTTTATCATAAACCAAGTATTCCATATTGTCACTAAGATTTGGATCAAATTATTATTTATTTGGACAGCAAATTTAATTTAATCCTTGAACATGCTAATATAATCCTAAATAAGGTATGTGCCAGTTATAGATTTAATAGACTTATCTGAAAATCACACTGTTGTTAATTTGGAATAATATAAATTGAAAGCTGGCAATTCAGCTCACAGAGCCAAGATTTTAAAATGAACAGATTCATCTAACTTGAGTTGGTATATGATCCGATCTTGCCAGCTGATGCTGCCAAAATAATATATTTTGGATATGCTAATAAAGACATTTCTGCTTTGGACCTCTCTGGAGCTTTCAATACTAAGTTTTATGCAAATGAAAATAACTTCTTGGCATCCAAGTTTCTTATATTTCTGGATTACTTTAAACATAATAATGCAATTACATCTAAGAAGCATGCAAATTATACTTGATAAACTCTTAGGTTTTCATTTTGGAATCAATTTTTTATCATTCAAATAGTGATAGACATTTTCAAGTATAGAAAACTGTTAGTGAAGATGGAGCTCTCTTACTGAATTGAAGTCTCTTATTATTGTTTTTAAGTAGATAAACAGCTTGACATATAAGGAGCATCTAAGTGCCATATTTGTGTTATTCAATTTCATAAACATTTAAATGTTTTATTTTATTTTTTCAATGTTTTGTTTGTACTTTATGTTATGTGTAAAACAGGAAACCTATTAAGATAAATACTTCAAATTAAATTTGTGATCTCAAAACACCTGAGTCATAAATTCATATTATGGTTATTAGACGTGTGGGATTCATTCTTTGTGATACACCATGGAGTAGAAAAAGAACTCTGCCGATTAAATTAATGTATTTCATGTGAAATTATTGAAGATATGTGATATATGTCTGCATTTTCTGACTTTATTATTATTTGCTGTTTTTCTGTTGCATCCTTTCGCCCAATTTTCATGGACTCATTGAGCAAGTACCTCTTATTCTAAATTAACACGCAAGATCTAGTTTTTATATAATCAAATGCCTAGAGTCACCTTGTAGGGAAGATGGGCAGCATAAAATTTTAATTTGATAAATAAATCAAATATATTTAATACATTGATTAAAATAATAAATCCACAGAATCTGATTCTAAGTCTGTCCATTACCAAAACAACAGACAGGTGGAAATTGCCCCTTCCACCCAAGAGAGAGTTACTTCCAGCCCCGTACATAGAGCAGGCTGGCAAAAAAGGAGCACAAAACTGAACTTTGCAGCATAAACAGAACTTGAAACAAAGCATTCACTGAAATTCTTTTGTAATGGGCTATTTAGTTGTTGCTTCTTCATAAATCAGAAATTATTCCATCTTGTTTCTTTGTATTCTTCTATCTGTTCAATACAGTTTACCCAGGAGAAGTCTGGCAGGTTATATACAAGTATTTCTTTGTTGTTCTGCCTTGACAGCAACGAATTAAATAAGTGAGGAAAATATATGCATTATTAATAAATTGGTAAAATGAGTACCCAGAAGATTATATCTCTCACAACTATGCTGGTGTAGCTAACATTGCAAAGGTCAGATGCAAGTGAAGTTGAGCAGTGTGCAGAATAATAATGCTAAACATGGACATTTAACTGTGCAGAGTGACTCCTGTGCAGAGTTTTTTAAGCTGGCTGATTCTGGAATGAGTAACCTTTGCTTAATAATGGCAACTCAGCAAAGAAATGCATGGATGGAAGTTTTTACTATTTATATATCCTCCTCTATATTGAGACATAAGTGTCTAAGACATCTCTCCTGTCTGTAGGAAAAAGAGGCTTCTAGTGCACAGAGATGTAGAGAGCTCAGAATCTATTATTTGTTTGCACCAAAACACAGAGGAACAAATTCTGGTCTATTTTGTTTACATTCCTTTTATAATTTTCAGTAGTAGCTCAACACACTAGTGAATAAATTCAGAAGAGAACCTGAACATAATAACATTGAGAAATTTACAGAGTGGAATATCCTGATACTGTTTTTTTTTTTTTATATATCAGTGTGTATATCATATCAGTATGCTAGATTTGTTAAAAAAAAAAAAAGGCTGTACAAAAAATATAAGAAAATTGTATGCTCAATTATAACCTAACAATTGCAATGTGTTCCCGTATAATGCATTATAATAATTTAAAATTTTATTATTCCGGTGTGACTAACATAAATACTTCATATCTTTAATTTCAGATGGGAGATGAAAGAGAAAGAAACTCTGAAAGAGGAAGAAAGAACGATGCTAGAGAAATTACAAAAAAAATATGTCACACCACCTTCTCTTACTTCAGAGGATAAGGAATAATAGAACCTGATAAGGATATATTTTAGTCAATTTAGTCAAAAGATAGTCAATGATATCTTAATGTCAATTAAATACATTTTTCCGAAAAAGAGCATTCAAAAAAAAAAACACCTCAACTACATAATTTGTACATATTCTATTTTATTTGTATTTTCTAGAAAACAGCTGCATCTTATATTTTATAAATGTGTTTTCTTAATTATTTTATAGTAATATTTTGTCATATGCAAGATGAGAAAAATAGTTTTAACAATTGTTAATATAAATTGTATATATCGCACAGTATAATATACTAAAATCTGTAGTAGAATCCATACATACTTTAAATCTGTTACATTTACCGTTTTTGGAATAGTTATAAAGCATATCTTAAACATGAACCTTTTCTTGTCTCTTCTATGTTTTTAGCTAAATAGCACTATTCTAGGTTCTTTTCTGAATATTTTCTAGACAGCTGCACATGTGTTGGAAGCAAAAGTAGGAATGACAGATGAATTGCTTTGCTTGATTTGCTGGCATTACCATTACAGTGTCCTTGTTTAGCAACCATTCAGAGTGATAAAAAGTAACTTTGTGATTAATCCTCACATTTACAACCTTTACAGATCTGTAAAGCACAGGAAAGATGAAATACAAACATAAGTACATTCAGTTTCACTTAGCAACTGCTTCATTTAGCAACCATTGCTAGTCTTGGTTGTAGTTCCCTAAACAAGGACTATCAGCATAGTTAGATTCACACATTTCTTTTTACATATAGTCTTCAACATACAACCATTCATTTGAACCATTCAAAGTTGCAACAGTACTGACAGTACTATTCCCGCTATCTCTATGGTCAACTGATCAAAATTTGGTTGCTTGACAACCAGTTTGTATTTACAATGGTTGCAGCATCTCGGGGTCATATGCTTACCATTTGTGACCTTCCCAGCCAGCTTCTAACATGGAAAGACAATGGAGGTGGACAAATTCATTTAACAACTAGCTATGATAAAAAAGGTGGTAAAGTTGATTATGACTCAGTTATGCTGCTAATTGTGGTCATAAGTCAAGAGCTATATCTTATGTCTATGTGCCTATGTGTTATTTTTTTCTGTATTTTTAAAGAACACAAAGGATAAAACAGAAAATATCACAATCCACCTTTTCATCATATTGAAGTAATATGCATTTCAGATACTACAAAGATGTACATCTCATAATTGGAAGAAATTTATGTTTATAGTGGCGTCCGAGATAGCAATTAGATATACCTTGACCTTATTGGGAAGATTTGCATTTGATTTTTCTTCTCATGACAAAGTGACACTTTGTAGTAATTCTTATTTGATAATGGTTGCTACTGGCATTTAAAAAAATCATCAAAATCAGTTTCTAAATAACAATAATTTGAAAACTATCAAAACTCTACAAAATGAATATAATTTACATAGAAGTGGCAGTTAAAACTCCACACTGCTCAGCCTTGATGTCCTTCTGACCTTAGAAGCTTCTAAGCCAATAATTGATGATTAACATAAGTTAAATATTTCAGATATATATTTGAATAATATCCTGGAAATTTGGAATATCAAATTGGAGTATTTTATACAAACAAACAAAAGGCTCCCTGTTTTAAAGAATACAGATAGTCTTTGATGAACAATGGCAATTGTGACAGGGATTTCCATAGCAATGGAAATTACAGTTCTATATAAAAACTGTAGCAGTTCTTTAGGTTCAAAAAGTTTCAAAGCAGTTGGCATATACTAGAGGTTTCTAGATAAAAAGACCAAAATCCTCCTGAAATCTCTTGAGCATTGGGATAATATCCAATATAAAAGTATCAATTCTCTGAATCTGAAGCACAAAACCCAAGTACTTAAAGAAGGTTGTTGTTCTATTTTGTGTTATTTGAGAGTTGAATATACTTTTTTGAAGTCTCTCAGAAATTACACACACATCATTTTCTCAAGGTTTATTTGTAATGAATGTTCCCTACAGAAGTGAACCTGTACTCCCACCGCGCTCTGAAGACTTTCCAGGCTAAGATAATATGAAACAGGATGTGCACAAAACAATATATAGATCCATTAGCCAGGAGGATGAAACTTCCCAAATGAAAACCACTTAAAGCCATAAAAACATAATCTGTAGAAGAGCAGACTCAATTTAATGGGAGCAGGAAAGAAGTGCCTTTTTGAGTAACTCTTTTCAATAACAAGGAGTACCTTTGATTAATGTTTCTAGTTTTTTGAAGTAACAGGCAAGAATATAAAATTCTGATTAAAAACTGGTCCAAGCTGGCCAGAGACAAGAATTACCCAGAGAGTTGAACTTTAAGCATTTGAAAACTCAAACCTACTAAATGTAATTGGTCATTAGCAAGATCATGCTAATAACATGGGATGAACTATATATAAAGTTACTGAGCAAGCACACTATATCACAAACTCGTGGTGGGGAACCTATGGCATGCGTGCTGGAAGTGGCACGCAGAGCCATTACTGCTAGCATATGAGCCCTCACCCAGAAAAGGTCTACTGCGCACACGCCGCCCACCCACCGACTGTTGGGTATCTGGCACGCATGCGCGGCAGCATGGTGGCGCATGGGAGATGTGTATGTGCAGCACAGTAAATGGCATGTACATGCACAGAAGCATGCATCATGATCGCATGGGCTACGCTTGCATGTGCAAAAGCATGCAGTGAAGTCGTATGGGTCACATACGCATACGCAGGGGGCATGGGGAGGGCACACACATTGCTTTCTGAGTGATGGCACGTGAGCATGAGTGCACAAGTGCACACGCAATTATCAGCACAGGAGCCCAAACAGGTTAGCCACCATTGTCACAGACGAATTAAATTATGCTGACCAATGGAAGAACACATTCCAAACCCACTATGTACGAACAATATATAGTGATTTTTCCCTTTGAAGAAGCCTCTCATCTCGCACCCAGTGGGGATTTCTCTTTTACTTATACATAAATAAACAGATATTAATATACCTTTCCAGCTCAAATCCTATTTTGGCAAAGCCACACCAGGTTAATGACCTTTCACCAATTTTCTGAGAAATACAGCCTCTTTGCAGCCTCCATAGTTCGATTACCAGATCTCCAGTCAAATGGCAAAGTCATGCATGTCTCCAGAATCTTGGGAAGGCCAGCAGATTTGAGACCAATCTGATCTCAGGGGGAAGGATATTCCAAAGAGCAGGTGCAATGGCTGAAGACTTCTCCTGGGTCCTGTCATATGATATTCCTTTGTGGATAGGACCCACATGCCCTTCCAGAAGGGACATGATGGGAGAGGGGCGGTCCCTCACATAACCCAGCTTCATGGCATGGAGGACTTTACAGATCATTACCAGCATCTTGAATTGAACCTGGAAGCAAACTGACAGCCAAAGTAGCTTGCAGAATAGGTGTCATGTGGTGCTGATATACAGGCACATATAAATGCCCATGCCACTAATATTTTGTACCAGCTGACACTTCTTGATGTTCTTCAAGGGCAGAAGTGTAATCCATGTGAGAGGTGACCAGGGAATGAGTTACTGAGCGTAGGGCCTTCCAGGTCTAGAAATTGATGCAACTGGTGCCCAATTTGAAGTCATGCAAAGGGCAAAGACTATCGATCCAGTCACAACTGCCATCTGCTCACATAGTCCAGAAGACTCTGGATTGTGCAGCTCACGCCCTGCCTTCAGAGGACCTTCGCCCCTCAGTCAAGCAGACGTCAAACAGGAACGGAGAAAGAACTTTGTGGCTCCACACAATCTGAACTTTTATCTCCGCACTCAGCATTGAGTGAATGAACTGAACGAACCCCAGTTCAATGCCTGGTTCTTTCTTTCTTTCTGGACTCTGCCAACAATCACAGAAATCCACCTGCCAGCTTCCCTTTCCGCTGCGCGTTCTGATTTGCCAGCCTGACTTCGTCGAGAAGGCAAACTCGGGTTTCTTTCAGCAAAGTCTTATCAGACCTCGGCTGCAAAAAAAATAAAAATAAAAAATAAATAAATATAAAATAAAATAAAACAAACACAAAAACAGGCCTTTCTTTGCCATTTCACTGCCGCCAGGAAAGTACTACCGACCCCTGATGCGTCAGTTCAAGCCGGCTGTCAGTCCCCCCCTTTTTTTTTTCTTTTTTTTTTTCCTGGGGTACCGAATGTAAAGATGGGGGGGGGGGGGGGGGGGGGGGGAAGGGTGTCTCAGAAAACACGCATAACCTTCAAACACTACTCAGACCTCGTTTTCCCCCCCCCTCCCCCTAGAGCAGGATTCTGCGCGGGAAGACCCGCGGGGGCCGCTTCCCCTCCCCCCCCCCCCAACTTTCCAATTGAAGGAGGGAGGGAAGCGCGAACTCTCCGGCTTGGCTCCGTTCGCGTCACCGGAACCGGAACCGGGGTTCGACATTTTTTTGGGGGTGGGGTGGGGTGGGGTGGGGGTGGGGTGGGGGTAGGAACGGAAAAGGCGGGCTAAACCAAAGCCAAACAGTAAAGAGGAGAAGCGGCGGTGCGTCTCTCGGTAACAGTTTTTTGCCCCGCCCCCTTTCCCCGGAACTGCAGGTACGTGGAGCCGCTGCGCTTTGCTTTTTGCGTACGCCGACGGCAGGCATGGCCCTTTACCCCTCTCCGATCGGGCGATGTCGAGCCCTCTCGACCCACCCCCACCCCCTCCCCCTCCTCAGGTGTGCGTGTTGAGCGTGAGGAGGGACGGGCGGCGTAGGAGAAGGAACCTTCCCTCCGCTTCTGGTCTGCGTCCTCGGTCTTAAAACGGGCCCGGGAAGCGGAGAATTCCGCTTTCCCCTCCCTTTCGTCTCCTCGAGCGGCGCTATCGACGGGCACGGCGATGGTTACCTGCCGAGGAGAGGAGGAGAAAGCCCCTGGGGCGGGGGCGGCCCCGTGTCCCTTTCTTTGGCGGCGGCGGCGGCGGCGGCGGCGGCGGCGGCGCGGGGGGGGGGGGAGAGGTGTCGCCTGTCACGGACAGGAAGTACAAGCGGGCGTATCCTCGAGAATCGCGGGAACTCGCTTGTCCTTCCCACTCTCGTGGCGCGCGTTTTCGAGATGCTTTTTCGAACCTGGCTTCCCAGGAGTGTCCCAAAACCAGGCCCTTAAAAGAGATTACTCGGCTTGAACGAAAAGAAAAGAAAGGAAAGGAAAGCGGAAAAAGAAAAAGAAAAAAAAAAAAAAGAAAGCTGCGTGCCTGGATTGGGGTGTCGGATCAATTTTGTTGAACTCAACGCAGGCAGGCGTTTGTCTTTGAGCCCGAACTGGAGGTTTTAAAAGTGCCAGAATGACAACCACCCGGATTTCCTGCAGGATAAGAACAGATTTAACAGATAATCAGAGTTGGAAGGGACCTTGTAGGTCATCTAGTCCAACCTCCCACCCAGGCGGGAAACCCTACACCATTTCTGGCAAATGGCAGTCCAATCTCTTCTTGAAAGTCTCAAGGGGTGGCGCTCCCACAACTTCCGAGGGCAACTTCTGTTCCATGGGTTGATTGTTCTCGCTGTCAGAAAGTTTCTCTCCTTGTCCAGTTTCCATCCATTATTCCTTGTCTGGCCTTTGGGCGCTTTGGAAAATAGCTTGACCCCTTCCTCCCTGTGGCAGCCCCTCAATTATTGGAAGACCGCTATCATGTCTCCCCTGGTCCTTCTCTTTATTAGACTAGCCAAGCCCAGTTCCTGTAACTGTACTTCATGTGCCTTAATCTCCACTCCCCTAATCATCCTGGTTTCTCTGTACTTTTTCTAGAGTCACATCTTTTTTATAATGTGACGAACAAAACTGGATGCAGTGTGGTCTAAGTGTGGTCTTACTAAGGCTTTATAGAGTGGTATTAGTACCTCACTTGATCTTGATTGTATCCCTCTGTTAATATAACTTAGGTTTGCATTAGCTTTTTTGGCTGCTGCAGCACACTGCATATAACAGTAGCACCTTGAGTTCAGTCACTAACACTCTCATGTGGGGTTTTTTTAGTGCTTGATTCCCCAGAGTTCCTCACTGAGAGGTCATATTTGCCAATGTATATTAATGGTGGTGTAATAAAGTGTTCTGTTCCTAATGCAACTTGCAAAATAGTAATAAAAAGTAGGGTACTGATCTTCTGCACTAATATCAATGCAGTTGCTATGGAAACCAGTTGTGATTCTTCAGGATTCTATCTGAGATCTGTTTACCATTATTTACCTAATCTAATTGTTGGGATTCACAAAAAATGCAGTCTGGTTGACTGACAGTATTCTAAAAGTAGATTGTGAAAACTGAACTAGAATGTCTACCTTGTAAAAAAAACACTATAGCTCTTCTTGAACAGTGGAACAGTGCATCATTGATAACTATTGGATTATGCTTTTTTTCTTCAATATGCCAATAGAGAACAAAGAACAGTCATTCTGTAACATCGCATAATCATTTTATCTAGTGCATTCTTCTCCAGCCTGGCATCCTTCAAAGTTATTGGACTGTATTCTTGTGAACCCAGACATTACTTTCAGCATCTGAGATGATAATCACTTTAGAAGCATATTATTAATTTAACAACTGCAGTGATTCATTTAATAGCTGTGTCAAGAAAGGTTATAAAATGGGGCAAAATTTACTTAACTGTGTTGCTTAACAACAAAAATGTTGGGCTCATAAGTTGAAGACTACCTGTAAATGTGTTGTTGTAACAAGAGGACACAACAATGCAACAGTGTAAAATATATAAAAATAAATAAAAGTGTAAAATGTAACAAAGCAAAATAAGGAAACAAAATGCTGATGTATAAATGTTAATGCCTTTTCCCATGAAGCATTGGTAATATTAATTAGATATTGGGGAAAGGCTTTTATGATTTTTTTTATAGTACAGTAATAGTGTCACGATGAAAGTTTACATAACTATTCTTCAGTTTCATCTTTATTGCTAACTCTTTCAGGAAGCCCATCTGAGATTTTATCTGTTCCATGGTTCCCAGAGAAAATAGGGAAAAGTCTGGTACACTGATTCCCAATGTTATAATGGAAAAAAAATAAAACTTTGCAAGGTGCAGCTCTTGCAGTCTTTCGGTTTTCTTATAATGCCACAAAGTACAAGGTGTAATAGAAAGTAACCCTGCATAGATCTACATATAAGTAGCAGGGTGCATCTTTACTGATATTTCAATGCCAAGTTTCTTGCAAAGATTTTGGCTCTTCTTATGGTGACATACCTATTCAATATTAAATCATGAAATTGTGTGCATCTTTTTAAAGGTAGTCCTTCGGTTATCACAACGATTGGGACCTAGATTATTACTAAGTAATGTGTTTGTGAAGTGCAATGTCATATGTCCACATTGCTTGGTGATAGCAATCCCACTAGTCCCAGTTACCGTCAAAATGTTAGGATTATGGGGTTGTTAAGAAGAAAGAGGTATAATGGTCTTTGGGAATGACCTTGGGAGATGGAACAAAGAATGCTGCCTAGGAACAGTCAGATAAGAGGCAGCATAACCCACAACTGCATAATGGGCAGAGCAAGGTTTTCTCAGGCTATAAAGATGATGGTGGGATAATTGTACTTTCAGACTTGCAAGATTCTATTAATGTAGCTTTAGAATAAAGTAGAATTAGCTTCTGTTTGTGTTTCCCGCCTGGTTATCTTGTGAGGTAGCTAGTAGGAGTCCTAGGTTAGGAATGCAGTGTGGGGGCTCCTACAGGTGATGCTACATGCAGGTGGGCTAGTGAGGACTTCAGATGGGTACTACAGGGTGAAGCTAGGCCAGCAAGGACTCTAGGTAGGTGCTGAGGTGCTGGCAAGTTCTGTGGATGGGTAGATGCTGTTCTCAAAGAGTATTGTTATCTAATTTGTTCTTTTATCCTTCCTGTTGATAGTTTTCTATTAGTATGATTGCATGTTGAATTTGGGAGAAGGAAGAAGATAATCTTGATGTACCAGGAAAAGATATTTGACAATAAGCACTGCAAATCCGTGGACTTAAAAGTGATTGAGAATCAAGCAGATTTAGTCTGATATGTCAGCAAAAGAGACTACAGAGACAGGCAAATTACAACGATGAATATTTTTTTAAGTAGTAAGTTGTAGACTGTAAAAATAATAAATTATTTATGTGAGAAATATGGGAAGTTTTTTATCAGGGCAACCTGGTCTATCCAATTATAGGACGGAGCATACTGCTCCGCTTTAAATTCACAAAAATATGAAAAGTGAGTTTGCAAAACTTGAAGCTGTTGTCATCCCAATCATAACAGACCCTCAAGCTCTAAATACTAGATTACAGATTAATAATTATTTCTGTGTTCTAGTATATTATATGACCATCTTATTTGATTAATAGGTTCTTTAAAAATTAATTATAAGCTTAAGCAATGAAGACAGATGACTAAGGACAGAGAATTTTGGGGAATGGGATAAAAATTCATACTGACTGTTAAGCCCATGTCCCACTGCACCAACGGATGCAAAGAGGATGTAAAACATTAAAAAATGTTGGAAAACGCTATGCATCCGTTGTGTACTCACTGCATACGTGTTTCATACGCTCTATCCCTCGAGCATCCGTCCACTAAGATTTCATCCGTGCAAAAAAGTTTTGAGCTGCACAAAACTTTGTGAACGGATGAACTTTCCGCCGTGTACGATGTAAATCCGTGACATCCGAGCAACAAACGTTCTATGTCCGTTTATCATCCGTTAAACGTCCGCTGTATCCTCTCTGCATCCTCTGGGCATCCTCGCAACTCACATCCGTTGCAGCTGAAAACAGAAAGAGGGAGGAAACAAAAGGTACACGGAACATCTACACAGCGTTAGTAGCACGGAAATAGAAAGGATGCACAGTGAACGGTTTGCATCCTATATACCTCCTCTAGGCTTTCTATGAACATCCGTTTAACATCCCCGCTACATACTACCCACGTCCATTCTTTTCCATTCTTTTCCGTTCTGTTTATGCAAATTTTCACCACTTTTTGGAGCGGATGACAACGGATGGAGCACCCCTGAAATTTTGCTCGTCCGCTGTGTCCTTTTTGCATACATTTTGCATCCGTCAGCCAGTGGGACCTAGCCTTTACTGATTTAGTTGGAAAAACTGCCAAAAGTTTTGGCAAAGATGGAGAGTAAAGGCAACTAGTATATCTGCAAATCAAATTTGGAATGGAAAAGAAAGTGCAAAATCCCTTAAATGAAGAATTATTGTGAGGGAGGATATCTAGAATTATATCCTATGAGATACGTGTTATAACAAATGTTGAAAAGAAGGGAGAATGAAGAGGGAAAAAGAAGGAAGGGAAAGGCAGGCAGGCAGGAGATTGTAATGAGAGGGAGGGTGTGAGGGAAGTCCTGTCTTACTACTTGGCCACCAGCAGACTTTCTGGAATCAGATTATTTATTTGTTTATTGACCAACACTTCCATTCTAGCATCTTTTTTTCAGATTATAATGATTTTAAAAAACTGTTTAAGTTCTGTAATGATTTTTTCTGGTCAGGATATTTTTGGAAAATAAACCTAGCATTCCAATTTTTTTTTCAGCTTACCACCTCCAGATTGATGCATGTTTTCATCATTGCCTTAAGCTTGCTGAGAGTTTGGATGAATATGGCGCAACTCCAACAAGGAAGTCCTGATGAGAAAGAGAAGACTACAGCATTAAAGGGTACAAATTAATTTGGAACTTCTCCATAGGCACTCCATAGACTGTGTTCTGATGAACTGTAATTTTGTGGTTAGTAAAACAGGTGAGCAAGTACAAATGATACAACCCACGTTTCTTGGCTGCAATAAATCTCTTACATATATTCATAATCCAGAATATTTTGTTCTTTGCTTCCAAAAAAGATATATCAGCATGCAACAGGATTGCTGTTAGCTGTGATAGAGATGCCAATTGGATCTGGGAGGAGTTGTTGCTTATTTGATTTTCTTTAGTTTTTAATCTGATACAGTTTTGAATCCCTGCTGAACTCTCTTCAACATGCCTGTTTTTCTTACTCTGAACATAAAATGGGATACTATATCCCATTTTATATGCTGTTTTTACACTTCAAAAATAGAATACCATATAAACAGTCGACCTGTGTGTGCTATCCTGAGGTCATAGGAGGGCAACAACCCAGCATCAGGACCGCTACCTCTGCCTTTGTGCAAGGAGGGACAGGAGGAGCACTGCCAGAGCCCTGCAAAATGACCTCCAGTGGGCCACAAATGTGCATGTGGTTGCTCAAAATGGTCAGAAACAGACTCCATGAGGGCGGTATGAGGGCCTGACGTCCACAGGTGGGGGTTGTGCTTACAGCCCCACACCATGCAGGACGTTTGGCATTTGTCAGAGAACACCAAGATTGGCAAATTGGCCACTGGCACCCTGTGCTCTTCACAGATGAAAGAACTTCACAGTTCACACTGAGCACATGTGACAGACATGACAGGGTCTGGAGACGCCATGGAGAACGTTCTGCTGCCTGCAACATCCTCCAGCATGACTGGTTTGGCAGGGATCAGTAATGGTATAGGGTGGCATTTCTTTAGGGGGCTGCACAGCCCTCCATGTGCTCGCCAGAGGTAGCCTGATTGCCATTAGGTACCGAGATAAGATCCCAGACCCCTTGTGAAACCATATGCTGGTGCGGTTGGCCCAGGGTTCCTCCTAATGCATGACAATGCTAGACCTCATGTGGCTGGAGTGTGTCAGCAGTTCCTGCAAGATGAAGGCATTGATGCTATGGACTGGCCCGCCCATTCCCCAGACCTGAATCCAATTGAGCATATCTGGGACATCATGTCTCGCTCCACGTTGCACATCACCACGTTGCACCACAGACTGTCTAGGAGTTGGGGGATGCTTTAGTCCAGGTGTGGGAGGAGATCCCTCAGGAGACCATCCGCCAGCTCATCAGGAGCATGCCCAGGCATTGTAAGGAGGTCATATAGGCACGTGGAGGCCACACACACTACTGAGCCTCATTTTGACTTGTTTTAAGGACATTACATCAAAGTTGGATCAGCCTGTAGTGTTTTTTTCCACTTTAATTTTGAGTGTAGCTCCAAATCCAGACCTATATGGGTTGCTAAATTTGATTTCCATTGATAATTTTTGTGTGATTTTGTTGTCAGCACATTCAACGATGTAATGAACAAAGTATTTAATAAGAATATTTCATTCATTCAGATCTAGGATGTCTTATTTTTGTGTTCCCTTTATTTTTTTGAGCAGTGCACTTAAAAGATGTGTGTATGTCAAGAAAAAGTAATGTATCTCAAAGCAATTCAAATTTCAATTTTCAGCGTAAAAGAAGGTTCTTCTGAGATCATTTGGAAAATAATAAAAATACAAAAGTTAAGGATTTTTGCCCTGGCTCTTGCAAACCTGGCAGTTCAAAAGTATAGAAATGCAAGTACCACTTATAGATAAAAAAGTACCACTTCGTTGGGAAGATAATGTTTCGTCATGTGGCCAGCATCTAGTCATGCTGGCCATGTGATCAGAGAAGAGTCTTTGGACAATGTTGGCTTCCTCAACTAAGAAACAGATATGAGCACTGCCCCCTCGAGTTGGATATTACTAGAAAAGGGAAACCTTTTCCTTTACCTTTAATGTTGAAGTATCTTTTGTTGCTGTTATTAGTCATATATTCGTCAGGTTGGAAGGGATTTTGGAAGTATTCTAGTCCAGCCTTCTGCCAAAATAGGACGCCTTGAACATTCTTGTCAAATCGTTGCTTAACCTTTGTTTGATAATCTCCAGTTAGGGAGCACCAACAGTTTCAGGCGTCTGCTTATTATGTTGCTTTACAGCTCTCACAATCAACAAATCCCTTAGCTCTCTGTAAAGCTACCATAAGTTGTTTTTTGTATATGGAGAATAAATCAAAACTCCCTTCCCTGTGATAGCATTTAAAGAATTGGAAAACTGATATGTTTTCCCTTACTCTTCTTTGCTATTACTTATTTTAATCCTTTTTCATAGAATTTATCTTCCAAGAACTTCACATTCAAGAGCACACTTCGTTGCTCTTCACTGTTGATTCAGCCCAAGACTGCACTTGCTCCTTGGACAGATACAGCCCGGTGCTAACTCCTCCTTAACCTTTTGAAACCTTCCTAACAAGTACTATTGAGAAGCCAGGTGATGTCTGTTCTATATTTACACTTTTCAAAAATCTAGTTGAATGCAAAACTTCACATTTATCACGACTGGACAGGATTTTGGTGAATAGGATACATTATTCAAGTCTATCAAGACTTTTTTGAACCCCGAGTGTGAGGCGTTCTCTGCAGATTTGCTGAGTATCCCTCCTATTTTTTTTATTCTAAGTCATAAAAATGTTGAAGAGCAGTGGGCCTAAGATGAAATCTTTCTATGTACGTATAAATCCATTAAGGAGCATGTATTATGCATGATTGTTTAACCAACTGTGAATCCACCTGGTAATGGGACCATTATTCCATTTTATTAAGAGGCTGTGGCCTAATCCTATCTCAACCCTTACTGAAATTGTGAAGCTTAGGTGTATTACATCCATAGTAGTTTCTTGGTTTACTAATCTCATTAATCCAAAGAGATTATTTATTTTTAACATTTCTGAACAGCCCAGAGTTCTTTGACAGGTCCTGTAACATATCTTCCCAGCCTCACCATTTGAGATGGCTAATGTAATGGAACAAAGACAGCTTTATAGATAGCTGGCTCCATGTCATGTAGAGCTTTATAAGTCACAACATTTGAATTGGATCCAGAAGCAAACTGGCATCCAATACAGCTCATAGAGTAGAAGTGTTATGAGAGAGGGAAAGAGAGAGAGAGGGAAAGAGAGAGACCAAAAGAGAGAAGAAACAGACAAGAAAGTAAAGAAAAAGGGAGAGAGAAAGGAAAAAAAGAAAGAAAAGGGATAGACAAAGAAAGGGATGGGAAAGAAGGGACAGAGGGAAAGAGAGAGAGGGAAGGAGAGAGAAAAGAAAGTGGGAGGGAGGAGAAAGTGGGATATGGAGGGAGAGAGGGAGAGAAAGGGAAAGAGAAAGAAAGAAAAAGAGAAAGAAAGAAAGGGAGAGAAAGTAAATGGAATATAGAGGGAAGGAGAGAAAGAGAAAGAGAAAGAAGAAAAGTGAGGAAAAGAAAAGGGGAAGAAAAAGGATAGACAAAGAAAGGGGGGGTGGAAGGAAGGGACAGAAAAAAAGAGAAAGAAAGAAAGAAAAAAGAAAGAAAGGGATGGAGGGAGGATAAAGTGAATGAGATATCTAGTCCAATCACCTGCTCCAGCAGGGTTAGAAGGGTGTGTGCATTTGTGTGTGTATGTTCATGGCTATCAAAACTCCAAAAACAGGTCAAGTAGCACTGGGGAGATCAGACATAAATTAGAACACTTGCTAAGCAACTGGCCATTAAGTCGGACCACTTATATTTTGTTTGCCAGTCACCTGGCCACGCCTACCCAGTCACATGACCACCAAACCACACCCACCCAGTCACATGACCACCAAGCTATTGCCCAGAAATTGGGCCATGCCCACAGAATCAGTTGTTAAGACATTTGAATCCCACTTCTGGGTGGGGGGCACTGAGGATGAGTTTGTAGCACCAAGGGAGGCAGTGGACTGAAAAAGTTTGGAAACCACTGTGTCACATGATCCTTCTTAGGATGCCTAAAATTGCCTGTGTGGCCACATTTTGTACCAGCTGAAGCTTCCGGGTACTTTTTAACGCTAGCTCCATGTAAGTGCATTGTACTAGCCCAAATGGCAAATGACCAGGGTATGATTGACCAATGAGAGCCTCCATATCCAGAAAAGGGAATTCTGCTGAAGTCTCTTGTTTCCCATCCAGGCCCGTAACCTCCAGGCACCGTGAAAGAATGTCCACTGCATCACTTACTTCTCCTGGGACAGAGCTATATAACTGGCATTCATCAGCATACTAGTGATACTTCATTCCATAGTGAAGAATGATTTCACCCAGAAGTTTCACATAGATATTCAAAAGGAGTAGAGCACACAGAACCCTGTGGGACCAAGAACTGGATATCCCTATTAACACTGATTGAAGCCAACTTCAGAGGAAGGAGATGAACCAGCATACTGTGCCACCCACGCCCAACTCCCTAAATCAGCCCCCCCAAAAATCATGGTTGATGGTAATGAAAGATCATGGATGGATGCGCTAAATCCGTCCTGCTCCTGCCAGAGATTATCCATGAGTGAGACCATAGCTGTTTCAGTTCCATATCTGGCCTGAAACCTGACTGATAAAGGGCACAAATAATCTATTTCTTATAAGATTTTCTGGGGTTGCAATGTCAGCACTTTCTCCTCCACCTTCCCCAAAAATGGGAGGTAGGTAAGTGGATAAAAATTATGAAAGGATGATAGGATTCAGCAATGGATTCTTGAGCAGGGGCACAACAACACCTTTTAAAAAGGAGCAGGAAAACTCCGTCCAACAAGGATTAATTCACCAATACTTGGACATCCATAGGACACTTCCTGGGTGGCCTTAACCAGATAGGAGTAGTATGGATCGAATGAACAGGTAGTGCTGTTTACATTCTGGAGGACCTGTCCACTTCCTCAGGTCAACAGAAGCAAACCATTCTCAGATAATGGTAAATCTGTTCCCTGGCATTACTTGTACCATGCTTCATATACAACTGGGAATGAATCAGAGAGATTTTATCCTCCAGTTGTGTGGAAAATTCTTCCACACAGCCCTGCAGATGGGTCTCTGGGCTTTTCCTGAGAATTGTCCAGGTCAACCCTAAATAGGGCCACTGGGTGGCATTCTGTGGATTATCACAGAGAAGTATTGTGATACGTTGAACATGACCTATTATTAACCAAACCAAGCTGGCTAATAAATATGTTGTTGTTTTCAATATTTTCTTGATTTTTTTTCTCAATTATGGATGTCAGGCTGATTGGTCTGTAATTTCCTGGGTTCACTTTTTTCTCTCTTTAAAAGATTGCAATAATGTTAGTTTTTATCCAGTTCTATGCTGTTTCTGCTGTTCTGCTGAGTTCTTAATGATTAGTGCCAGTGGTTTTAAGATTATTTCAGGCACATTTTTTAGCAGCCTGTGATCCATTACATCCAGCTCCAGCAAGTTGAATGTATTCAAAGCACTTGGATGTTTTGTGTTCCTTGTCTGTTTTGCCCTGCATTTCCCTTGTTTTCCCACCTCAATGCTGCATCTTCTGGCAGGTTGGACCAGTTTTTCCTTTTGCAATAATACAGATGCAAAAGATGATCTTAGTGTGTTGTTATTAATTTGAAGAATAAACTCTGACTGGTCATGAAATTTGATAGAAATGAAACAAAATCAGTTCTCTATAAAACTAATCACACCGGTACTATTGTAGTATGTTTCCGGAAATCCCAGCGTTTGTAAATATACCAAATTAAGTTTTTAAAGTTGGAAGGACAATTCTAAAATAATTCAGTAGCCTCAAAAAATCTAATGTGGGTTGAAAAAGAAAATTGGGAGATTTGATTTGGCAGCTTCAAAATCTTTTTCAGTGTTGATTGCCTGAAGAAAAACATAACTTGATGGAACTCTGTAGGAACAATATATTGTCAATATTTTTATAGTTTATTAAACTTAAATGTTTTGTGTGTATGGAAAGTTGCTGAATATGTTTGTGATAAATTCTTTTAAAGTTACTATTTTTGTTAAAAGTAATAACTTTGAGGTCTACAGAAAGACTATCTTCTTCCCCACCTTTTTTTCTCCAGACTTGTTGTCTAGAATAGACTTGGATGAACTGATGAAAAAAGATGAACCACCTCTTGAGTTTCCTGATACTCTTGAAGGATTTGAATACACATTTAATGAAAGTAAGTAATAGTTTCAGAAAAAATCATTTAGAAATAAATATTTTTCCATACCTTACTTTTATAGCTTGATACTGATTATTCTTTTATAGATGTATCAAATAATTAGTATAAGCTATAATCTGCAATACATTTTCCTTGGTTGGAAAAGTACAGATGTTCACATTCTTGGTATACATGAATTAAAAAAGAATTGTAAATATACAATGGGGAGAAATCTGAATCTTTTTCCTTGAAATAACATTGTGAACGATTCCCTAACAATCGATCCTAAAGATATTGCAGATTTTAGTTGAACAAAATACCATATATACATATATATGTGTGTGTGTGTGTGTGTGTGTGTGCTGTTCAGCTTCCTTCGGGTATTATCCCACATCATTGTAGTGTTTTTAAAGTTGTAGCAATGTTTCAGCAGAATCTCATCTGCCATCATCAGGCTTCTGTATAGAGTTTGTATCTATAAATATATGTATATATTTGTTTTCTGAGGTTTTCGCGGGTATTTGTATGTGGATTTTTGGTTATTCAGGTTTTCTCCCGCGTAAAATTGGAAGTATTTTGGCGACGTTTCGACGAAATCTCATTCGTCATCTTCAGGCTTGTGTCTTC
>BLBF01000010.1:44628583-44663978 GCA_015471245.1 Laticauda colubrina | reverse complement strand
AGATAGATAGATAGATAGATAGATAGATAGATAGATAGATAGATAGATAGATCATTCCAATCAGAGGATAGATAGTTTAAACCCATACCAAAAACCCTGTAAAATCCAATACAACCTCTTTAAAACTCCAATGATTCTGAGTAAAATGTCACCTAAAATGGCAGTCCAATATTACAATTATATTTCAAAAACTCACTGTTTTGACACTTTTATACAATGCCAAATGTAAAGGGAATGACCGAAGAGAGAATCTGTTTTAAGTCATTTTATCTGTAATACACTCATAACTAAGTGCATAAGTGTTGTACAAACATAGAGAGAGTGACTTAGCTGGCTTTGCGGCTAAGGTGCAACTTGAGCTTCAGTCTCATGCTTTCTACCCTGGTGCCTTAATCAAACTGATCTCTTATGGAACATAAGCTAACTACTTAATATGGATATGTTTGTGTCATGAAATATTATGTCTTTATAGTAAATTATCATTTTGAAAGTTTTATTTTAAATTTAACACTATTATTTTTCTTTATAGAAGGGCAGTTAAGGCATATGAAAACTGGAGAGCCATTCGTTTTTAACTACCGAGAAGATTTACATAGATGGAATCAAAAACGCTATGAAGCTCTTGGAGAGGTATATATTATTCACAATTAATGTATTGGTGTTGATTTTGAACTCATTAATATTTTATCAATATCAAAGAAATTTTTAATTCTTGTTAAATAATGTTTTAGATTCTATTTTTATTTTGTTTTCTCATGTAAGTATTGATATATTGTGGGTAACTTGTAATTTACTTTGTCATTTATGTATTTATAAAAATCTGATTTTAGTAAGATATTAACCTTATTTAAACCAGTATAATGTATTGACCTTGGTGATATTATCTTATGGTTTTAAAAGGTCTCTATTGAACTTTAAGCTTTTTCATTACTGTGATCATCAGGTTTTGTCTTGTGTACAGGTAGTCCTCACTTAACAATGTTAAATGGGACTGGAATTTCTGTCATTAAGTGACATGGTCGTAAAATGCAACATCACATGACTGCCACATAGCAACAAAAATTCTGGAATTGCTGTTGTTAAGCAATTCATTGCTGGATATTAAGTGAGGTTCCCCAACTTTGATTGTTTGGAAGCTGATCAAGAAGATTGCAAATTGTGATTACATAACTGCAGAATTCTGCAGTGTTGTAATTCAAAAGCGGTTACCAAGTGCCTGAGTTACGCTTATGTGCCTGTGGTACTACTGTGACAGCTTCTATTATACACCTAATTGAGTCTCCCTCATTCAATGTCATTGTACGTTCATCTGTTTGTTGAATGAACAGCTATTAAATGAGGACCATCTGTAATGGATGATGCAAGGTAGACTATCTACTCTAGCGTAGCTAGACATTCATTAGTCTCTTATTGTTTAGAGGAGTGGCAGACTGAGCAATGATAGTATGCACTGATGTTAAAAATAACAAATCTGATATTGAATGTAAGTAATAAAGATCAAAGGTTATGTTACCTCTTCTTTTGCTCTTGTGTTGAAAGTACGTGAGAAATTAAAGAATCTCTGATATCATCAGTTTAGTACAGCAGAAAGATCATCTGTAAATGTGTCCATGTGGTCATCAAATAGGAAGACTCTTCAAGGAGCTCTGCTGGGTGTGCAGGAGAAAATGCCATTGAACCTTTCAGTCAGGAGGATCAGAAAGTAGTAATGGGAGAAATAAGAAGCCTTCTTCAGGTAGCAAGTTCCAGAATGTATACAAACTCCGCAAATCAAATCACATTTTTAATTAACAAATTTTATTTTAAATATTTATTTAATTATTTTTAATTAAAGTTTCAAATAAAACTAAAAATGTATCTTGTTTGAACATTAATATGGAGACTCTAAGTATCAACTAAAAAAGTTGACTCTTTTCCTGCTGTTGATACAACTAACACATAACAGGATACACAACATTTATCTCGTTGTAGCTTCCATAAAAACCTGATAATCGAGATGCTGAGAAATATTAAATTGAATCTTAACTATATTTGGGGAGGGAGAAAATAAAGAATGGATGAACATAATCCATCAATTAAAGCATAAAAGTGATTTAAAAATGTAATAGAAGCATTAATTTTTGAAAATGCAGTGTTTTTCTCCTTCAATTAGGAAAAGTGCCAAGAATGAACAGATGGAGTTATTTTTTTCAGGAGAATGGACAGGATCACTTTTATTCAAAGCACTTAATAGTTTACTTTTAAAAAAGATTCTTCTTTTGACCAATTTTTTGTTTTTAGCAAATCCCTCACCTTAGGTACTGAATTTCCCATGGCATTGCTGTGACTTGTTTATATCTTAGCGATAAGGTAGGCTGCAAATGATCTAAAAGGTTTTCAAACTACAGGTTTCAAACTACGTTATAGATTATTCAGCATAATTTAGTAGCATGTTAAAAAAATTAACAATTTAAATAAAGCACTCTTGCTATAGTAGCAGCAGCTGAAGCCTCCATAGCTTTAGGAGTGCCTGGGAGCAGAGGCATCTGGCTGCAGATGGTACAGAACTAGTTGTGGAATTGGGGGAATGAAAAATAAGAAGGGAGAGAAAAGTATTTGAATTAGGCTATTCTGCACAGTTCTTCCATTATTTGACATTATGTCCTGTTTTAAAGCTGAAAACAATATAAAGCTAAAAGTACAGAAAATAAAATCCACATTCCCAGCTGACAGTTGTAATAACAGCGAATATTTTTTTAAAAGCTCCTATCAAAGGAAGCATTGAATATCTTATTGATCAGTCTCAGAATTAAATGCTTGTTGATCATATTTATTTTATCCACAGTTTTGATGCCAATCAAAGATGAAACATGACATGTATTAGTTAAGTAAGATTTCTGGGAATTCTTGTACTGGGATAACTACTATTTTCGTGTAGAGAGGCAGAGAAAATCTAGAAATGAATAAATAAAGGAGCTGGATGGAACACAACCTAATTCCCCAAAATTCCTAAGTATGCTGAAATTATTACTGATAACCAATTATATTTAACCTGATTTCTTTTAACTTTTCAAACTAATCAAATAGGAGTCCAAACTCATGTTAGCACAATAAAGTTAGGAATGGACATTTCTTTTTGTCCTAGAAAACATATCATTTGCATATAACAGAATCTTATATTCTGCTCCTGTACTATGATCCTTTTAATATTTTCATGAGTCCTAATATAAGCAAAAAAAAATTGATTGCAAACTGAAAAGGTGACATTGAATATTTATCACAAAAACTCAGAAATGACTCTGGGATATAAATATATATAAAATATATAAAACGTATATAAAACAATTATTAAAATATAAAACAATTATAAAAATAAACTATTGGAGTGGTCGTAGCATAACTTTAAAATGACAACATATAGTAATAATGCTTGATTTAGGTTTTAGATTTTATACTTGATATAAAACAATTCAATCTAAGCTTTAAAATTTTGAGAAAATTGATATTAACTTTTGCTTACTTTGAACATCTCCAAGAAACTACACTGAAAGCTTAATATTCAGAGAAATAAGATTCTCTGGATATTAAGATTCTAGATTCTGCCTATTTTAAGCAATTATTTCAAGCATCCAATATTACTAGAACTTCGATGATTTTACAGAAATGTAACATTTCAGGATGCAAAGCAGTTATTAAAATATTTTATTCTATTAGCAAAAATGCTATTAGTAGTAAAGCACTCATATTTGTCAAATAAATGTATGGATACAAATACTAAAATCTTATCATATTTGGGATGAAAAATGTTTGCTTCATTAAGTGATGAGTGTTGATTTAAAAATCTTCAACTGAAATCTCCAATAGAAGATTAAAATCCAGGCTGCTTTGTTCCAGAGAACTAGAAAACTACAAGGGCCAAGATAATTTTAATTTTTCTTTTAACTGATTGTAGAAACAATTTATTAAAGAGAAAGTAATAGAGCACAGGTGTCATACTTGATTTCATTG
The DNA here is from genome assembly GCA_015471245.1 of Laticauda colubrina. Taxonomy (NCBI): domain Eukaryota; kingdom Metazoa; phylum Chordata; class Lepidosauria; order Squamata; family Elapidae; genus Laticauda; species Laticauda colubrina. The sequence goes on along the minus strand of BLBF01000010.1, from coordinate 44,659,991 downwards.
AGAGCCACATCAGGTTTGTGTTTGATCTTGGGGGGCCAGGTTGGCTGTGGTTAGGCTGGGTGTCGCCAGCTAAACATCACTCGTGTCAGGGGCACCTGTGGTGGCCAAGTGCTAAGGCACAACTTCTCTCAGACCCTTTCTCATTCTCATTATAATCTCCTCCCTTCCATCCCTCTCTCTTTCTCTCCCTTCCTTCCTTCCTTTTCTTCTTTTTCCGTCCTTCTTCATTCTCCTCCTTCCTTCCCCCTTTCCTTATTTTTCCTTCCTTGATCTCTTTCCATCTTCTTTTCTTTTTCTTTCTTTCCTCTTTCCCTTTCTCCTTTCCTGTCCCTTCTTGCATACTCAAATGCAAAAGAGGAAACATTTCTCCTTTGTTTTTAGTTTGTTTTTCTAGTCCTTGGCCAGCAAAAATTGAGCTTGGGAGGGCTGCGCATGGCCTCCCGGCCCCCATTTTTACCCAGGATGACCTCATGCAACCCTCTGCCAGCGAAAACAGGGCCCAGGAAGACTGCACAGTCCTATCGAGCTCCATTTTCACTGGCAGAGGCACCACGAGCCAGTCCTTTGCTGTTTCCAGGGTGGCCCCATGGACCAGATCTAAGCACCATGTGGGCTGGATGCAACAGGTGGACTTTGAGTTTGACTGTAATAGAGATTGCATGCAGCTCTAGGATAGCTGTAGAGCAAGGGAATCCTTTGAGTGCCAGATCAGCATTGTAGTTCTCTGTGGGCTGGGCACGGATAGGAGACCGGACAGATGCTTTCTGCTGTATCCTGCTGGCCAAAATGAGGTGTGGGGGTGACCTGTGCTACTCCTGCGCCCTGTTTTGGCTAGCAGGGTGCTGCAGGAGGCTGTCTAGACTGAAAACAGAATGCAGGGCCATCCATATATTCCTCCTGTGCCCCATTTTGGCTGCCAGAGGCACTATAGGCTGGTCCTTTGCTATTTCCAAGACAGCATCGTGGACCAGATTTAAGCACCCTACGGGCCGAATCTGCTCCGCGAGCCTTGAATTTGACATCCCTGCTATAGGGAATGAATTTCATCTTTTAAAATTGTACAATTTTGAACATGCTTTTTTTAAAAACTATTGCTTGATGAATCTAAAGTTGGTATATATTTTCATATATATATATATACATATACATATATGTGCTGCTCAGCTTCCTTCGGGTATTATCCCATGTCATTGTAGTGCTTTTAAAGTTGTAGCAACGTTTCAGCAGAATCTCATCTGCCATCATCAAGCTTCTGTATTGAGCTCATATGTGGATCAGGCTATCACAGCCGTGAGTTTTAAATTTGAGCTTAGCCTACTGTTGTCCCAGGATGGTTTTTTCTACATCCTGATTGGTTGGGAGTCTTGGTCTGTGTTTATTGGACTTGGAGTTTGTTTGATTGGTGTTTCTGGTTTCTTCTGTCTGTTTTGTGGCTTTGATTGGCTGGCAACACTGTGTTCCTGTATTGGAGGCTTTCAGTGCAGCTTGGCTTCGTGTGAAAGGACGGCTATTATCTTTGGAAGCTAGGTTTCATCTGGGTGCCTGGTTGGGGTGTGTTTGAGCTGGAGGTATCAGAGGGAGTCTGTTTGTGCCCAGGTGTTTGCCTGGCTTGTGGTGTGGAGATCTTTCTATTTGAGAGTGCAGGCTTCCAAATGATTGACAGTCTGGTGGAATCATCTCTTCTATTCATGCTTTCAGGTCTTTTTTCAATCTCTATGGCTTCTCTGATGATTCTGTGGCTGGGGTTTTCGACAGTGGCTAGGGTTTTGGTGCCATTGAAGTTGATGTTATGATCTGTGTCTTTCATGTGTTGGACTAGTGAGGAGGTGTGTTCCAGCTTTCTTACTGCATTTTTGTGTTCATCCAGGCGGGTACTTATTCTTCTGTTGGTCTGCCCAATGTATGTGGCCAGGCATGATGCACAGGGAACTTCATATATTCCTTGGTTTTCCAGATCAATTTTATCTTTGAGGTTTATAAGGATGGCTGCTATTTTTTTGTCTGTTTTGAAGGCAGTCTTGATGTGATGCCTATGTAGTATCTTACTGATTTTATCTGTAGTACCTCTTATGTAGGGCAAGACAGCTGTTCCATAGGTCTTTTGATCTTCTAGGTCTCTGTTATGTCTTGGTGTGTTTTTGTGGATCAAGCTGGTGATTTTGTTTTTGTGGAAGCCGTTGACTGTCAGTACTTTAGTCAGGGTGCATAGTTCAGTCTTTATATGTGTCTTGTCTGCCAGGCATTTCGTTTTGGTGATTAGTGGTTTGGCCACGGTTTATCTGTGCTGGGTGGTGGTGGGATTGGGCATTGAGGTAGCGGTTGGTGTGTGTTTTCTTCTAGTATACGGTGTGTCCTAGTGTGCCATCTGTTCTTTTGTAGATTAGTACATCTAGGAATGGGTTTTTTTTTACACTTACAAAAATGAAAAACTCTTAAAGAAACTAAAGAAATTAGAACATGACAAGAAAGCCCCCAACAACTCACAACAACACCTGAAACAATTAGTATATAACGTTTCCAACAGAGAACTCACCAAAACAGAAACAGATTTCCTAACCGAAGGATTCAATTATGCTATAGCACCCAAAAAAATCCCCACAGAATCCATCATATGTGCAGTAGAATCCAGCCTAACCAAATTAAATACAGATGAAGCTGACAGAATAAGACACCAGGTTACCAACATCCTATGCACAAGCAAACCACCCAAAAGCAACTTGCACAAAGATGAATTCAAAGCGCTACAGACCCTGAAAAATGATAACAGCATAATCATACTCCCAGCAGATAAAGGGAATGCCACAGTAGTAATGGATAGAAAAGACTACGAAACAAAATTGACAGACCTACTCCAAGACTCCACATACAAACCTATAAACACAGACCCAACCACATATCTGGAAAAATTAACCAAGAAGAAAATTATAACCAGCCACATAAGCAAAGAAATCCAACAGACGATCATCCCAAAAGAAAAATCTTCCAGATGCCCCAAACTATATGGCCTCCCAAAAATACACAAAGAAGACATACCTCTCAGACCCATAGTCAGCTCCAAAGGAGCACCACTACAAAACCTAGCTAAACACTTAGCAAAACAACTACAGCCCCATGCTGAAACCGCAGCTTCATATGTACAAAACTCATACCACTTCTTCGAAATGATCAAAAATCTACACGTGGAAGAAGATCTGCTTGTAAGTTTCGACGTGGTTTCACTATTCACTCAAGTCCCGATAAAAGAAACTCTTGAAATCATCAAAAATAAATACCAACCAGCTAAACACCTCATGGAACTAACAGAACACTGCTTAACCAACACATATTTCATGTACAAAGGACAAAGATACAAGCAAATTGAAGGAGCCCCTATGGGATCACCACTGTCACCCGTCATTGCAAACCTGTTCATGGAAGAATTCGAATCCAGAGCCCTGGCGAATGCCACCCACAAACCAAACTATGGCTAAGATACATCGATGACACATTTGTGATTTGGCCCCATGGAAAAAAAAACCTAAACAATTTCCTAACACACCGAAACAGCACACACCCCAAAATCAAGTTCACCATGGAAACGGAAATAAACAAACAACTACCATTCCTAGATGTACTAATCTACAAAAGAACAGATGGTACACTAGGACACACCGTATACCAGAAGAAAACACACACCAACTGCTACCTCAACGCCCAATCCCACCACCACCCAGCACAGATAAACTCCGTGGCCAAAACACTAATCACCAGAACCAAATGCCTGGCAGACAAGTCACATATAAAGACTGAACTATGCACCCTGACTAAAGTACTGACAGCCAATGGCTTCCACAAAAACAAAATCACCAGCTTGATCCACAAATTTTTTTGTTTTAAAAAAACAAATATATATTTATATATATATATATAAAATATATATATATAACATTACTTGCTTAATTTGTTTAAATCTCAAAAAATACATGACATGATTAAAGTGTTAATTTTTAAACTTTCTTCACTTCAAACTTAATTTTACAATACATGCCTTTGTTTTTTTTATATTAATATCATGAAATAACCTTTCATATGAAAAAATCTACAATTTTTTGATTTCTGATTTTAAAAAAATTATTATCTTACAACAATATATTTAGCCAATTATAGTTACTATTGCACAAGAGCATAGTCTGAAATATTGCATGTCTTAATGTTAAATATGTTAGTATGAAGTTTAAATGTAAAGTTTTATGCATGGAAAAGGTGATGTGTATACTGGGAGCAATTATAATGCCAAATGCCTGTTAGAATATATTTGCAAATATAATGTTGCAGAATTTATTTTATAAATCATCTTCAGACATTTCTTTCTTTTTTTTAATAAATTTTATTGGTTTTTAAAAACAAACATGAACAAACAAAACATAAAAACATCAAACTATCTTCCATAGGTATCCAAACAGTGTGCCGGTTGGTTTACAAATTGTTTTGTGCATCCATTTCGTAGTCTTCAATTACAGTTACATTACATAGAAACTCATATTATCAATCAAGAATTAAGTACTTTAGTATCATTATCAATCATTTGACTATAATTTTATTAATTCGTATTTTACGAGGTAACCATAATTTACTTAATTTATTTTATAACAGTTTATATTATCATCCCAAATCTATGCTAAAATCATTTTGTTGGTATAAAAAGAAGTACATCTTTATATATTTGTTATTTTCTAAAAATCTACATATAACATTACTGTATTTTATTATCTAACCATTGATAAAAAAGTTCCCAAATTTCATAAACTTGTTTATCCTCTTGTTCTCTAATTGCAAATGTTAATCTACTCATTTCAGCACATTCCAATATTTTCTTAATAATTTATTCCTGCAATTGTATTTTCTAATTTTTCCAATTTTTAGCAAATACAGTCCTAGCCGCTGTTAATACATTTACAATCAAGTATTTCAAGTCTTTGCTGTATGTTTCAGGTAAAATTCCCAATAAAAATATCTCTGGTTTCAAATCTATATGTTTTTTTGTCATTTTTTCCAACCACGTGTGGATTTTAGTCCAATATTTTTTAGTGTCCGCACAAGTCCACCACATATGTTAATATGAGCCAGGTGTCTGATGACATTTCCAACATTTTTTGGATTTATTCTTGAACATTCTTGCTATTCTTGTCGGGGAAAATGCCATCTTATACAAATTTTCTTTATAAGCCGTTGACATTGTCATTTTATAATTTTGAGGCCACAATTTTGCAATTTCTCTAAATCAATCCCATATCCAAAATTGTTCCCCCAAGCAATCATAGTTTCTTTAACTTATTCTTCTTCTAGTTTAATTTCTAGTAAATATCCATACAATTTTTAATCAACTTTTCATCAGTACCTGTCAAAATCTTACCTAAGTCAGTCAATTTATCATAGAAACCTTCTATTTTAGAATCTTTAACATACCTTGAGTGTATTTGCGCATATGAAAACCAATTTATCTTTATACCTTTTTCCTCTAGTTTTTGAATTGACTTAAGTTCACCCTTTTCATTCAGTGTTTCACCATATCTAACTGTTTGTTCCTTATAGGGTAAGAAAATGCTTCAATAGTCAAAAACCAGACTGGAATTTTCAAGTAACATTGTCTTTTAATCTTCTCCCAATTTAACCACAGAGACTCCCATATATAATGTCTTCTAAGATATCCCTGTGTTTTAGTTCCTTTATATCATAAAAAGCATGCTACCTCAACAACAAATCATGTCCTTCTAATGTCAACAATCTAGAATTTCTTAGTGTTATCCATTCCTTGACCCACATCAAATTTGTAGTTTGGTAGTACAACTCCCAATTAGGCAAGCCAAATCCTCCTCTAATTCTAGCATCTTGCAACAGTTTTAACTTTATTCTCGCTTTCTTACCTTGCCATATATATTTCGACACAATTTTATTTAATTCTTCAAAATAGTCTTTTCCAAGCCTAATTGGAATTGTTTGAAACAAATATAAAATTCTTGATAGTATATTCATCTTGATTGTTGAGATTCTCCCTATTAGTGACAATTGTAAATTTTCCCATTTTGGCAAATCTGCTGCTAACTGCTGTTTAAGTTTGATATAATTATTCTCTTTTAATGTACTACATCTTGCTGTCAAATATATCCCCAGATACTTGATCTTATTCGTGACTTGAATTTTCAATAGATCTGCCAATTCTTCCTTTTGTCTTAATAACATATTTTTTGTCAAAATCTTTGTCTTTTTTTTATTTATTTTCAAGCCAACCACCTTACCATATGTCTCTATCTTTTCCAACAAATTTTGATGCTGTTTCTAAAGGGTCTTCTAAAATAAAAACCAAGTCATCCGCAAAAGCTTGCAGCTTAAATTCTTCCTTTTTAATTTTCATTCCTTTTATACTCTTTTCATTTCTAATAATTCTGTTTAGTACTTCCAAAGTTAACACAAATAGCAAAGATGATAGTGGGCACCCTTGTCTTGTTCCTTTTCTTATATTAATAGTGTCTGTCAGTTCTCCCTCTATCATTACCTTTGCCGTTTGCTTGTAATATATAGCTTCTATTGCTTGAATAAATTTTCTGGCAAAACCCATCTGTTCCAACAATAATAACATGAATCGCCAATATATATTGTCAAATGCCTTTTGTGCATCTAAAAATATCAAAGCCATTTGTTTTTCAGGATGTGCCTCATAGTATTCCAAAGTATCCAAAATTACTCTCATATTATCTTTAATTTGTCTCTTTGGCAGAAATCCATTTTGGGCAGGATGTATAAAGTCATTTAAATATTTTTTAAGTCTTTCTGCTAGGATTGAAGCAAAAATTTTATAATCTGCATTTCGTAGAGAAATAGGTCTATAATTCTTAATTTGCAATGGATCGGCCTCCTCTTTTGGAATAAGTGTAATATAGGCTTCTGACCATGATTTCGGTATCTTCTTCTTTAACATAACTTCATTCATAATTTCTAACAATGAAACATTAAACGATTCTTGTAATGTTTTATAAAATTCTGCTGGAAGTCCATCTGGGCCTGGTGCCTTTCCATTGTTTTGCTTCTTAAGTGCTTCAGTTAGCTCCATCATCGTTATATTGCTTTCCAACATTTTTTCAGTCTCTTTAGGTATCTTAGGTAAATTAGCATTCTGTAAGTACTGCTTAATTCTTTCCTCACCAATATTCTCTTGCTTATATAATTTCCCATAAAAATCTTGAATTATTTCCTTCTTTTCTTTATTGCCATAGCAAATTTGACCTTGATCACCCATCAACTGCAATATTTTCCTTGCTTCTTTCTCCTTTTTCAGTTTATATTCTAATCATCTACCTGGTTTGTTTGCATCTTCAAAGTAGTTCTGTTTAGCATCTGTAAGAATTTTCTGTGCTAGTTCTTCTTTTTCTATTTGACCCATTTTGTGTTTAATTATGTCCATTTTTAACTTAATATATTTTTTCTGTGGCATTTTCTGTCGCTCTTTTTCAAGTCTTTTATGCTCATCCTCTAAGTCCTTGGAGGCTAGCCTTTTTCTAGTATTCCTTTTCCTTATATAATCTATTATTAAGCCTCTAGCATATGCCTTCATTGTATCCCATACAGTCTGGATTGATGTGTCTTCTTTCTTATTTTTCTCTAAAAAAAAAGGCCAGTTCTTTCTCTATGTACTGTATGATGTCTTTTTCCTTTAAAATAGTATTATTTAATGTCCATCTCAATCTTTTTTGTCCTTTCCATTTAATTGTCATTGGGTTGTGGTCTGCCCAAGTGCTTGTTTCAATATTTATTTCTTGGATGTTAGATATTAATTCTGTTGACTTCCATATCATGTCTGTTCTGGACCATGATAGATGTCTATTTGAATAGAAGGTATATTGTTTAATTTTAGCATTTCTTTCTCTCCATGTATCTTTTAAGTTCATTTCATCAACCATTTTAAAAAAAGATTTTGGGAGAGTCCTTCTGTTTTGCTTTGTTGTTGTTGCTGTACAGTCCAATTTATTGTCTACAATTACATTAAAATCTCCCATCATAACTATATTGGTATAGTCTAGTTCAATTATTTTCATATGTAATTTTTTGTAAAATTCTTCTTGCTTATCATTCGGAGCATAAATTGCAATTAGGAGTGTTTTCATACTATTGTCCATTATTTCCACCATTAATATTCTTCCATCTTCATCAGTACAGATCAATTTTGCTAGGCTGGTCTTTTTAACATATAAAACCACCCCTCTTTTCTTACATTGAGTCAAAGAAATAAATATTTTCCTAGTTTTGGCTGTACCAACAATTGTTCATATTGTTTTTTGATATGTACTTTTTGTAAATAAATTATATCAAATTTTAATTTCTCTAATTTATGAAAAGTTTTCCTTCTTTTAACAGCTGAATTAAGTCCATTTATATTAATTGTTATCAATTTTTTCTCTTCCATGGTTATATTTTATAATTGGGTTTATAATTGTGGTTCTTAGTTCACGTTGTTCTTTGGCTTCCATCTTTCCAGCTACTGCGCCTTCTTTTTCAGCCACCATTTGACAGTCATCTTGAAATTCAGTTAATGAGATCCCTTTTTCTGCCTCCTCCTCTTTCCTTCCAAAAAATTCTGCATAAAATAATTCTGCTTTCTCAATTGAGTTAATTCTATGTCTCTGTTCTTGCCATGTGAACATTAACCCTTCTGGAATCAGCCATCTATAATTCACCTCTTTTTTAAGTAGCATTTTAGTCAAGAATCGGTATTCTCTTCTCTTCTCATCTCTCTCACTCTTCTAGGTATTTGTTTTAAGACCACGATCTCCTTGTCTTTATATTTCAATGCTTTCTGTTTTGCCACTTGCAATATTTGCATTTTAATAGCTTTCTTTGTAAATCTGATGTGGACTTCTCTTGGTAAGTTATTTCTCATTGCATATCTTGTGAAAATTCAATAAACCTCATTTATTCCATCCATCATCTTCTCCTGAGTAATTTCCAAAACTTCAGCCAGCATTTCTATCATTATCTCAGCTAAATTTTGTCCTTTTTCTTCCTCTACATTTTGGAATCTGAGATAGAATTCTGATCTATCTATCTCCCATCTTAACATACCACTTTTATCTTGTTCAATCACCATTAATCTATTATCAATATCTGCTATCTTCTTATCTCTTTGTTTATCTTCTTCAATTTTTTGGAATCTCTCATCATACTTCAACATCATTTGTTGGATGCTCTCCACTTTTTCATCGGTCTTCCCTGTTCTTTGTTCAATGTTCTCTGTTCTTTGTTCAATGTTCTCTGTTCTTTGTTCAATGTTCTCTATTCTCTTTTCAATTTTCTCTGATCTTGCTTTAATATCTTGAATTCCTTGCATAATCATCTGCAGAGTCACTTTTTCTTGTTCCTTTTCTTGCTTTAACATTGTCTGTATTGAACGTTGTCCTCCAGATGGTGGAGAGGAAGGAGTAGAGGTTGAAGAACCAGGAGCTGCAAATTTCCTACTCATTTTAAACAATTCAAAATCTTCAGGTTTTTCTAAGCCTTAATCCAATTGTGAAGTAGCCAGTTATGATTCAAAGTAAAAATGAAAATGGTGAAGAGAAAAAAGCCCAATAATAATAAAAGTAAAAAGGAGGCAAACAAGGTTTCTTCAGGTTCTTGTATACTTTAATCCAATCAGTAAAGAGAGGGACTTGAAAACAAAAACAAAAAGAAAAGGAAAAATTCTTCAGGTTCTTCAATGCCTTAATCCAATTGAAGGGTCTCAAATAGAAAAATACATAAAAATGAACCAAAAAAGTAAATTTAAAAAAAATACCAGAAAAAAAAGAAAGAAAAAAGAAGGCTTAAGGCTTTCCCTTTAAAATAAAAAGCAAACGTGGAAATTAGACTTCCAAAAAAAAAAAAAAAAGACAAAGATGAACTCCAAGAAGGCCAATGGGGGAGAAAAAAAAGAAATTCAATAAGGGTAGTAAGGAGGAATAGCACAGCTTAGAAAAAATAAAAAAGACACACTGCATTTTGTTTAATTATCCAAGGCTCTTATTATAACTCTTCTTCAAAGACTTATCGCCTTTCTTTTCATAAGCTTCAACACCAGGTTTCAGCTGTTGATAGAAATCTAGAAGAGCATCTCCAATAACACTCTCCCATGCTCTTCCCTCTATCTTATCAAATAGCAATGTCCTTGAAAAAAAATCTCAATTCTTTCTTTCTTTCTCAGCTTTCTCAGCTTTGTCTGATCACAAAAAATAAAGTATTTTCAAGCCTCTAGTTGGCAGTGTTACAAAGTTTTTTTATTCTCACTTTCCCCCTTCTTTCCCAACAAGATATAATAAAAATTAATCCAAAAATATACATATATATAAAAAGAAATAACTAAATAACTAAAGGGAGCCTCTAGACTAGAATATTACAAAATTAAGAGGGAGAAGAAAAAATAGATATAAAAAAAAGGACCAGTCCAGTTTCAAAAAACAAGATCGTATATAGAAAATCCAGCAATACAAAAAAAAACCCCAAAAACTTACTTTGACGCTTCTGTTTAAAATCGCCGCTTGATCATTTCTGTCAAAAACTTTTACATATTCCTTCTTTCCTTTAGGATGTCCTTTCAAGTCTTAGAATAAAGAAAGTTCTCACCTAACTGGCACACTTTCTCTTTCTGCTTCTTCTGTTTCGGAGCTGTCCCAACTTCAGCAGCTTTAATGGCTGCCTCTTTACTGCTGGCAAGAAGAGCTTCTCCCGAATCGACCAGGGACTTTGCAGTATCTGGGATCAGCAGGATGCACTATTCACTTTCGCCATCTCTTCAGGATGATTTAGGTCTGGTAGGACCGTCCAGGAATAAAGATATTGGCTGCGATCTCAGACTTCCGAGATTGCATGCCGTATCATCGCGACGTCAGCTCTGTCCTCTCCTTCTTCAGACATTTCTTTAGTCGATTTATATGGCTGCCTACCTCATAGAGTATGATCCTCCAATAATTTATATTCCAAATGTTACAGATGTGTTTTGACTCTGTGCCGATAATAGTTAAAAATAGTTAAGTTTTAATTTTTAACGAAAAAATAATTCAAAATAAAAATAATTCAAAAATTATGCAACAAGAATAGTTTGTACAATTTTGCCTTATGAAGTATGCTATGTCTGGCAGAGGTCCAACACATTGTTAATATGTTAAATATTAAAATGCTTTGGTTTAACAGCTGAAAACATGAATCAGTTCTGTGTTTGAGACAGAATAATTGCTCGGGAACTAATTTAGATAAAATGTCTTTTTAATGTGAAAGGGGTTCAATTTTTTTTAATGGTTAGATTTTAAAACAAAAAGACATAATATTTTTCCATTGTTATTTTTTTTAGTTGTTTAAATGGTTTAGTATCTTACAACCTGGAGGCTTTTGGTTTGTGTCTGCTTAAAGTCCCAGATGAGAATGTTGTAGATATTCTTATTTATATGTATTGTTAAACTGTTTTGGATTATGGTTTTCTTTTTATGCTTTTGAGTCAGCCATGAGTCCTGATGATGAAGTGGACAAGTCCCTGCAATTTTCTCAGCAACACTTTCAGAAGAGATTTGCCCTTGTCGTCTTCCTTGGACTAAGAGACAGTGACTGGCCCAAAGTCACTCAGCTGCTTCTGTGCACGAGGCAGGACTAGTATATCTTACAAATGAAGTGTAACAAGGGCATCTTGGGTTAAAGATATTTCAAGTAGTAGTCAGCCCATTGTAAAGTTTAGTACTCCACTAGGTTTTCATTTTCCATTAAAAGAGTATAACATCTGGAATGATTTTTCAAGAGAAATAATTAAAGTATTTCTTTATGCGATTCTTTTTTTTTATCTAGGCTTTCCTACATTTGTCCCTTCTGCTACTCATTATTTACATGGGCCAAGATTTGGATATGCCACAATAAAAAGAAATTGTTCTAAGAAATTGTTCTATGCTTACTGCCAAGTGTTTGAAATAGTTTTGACAAATTAATCCAAAAGTTCTCTTTGTGCCATTGACTATGCATTAAATAGATAATGTTTTTTTATCCTTAATTTTTCACAAAATTATTCACATTGCAGGAGAAAGCAACATCCTAGATCATATATATTTCTGGACACATTTATTGAGGCTATAAGGCAGAATTTTTTGTTTCCTAACTAGAAGATTTAAAAAACTATTTACTTTGCAGAATACATTGTATTTTTCTGAACAGTAATTTGATAAACTAATTGCAATTTTTTACAAAACTTTACAAAAAAAGACCTATTTGTAAATATTATACAACTTTTTTCTCTTATAGATCATCACTAAATATGTATATGAATTATTAGAAGAAGAATGCCATTTGAAAAAAGTATATGTCCCAGTAAGTTAAATATATACATTTTTTCTTAAAGTACATTAAATTGTAAAAATGAATGTAAGGAAATGATTTTTTATTATTGCTTTATTTGTGAGGGCTTGTAAAAACCCCATTCCTGAACAATGACAATTCAGAAATTTTATTATTGCTCATGTTAAAGAACTAATTTGGTTTGAATTGTTTCTCAATTTTATGAATCTCACTGGAAAATAGAAGTCCTTTATTTTGTTAATATTTAAAAAAAGAGTTGTTCTGGATATTGGTGTGAATATATAATACAACCAATGATTGCTTCCAATTGCTGCTTCATTTTAGCTTAGTTTGGAAAAGGGTGGAACATAATACGAGTTAAAGAGGCTGTGAATTTATACACATGCATGTAATACAAGCTATATTTAATTTTGAAGCATGACTTCAAGGTTATGCTTTATTCCAGATGTAAAGTATGCAGGGTGTAATGTACACCTATTGTACAGATAAGTCTCCAGATTAAGTCTCAAATGTTAATGCAGATTTCATGATGGCAAGAACTATTACTACAAATCTCCTATTCACCTTGCAGTGATCCAAATGTGTTGTATTGCTTTAAATTAAAAAATTCTGAGGACAGAACATAGCGTTGAGTTTTTGAATGAAGTAAACTTTGACATTGAATGGAATAAAATTAATAATGCTATGCTGTAAACATTCATAATGGATATTCTTCGTTAACTGTTGTGAATAGAAAATCTGCAGTTCGTTCAAACTTGTATCTGCTTCTCTGTGATCAACATGACAGTTTGGCTTTTGAGATCACTGGATTATCTCATTTTCTAAGATAGGTGAGCCTTCATGATGGATACTGTTGCAAATTTTATGGCAGAAAAGAAAAGATGTTTTTGGCAATACGACAATAGGTTTTATGACTGAGCACCTGCCTGATATTTATATAATTATTCTTTTCTATAATTCTATAATTTTTAAAAGTTTTTAAAAACAATTTTAAATGAAATCATGACCATAACAATTTGTGCCTAGTATCATGATCATTTAAAAGAAAAATGAGATTTATATCATGAAAATAAAAATTTCTAGAGACACTGTCACAAAACTAGTTTAGTTTGTCAATAAAGTATGACTGGGCTACTACTATGACCTTTTTATAGCTATAATTTATGAAAGTTTCATTTGATATTTAAAGACAATTTGAAGACAATTTGGCTTGAAGGAATGTTTCCAAATGAAATTAAGTTTGAAGTTGTAAAGGCTTGGTTGTCTAAGCCTTGGTACATATTCACTAATTTGTTTGCAGGTAGATTAAATAAACATTTTATAATGCATAGATCTTTATAATAAACATTTCTCTCATACTTTTATATTTATGAGCCAAGGTAGTGCAATGGTTAGAGTACAGTACTGCAGGCTACTTCTGCTGACAGCCTGCAGTTTGGCAGTTGAAATCTCACCAGGCTCAAGGTTGACTCAATCTTCCATCCTTCTGAGATGGGTAAAAATGAGCACCCAAATTGTTGGGGGCAATAGGCTGACTCTGTAAACTGCTTAGAGAGGACTGTAAGGCACTGTGAAGCGGTATATAAGTCTAAGTGCTTTGCTATTGCTATTTGGCTCTCTAACATGTAAAGCTATAAACATCAGTCTTAACTATCTGCAGAGGATAAGAGAAAGAGAAAGAAAAATCAGCTCACAAACCTCTTAGATGTTGTAGAGTGGAAAAAATGTATAAATAAAAAGCAAAATTGCTTTGAAAGTACAGCTTTTTAAAACCAGCCAACTGCCATCTACCTGATTATTGTAGCTATGGAAAGAAACACCACAAAAATATTCTTCATCCATCATCTTCCCAGGAGAGAGTAACATTATTTGTCATGTATCTAATTTAAAGTATTACATTGATTCACAGTTGAACAAAAAATGATCTAAAGTTGGCTTAATCCACAGCTAATATTCTTTCTTGGTTCATCAAGTCAGCTAATTTGTAGTAGAAACATTTCACATGTATTTATTATTTATTCACAAAAGGCTTATTGGAAGGTAATGAGCTGGATTGGTTTTATTGACTTTTTATAGATTGGAACTACTAAAAATTTCCTCCATTCCTTGGGAATCTTCAGCAGATTATCAGTGTAGGTAAATACAGGCATAAAGATAGAGGTCCATTGGTGATCTCTAGAGAAATTATACCCCCAACCCATAACTTTATATTGCTATTTCTAATAAATTGTTTATCACACTATTTATTGTAGTAGTGACCTCCACTAAACAAATCATTAAACATGATTTGCAAACCTAGCCATTCTCTCAATTTAACTTACCCCTCATATTACATTCTGGGCTCTTTGAAGAGAGGATAATCAAACAGCCAAATAAAAAGATGTCTACTGATAATGATGTATGGAAAATGATAGGTTTAGTCTACAGTTTGTTATTGAGGTGTGCTTTTTTTCTTTCTTAGGATAAGGCAGTATTGTTTATACATTTATTTTTTATATCAATCAAAAATACAATATGAATTGCTGGTTGCAGCCATTCTTTTCTTCTGGTGACTATTTATTATATTACCCTGTGTAATTATTTATGTTCACTAAATGTTGTTTACATTTTAGGTAGATGCAGAAGAGACCGAACCTAGGAGTTTCATCTTTATGAGTGAGGATGCACTGATAAATCCTGATAAACTGATGATTTTAATTCAAGGCAGTGGTGTTGTCAGAGCAGGACAGTGGGCAAGAAGGCTTATTATAAATGAAGATCTGGATTGCGGCACTCAGATTCCTTATATTAAAAGAGCTATAGAGGTAAGATATTTATGGGTTTTCCTAAAACAGAGGTACACGACTCATCCTAAACTGTTTGTCATGCTTTGGTTTCTGACTGATATACATGTAATCCTCAACTTACCACCATAATTTTGCCTAATTTTTTTGTTCATGAGACATTTGTTAAGTGAGTTTTGTCCTATTTTACAACCTTTCTTGCCACAGTTGTTAAGTAAATCACTGCAGTTGATAAGTTAGTAATCTGGTTTGTTAAGTGAATCAGGATTCTCCATTGACATTGCTTGTCAGAAGATCTCAAAGGGGATCACATGACCTTGGGACAGAGCGATGGTCATAAGTTGCCAAGCATCTAAATTTTGTTCATATGATCATGGGGATGCTACAAAGGTTCTAACTATGAAAAATGGTTGTAATTCACTTTTTTCAATGCTGTTGTAACTTTGAATGGTCACTAAATGAACTGTTGTAAGGTGAGGATTACCTATACTGTATTGGAAGCCAATCTTCCCAAAAAGCTAGAGTCAGGACAAAAATTAAATGTTGTTTTGAATTTAAATTGAATTTCAATTTAATATAGTTATTGTACATATTAGTTATTAGTTATGTTATATTAGTATTAGTTATGTTACATAACAATAGTTATGTATTGTATAGTTACAATACATAACTTATTGTATAGTTATGGTACAAATTTAATAACTGACCACTCATACTACAGATTTAAATTTAACAACAACCTTTAGAGTTTTCTGAGAATTGTGTATAAAGCTTTTTTTAATTGACCATATAATCAAAGGGTTCAGGGGAATCTCTTTTTTAATGGAATAATTAGAGGGTTAGTGTACACAGTTCTGTATGTATGGTGTTTTAACGCATATCAAATGTTATTGTTTTATTTTCAAGTCATATATGCAATTTCTGTTGTGTTTTGGAATCTTTAAATGTTGTATTGAAATTCATTGTTACATGTATGCTTAAAAAATAATGTAATGATTTATTAAATTGGATCTTTTTAAAAAAAAATTATTAGCTTAAAAGGTTTAACTTGGTTCTGTCTCAAATAAAAATGTTGTCAACTTATTATAAGAAGTTGATCTTAGAAGGCACTTAAGCTCCGGTGGTTTTATAAACAAATGCATTAAAATACAAGTGAACCAAGTGGACTATCAGATGCTTAATACTAAATTTGCATTGCAATACAACATTTGCATAAATTTGCATTTGTAATGTTTTATAGTAATGTGTTCTTGTTGATTTTTGTAGTGCAATATCTGTGATTGAAGTTACAAGGATTTTCTGATTAGTTGCAGTTAAGTTTCTGATAAATTGATAATAAAACTTAATTTTCTTGAAATTTCTCAAAACCTGTCCTTTGCCACACTTGTATTAACAAAATCTAGCAATAAAATTAACAGAAAAATAACAAGACTTCCCATCAAGTAATAACAATAGCTAATTATTAGTATCTACAAAAACATTAACCCAGGCTGACCCAATTCAACTAAAATCACTCAGAAAGAGTACGAGATAGTAGAATATAGCAATAACAGGAGCCATTAAGGTAAAATTAGATTCCCTACATACCAAGATGGAAGATTAGGGATAGGAAAATAAAATTATATTCATCCCACCTATAGTGACTACCTCAGCTAGCAACCATTTGCAAGCACATAGGTAATAAAAATTCAACCAATGCATGCATTTACACCAACATTCATGCACCTGACAACAGTGAATACCAGAATGAGAGCTTTATCTGAATAAAACTACAGCAAGCAGTGATCATTGCTTTGTCTCTGCCTGCCTGCCTCTCTCCCTCTCTCCCTCTCTCTCTCTCTCTCTCTCTCTCCCTCTCTCTCTCTCTCTCTCTCTCTTACACACACACACACAATCTCTTAGTAACCCTTTTGCTTTACGACCTCTTCACTGCATCAGAACTTGACCGCTAAATAAGGATGGGTTTATAAAATATGCCATTATGCGCAATAACTACTCCACAAGGAAAATTTGATAAGAAATGAACATTCTAGAATTAAGAAATAAATCTAATACATTACATATAATAGGATGGATTCTGTGGAATCCCAGGATTTTATGAGGACTTGAATTAATTCCATGGGACTGGAGCAGTGGTGGGATTCAAATTTTTTTACTACCGGTTCTGTGGGTGTGGCTTGGTGCACGTGGCTGTAAAATCACCAGTCAGAGATGTTATTTGCCGGTTCTCCAAACTACTCAAAATTTCCGCTACCAGTTCTCCAGAACTAGTCAGAACCTGCTGAATACCACCTCTGGACTGGAGGCAGAATACTGTGCAAGGGACTAAGAGAATAAAACCCACTTTGCTCTGCAAGAAATTAAGCTGCCTTTCCCCTTGAGCTCCTTGTCAAGAATTTTATCCTGCTTCTTGGGGGGATCTCAGTCATTAAGATATAACAGAAGGGCAGGAATTGTTAGCTGACCTTTTATTATGATAAGTATTTAATTGTACATTTAGTAGTTTATATCAAATGCATTTAATAAAAACATAGAAATTAATATACATGAGCAAAAGTACAATTGAAAATTGGAAAAATTAAATACCCCATTTTAATTTGGGAGTTGCAGTTTAGATAAGAGTGAAATGACATAAACGTTGACTTTTTTGCTCATTATTTTCTCCAAAATATCTAAGTAGAATTAAAATAGGTATCCTTCTAAAGATATAATAATTTTGATCTTGAATTCACTTTAATATTTATTCTGTTCCTTATATTTTTACTTATGTGTACTTTCAGTCATCAGTTACCTCTGATGTTAGGTGATACAAGCTCATAGTTTTCACATCTACTAATGAATGCTTTTCTTGAAAAAAAAAATCTCAAATGTATAAGCTTCTAGAAAATAAACAACCTTCACTTTTGCATATTTCTATAAGAACAATTTGTTGATTGGCACTATATTAGATTCATTGAAGCCTATTGTATATCCAGTAAAATCTGTCATAGTATACAGGATTAAGTAAAGCATTTTGATAATTATTAATAAGGCCTGACATATCATCTGTATAATAATAATGATGTATATTTGCACATACGCGCTAGCTGGAAACGACTAGCACATATGTGCGAGGGGAACTTTTACTTTTACCTTGTGTTCATTTCAATTCACTAGTATACTTTGAATACAAAGATTCCAGAATCAAATTAAAACAAAAGTATGTAAAGAATCCTTAACAAGTGGAATGATACACTTGAACTTGTAGTTAACAATGTAATTTGTAAGAATTTGAACAAAAAGAATAAAATCAAGTAATAATAGGAAATCCATTTTCTTTCTCACCATATGCTGCAGAAATTTAGTCTGTATATGTTAACGCTTTTTGCATGTCTA
This sequence comes from Laticauda colubrina, assembly GCA_015471245.1. Lineage (NCBI taxonomy): Eukaryota > Metazoa > Chordata > Lepidosauria > Squamata > Elapidae > Laticauda > Laticauda colubrina. The sequence goes on along the minus strand of BLBF01000010.1, from coordinate 44,641,497 downwards.
ACCTAGCCATGACTGTCATTTCAAGATCCCAGGGTGAATTGCTGAAATATACACTAATAATTTAATGTTAGATTATAAGCTTGGTGTTTCTCATAAAATCAGATTGTGCAGAATATATTATTTATTTAATTTATTTGTATAATGCAAAGCCATTGATTCTTGATACTTTCCACTTTAAAAAATATGAAGTAAACTGCAACATCAATATAATGTAAAACAGACTATATAATACATTGCAGTAATACAGTATAATAGCATATTGGGTCATATCAGCTGTCAAAGGACCTATGGATTAGTTCTGCCTTAGCAACTTTCATGAAATACACCAGAATCTACACCAATCTGACTTCTGGAGTAGGCAAAGTATTATAAAAGAATATCTGGTCTAATCCTGTTTCTTCCTGTGTTTTTATGTCCTTGAAATCATTTAGAGCACAGTGGTGGCAAAGCTTTTTTGGCTCCTATGCCAATAATTGTGCACGTGCTTGTGCGCTCATGCTCGTGTGTCAACACCCAAAAGACAATGCGCACTTCCCCCCGTACCACTTGCATCTGTGCATGTGTGTACGATTCCCCTTGCTGCAAGCCGCATGCCTGTACATGCACGTGTGATCACTCCCACATGCTGCACGTCTCTGTGCATGCACCCACGATCACTTATGCACATACATTTGCGCATGCGTGCATGATCCCGCCGTGCGCCTGCACATATGCCTGCACATATGCCACATATTCCCAGCACGGGTGTTGTGCATCTCTGTGCATGTGCATGTGTCTCCCCTGTGCATATGTACCAGATACCCGAAATGAGCTGTTGAGTGGTGGTGGCGCACATGCATATGCAGTGGGGCTCTTCCAGGCAAGCTCTCACGTGCTGGGGCAAATGGCTCTGTGTACCACTTCTTGCATGCATGGCATAGGTTTGCCATCACAGTTATAGTATATTTACACAGAATGTGCATATAATATAGTTTGTCTTGAAATACCCTTCTATAAACTTTTGGAGGCTAAAATTAATTAATTTATGGTAATTGTTATATTATTATAACAATTAGGGGTCAGTAATCATTTTATGCATTGATAAATGGAGGGATATGATCTTGTTCTTGGACACAAAGATTTCTTTTCTCTTTTCAGCCCACACACATTCTTCATTTTTATTACCAACAAATTTTGAGGATATATGAATGTTGGGGGACTGGGGAAGAGGAGTAATGAGACTAAGAAGGAGTTCCATTGCCAGAAAAACCTCTTTCACTTCCAGCAAGATACAAATATTAAGGAAATAAATTTTATGAAATATGTAGAACTTTAAGTATCAATTTAAAAAATACATTTATATTAGGAATACACAGCGGTGTCTGTGAAATTTAGATTGAATTAATGAATTTCCTAAAGATGGCTACATGGATATTTTCTACAATTGGTTTTATGTTGAGAATTTGTCATCGTTTTGGGTATGCTTAGAAAAAGTGGCTCACAGAAAAGTAAGGAGAATAGTTAAATTCTCATTGACAGTCTATATGAAGTTCCCCAAGCTAGGAGAACAAAACAATGAGATGACAGCTCTAGTGTTTGAAGAGAGGTTGTTAATGACAGCTTATTCCTTTATGATTTCAACTCTTTGACAGAAGACAAGTCTGCTTGTTGCATCAAGGCAGATGTATCATTACCTCCTGGCCCTGTCATGACTGAATTGGAATAAAACCACTTGCAGTTCTGAAAATCCAATTACTTTGTGGAAGTTTGGGAACACTGTCTATGATTCATGTGCAAAGTAGCATAAGTCTCATTGCAGTAGCTATATTTGAATTTTAATAATGGTGTAAAGTTTCAGATTTTAAAGATAATGGGAGTAATACATGATGGTCTATATATATTAGTGAATCTGTTACAATGGAATATGATTTGTAGTATTGTTTTATTAATATTCCTGCACAGTCTTGATGTTTTTAAAAGTACTTCTTCAGTTTTAATAACCTTCATGTTTAAGAATGGAAAAATATTCCCAGCAACTATTGATATTTTTTATTGTTTTAAGAATTAGGTGGTATTTTCATTAATTGATTTGGATATCAGAATTCTATGCTATTAATACTTTGTATGGGTTACTTCATAGTGATTATGGATACTAAAGAAAGATGGTGGAGATAATGGATTTATGTAGGTATATAAAAATCCTTGCTGATTTAGCTATGATTAGAATTTCAATTAAGTGAGATGTGTTTAAATGCAGAGAAAGCAAGTATAAAAATTATGCTTAATTTGTGTCATATTCATATTAAATCACTCCAAAATCTTTTTCAAATCTGCTTTTCTCCCTAGTTTTGTCCTATCATATCCATGATTTGTGATCGTCCTCCAATTTGTATTTTATTTTAGCAGCTGGCCTCTTTTCTGTGCTGCTTCTGCCTTTCATATGATCTGATGTGACTTAAATTGATGAATCAAAGCCAGTTTGGGAAGGAGATAGTGTTTCAGATTGAAAAGGAAGTGAACCTCTAGGCAGAAGATAACCCTTTCTTGCAGTTACAATCAATGCACTTGACACTTTCAAAGGCAAGAGAAACTATAATTTTATCAGGGGTTAAACTTTTTAAATAACTTCCCCAGGGAAATCTGCTGTCAATAAGACATAATGATTGAATATTTTTATTAGCTTTGCCTAAAATGAAAAAAGATAGTCCTTTTACTTGTTCATCTTTAACCTTTTGTTTACATTCTTAATTTTTTTTTAAAAAATAGAAATCTTTCTGCTGTGTGAAGGTATAATAAAATAATCTTTGTTCTTTCTATAATCAATACTCATGCTTTTCATACACATGGAAAAATGCATTGTTACAAAATACAATGTAGAACTAGTACAAATTATTTTCTGCAACATTTAATAAGATATAAATGGATATTTGTACTGATAAATATTAAATACAATATGGAACATGTAGAAAATAGAAAAATGGGAAGGTAATCCATTTTGAAACGTTTGCTTCTTTGTTTGAACCTACATTTGACATGAAGTGTATGGTTTTCAAATCTCAGAAAGACATACATTTCTCAAAATAGTACCTGAAACACACTAAATATGGATTACATCATACAAGAACTGGTTCAGTATGAAAGAGTCCTGCCAATCTTTATTTCTTTAATATTGCACTTTTTAGAAACTGTAAAAAAATTACTAATGTGGTTTGAAAGAGTAATCCTGCATGCTTTAGTAGAAATGTAAGATGAATATTTCACAGGTTTAGAATTGATTGCTTTATCTCTGTGGTGTTTTAAAACAGTTAATAAGTATACATTCATTGCCTTCCTATTAAAAAGTACCCAGTGAAATGCATAGTTTCATAATTGCACAGCAACATTAGAAAGAAGAACAAAATTAATAACTCAGGACAGATAGCTAACACAGTTTCACAGTGCCACAGGTTCCATGTTTTCCACTGGTTAAGCCCCTGTCACACTGCACCAACAGATGGAAAGAGGATGTAAAACGGAGGAAAACACTTGTCATCCGTTGATTAACGTGATGTATCCGTTCTCTACTCACTGCCTCCGTTTTTCATCGTCTCTATCCGTCCAGCATCCGTTTATTGACGTTTCATCCGCACAGAAAGTTTTGAACTGCTCAAAACTTTTGAGCGGAAAATGTATCCAATGCATCCGTTCTGCATCCGCTAGGCATCCGTTCTGCATCCGTTACGCATCCGCTATATCCGCTAGGCATCCGCTTCGCATCCGCACAACTCCATCCGCTCCAGCAGTAAACGGACGCAGGGAGGAAGCGGAACAGACGCAGAATGGATGCAGAACGGATGCCTAGCGGATGCAGCACGGAAACAAAGCATTTAAAACGGAAAAAACGTTCACAGAGGGAACCTATCTCGGATATTAAGGATATCTAGAGGATGCCTACAGGATGCAAAGGGACACCTAGTGGAAAACCTATACTGCCTATAAAAAGGTGGAGCAACTCATCTGGATCTCACTTTCAGCCCAGCAGCCCAGCTGTGCAGACCTCTTCAACCTTCATCTGACTCTTGCTCTTCCACAGTATCCAGTCATGTCTACCATGGATCATAACAAAGTCCTTTTGGCAGCCACCATCGTTCTGCAACAGTGCGAAGCCACCTATAGGCTCTATGAACTCTACTACGGGAAGAAAAAGAGGCACCCAAGAAGCATCTGGGTCCGAAGATGGATCAGGAGAAGAGCAGAGTACGGACTGTACAACAAGCTGATGGTGGAGCTCAGGAACGAAGACACTCGTGCATTCCAGAACTTCATGAGGATGCCTCCAGCCATATTTGACGGCCCAGCCTGGAACCTCGGCTCAAGGTGGCACTCACTCTGAGCCACCTGGCCTCAGGAACCACCTACAGGAGCATGCAGTACGGCTGGAGGGTGCCACACAACACCATCAGCATTGTGGTCAGAGAAGTGGTGCAGGCCATCATCGAAGAATACATGGAGGAGCTCCTCCAGTGCCCCACCACTGAAGAAGGATGGAAGAAAGTTGCAGAGCAGTGGTATCAGAAGTGGAACTTCCCCCACACCGTTGGAGCCATAGATGGCAAGCACGTGGCCTGCAAAGCTCCAGCCAAGTCAGGGTCCACTTATTTCAACTACAAGGGCTTCTTCAGCATCATCATCTTCGCCATGGTCGATGCTGACTACAAGTTCATGTACATCGATGCTTCAGGCAACGGGTCAGCTTCAGATGCCCAGGTATACAACGCCAGTGACCTCAAGGAGGGGCTGGAACGCAACCTCATCGTGGGCTTCCCAGATCCAGACCCCCTGCCCAACGACACGCAAGATGTGCCCTACTTCATCGTGGGGGATGATGCCTTCTCCCTCAGAACCTACCTCATGAAGCCCTACACCTCCAGACTCCTCACCCGTGAAGAGAGGATCTTCAACTACAGGCTGTCCAGGGCAAGACGGGTGGTGGAGAACGCCTTTGGCATCCTGGCCAACAGGTTCCAGGTACTTCTCACCACCATGCAGCATCGCCGAGAGACCGTGAGGAGGATCGTGGAAGCTTGCTGCATCCTGCACAATCTCATGCGCACCCGCTACCCAGTCTTGCAGAACAGGCTTGTGGACCTCCAACAAGGCAATGGGGACATGGAGCCTGGGGAATGGAGGCAAGGGCAAAACCTGATAGACACTCAGGATGTGCAAGGCCCCAACAGAGCCTCACATGAAGGGAAGAAGCAGCGCAACCTCCTGAAACACTGGTGCAACTCCCCAGCTGGAGCAGTGGAGTGGCAAGACAGGATGATAGATGAGATGAGATTGGGCCATGTATGTTGGGTGGGCCTACAATGAACAGGGCATTTAATAAAGAGTTGTGTTTTTGTTGACATGTGTGGATGATTGATTACATTGTTGTTGATAATAAAGGGCCATAGGTGTGGCACCTGGGAGGGTGGACCATCCAGTCCCACTATGCTTGCACTGGAGGTTTATCTATCCCACAGCTATTACCCATCCCAAAGGTATCCCTGCCCACCCCACTGCTACCTTAACCCATCCCACAAGCATGCAAAGGCTTAAACCAATTCTAAAAGTTTCCACCAAGACTTTATTAAAAAAAAGAAATGAAGCAAGTGTGTGAATCAAAGATAAACTTTATTGAAAAACAAGCTGTAAAAGAAAAATGACCCAAATCAAGTGTCCAAATAAAGTCCACAGGTAGCCAGCCAGCCAGTCTCTGGCAGTCTTCACGGTCACTCGGAGGTGTGCCCAGTCTCGGGTGAAGGCTCCAGGTGCTGTGGAGGTGGGTACTGCTGGAGTGCTGGTCTGAGGCGTCATTGGGGTGCCTGGCTCAGAGAGGACAACAGGTGATGGTGTGTTGTGGAAGCTCTCAGACAGCTGGCTCAGCCTCGTGATGTTGAGAGCTCCTTCCTCCATGCCATGGGGTGTCAGCCCCAGTACCGAGGACAAATGCACTGAGGCCGGGCTTGGATGTGGGGTGGAGGAAGGAGCAGTGTAGTGGGGCTGTCTGGTCTGCAGCTGGGTGAGGACTGGCGTGGGTGGCATCAGTGGTGTGGGTGGCATCTGTGGCGTGGGTGGCATCGGTGTCGTGGGTGGCATTGTTGGCGTGGGTGGCATCAGTGTTGTGGGTGGCATCGTTGGTGTCGGTGGCATCAAGTGTCGTGGGTGGCATCAGTGGCATCAGTGGAACCGGTGGCAACGGTGTCACCCGATGACTCTGTGCCTAGACTTGGAAGGGCTACTGCCTGTGCTGCTGGACCTCCTGGTAGCCGTAGCCCTGGTAGGTGAGGGCCTGTGGGAAGCCTTGGAATGGGAGGGACATCACCTGGGGTGGAGGAGCAGACCTGGACTGCGTGGGAGCAGGTTCCTCTGGATCTGGAGGGTTGTGAAGTAGCTCAGTGATCCGGTCCTTCACCACCTGGTACTGGGGTTCTGCCATGTCCGTGAGGGTCTGGTTGACATAAATGAGGAAGGGCTTGTGGTTGGAGGATGAGGAGTCGGTGCTGACCAGCTGAGAGAGGAGATCTATGCTGGTGCGGAGGGTGTCCCTGATCTCCAGCAGGACAGTGTGGCTCTGCCCCTCCTGCTGTCTGGCTCTCTGCCTTTCTGTGGAGGTGGAGCTGGGGGTGGATGCGGGTAGGGCTGTGGTGGACGTGCCGTCTCCTTTCTCCCACCGCACCAGGGAGTCCTCCATGCGCTCCACCACGGTTAAAACAGCTGTCCGCGGGTTCTTCGCCGTGGCACGCTCCACAGAAACCTGCCTGGAGACAGAAGCTGACTCTCGCCCGGAAGAGGACTGGCTCTCAGCAGGCTGCTGGAGAGAGAGGGTAGTGAGAGGGGCTGCTGGTGCTCCTCGGTGGCGGACCTCACCCTCCAGGAAGCTGCACCTGGCCATGACGTAGGTCTCTCTGTCCGTCAGCTTAACCGCAGCCTGGCCAGATTTCTTGAGGTGCAGCTTCCCGTACCAGGTGTGCATGTGCTTCCACCAGCCGAGGAGCACCTCCGAAGTGTAGCCCATACTCTCCGCCTTCTCTCTCCAAGCAGCCTGCTTCCTTTTGGTGTCCCTGTAGAGCCGGTGTCCCTTCCGCCACAGATAGTCATTCTCTCTCAGCCACTCCAGCACCTCATCCTCATGTTCCTCCTCAATGGAGAAATGCCTCCTCTCCCGTTGTCGCATACGCCTCTTCCTCCCTTTGGCAGGACCAGATGGGCCCTCATCAGAGACGCTCCCAGGTAGTAGGGACTGCTCCTCCACACCACCAGCAGTAGCAGCACCAGCAGAATCATCATCATCATCATCATCATCTCCAGCAGGATCATAATCATCATCAGCAGCAGCACCAGCACCAGCAGCACCAGCAGGACCAGGATCAGCAGCAGCATAGTAAGCACCAGCAGCACCAGCAGGACCAGGAGCAGGACGAGCAGGACGAGCAGGACGAGCAAGACCAGGAGCACGAGCAGGATGAGCAAGACCAGGAGCACGAGCAGGACGAGCAAGTCCAGGAGCACGAGCAGGACCAACAGGACCAGCAGGACGAGGAGCAGCTTCAGCAGAGTACGCAGCAGCAGAAGCACCACCGCCAGGAGCAGCTTCAGCAGAGTAAGCATGAGCAGAAGCACCACCGCCAGGAGCAGGTTCAGCAGAGTAAGCACGAGCAGAAGCACCACCGCCAGGAGCAGCTTCAGCAGAGTAAGCACGAGCAGAAGCACTACCGCCAGGAGCAGCTTCAGCAGAGTAAGCACGAGCAGAAGCACCACCGCCAGGAGCAGCACCAGCTAAGTAAGCATCAGCAGAAGCACCAGCACCAGGAGCAGCGCCAGCAGAAGCTCCAGCACCAGAAGAGCGAGCCCGAGCAGCAGAAGCCCCAGCAGAAGCAGAGTCAGGGACAGGGAGCGGGAGGGTGGCCCTGTCCCTCTTGCCAGGGATGGCGGCAGGTTGCTGAGGCTTTCGCTTCTTCCCCATGGTTGTGGGGTTGCTGGCTGGCAGGGAGGCTGGCAGGCACCAAGGCTGGCAGGCAGGCTGGTACCAAGGCTGGCAGGCAGGCATGCACCAAGGCTGGCAGGAAGCCTGGCAGGCAGGCAGGCAGGCAGGCACCAAGGCTGGCAGGAAGCCTGGCAGGCAGGCAGGCAGGCACCAAGGCTGGCTGGCAGGGAGGCTGGAAGGCAGGCTGGCAGCAAGGTTGGCTGGCAGGCAGAGAGCAAGGCTGGCCAGGAGGCTGGGAGGCAGGCTTGGAGGCAGGCTGGCAGCAAGGCTGGCAGCAAGGCTTGCAGGCAGGGCAGGCAAGGACTTGATGTATCCGGCAGCAGGTCTTTCCTCTGAATGGTGACCTGCTTGGGAGCTGCTTCCCTTTATATCCGTGGGGCTTACGCAATGCATCCCCTCCACATGCACAATTAACGCTCGGTATCCATTCGGCTTCCGCTGTGCATCCGCTAGGCTTCCGCTCTGCATCCACTTCATCCGCTGTGCATCCGCTTCATCCATTCCGTGTCCGCTCTGCATCCACTGGATCCGTTCCGCGTCCGATTTCCTGAGGCCCCCCGGAAGCCTAGCGGATGTGCCACCCACTCTCATCCGCTTCCATCCGCTGGGCTTCCATGCCACATCCGCTTTCCATCCGCTCTGCGTCCTCCCCGCGTCCGTTCCTTTCCGTGTTTTCCGCTCCGGTTATGCAAATTTTTGCCCCTTTTAAGAGCGGATAACAACGGATGGAACATTTTTCTCGTCCGTTGTGTCCTTTTTAAAAACGTTTTGCATCCGTTGGGCAGTGTGACAGGGCCTTTAGGTAATTTTACATAGAACTGGTGAGTATATTTATATTATAGAAGGTATAACAATTTGCAGAGGATTTTGTTGTTGAGGTTGAGATTGCTATTAAAGCATGCTATTAGAGTCTTCTTTTGAAAGGTATGTTGGTATCTTCAGGCAATGACAACTAGTGCTTCATTTTCTTTCACAGTGCTTCAAGAATGATTTGCATTTTGGCTTTTAACGGCCAAGGCCAGTCCACAGGATGTGGTCAGAAAACTGAAGATGGCAGCTGGAACAGTGTGATTGAGGTTTTTCTGCTTTTAATATGCATTGCATGTACAAACAGTTGGAGCTTTGATCACACTATCACAGCTTAATTTTTTTATCATACCCTGTGGATTCCCATATATATAAAATTCCTAAATAATCCCTTTCTTTTAATTTTGGATCTGGAGAAGTCATGGGAATTTTAATATAAATGCTTTGGTAATTCTGCTTCCATATGAAAAGTGGAAAGAAGGATTGTTTGTTGTCTTGTTCTCTTTGGAGCTGTATCATCTTCACCATTGCAGACCTCCTGCAAGTGTTTATTGAAATTTCTCAATTAATAAACCATAAATCAGATTTCTGGCAATGAATTTTATAAAGTTAATTTGGCAGACCTGTAATCTGGAAGACTGTCACTTCATAATACAATTCATTTTATTCTATATTTAAAATATTTGATTATTGACTAAGATTTCTCATAGCTGTTTAAATGCTAATCCCAATGAACCATGTTCATATATTCAGGATTTTCTGTAGCTACCAAAACGAAAATATGACCATGAAATTCAACAAAGATCAAAATATACTGATTGAAACCATTGGAAGTATAGGTGAAAAACATTATTTGATCTGTTAAAATATTGGTTGTGGAATAAAAATCAAGTATTTCTATTTCCTGTTGCTGCTTCCTTGCTGTAACTAAATAATCACAAAATAATCTGCTACAGGGATTCTCATACAAAAATTATGTAATATAATCATCTGAAAACAATGTCCTTTTAAATATAATCTGTCATCTTTGATTTTAAATCCTTTATAAAATCAAATAACAACAGAAGAACAAACTGTAGATGTTGATAATTGTCTTTTTTTTCTCTTGAAATTACCAAATTACAACATGAAAACATTTCCAGTGAGACATGTAATAGGTCATTTGCAGCTGCAGGCATTTTTTCTCCTTCAGGATGGGCTTTTTAGTTTCTCTCACTTTCTGCCTGTGGCACTGTATAGTAAAATTCAGACATGTTCTTCCCCTCCAGGAAATCTCTAGGGTTGAGGATAATTTATACAAAATTAATAAAAAGTGCTACTTTTCCATTATAAATGGTATTGCTATCATACTTCTTGCAATAAAAGAACATTATCTAGAAAACATATGTTCCATGAAAACTATATCCCTGCTTTCAAATTTAGAAAGTAAAAGAGTAGTTTATGGAGAGGAAACGTAATTAAGAGATATTAAAGATGATTCCAAAAGCCCAGGTAGTGAAGTTCACTGAATAATAATGTTGAAAATATGAGAAATGTGTGGACAGTACTCACACGAAGGAAAATATTCTCAAAATGTAGTGACTTAGCAAGGTGATTACCAAATCTCAAATCTATCAACTTTGGATAAAATAAAATTTTCATTTGTGACTAAAAGCTGAATTATACTTGTCACAATGTAATTCCATAACATTCCATAACAAAATTCCATAACTCTTACTATAATCACCTAAGATTTGAACCATGTTACTATGAATTGTTATAATTACTGTTAGAAAATCTTGGCATTGAAGTGTTGAAAGACTTCTGGGACCTCTTCTTCCACTATTATATTTTCAGGAGGGGTACTTGTCTTCATGTAAAAAAAGTGAACAGGAATTAATACCTGGATCATTTGCAATTTATAAAATTATATTGTAACTTATATTGCTGATTTCTTTGTCTAGAAAAAAACTATGCTATTAGGTTGAATTTGAAATTCTTTTACATTGGCAGTTAATATTTTAAAGTTGATTAAATGCCAGGTTGGTAAATAGTAAGACTGCCCTTAGCTTTCCTGGATAGGCTTGGACATAATCAGAAATCCAGAAAATTGAGCCAAAATGTAGTCTGAATTACAGTCAGAGGGTCAGAGTGTTAGTAGTGAAATCAACAGGCATGGTGTTAAAAGGAGCAAAGGGTTTCTGGTGAACAGAACAGTTGTTCCAAATAGGAGATTCTGGGATTCTGGGCAACAACAACTCTTAAATGGAATTTGCATCAGGTGCAGATAATCAAGGATCACCTTTGCCATATAAGAAATGTCACAAATCTATTCTAGTGCTTTAGTACTCGGTCCACCCCCACCCCCATGTACTGTAGCTTCCAGGTGATGTTTTACCCATGAACTCATGTCAATCTTGAGCCAGTGATCTCAAGAAAAGGTCTACCTACAGCTTTAGAAAATTCTGGAAAAAATGAACTGTCAGAGTTCATTTGAAACAAGAAATGAACAATCAGAGTTCATGGTGGGCCATAGCCCTAAGACAGCATAGCAGGAATAGGGGTGATGCAATCATCCTTTCTCTCCTCAATCTCCCAGTGGTTCTCAATATTACTGACATCATATCCTTTTGGAATGACTATAGGAATTGACTCTGGGGGATATGGTGTTGCATTGGATTTCCCCTTTTCTCCAAATTTCAAAATGATATTGATGAAGAACAAGTTGAATCCCAAATCCTTGATCTTTTGGTTACCACAAAAACTGATTTTCTTGCCTGTTCTATTTAACACTTCTATGAAGTCACAAGGTAAACACATCTGTCAACAAAGGATCAGGGGCCATCAGTACACTTGTGTCACCTAGCTACATATCTCCACCCAGGCTGTATGAGTATTCTATCAAGTTATTGTTCCAGTGCATAAAGGCTGTGGGGGAAAGGAATAGACTTAAAATCAACCTTTATCAATTGGCTATGAACCCACTGATCCATGGACTTTCCAGTTCTGGTTTGAAATGGAGTAGCAGTTCCCCAGATGAAACTGATATGCAGTTTGAGGGTCTTCCCAGATTTGTAGTTCCAGCTCAAAGAGGAGTTAGTAAGTTGGGAGTCTTTGCAGAGATATTCTGTGTGCCAGTTGTGCTTACTTCTCTCTGATACTGGTCAAATTCTTTGGTTCTCAATGTACTTGATACATCTCCCAAGAAGTTGATTGGCTTTAGAAATGTTAGTAGGCAATCAAGGTCAGAGAATATAAATATTGGTAATGCTATTAAGCAACACCACACACAGAGTGGATGATTAAAATATTTTCTTACATTTCTGCAATTTTCAGGAACTTTTGATGTAACTTCATAAGAATTGGCAAAATCACTTTAAGTTCCCCAACAAATCATCACATATAATGATTTTCTAATATTCACAAAAACTTTACCCATAATTGAAATATGTTCAGTTCCTTCAGTCTCGTTATAGGATTTGTTTTTGAATACCTGATTATTACTATTTTTTTTAAATCGGAACTTGTTTCAGAGCGTTTAAATCAAACTTGAAGCATGATATCCAGAATTGGATACAGTTAGTTGGACCAATGTAGAATAAACTAAAAAAAAAAACCACTCATTCCAAGATTATGCATTCTCTTTACTCCTGCTCTTTCCACTCCCTTGACTAAGGTTTCTTTATGGATTAGTATCAATTCAAGAATAGCTGATTGTCACACGTCTTCTCTTTGAAAGACAAAGTTGTCAGCAAGACAAATAAGACATTTTCTGCAAGGACCAGGTTTGAAAGAGTTTCGCTTCCAGCAGATGAAAGGATAATTAAAGTTCCCTGTCACGGTTACTTCATACAGTACAGCATTGCTACTAAGATTTTTGGTGTTTCTTCTTGATATTTACTCATTTATTCTGAATCTTCCTCATAGAGAATTGTTTTCACTGTCAATTACTGTTGTAGAACAAGGGTGGGGTGGTTTTTTTTTGAACTGATAAATCTTCCACTGTCTCATCATTTGCCGTTTTGTTCAAGAACTACTACAAATTTACACTGGTAACACTGGTTACAAATAGATAGCAGGGCCTTCTCAGAAAGACACACACACACACACACACACACACACACACACACACACACACACA
>BLBF01000010.1:44597983-44613583 GCA_015471245.1 Laticauda colubrina | reverse complement strand
AATGGACCTCAAATCCAACATCTCAGGCCAGCAAATGAATTCAATTCCAAATTTTTATACAAATTATTCATATTTACTTGATGCAATTAATTACCACAAGTTACTATAGACCTAGTACCTAAAAGTATTAACTTTGAGAGAGAATAAGCCAGATTTGTAGAAGATACATAGCTGCTAGTTATGGAATCTATATGTTATTACTGTTATCAATTTGAGTGGGCCTCTGAACAAAAGCTGCTGTGTACTAATGATGAAGTCTATGGTATTTTGTATGACCATTTTCAAAAAGCTCCTGAAGCTTTACATTTGTGTAAAACTTTATTATTTTTAACTAGTATAGATCTCTCTTCTGAGCCTTGAAGGCTGTTCTTCTAAAGTCATGACCAGGGATTTTTATCTTTACAAGTAAATACTGTCATTGTAGTTGCAATGTGTGTAGCTTTTAATATGATTGTTCTGCAGGCTACCCCCAAAAAAACCCAAGTCATGCTGACAGCAAACCTTATTTACTCTCTTATGCTTGTTAGTAAAGAACTTCATCATAATAAACATTAATGCTTGTATTGAAAAAATAAATGAGACAATTCTTATGTATCTATATCTATTTGTATGTGTATCTATATCAATATCCATGGAATATAAGGTATTTTAATAGACCTTTGACCATGCAAAAAAGATGAAATTTAGTAAGTAGCTACGTGTAAAAAAATAAATTAAAAATAAATGAGATAGTTTAAATGATACACATTCATAATGCAAAAGTACTTTGTTGGGGAAAAATCAGAAAATAAATTATTACAGAGAACCATTTAACTCATACTGAACAAAGATAATTGAACGATTAAACTTTATAAGTCATAACTAGCAAATGAACATATTAAATTAACATCATCACACAATTATTATAGGAGCCCATCTGTAGCTTTTAGCAATTTGATAAGGCTCTTAGGAAGGTAGACTTTGGACAAATTGAGGTTTAGGATACTTAAGAAAAGTGAAAAGAATTCCAATAAAGTGATATGAATGAAAAATGTTAAATTTTGTTTCCTGTTAGTGGATTCCATCTTACCCTTAAAAAAAAAAAATTAATGTGTGAAATTTGAGGTAGCTGTCAATATCTTTGATCATGCCCATGGAAATGTTCATACCCATGGAAATGTTTGCCAAAATTTACCGACCTGTTTTGAACTTCTTTAAAGAACCTAAACAGGTATTACAAAGTATCCTTCAAGGGATTAGACAGGAAATCAATAGATATTTATTGAGTATTAAACAATATTAAATAATTAGAAACACGTATGGAGTGGTAATGCAAACATTTGGGAAAGAAAAAATGTAGAGAAAGAAATCTGAACAAGAAATAACATAATATTTTAAAAGGTTTATTCAACCATTTGTCTTGTATTAAATAGGGGAAAGGGTATTAGATGTTTTCATTCTGCCTTTATTATTTTTGTAAATTACTTAAGGCAGTAAACATATCTATCTTCCTCTTCCTATTTTCCCCACATCAACCTTGTGAAATGAGTTGGACTAAGAGATGACTGGACCAACACTACCCAGCTAGCAGTCATTCTATGGTAGGATTACAACTCAGCTTCCTGTTTTCTAACCTAGTGCTTTAACCATTAGATCACTAGACCATTACTGATTATTGCTTGAAATGGAAAAAATCCTGGTTCCTTGGGATTAATTACTTTGAATTTGAATTGAATGAGAACTATATAGCAGAATTTTTTCCTATGATATTTCTTTTGGAATGTTGAAAGTTTAGATATAATCTCTGTACAGTATTTTTACCTCATATACCCAGCTGAGACAGTCACAAACAATCAAAAAGAGTTAAGAAGTAGATCACTAGCAGATTTTTAAGTATCATTTTTCCTGTCTAGTATGGTAGAAATTGTTTTTCTTAATGCTTGTTATCTTTGGAATAGTCTGAAAAAAGAACAAAAAAGAAACTTTATTTTGATTAGGCAGCAGCAATATTTGTATTCTGCAGTGATTTTGGCCATGTTTGAGAGAATCATCGATATTAAATGTACATAGGTCAAATCACCCAGGTTTGTGCTTGAATTAATGCATTTAAAAGGGGCATAAAGAATTCTGCTTATTTAATCAGCTTTTAGAGGAAAATGAAGGAAAGAAGACTTTGGAAAGAATATTTTGGAAATAAATGACCTTAACGGGCTTGGGAAATTAACATTCAAATGAATTGCTGTTTTTAGCATCATTGATAATCAGTCATCTAAGCTGATGCTGTTGAGAGATTTATGCAACCTGTAAAGTTATTAGAATTGATTAAATGTTGGAATGTCAATTTTTCTAAAAATTCAGAATTATGTCTGTTTAATATGTTGCTAATATGAATGTATAATTTGTTATTCATTATTTGTTATAACTCTTAATGGTAGCATTCTTTTTTTACCTTCTATAATTTGTCTGTGCTATTTTATTTTCTATTAAAGTACATTTTCTTTTGTGAATATAGATGTGCCTATTAGATATGCAGACATTGTCCTGTTGTTTTCTTATGTTGACTAATTATTTCTCACTTATAAAACAAAAAAGAAAGAAAAAAAAAGAAAAATGGATCAGTCAGAATGTTTTCTGCTTCTAAGTAGCTATTTGTAATAATTGCTGGGATGTTCATATATTACTGAAACATAATCTATTTTGTTTGATTGCTATATTAGAAAGCTGTATTCTGTTCTAGAAGCTATGAACTCCATATCTGGAGGAGTCTTCCAGAATCAGTGATAAGTATTTTTTCAGTATAAATTGACAGTTGCTCTTTTTTTTACAGACAGATCTACCACTCTCTTGAAAGATAACTGAACAAATGTTTAATAGCAGTTTTGTGATTGCCCACAAGACTAGTATTCCAGAATCCAGTTAATAATAATGTCTAAGTAGCACTTTGTGAATCAAAAAGCATATGTTTCTGTGGAAACCTGATGTCTAGTCTCTCCTGCAGTCCAAGTTGAAATGAGTTGAACCTCATAGCTGCTTGAAAAGTTTAGTCCCTGACTGCATAATCACCAAGTTCATGAATGAGATGTCATAGAGTGTCTGCCAAGTTGTGTCAGGAGAAGATGGAAAGGGCTGCTTAATCGTTAAAAGCAGTTTCTTTTAAAAAGGACGTATTTAGTCTGCTTCCACAGTGCCTTGTGTATGAAATAAAGAAAGCTTCATGAGGCTATGTCTTCTAAAACAGCTTTGTGTGCTTACTCCAAGATTAGCAAAATATGAAGATAAACAGTTTGAAAGTTAAAGGAACTAGCGTCAACCTGAAAAATGTGATGCTTTTCCAAGCGTAAAATTGTCTGTTTATATCCATTTTTCTTGGAATTTTGCAGACAAGACTAAATGTGGATTTGTAAAACCTGCATAAAGAAATTTCACCCATGATACAAAATAAAGTCAAATACTGAATCCCTAGTACCATCATTATCAGTAGCATGTGTTTTTTCCAGGAAAACAGCTTGAAAATTTGTATCAGTAATTGGAAACATATGACCTTACAAGACATTTTTGGACTACAAAGAGTGTCATCCCAGCCAGCATAATCTTGAAATTTCATATATTTATATTTCATTTTATTTATTTTGTATTTTTTATTTCTGAGATTAGTGGCTGCCTGACTGCGAAGAAAATAGTGATTTTGGCCAGAACCATTAGATCAAATAAGGCCAGTTAAGAACAATAACAACAAAAAGGAAGTCTCCTGCATCTCCATCGCTACCTTACCCCAAGGCCTGGGAAAATAGCCAAGTTTTTAATGTCTTTCAGAATATAATCAGGGTGAGAGCAACACAGATGGGCAGAAATTATGGGAGATAGTCAGATAACTGTGCCATGAAGTGCTTTACGAATAACTAGTGCCTTGAATTGCAACCAGAAGCCCACCAGCAACTAGTTTGTATTTTGGATCAGCTGTAGTACAGAGAGATTCCCAATCATTATACTATATTCTTGATCATTTTTTATTTTCTTGATTTTTTTTTTCATACATTGGGCAAGTTTATGTGTCATTTCCTGAACATCCCTTTTATCCTTTTTAAAAATTTATGTTTCATTACCTACCTTAAAATTTTCTTTTACTTTTGTTTAAAAAACACAAGTTATATATTATATACTTATTTATTTGTTCTTTAGTGAGTAGTGATTTCTTAATTATTAATTTGTGAAGCCAAGGATTTAATCTTTTGTCATTTCAGTTTAAGTTCTTCAGATGCCTTCCATAAAAAAGTCAGTTTGGAAAGATTTCTCTTTCCTGCATTATCTACAATGAAGATAAATAATATTATTCAGTTTTCTTGCTCTTTCCCACAAGCACATCTTTAATCACTTTGTTCAAACATTTATCTATCTGTCTGTCTAGTCAGATTCAACCTCATATTCTCCAGGCAAGGTCAGAATGTGGCAGTTTATGACTTTAAATAACAGTAGCTTTGATTAAATTCTTTAAGAGGCAAAGGAATTATGGGAATTGAGACTGCCTGATTTGAAATTCTGTTTTGCAGCCAGCTGTTTGGTTTGGATGAAGAAAGTTGGATGTTACTGAGAAATACATCAATTATATATTTAAAAAAGCATGACCTCAGATTTGGATGGTATGGGGGTTTTATAGTATAATAAAGTTAAGATTAATGTAGATTTTGAAATCATGTCAGAAGTGTCATATTAAGAATATGGAATAGATACTATCCCAGGCTGTCCCCAAAAATCCCTTGTGGATTTTAGCATCAGAAGCATTTTATTGAAAAGAAATAGCAGACAAAAAGAAATGGTTGACATATCAAGAATTGTTCGAACATGGAGAATCTTAAGAGTCAATAGATCCACTGATCACAAAAAAAATTAGTTTCCAATGAAAAAGAAAAAGATTTAAAGTAGAGAAGAACATTTGGAGCTGAACAATACAAGACAGAATTTGAAAGAGAACATGTAATTGCTAAAATGTATAGATATTTGCTGAAATTTGAAATGGAAGAACAAGTATAAAAATATTTTCTAAAATAACCTATGAACCTTGGTTATACAGCTGGAGCAGTCAAAAATATGTGGATGAAAAGACTGAAATTCATATTGTTATAATTTAGAAGAGAATTGTTACATAATGATGTATTATTGGCATATGACACTAGAAAAACTCTGGAATGTACAGTATATAAAGACATTTTAAATATATGTTGTAATGTGGAAAACAAATTATTTTATTATGCTTGGTAGAATTGTAAAAAAGCTAGAAAATTTTGGGTTTAAATATGTCTATATGAATCAAGATATTTTATTGTTACCACGTTTAAATTCCCTAGCATCACCCCTCTGAGTAAAATCAAGGAAGATTTTAATGATAATAATTTCTTCTCGTATGAGCCAAAATAGAACAAGAAATGATTGCACAAGTTCATACAAAAACCCTATGTATATTCTCAAGGAGAAGTAAAAAATTGACTGGACTAAATACTGCAGTAGCACCTTTACTACGTTCTTTGCTTTCGGTATGTTTATGGATATGAGAGACTTCCTTTGCAAAAAAACAGTTTGAAAAGCCGTCATGGTTTACCATTAAAATTCATTGATGAATTTTTCATTTGTTGAACTAGATAGAGTGAGCTCATAACACAGTAAGAATTCTAATTTAGTGTCTTTCTGAACAGATAGTTTTAAAAAGGTGTTTACATTCAGTCATAATTTACTACTTTGTCTCAAAATAAATAACTTTCTAAAACTAAATATCTTCAAGAGTATATGAAAACCCTACCCAACAGCTTGGGTCAGGTCCGTGCTATCCTATTATCCTTTGGACAATTTTTAGTTGATACTCGGTGGAAGAAAAAAGTCTTATTTTCTGTCACCAAGGTCATAGCATAGATGTTCTAATGGCCCCTAAGCAGTGCTCCACCATGCAGTCTAGTGCAGTGTTCAATCCACATTCTAGCCATCTGTCAGCCCATTTCATTATCTCCATGACCTTGGTAAACCAAGGGTCTCTTAATGGGTAAGGACATTCCAGAGCTGGGGACAGCTAAATATTCTAGTCTGCTACTAACTTTTCAGCTGTAAGTGTGCTTTTAAAGTTCTGAATTGTATCTCTTAAAATTAATTTTACATCACTGTCAAGTAAGGTATTTTGCCAGAGTTTGGTAATTGATTATCAATTATGACTGACTGAATTTTTTAAGAGGCCTTCTTTGACTATCTGTCTTTTCAAAAATGGTCACAACAAACAGTAAGGTTGCAATCACACATTATTCCCCCACCCTCCGCATGATACTTCCAAGTAATAAAAGTAAAGTTAAGCAATTTAAAGATAAACACTGTTTGCTTAAATTCCTTATAGCCCAGTTTGACTAATAGTGAAAGATCAAATTAGAAAGTGAAATTGAAATTAACATGCCATAAATACATTTCAGATTATGGATTTCAAAAGTTGTCATTGATGCAAATTATTTCATACAAAGTTCAACAGTAAACCATAAAAAAGATCTTCTTTATTTTGAGATAATGTATTAAATTATGATTGAATGTAATACTGGTTTTTAATCTGGTCAAAAGGCACACTAAATTAGAATTCTCACTGTGTGCCTTGAAGCTTACTCTATCCAGCTCATCAAATGAAAAATTCATCAATTAATCCTCTGACAATAATAATATATAGACAAAAATCAATCTGAAATTGATTTTTTGAATCAAAACATGAAAACCATGCCCTGACCTGCTCATAATTTGAATTCCTCTTCATTTCAGTGATATCGTTGTGTAGAAAAACTGATGTAGTTGTATAATTGTTTGTTTTTAGACTACTGCAGAAGGTATATGCTTGAATAATAGCATATATGCTGGCAAGAGATGCTGAAGTACTTTAAGTTAATAAAGTTGTTCAGTACAAGGAAGAATCACAGATCAGAATTTTTCTGTTATAATACAGTACCGATAAAAAGAGAAATCATTAAAACCCAGTTGGGGACCACCCAGTATGCCTCAGAGAGATAAAGCGTGAGAATGTGTACAATTGAAATAGGTTTAAAAGACTGTGGCTAAGAAATTGTTTTCACGTATCCATATTGTGTGGCTTTTTCTGTTTCCTCTTTTTGCTGAGTTTTTCAAAGGTCTTTGGGAAGATTAAAAATTGCATATTTCAATCTGAATGTACCTTAAATTGTATAATAGAATTAAAAACGAAAAAACTCTTTTAAAGAGATCACTACCCTTCTACTTTTATAGTTGTAAAAATGGTTTTGCAGTAAATCAAAAAGATTTTCATCTGAAAATGCATCTCTTTTTATTCTCAGAGCAACATTTTATATAAAATGGGTAGATAGATAGATAGATAGATAGATAGATAGATAGATAGATAGATAGATAGATAGATAGATATGCTGTAGAACTTTATTGTAGTTTACTGTAGTTTGTTGCTTCAAACTATGCAGTCAGAAATTTATGAAAACTAGATGATACAATACAGTTTTTTTTATCATAAGAAGGACCATCAGGTAGGTATATTCATGGTCCTTAAATATAGGAAATTCCCTGTTACATTTTTAAAATTTTCTATTAATATTTTTGTGCAGATTTCTTAAGCAGTTTTTTGTATTTTTCATATTTCTGAATGTATAATTATTGTATTTGTGGCATTAAATCTTTAAAAAATATTCATATTAATGTTTTTAGTAAAGTTTTTTCATATTTTATTATATTTTTAAACCTAAACTCTGAGAGAAAGAGTAGAATTAGAGACTTTGAGTACAGTTTAGTTTTTTTTATAAACCATTATCTGTAGAACAAAGTAAGTATTTTTGAAATTCATTTTTAATGGAGAATACACATTTTAATTAATTTGTAAGCAAAAAGCATGTAATCTTCATTGTCATTTGAATAATTTATTTTACAGTATTGTGCTTTCTTTTCTTATGGCAACATTTTGGCTTTTTCTGTAAATGATTTCATTGTCTTTTGTAACAGTTCAAGCAGGTGGTAGTAACTTTTAAAAAACTAGGGAAAGTGATAATGATCAGGACCCTAAAAGTCATTTTAAATCTGTGTGGGACTTTTCTGACTTTTAGGATATATTTGCCCCTGGTTTTTTAAAACTCTTAAAATTTATTAGAATTCTAATGTCCTTGTGTAATATGTTTATTGTGCTGTTAAACACAAGTAATGCAAATGCTGGTATCTTAATATGCAGGTAGATTTGAGCTGTTCCCTTCAAATCTTTTCCCTAGAGTATAATACAAAAGTAGCTGTGAAAGCAATAAAGAGTTTTCACATTTAACAATGATTAGTTAGTCCATTCCAGTGAATAAATTGGAAAATATACAGTCATCTCAGTGGTACAATGCTGAGTATCAAATCCTACAAATATGGTATTTTTGAGTGAGGTTAATATCTCTAAAAAATCTTTTTTTTTCTTTTTCAAGCTGCATAAGCATTATGTTCAAAGTATGTCATAATACTCCATTGGTTAGAAATGGTAAAGGGGCTATTATCAGAACAGCAGAATCCTGTTATGAAGATTTGTCTGAACCCTGTAGAACTTTTATGTAATATACCTGGAGTTTTTTTTTACCTAAGCCTTCAGCAGAAGTAGAATAAAATAAATTTTAATGACAGCATAAAGTTAAGCATGTTATATTACTTAATAGGTACAACTAGCAGATACCATGCCTAGTAAAGGTAAAATTGCACGAGAACAACATGAATCTTTCTGTGTGTTTGTGTGTGTGTGTCAAGAATTTGGGTGTTAAGTGTGTATAGAGATTTTCCTTCTGTTTAGAATCTCTGAAATAATAGTCTTTTTTTTCTCAGTAATTGTAGTAATTGATTATAAATATCTGATTAAAAATTAGCCAATCAATTTCCTTCTGTAAATGTTAGTGTATGCTGTTTATGTATATATTTGCTAAATTCATATCCCATCTTTTTTTTTTTTTAGATTTTTTTTTATCCTGTCCTTATTACTTTTATAAGTAACTCAAGGCAGTGAACATATCCAACTCATGTTCATCCTGTTTTCCCCAGAATAACAATCCTGTGAGCTGGATTGGGTTGAGAGAGACTGGCCCAAGGTCATCCAGCTGACTTCTAGGCAGGACTAGAACTCACAGTCTTCTGGTTTCTAGTCTCGTGGCTTAACTACTAGTTAAGTGGTTTTCTATTATGTCTGTCCTGAATGTTTAGAAATAACAATAGGAATCCTTAAGCGGGTATGTGTGATAGGCTAATGCTATCTTTTAACCTCTTATCTAAATAACCATTTTAAAGCCTGAAATTTCACTCATCATTACCAAAACATAAAATAAAATGCTAGGAGGTGTTTAAATAAGGTGACGTGCAGTGTGAAACATCTATACAGTGAAATGTTCAATTGAAGATGCTGTACCTTCAGCTGAGGAGATCAGCATGATTCTCCTTGGGAAAAATTCCAGATGGTATTCCTTTTGCTGAAGGAAACAGTCTGGTCTATATCCTTCACCATTTTCAATAGACCTAAAGAATCTTAATGAAGATAAAGTGAATAAGCAGACAAAGAGTAGAGGCAGATATAGCTGAAATCTTTGTTTCTGCCTAGTAGGTGCTCAGATTGTACTTCCTGTTGTGTCAGTTTTTTCCATTCATTCAACCCGGAAATTACTGAGGTGGTAATCCAGCGTATCTTGGAAGCATTTATTTAGAGAAGCTGACATTAAAGGAAAAGCAAATGAGTTATTGTTCTCTTTAAGTCAAATTGGAACCTTGCTTTGAAGAAGGCTATGCAGCATTTCACATTTGAAGGCAAAAAAGTGGTCCAAAGTGCCTTTGCAGCTTCTCTTGTCAACATGTCTCTTCTGGCATTGCACTGCAATTACACAATCTCAGAAGAAGATATAGGGGCTATAAGTTACTATCAGCAGATTCTACATGACCTTCCTTGTGTATACTGGAATACCATTTCATCTTTGAAGTGGCACACTATTCTAAAAAAAATATGTTAGCAATCAAGGTGTAAGTACTATTTTCTTTTCCAGTAATTATCTACAAACAAACAGCTGGTCAGTTCTCATACAATTTGTGTAACATTTCTAAAAATGAAAGGGATTTTTGTCGTGTGAATATTAAGTAAAAGGCACCATATATTTTATATAACTGAAATCTGAATAGATTACTTAATGTTCCTGAATATGTTCATATAATATATATTTGAAAGTGAGACTGAGCATGGCTCTAGACCTGTTTCTTTTTTAAATAAAGCATAATTCTTTTTGATATGCTTCTATGTCTTTATGAACTGTAAAGAAAGTTAAATTAGATATGGTTTTAATAGTTTGACACGGTATTTGTTTAACATGATTCTTTTAAATCTAAATTCTATTAACTCCATATCAGTGACAGTTAGCAGACACAAGAAAAGTGGATTATTTTTGTGCTGAAGAAAAAGAGAACTTTAGGATTTATTTCTTAATCTAATTACATTTTACACCCTTTTTTCTTATCATATTGAGCAGATACTATAATTTTGAACCATTTGCTTTTTTGGTCTTTTATTCTCTTTCTATGATCTCTGTTAATGGTATCTTTTAACATTATTGTCCAGAGAAACATTGTAATATTTTAATCTTTATTAATATAGTTTTATTAATATATATTAATAAAATTGATATATTCAACTAAGTATATGTGCTTTTGTCTTCCACTCCTAAACTATCATTGATGACTGAAATCCCCAATAATTCTGCCTGAGCTGCATAGTTTTATTGTACTACTAATGTCATAACACATTCCTGTTAATTTTTATGCAGCATTACTGACTTTCTGATCAGTAATATAACAATTGGAGTAAATAATTCAGTGTCTGGAGTATGTATATGGGCTATAACTTGCCATGAACAATTTTTCATCTTTTAATTAAGTAATCCTTAATTGTATTTTACATTCCAAAGTATGTTCAAGATTACAAAGAAGATTTCAAAACATAATACACCTAATGTTAACAAATTTCTAAAAAAAATATTCAAGTGGGACATACAGAAATGTACAAATTTTAGGAAAAGACTAGTACATAAACAACATACTAAGATGCAAATTTAAAAGCTAAATGTACAAACTCTAACAAAATGCAGCATATGGTATCTTGATTAAGAATTTTCTCTCTGGAGGATAAATCTGCCATTCTGTAAATAAGAACAGTTACTAAGTTAGAGCTCAGCATATTAAAATTAAATGTACAGTAGAAAAATGCATCATATTTGCAATTATTTTATAGAGCTGGCAAAACATAAGTGAAGAAGCTTCCTCCCACCCCTCTTCTTGAAGTGTTAAACAGCTATATCCTTTGGAAGGTTTGTGCAGCTGTTTCAAATACTGACCCTTGTCTGTAATTGCACACCCAGAAAACCCTTCTGCTGAAATTGCCTGCATAGTGAAGTGACTGTGCATAAACACACAAACAAGTAGACAATTGGTTAAAACCTTTGAAGCAGTTTCATGAGTCCTCCAAGTGTTAAAGTTTTAACACTTCAGGGAGTAGCTTCAGTTGCACTAGCGGGTTTTGTGAAATACATTTTGAATTATTGTAGAACAATTTATAACTGCAAAGTCGGACAAACTGATTTGCTTTTCCAACAGGATGTTTAACCAGTCTTTAGTTGGAACTGATAGGAATATGAATCATCAAAATATTATATTTCTATCAATTCTAACTAACTGATCCTACATGAATGGGCAAATCCCTGTAAAACAAATTTACCTTACAATTAGAAATAATGAACATAGCTGGTAAATCTGAATCTTGTTATTGTTTTGACAAGCCCTTTGTAGCTACCTCATAACTTCTGAAGTGAAACTGATGAAAAAGATCCAATTTATGAACCACTATTTTTTGCTTTGTAAATCTCCAATATTAAATGGTGTTTAAAAACTATTAAGTACCTCAGGAACTAACAAGTTAGATGTAAGAAGAGTGTCTTAAATTATCAGTAATACAGAAAGAGTAGAATGTGGCATAACTTGTGCTTCATTTCAAACTTTATTCTGGAATACTGAATCAGCAAAAGTCTAAAGTGGACTCTGTATGAAAGAGAAAATAAAAACATTCCTTTCTATAACTCCAAAAAAGAAATCACTCTGTCACCTCCTGTGGCTGAAAATAAATGAAATTTTGTTTACATATTTGTGGAAGATTGTATCACAGTCTGCTCACACTAATTATTAAATGAAAATTGTCTGTCTTGAGAGTGCTCAAGAATTTTAACCAGAATGTCGGGATTCTAAACACTTTGCTTTTCTTTGCTTTAAAATTAACATGCTCCATAATAATACTAAATCTCTAAAACAATTGCATTTTCCTTATTTTCTCTTCTGAATAATATGATTGGCTTGATTTGGTAAGGAGATGACATATCATTTATTATTTATATGGCGCCATCAGTATACAAGTCGCACACTGAATATAAGTGGGAAGGTCTCTGCCTCAGGGAGCTTATAATCTAAAATTTAACGCGGAAATCAACAAAAGTGGAAGTAGATGTAAATAGTGAAATGATGAGCTTATCTACAGGTTAATAATATGACAGGAACAGCAGAAAGTTGTGCTAAGGTTTTCTGGAAAATAGATGCATTTTAAGAAAGTATTTGGAGATTTAAGTGAAATGACATCATATAGGTGTTCAGGGAAGCAATTGCAAGTATATATATTTAATAAGCTTTCCATCACTCAAATGCTTGTTGTCAAGAACCATTACCTAAATTAGCTAAAATCTTGCCCATTCTCACATCTTAAAACTGTTATGTAGTGTAGCTGTTGGAATTTGATGTTCATGATTCTTCCAAATCTATTCATTATAGAGTTGGTTCATGTTCTTTTATGCTACGACAGAGAAATTGAAAACAAGAACATCATGCAACTATCTTTGCCTTTTTGTTAATATTCATGTAGCATTTATGCCAGACATATTACACAAGCATATATAATGAAAATTAATGAATACAAATTTTATATCACTGCATAATGCTATATCTGCTGTATAAATAAATGCATATTACTAAGTCATAAATGCAGATAGCCCATTGATTTTTAAATTTGCCTTTTAGGTGCCATTTTTCTATGTTTATTTATATCTTGAAGAATACCAGTTTGTCTATAACAAAAGTCAGTTCACATAGTTTTAAATCAGGACTATAGGGTGTTACTTTTATTTTTCTCTGAACTAAAGCCCCCAAGATTGCCATTTGATTGTGAAAAGAAAGAAAAGAGGCCAGTAAGAATGATGTATTTTCACTAACTATAGTCCAGTGAAGCACATTTAGTATTGGGAAATCTCTAAGAGAGCAAAATGTAAAAATTGTTTCTTCGATTAAGATTTATTAGTTCTTTAGAGTCCATACTTTCTTTTTTCTTGTGCTTTATGAAACAGGAAACCATAGCCCATTGCTTATATTAGGATAAAAAAATTGAATATTTTCATTTCAAATTAACCCACAGTAGGTTGACTTGCCACTTAACAGAGTACTGTCAGGTTTGATAAAAGAAAGCTATGAGCAAAGTAGCCACCTCAGTATTTTCGTATGCAAAGTAGCCACTTCAGAATGTTGGAATTCTTTTCGTATGTCCCAGTTCAGTGGTATTATTTTCCTATTAAATAGAAATCTAAGATTATGTATGATGAAATATTGTACTTACATTTAGTTTAGTTTTTATGGTAAACAAGAGGTATCTGATATTTCAATTCAGAAATATAGTTACATATAACAGTTTACATCATTTTGGATCCTTGATAGATTTCCTTCCTTCCTTATGGTTCTGTACTGCGTTCCTGTCAGAGGAACCCAAAGTGATTTACAAAATGAGGGAAAAGTCATAGACAATCTTTCACAATCAAAATAATATTAAAATCAAAATTCACTTTCAAATGGAAAACCAAAATAGAAACAAGCAAACTTAAAGGAAGTCTAATGCTGGAGTTACCTCACAATTACTGAGGAGTACACGTCTACAATTTCTTTTTGAAACAAAACAGTATTAAAAAATTAAATCGTAGAAATCATGGAAATTATGAATCTCCTAATATGAAGATTGCAGAGATGAAATGGATTTAGTGATCTATATGTACATCTTAGAACTAGAGATAGGAATGTTGTTTGGTATGGGAATTACTCGTGAAAATTGAACATTGGTGATCTAAACACTTCTAACATTTCTAGATCAATCACAGCTTTCTAATGTGAATTCAGTGAACTTAAATTCCTCAATTACAGTAGTCCACAAAGATTCTGTTTAGCAATTGCTGTATTACAATAATGTTGGTGGAACTATTCTGAAGTCTATATGAGTAAATATGGTATTTGTGAAGTGAACCAAGAATGTGATTAAAAATATTAGACAATCAGTTCATAGTTTTCTATGTATATGAGTGGTATATGAGTTAGTATCAAAATCAACTTACATTGAAATTGTTTCTTAATACAATGCATTATAATAATTACATTTTATTGACATATGAATTTGATCTCAAACCTTTCTGAATCACATATCCTAGTAAATTTCATGTTTATCATTTTAATGATTGAAGGTTAAAACTTATGACTACACAGTTATATCCTCCTTACAGTTGAACTTACTTTTGCTGTGTGTGGTGAGTTTGTTTATGATATCTGCTAGCTTAATAGATTGTGCATGAATATAGCTTTATGAACAATCTATTTTATTTGGTTATTGCTGAATCTAAATTAATCCTGCTATTTGTGTTTTAATGTTTTGTAGTATTTTATAGATTTTTAATACAGATTTATGTGCATGGAACAAAATATCTATATCTTCAGTATTTTATGCACCTTTTTTAATGCTGTATTATTTCATTTTCTTTTGCAAAAATCTAATATCTTGCAATCCATAAGCTTTCCTACTGGAAAAAAAATCTCTTATATATCCATGATCAAAAATGATGGCCTGAAGGTTGAAATAATTATCTCTGGTGGCCGTGCGGATCTCAATGTCAAAGCTAAGAAACATAGGGCAACAGAATTAAAGCATGAAAACTGGCATGAACACAGACAACTGCTTGAGGCTCTTTATTACCGTTTGATAAGCAATTCTTTGTTGGAAATCTTGTTGTTTTTGTCTAAAAGCAACTGTGTGCGTCTAATCTCAAATTTTCCTTTATTATTAATTCTATTCCTGTGATATTCACAAATACAAGCAACATTGCATGTGTTTATCCTGATTTATGAATTAGTGTATTTGAGGCTTTCTGCTAATCTGCAGATAGGTGGCACCGTTCATACAGATTGGAAAAGCAGTGCTTTGCCTGTTCACACTATCCCATGTGTAAATTAACCTGTCACTTTATTATTTGACAAGATCTTCATTTTTATTCATCAGGACTTGGACCAGGATGGGTGCATTTATGGCCATTTGCTTTGCATGGCTCTCAGCTGAGTTTGTAGGTATTGTAAGTGAGATCCATTATCCCTGTTACAAGTGCACACAATGCAGATGCTGATCTGCGATGATGATGAGAAACCAAAGTCAGTAAAGACCACATAAGCCGCCCTTGATGAAAAGATAAATGAATGAATAAATAACATTGTGCTCTGCTGTGTTTGCTGAGATCAAGGATA
>BLBF01000010.1:44580483-44592983 GCA_015471245.1 Laticauda colubrina | reverse complement strand
GATACCTAATTGTACTTATTACTATAATTTGAAATATCTAGTTATGCAATCATTGCATATTGCTCTGAAAGGCTGTGTATGTGTTTTGACGTTATGATTTGCCTAATCTGTGTGATTTATTCTTTCCCCCTTAGTTCAAATTGGGGCAGCTCAATACACAAAATTGGGATGCAGGGGCTGATGTGTGTCAGATGGGCAGGTGCTGATTGTGTGAAAATATATATGCTGACAGTATTTGTGTGGGCAAACAGTTGCTGGTATTGTTCTCTTCTCCTTTTAGTTGATCTCTATCACTGATCTCTCTTGTGGATATGAGATTTGTAGAACAGATATCAGAAAGAAAGGAAAGAGAGCAAACTCAACAGCGTGCAAGACTAAACTTTCTGACTATGCATTTTTGATTCTTGTATAGATCACACAACAGAATGATCATATAAGAATCAGCAATGTATAACCACAAGAACATACAGCTTTGCAAATTTAAAGAAAAGTGCCTCTAGCTGGGTCTATATTCTATTTGTGGAATGTTATGTTCAAATTATAGTGGCTGAGAAAACTATACAGATACTATGTTGAATTGTCATTTAATTTTAGAATAAAGATTTAGAGGCCTGGCAATGCATGGAATGTAACTGTTTTAGCTTTTCCTGTCAGAGAAATAGACTTTTTCTTATGCATGGTGATATTGCACTATTACCTTTAAAACTAAATTAAGATGGATGAATATCACTTTCGAAATCAAATGTTTTCTCTCTACTTCCAAGTATAATAACAGAATTTTCTTGAATGATTCCTGGTATTGTAAAATACCTATCTATTAGAAAAATAGAACATGAATAACAAGATTCAATATTTCTATGCATGGAATATTGATTGAAAAAACATGAATACTGCAAGAAATAGATGGGAATGTCCTCATAAATCCTAAAATAGTAGCCAAATAATGTCCAGAGGAGGACAAGAGAGATGACATCCTTAAAAGATGCATTTCTCCCTTAGATAGTGAAAATATGCTATCTGTTTTGTTGTAAGGTCTAGTTATTATTTCTAATGCGAATCTAATGTGAGTCCCAAAAACCCAAATCTTTTCCAAAGGTAACTGAACTTTCTTGGTTTTTCCTTTGCAATCATTTTGCTTCCCATCCAAGAAGTTTCTTCAGTCCTGAAAAGTTGCTACTAAGTCAACAAAAGTCACTTAAAAAAAGTAGTAGTAATAATAATCATGCAAAACACTGAATCATGGAATACCTAATGTCAATTTGGGAAAAAGTAAAACACAGAATATACTTGCTTGAACTGAACTACTAAAACTTCTCAACCATATCCTGGGGAAAAAAGAATCAGTTTATGTTGAGGTGGTTATGGCAGCAGGTTAGAAACCAGGAGACTGTGAGTTCTAGTCCTATCTTACACATGAAAGCCAGCTTGGTGAGTTTGGGCCAATCATTATCTCTCAATCTATGACATCAGATTCAGATGACAAGCTGATTGGTCAATTCCTGTTGTAACCAATGGATCAAAGCTCAGTTGATCAAAAAAGAATAAGCAGAAAATGCTATGAAGAAACAATATCCCACAGAACGACTGGCTGGCTATAATACTCAACAAAGATACCATGTTTCTCATAAAATAAGGCCGGGCCTTATTTCTTCTGAGCCCCGAAAAAATGGCTAGGATGTCTTTTCAGGGGGGAATTAATTTCTCCCCCCCCCCCCCCCCCGCACACCAGCGCCGTCTCTAACAAGAGTGTTTGAGTCACTCCCACTTTTTCCCATTTCTGTAACAACAGGGAAACATTTTTTTTGAGGTACCTGAGGGCACCGTGCAGTGTGTTTTGGTTTAATCCCGAGTGGCTGGGTGGGAGTGAGAAGAGCCAAGCAAGCATCTCTGCTGCTGCTACCCTTGGTGTTCCAGCCTTGGGCTCTGCAAGTTTGCAAAAGTCCCGGTGCACAGCCCATTCCTGTATTCTAAGTGTCCAGTCCGAGCTGCAGCTGTCCCTCTCTCACCAGCACTGCCTCCAATAACAGCGGCAGCAGCAGCAGGAACCGTGGAAGTTATGGAGGTGGCTCCCCCACCCAAGAAGCAGCTGAAATGCTTCCACAGTTCCTGCAGCTGCTGCTGCTGTTGTTGGAGATGGCGCTGGCGAGAGAGGACAGATGCAGCTCGGCCTGGGCACTTGGAATGCAGGAATGTGCTGCGCACCAGGACTTTTGCAAACTTGCAGAGCCCGAGGCTGGAGCACCAAGGTAGCAGCAGCAGAGACGCTTGCTTGGCTCTTCTCACACCCACCCAGCCGCTCAGGATTAAACCAAAACACAGCACGTGGTGCTTCCAGGTTCCTCAAAATGTTTTTTTTCCTGTTGTTACAGGGATGGGGGGAAAGCAGGAGCAACTCAGACGCTCTTGTTGGAGACGGCGCTGGCGAGAGAGGCGCCAGCATCGGTGGGAACCATGGAAGCTACGGAGGCCTGAGAAGCGGCTGCTGACCCGGGTAAGGGAGCCCTCCGTACTCCACCATGATTAGCTGTTAGGAGCGGCTGATGGTGAGACGTAGCTGCCCGCAGGGCACTTCTAATGGCAAGTTCCCCTCCGCCTTCCTCCCCCCAATTTTGCATGTTTTAAACTAGGCCTAAATTTGGGGGGAGGGCTTAATTTCATTTTATGCCTAGAAAACATGCTACATGAAACAAGGTATTTGTCAGTTTGCAATTGCAGTACTAGTCAGAGAGTTCCTTTCTCAGTTATTTCAACAATCTGAAAACCCTTTGAACTATCACATATCATTTTTATCATTTAGTATAAGTGATTTCACATATTAAAAATATTCCAATTATTCTTAGAATTCATCTAAAATTTACCTTTGTTCCAATTTCAATGCATGGAATCCAAATATATTTCTTTTCTTTTTTTTTTAACCAAGGGAACCATTAATAAGCTAGAAGTGTTCGGTTCGTTGTATATCCATAAATCTATAGTTGTACAGTCCTATTGCAATATATTGTACTTACATTTAGAAATGCAAGCTTTTTCAAACATGAAACATTTTGAATTTAAAATGTGTTGTCCTGATGAGAAGTGTGTTGACCTTATTAGAAGTGTTTCGACATTGTTCTGATTATTCTGGATGCTGGGAATAGTATCAGAACACATCCTTAAGGTCAAAACTGAGCTTTTTGAACTTGAAATTTAGCATTCAAGACATTTCAAACATAATATTGCTTACGTTGTTCCAAAGTTGAAGGCTAAGGCTAAGGCTTAAGCTGAATGAAAAACAGTGGTATTATGCTGGCCAAAGATCAAAGTAAACTTTTTGTATTGTAATGAGCTTGTCTAAGGCCATTTCAGCAACAATGGTAGAAGAGATAAAGTGAGGAACTTCATATTTATAGCAAGAAACATCACAAACCAATCTTTATTATAAATGTTGTCTATTAGTATTTCATAGATAGTAATGTTTTCCTTGAATATCTGCTGTACTTGACCTGTTGCTCAAAATTAGGCACTCAACATATTATATAATGGGTAAATATGTAGCTATCTTGAGATTAAGAAAAGCCATATCTTATTTATTAATCAATGCATTATTGTTTATTTTAAAATACGCCATATTTTATGTTTTTAAACATTGTATCTCTAAATCTTCATGTTTTATAAAGCTGTACTAACTCCGTATTTGATATCCAGTTCTAAAAATGTAATAGCAGTTAAGCTATGTCACATTATTTTTAATCATATTGATGTCACAGACCCATAAAATTAAACTTCTTAATTATTACAGTAGCATGCTATATGCTATGAGATTATTCCTATTCAAACTGACAGCATGTATCTTTTCATTAGTTTTATTTTGCCCATGTAGTAGAAATTAAAATTAAAGTTGGCGGAATTTATTTAAATAACTTTAAAAAGATTCAGAGTTCTCAGATCTTGTCTTTTGTATAAAGTATGATAATAATTCATAACAAAACATTGTTTTTAATATTAATTTTATAATTGTGTACATGCTGTGGCAGTATTTTATCTGATTTATTGTATTTGAGAAAGTTTCATTATATGTAAAATTTATAGCAAATTAAATGTATAAGTATTTACAATAAAAAAGAAAAATAAAACCAAAAATCCAGATAACTGAGACATTTAATACATTTAAGTAGTTATCAGGCACTGAAACTTTTTTTGTTTAGTTTTAAATTTTCAATAGCCATTAAAAGTTAGTGACATAGCAGGTGATTGTACGGGTAAGTGCAAATGTTCTGAAATAAATAGCAGTTGGTGACCTGGAATGTCAGGGCTCTAGACAAGGGTGTGTGTTTGTCAATATATCCTACATGTTTTACAGAGTCCTTGGGGAATACAGGAAGATACAATTTCACCTTTTCTGTGCCAAAACATTTTAATTATATCTTCTTCCAAGTACTGCGGTTCAGTAACCAAGGAGCTGACATTGATGCATGTGTTGATAAAGCTGCAAACATTCAAAATGAGATTAGCAAAGATTTTGAGGAAAGGGTGACAGCTAATTTTGCACACTATTCTGCATCTAATTCAGGTCAGTGTAATGATAGAATATTTTATAACTCTTGTGTCATCCAGAAGGACTTTTATGATGCTTTATGTTAATGAACATTTGTGGTTATGAAGAGTATAATTTCAGTACTGTTTTTATACAAATACAAGGATTTTATTATGATTCTATAGGCAGAGTGCGGATTTTATTATGATTCTCCCAGAGTGCGGAGGTGGGGAAGATTGATTATGTTCAACATAATTTCTTTATCTGATTTGCTTGTAATTGTTGGATATTTGTATGAAATAGTCAAAACACTTAGTGATGCTGTTTATTTCCATTAAAACATTTAAATTATATGATGTTTTAAAATGAAAATATAGTTTATTTTACATAGAACATTTCTGAGTAGATTCCAGTGTGTTTTGATTCTATTCTATGCTTTATTTGAAGGCAGCTGACACTTTTCTTTCACTTTTCTTTTTGTTTGTCAAGTTTTCTTTCTTTTTTATCCACTCACTTCTCCATCTGCTTTCACTTTTGTTTGCTTGGGTCGTCTCTCATCCCAACTTGATAATGAGGAATGTGGTGTGACCCTGACCTCTATCAGCCCATGAATGACCTTCTGACTCCCCTGTGTAACCTTTGACCTTTTCTTTGACAGCTTGATTAATTACCCTGTGTTATGATTTATGAGTAAGTGCTATGTAAAAATAATAGACAACAGGTGGTCCCCTAAAAACTTTTTGTGGCATGTTTTCTTTTCTTGCGTAACTTGATGAGCTATTTTAAGTTGGAAACTTTGTGGAGCAATATAAAGTTTGGCAGTAATATAGCATTTTTATACACTTGGACACAGCAGTGGAATGCTGGAGTCTGGAGATGTGGTGTAACTGGGATGAAAATATTACAAAATGTTAGCAGGGTGCAGTTGCCAAAATGCACATTGGCTGAAAATACAAAAAGAAGTCAACTGACATTTTAGGCATTTCAGTCTCAGGTCACGTCTTGAGAAAATTGCTCAAATAATGGAGGGGGCATTTTTCAAGCTGAGCTGCATCTCCAACAGCTAT
Organism: Laticauda colubrina; assembly: GCA_015471245.1. Classification (NCBI taxonomy): domain Eukaryota; kingdom Metazoa; phylum Chordata; class Lepidosauria; order Squamata; family Elapidae; genus Laticauda; species Laticauda colubrina. The sequence goes on along the minus strand of BLBF01000010.1, from coordinate 44,587,403 downwards.
GTTTACTTTTACGCTTCACTAGTGACTTCTGATTGGTTGTCATGACCTCATCCTACTGTTGCATCTAGGTTGGTGCAACAGTGACACATAGGTAGGTACTCTTCTCATGAAAAAGATCAGAAATAAACAGATCGTACATCTTTAAAATCAATGAATAGTCATTCTTGTAACCATTTTAAACATGCGTACAGTAGATCTAGGTTACTGAACTAAGTTCTAAGAGTCCTTTCCCTGCAGAACTAACTTGATTCTGCTTCAAGCATTTTAAATAAGGGTGGGTTTTTTTGTTTTTGTTTTAAATCAGATTGATAAAGCTCAACAAAATTATGTGTTACACATTTTTACTTACAAGCCAGAAAGATAGACACATAGGTCAATATATTCCACTCTAGACTCTGACCTCTCTGATCATATACAGCGGGCTATGCTAGTGGATTAATATGCTGGGCTGAACGCTTATAGCTCATTATTCATTTCAGCAGACACAAGGGCCTTCTTGTGTCCCAGAATATATCTCAAACTGTTTTTGCTATTGCTCTCTATATTTTATTCTATAAGGGTGTTGTACCTGTACACAGTAGTAGAAGCATCCCATAAATGTTATTAGAATTTTTTTTTCGTATTGATACCATGTTTGACTACCAAGAGTACTCATGAATTTCCTGTGATCTAAGATACAAAAAGTCTTGGTATTATAAGTACTTTTCAACATTTCTCTAAGCTTGCTTGTAATTTAATCAATATGAATAAATAAGCAGATGTATAAGATTAGATATGAAGTCAATCCTTTAAATGGTTTCTGAAATAATTGACAAGAATTTTAACCTGTTAGAAAAAATCCAATAGATTTTGGAATCATAAAGTTATAATTTTATAGGATATAGTATAATCTTACTGGATAGTTTTTTGGAATGGTTGAATGATATAAAATTCATTATCCAATTGATAATCAGTTAGGACTCAAAAGTTATTGAAGACTAATTTTAGTAGAGACGAGTTATAAACTGTCTCATTTAATTTTGCCTGATAGTTGTGAAGATGAACTTGAAACTTTTTGAATAATGTATTCTGCACATAACTGAATGCTTATCCTACAAATCTCTGAAAACATTTAACTTCAAAAATTTGTAGTGTATTATATTGTAGATGTATTTCATTTTAGATATATTTTTTACATTTAGTTCTTCAATTAGACCATTTATTTTGAAGGCAAATTATTAATTAGTTGATTAGAATTAAATAGGCATGCACATCTAGGGAAGTGAATGTTAGAAATCATATCAATTGTATGGTTTAAATTTGTAAAATGTATGTTATAGATTTTAAGGCTTATTTTAAACAAAATATAAATGTGTAGATGTGATGTACAAATTGTGACTGCTTAAGTCTTTGTTTAAGTTGGTCTCTACATTCTGTATGTATTGATGTTGTCCCAAAATTAGTTGCCTGTCATTTTGACATAAAAATTTAGCTTATTTTAAAAGCCTCATTAATAAAGAATGCAGGTTAAAATTTAAATACATTCTGATGAATTTTTAAAATATTTTAATCTTTTTAAGGTGAAAAGGAAACATGAGGTCATATTGTCAAATGCAAAATTAATTTATGATAATGCTAGGTTGGTCTCACTTTAGCAACTTTGATAGAGGTTAAATTCCATTCCAGTTATATAAATTATATTGTATTTTTACCTCTGTTCATCAGTTCAATGTCTATTAGTCATTATCCTCTTTCTTGTGCCTATTTTTCCTCATATTATTTGGGGGAAGTAACTGAAAAGTATGACTAAGCAAATCAAGGATCATCATAAACTTTTTAAAAATACCCATAAAACATATTATATAGATTCCTGAAATATTACTATTTTAATTATGTCTTTACTTTAATAAATACAATATATTAAAAAAAAGATTTTAAACCATGCCAAAAGGTGGTTTGTTCTATTTAAGCTTAATCGGTAAAAATCCTTTAATTTATTTATGTAGCTGAGATTTTTAAATGGATTCATTTTTCATCTGTTGATATGTCTGTGAAAAATTGACATTATGTCCTCATAAAATTGGACAAATGAGTCATGTAATTTTCAGTTACATAATCAATAACTTAGACAAATTTTACTTCTTTGATGATTTATGTGTGTCTGTGGTTTTTTTGAGAGTAGCAAAAAATGAACATGGTTTCAGTTTCAGTAATACCTGTAAAATAACAATAAATACATGAATTTTACATCTTGCATTGTATAGAACATAACATGAATCAATATAAGGCCTATCTTCAAAGAAGAAAAAAACTTCAAATCACAAATGGGACAGCAAACTAAGATACTACATAATGCATAATGTGCAAGGTTTTTTTTTAGGGTACGGGGAGAAATTATATAAAACAGTAAGAAAAATAGTCTCTTCAGAATGTTTTGTTATTAGTAATCATGAAGACAGGAATCTGTTTTTCAATGTATTTATTATATTTTTTAAAAAGAAAATTCCCAATCCTGATTTTAATATAAATTTCAATTCAGTTTATTTATATAGAAACTGTACTAAAGATATTAATTTAATACATTAATCTTTTCTAAAAGCATACAGTAGTATATGGGGTTTGTGCTGAAAAGAAAACTGGAGAAAAAATGACAGGAGATCACTTACTCATGGTACAGAATCTAGAAGGCGGCAATTTTCTCTTTGACCTATGGTGACCTTTTTACCATGTTCCCTTATACCATAGACAGTGAACTGAATGCCTCTAATTCACCCTGCTTAACAGAGTGCAACAGTGTTCTTTAACTTAGTTTTGGTGGGAGGAGAAGGTATAGTAGAAATTTGAGAAGGGCGTGAAAACTTGTACAGGCACAAGGAAGAGTAAGAACTTTCTTCAAATGTGATTTTAATAGCTAGTCGAGTGTGTCCAACTGTAGAAAAGCACCAAGTGACAATCTGTCTACCTGACAGTTATCACAATGCATTACAAGGTTTTTGAATAGCTACACAGATTAGAATAAAGCAACACCAAATAAAGTATCTTTTGTTATTGTCAAAGATTTACTTAGCATTGATCATCTACATAGGTGGACTTCATTTATTCAAGGGAATATTTTATTTTAAATAGACAAAAAATTATTTTATTCTAGTATGTTTTTTCTCTAAAAAGTTATAAAGAAATTTTGAAAAGTTGACAACTGGATTTGGTTTATGTAGATTTGACTTCTCTTACTTTCTTTAATGAGGATTATTTTCTTTGATATAAACAAAATGTCTCAAATTTTAGACATTTCCCTTTATGTTTCTTGTTGATTTATAATTTATATTCTATGAGAAGAATCTAATATTTTTCCTTTGAAGCCTTTAAGTGCATTTTTAATTCCAATAAAAGTGCTTATGTCTGAACTTGTAACTAATCCATTGAATTCAAAACAGTATCAAATAATCAAAATTGAAATTGAGTCATTGTTATTGCTGCTATCAGTTTTTAATTGAACAAATGTTTAATGGTTTAATCTCTGAAGTCTGCTAAATCCTTTTGCAATCAATAGGATTTAAGCAACCTACATGTAACCTTTTATTAATTAAGCATTAAGTTGGTAATTTTGAATCTAGTATGGAAGAAGCTGTTTTACAATTTCTTGATGAACTGCGTAAATCACTGTAAAAATGTAAAGAGCAAAGCAAACAAATACACAAAAGGGGTCATTGTAAATTTGGACACAAAGATAAAAAAATGCAACTACTACTTCCTTTATCAGTGCTGTGAATCAATCAATACATTTGAACCAATAAATCCTTTTCCCCCCTTTCATCTGGAACAGGAAGGATATGGAATAATAATACTGAATCCCAATGAGAATTATATTGAGGTTGAAAAGACAAAAGCTCAAGAACAGCCGTCTCCAGATAGTTCAGATGAACCTGCAGAAAAAAAAGAGAGAAAAGATAAAATTCTGAAAGATACAAAGAAGCGAAGAGACTTCTATGAGAAGTACCGAAATCCACAAAAAGAAAAGGAAACGATGCAAGTCTTTATTAGAGTAAGTTGGTCTTTGTTTTGTTTTGATATTGAAGAGCAAATAACAGTTTTGTTTTTGCATATTTGCATTTTTAATATTATGTTTTAAAATGTAACTAAAACTAAGAAATTATTTCCTTTTATTATTTATCTCTAAAAATGAAAATATATATTAAAATGTGTTTAATTTCAAAGAGAAGCTTGAAGTATCATTCCAAAAAATAGTGATGTGAAATACAGTATATACAATGGTTTTTTTAAGTAGAGATATTTATTTAAAAAATTTTTAAAATATAACTTTGTTTACAAGTTCATGAAGTATTATGGGAATAGGTTTTTTGGGGAATAGAGGAATAGGGGAATATTTAATAAATTAAATATATTTTAATTTATTTGTCTGGTAAATAATAACACAGTGGACAAAAAGCTGATTTTCATCTTATATGATTATATCATTGACTTGTAATATATTGTTTCCATTTGGGCATGTCTGAAGAAAGATAAAGATAGTTACTAATATCTTAATAAATGCTTTAGCCAGAATCATTTAAGAACAAAGCAGTAGATAAATTGTGTCCTTTGGCCTTGCCTTTTCTTAATCAATGAACCTTTTCAGTTTGTAATACTAGCTACATAGGATTGTTGTATCAATACCACCCAAGAATTTTTAATTCTTCAAAGGTACAAATCATATTATTCATGCTTTGACACATTCTGCTTTATATACCTGTGATACACTATATTTTCAGAATTTTTTACCATTGGGTAGTTGGTGAACAATGTCAATTGGCAGGTAGGGGATAATCTTTAAAGTTTTGACATGTGTTAATTATTACACTGGATGAAATAATGTCTTGAGCTAATATCGCTTACTGGTTAATTTTACAATACATATTTTTTTAAATGGAAACTATATGGGGAATGAATGAATGAGGATTGGACAAAAAGCCCAAGAATACAATATTTGCATTTAAAAATAAGTGGAAATGTTTTTCTTTCATCTATTTTTGACAAATACATTATATAATAAATTATTCACCAGCCAATTCTACTCTTAGAAAAGCTTTCTTTTCTGAAGGGACCATTGGGGGCTTTGTAAATTTGCCAGAAGCAATTTTCTCTAGTATTAGGTCCTGCAGAGAATAGTTGATAAATTTAGTAGATATAAAGAATTGCTGATTTCTGCCAATTCCTATTTGATAAATAACAGCCTAAGAGTTTGGTATGTCCCACAAACCTACTGCCATAGTTGTTAGAAAAAAGAAAAAAATTATGTTAGTTACTATATGTATTTATGACAAGGCAGCTCAAAGATTAATCTCATGTGAGAAAAATCTGCTTACTAACTGTACACATGTAGCAGCTGTCATGTTCTTTATTCAGAATTCCACATTAATAAAATAGTATTCCATAATCATATTTACATTACACTAAAGTACACTAACCATTACAATAAAGTACACTAAAGTATCTAACAAGACTTTTTCTGTGAAAAGAATATAAATAACAAATAACATATACCTTCTAAAGCTTTAAGAGCAAAGCTTGAATGATCAAAGTACTTATTGTTTCAGGCTGTAACTTTTTTTAAACTATGACAATGTACTTTGCCAATGTACTGAATACTACAATCTGTTGAAGAGATTTGGTCCCTACAATAAACTTCATCTGACACAATATGGTAGAAAAGATTCCTTATATATTATGTGTTAAGATATTTTTTGTTTGAAATATATGCTAATTGCGTTTACTAGTCAAAGAAAAAAGTCATGTTTTATAAAATTCTACATTAGTGAAGCAAACATATACTTCAGATATTTTCTATGCAAGAAAAATATTTCACATGTGATCTTTTAATTAAGATATTATGCATATAATATATTCGTATTCATTCCTGTTCTTATGGATACATTGCTTTATTCAGACCACAAGAGGTTGCTGCTGCACATTCTGGAGAACATTTCTCCCATTCATATAGAACCCAATCTAGTAAATACTTAATGTTCATTGCTGAACATGAGGAAATGTGAAGATTTGCTTAGTTCAAAATGTTTGTTCATGTTCTTTTTTTTTGAAGAAATTATTTCTGTGGCAAATAGCAGATTTTTAAACATCCTCACTGACAAAAATACTTTTAAAAAAGTGAACCAGCATTAAAAATCTATAGCTCAAGGATCAGCTAACATAGTTCTTTGTACTTAAATCACTGCATTTTAATATAACTTTTTTATTGTCAAAATACTACATAACATGAATTTTATTGTTCTTCCTCCTACTATATTTCTTGTGCCCTCAAAGATCTGCTTTAGAGATTCTCTAGAAACTACAGTGTTCCCTGAAAGTATATTAGAATTTATAGGAAAAATTTCATCAAATTATTAAACTGTTGAATGATGCTATTTAATTTTCCTTTTGAATTTTATTACAAATTTTATTTAGAATTAGACTGTATTGTTCAGGCATTTACAAATGTAAAATAATTTTAAGCACAAACCTTCAAAGAACATTAGAAAAGTATATCCAACTCACGATCCCAGGGCTGCATGCAACCCTCGACAGCTAGTAATGGTCCCACAAGATTGTAAATTATGCATATTTATATGCATTATATATTATATATGCAGACCCAGACAATTCTTCACTCCTTGCAATCAAGGAAAGCTAAAAGGTTAGATACGCCTGATATAAGACTTGTTTAATTTATTGAATAACACTGGGCCAAGGATGGTAGCTTGATCCTTCCTTCCAGGACAATACAAAAGTACTTATGAACATGCTTGGTATGGTTGTTCAAGCAGTAGCAAACTTCCTGAGTGACAGCATCTTACAATCCACATATATGCATTTTCTCCACAACAGTATGAATAGAATAGAATAGAATAGAATAGAATAGAATAGAATAGAATAGAATAGAATAGAAT
>BLBF01000010.1:44560783-44571370 GCA_015471245.1 Laticauda colubrina | reverse complement strand
TGAGCTGGAGGTGTTAAATTCTTCTGTTGTGTAAATGGGGGGGGGAAGCATACAATAGAGTTAGGTTTCTATTTCTTGCTTAGCTTTCTTTTCTCTGCGCAACTGCAACCCATTATCAAAATATGCCAAGGTCAACGGACAGAGGCCTCATCATCACCTGAAGATGCCCACATGATCATATTCACAACTTCTAATTGGAAGTGTCATCTGAACTATTGGGGGTGGGAACATTTCCATCACTTTGTATATGTGAATTGCGCGCCTAATTTCTCAGATTCAGAATTCTTTGGTTGCTACCACTTCACTTTCAGTAAAAGATGTCTTTTCTCTAAACTAAAGAGTCTAACTATTTCTTTCCTGGATTTTGAATGGAGCTCCGCCTGACAATAAGGCTTGTAGACAGTTATGTTTTGTAGCATTATTGAAATCGACTCTCTCTTATGCCACACATACATGCATTTCTAGACACAGCCTGGGGAGAAATGTGACTGATAGTATATTCAACAAAACTGATTATAGCAAGAAAGCGTGCATCCCCTTTTAACTTTAATATGAATGATCAACATTTTCATCTATGCTGACAAAGGAATTTATCCAAAATAACTAGTTACTACCAGTAGCATAAGAAAACCTGACCACCTTTTCTGCTGTCAAATAATTTATAGCAAATGCAAATAAGAATGAGGTCAACCTCTTCCACTTGTGCAGTCAAGATGCAAAACAGTAGCTGAATATTAACTGGAAAGAAATATGATTATATCAGAATGAAAATCTGGTGTATTTTAAAAGATTCTGTATTATATACTTTGTTAGGACTACATTGAGAGAAATTGAGAAACACCTATGTTCACAACACCACGAATTCTCAAACTTTGCAAACTCTCAACAGACAATTTATTAAGCTACCGTTAGTAGTTTTGCATTTGCTGTGTCTTGCGCATAATATGCATATGGGTAGTCTTCAATTTATGACCACAACGAAGTTTACCTATTATAGTCATAAGTCATAGCAGTCATAAATTGGGTCACCTACATGACTAACCTGAATTTACAACTTCTTTTTTTTTTCAGTGATCATCTAATGAATGTTGCCATCATAATTTTTTTGCTTTGTTCACTGTGGGATGTTTTTTCCAAAAACCAGAAGAAAATGACAGTTTTCAACAAAAAATTTTTTAAAACACAGTCACATGACTGCAGAACATTGCAAACAGACATAAATGTGGGTTGGTTATCAAACAGCCAACATGTTATTTGACCATAGGGAGGTGGCCATCAGAACTTTGGAACTGGGTTGTAAGTACGTGTGGGGGTTCTGTCATAATTTCAAACTATCACTAAGCAACTGTTCGTAAATCTAGGACTACCTGTGTCTAGTTTGAGAATTCTATTCATATAAGAAAAACTGATCATCTCTTGAACAACAGCTATTCCAGAGAACTGTGCCCAGTTAGAATAAGAGAAATGACAACTGAAAAATGCTAGTAGTTCTGCTTAGAATGACATTACACAGATTATGGCTGTGTAAAATTGTTCTTTGGCAGTTAAAAGACTAAATCAACTTGTAAATCAAAAGAGGAACTATGTCATACGCAACAAAGAAATATTGCAGAGAATAATATGGGCAGTAGGATGAAAAATCTTTTAGATGGGGGCAAAATGGCAACCACTATCAGTTTTGTTAAGTGTCCTATTATCCTGTAATTTGAGTCTAGAGGTTGAAAAGTTGGAGATCTCAAATTTCCTGATCATCTGGATCTACACTGTCTTCACTATCACCATCTATGCTATCTTCACCTCCTGTCTAGGTATTTTGGCTTGCTGCACTCATGCCTTTCTATCTTTACCTGAGACCTTTCCCCCTAACTTTGGGAATTGAGAAAGATAAAGCCTATTCGAACTGTGCATGTTATTGCACAAACACAAAGGGAAAAAAATAAAATTGAAATAAATTCTATAGTATCATCTTCAGTACTTGAAGCATTTAGGTATAAGATCAGAGAAATCGGTCCATCTCTCCCTTGAAAGGGAATGGGAATAAAATTCATTTATAGAATTATATCTTATTTTTTTTAAAGTAGGAGAGAAAGTTAAAGTAGCCACCATTCACTGGAAAAGGTATAAAATTTGGAACAGCTACACTTACAGACAACTGTTTAAAGGAATCTTCCCGAAATACCTATAGAGCACAAGATAAGCATTCTAAACAGATTCAAGATGAAAAATGTGCTGCTAATATAGGAATCATTCTGATGTAGAAGAGCCAAATTCCATAAAAGTGTGAACAGTATACTGAGTATGAATAGAGAAGGTAAGTTTCAGAAACCAGTTAAATAGTAACCAGCAAAATTGAAAAATAAATTAGACATAATCTACTCCTTAACTTTCCTCTGTGCCAGTTTTGTAATCTGGATATTCTAGCTTTCTACAAATTCTATTCTAATGAGATTGAAAGGAGATAGCAATTTTTCCTTATTTCAGCTTCTGGTCTAACATTTTTTTATTTTAGACAGAAAAAAAGCTATCCCTAGTTAGTGGAAAGGAAAGGCTTTGAAGGAATCTATTTGTTGCTTCTGTTTGAAACCAAAGATGTTGATTCTCTATCTGAGAAATAGGTGTGAATCTTGTGAATGTCAAGAAATTGACATTGACAATGTATAGCATATATTGGCATTATTGAAGATGGGGAACAAGCTTCACCAAATAATCCCATCTCTTTGATTTCTGCAAAACCAGCAAAGCAGTACAAATTGATGGTCTTTTCCCAAGCAAAACAAACTACTGATAAGTAATCAGGAAACAAGGGGATAAAATAAATTAACCTGTCCTATATTGAGGTAGATCTTTGTTCCTTAAGGAGTAGGATCTGTGATAGATCTCTCAGATTAACATTGTGCAATTTAATGTAGTATATCCATGTGGTAAGATAGGACTTTAAAAAAAATCATATCCAGATCAGATAGTTTCCTATCTAAGGAAACTTGGTGAATCATAGGTATGAAATTTCATGACTTTGCTTCATATGTCTAAATACTTCAGCTAATATTAAGGACCAGATTGCCAAATATTGTCTCCCATTGTTTGTTCTACAGGATGCAAATTGATGTGGTTGAATTTTTCCAAAGCTGTGATGGAATTTCAGATTATAAATGCCATAGTTACAGAGTATTGCTTATCAATGTGTATTTTCTTCCACAGAAACTACAAGCATAATACTCCTGCATAATAACTCAATCTCACCATGGAAAAATATATTATTTATTTTTTAATTATATTCTCAGAGTCTGAACATATATTGTGTGCAAGAAATTTAATGCTAAAATGGAATGATTCTGCCTTATTTGGAACTTTCTTTCTCTATCCATCTGATCTAGCCTGCCAAACTCATTACATCCCTGCCAAATGCATTACATGTGACTGTGCTGGCTTGTGTTTAGTCCAGTCGGTGAGTCAGTTGGATATTTTTGTCCTTCATAGTAATTAATTACTTTAATGTGTCATTCATTATGGGTGGGCTAAAGAGCCACTGCTATGGACTATATAATTTTCTCTCAAAGCCTACTTAATCTGATTGGTGGGTGACTAATCCCACTGTGACCACATTTTAATGGTGTTATCACTGAAATCTTTTGCCAAAAATTTAAGACAAGCTATATTTCAACCAGATTTCTCAGCAGCAAAGAGTCTGATTAATACAAAATCTTCCCCTGGAATGATCAAGCAGATTTTGGATCTTCTGGCTTCAAAAATATTCCATATCTGTTGTGGCTTTGTATTGTGATACTTCTGCTAAGCCCAGCCACTGGTTGTGGAACAAATCAAAAACTAGTATAATCATTGTAGATATCTTTTGGTAAAACTAATTTAGGTAGAATTCAGTGGGATTTGCTCTAATGTAGATAATGTAGTTAGGATCTCTCTTTTCATTAAATTTTGGTTTTATATACAATAATACCAGCAAACATTTTTCTATCCACATCAAAAAGTCAATTAAATTAATTTTATCTTTTGCTGTGAGACCTAAAGCAGGAATCACTCCAGGTCAGGGATAGCCATTTTGGAAACATACAACTCTTGTATTCAGCTTTTGTACCATGAAGTACTAGGCCAAGTATCCACTAATTTGGAAAGTTGGGAGTTTGAACCAAGACTATAAAAGTCATTTACATTTTCTCACTACTATGAGTCAGCAATCAGCTATTGTGGCTACATTCTCATTCACAATATGAAGTAGTTTAGCTGTTCCAAGTTTTGCTGAAGAGTCAAGCTAAGTCATGAAGAATCAAGAGTTTATTATTTACTCTTGAGTCTGACAGTTGTACAATGCACAATTCAATCTATGACTGCAAGGAAATATAAATTTAGAAGAAGACAACACCATATGATGTTAGTTAATGCCTTAAAATTACATGTCTTAAATCAGCTCTTTAAAAAGTTGCAAAGAGTAGATAGAATTCTGCATGTTTTTATCAGAGATTTTCCTGAGATTGATCTATAATTAGGGGGTTTTCAAATTCTTTGTGATTGCAGAAACTCTTCCTTTAAAAAGAAAAATACTGGAATCCCCAATCAAGAGGCAAAGTACTAGTGATAAAAAAAAATTGGTAATAAAACAATAAAACAATAAAACATTACAAAGATGTTATAATTTGTATAATGAAATGAATATATTAAATTTAGTTGAATTTCACAAAATGCATGAAAATGGATTTCTCAATTAGTGCATTGGTGCATTTTCTGTTTTCACATGGTGTTATGCGGTCTGAAACTTTACTTATTTATAGCCAAAGGGCTATATCTGAAATCACATTGCACTTGTGTCAGAAGCATTGAGGCACCTCCGGGTTGAAAGGACTTGCAGGTGACATCACCGTTGCCCAGGGGGTGGGGACACCAAATTGGGAGGTGCTTTCATGTACCTAGCAGGAGTTGGAATGAATTATGAGGACTCATTCGTCTCACAGCAGCATTCAGATCTTGAAAGCGGGCTTGCTGCTTATCAACCCAGCATTCTAAACATACAAGTCACCATGCTCCTATATCTGGAATTTTCAAATTACATAAACATTTATTAGGACCAATCGAAACACAAAATAAAAACAATATGCCCATATTGAAAGGTGTATATCTCAAATGGGTATAACAGTTAAATATGGTGCAATTGAAAAACTGCAGGAACATTACAATTTGGGATGTCACTTAAAATTAATCCCTCATTTAGGACTGTGGCTGTCCTGGATTATATAAACAAGACATGCAGTATAATCATATAGACACAAATAATGGATTAACATAATGAAATTAGATTGGGTTTTTTCCATTGTGAATGTCTAACTGAAGCCTATGAAGAATCCATCTTCTGCTGCCTTCCTGCCTGCCCAGACAAATGTAGTTTTCCTGTATGTTTACTACAGAGAAAATCCTACTCTGAAATGCAAATTTGCACTGTAGGTAAACAGTGCAGTCCTACATATTTTTATTAAATCTCATACAGCTGAATGGAGTTTGTTCCCCTTCCTTCCTTCCTTCCTTCCTTCCTTCCTTCCTTCCTTCCTTCCTTCCTTCCTACCTACCTACCTACCTACCTACCTACCTACCTACCTATCTCTTGTTTTAGTTGTTAGCAGAGTCAAATGACAGATAAGTTTATTCGATCAATAAACCTGCCAATAATAATATTCCCCCTTGATTATTAAGCAGACTTCTTGAAGGATACATATGCATGCATGTGCACTGTCTGCAGTTGTTAGCTGAAGAGAAAGCTCAGCACAATTGCTCCTGTAGAGTTGGGTTTTGTACATGCAGCCAATCACTTCCTATGTGGAGACTCATAGATACTGGTGACAATACAGCAAGTGAGAGGAAAAGCAGCACTGAGGCAGAAGAGTGTGGTTTAGTTCATTTGAGAGGGTTTTTCCCTAATGTTTTGCAGGGCTTTTTTCTCCCTTTTCTCCTTAGCCCTGGCAGATGCCATTCAAAGCCTCAAAGAATCCCTTCCCCTTTAATACTTTCTTTTTCTTTTCTTTAGTCATTACATTTATATAGATACATACTTGCAAAAGACTTTGGATGGCTATCAATTCCAAGACTTTCTTTTTTTTTTCTCCTCTAAAAAGATTTCTTCTAAATTCTGTGATGAGAGAGTTTCTCTTTGGGAAGTGTAAAAACCTGAAATATGTAAAGTTATCATTGCAGAGTGTGTAAATGATCCACTGGTTTTTGGTTGTTTATCAATATAATATTGGGCAATTTTAATAAATATTCTCTAAAACAGAGATGGGGTTATTTGATTGAACCATGTGACCTTTCTTATTCATGTTAACCGCTGTTGATAGGAGTATGTTTAAATGAATAAATACACTGGTGAATAAAAATACATTGTTTTAAGAAAAATTCCCACACCATTGGACTGATGTTGCTGCGAATAGCATTTTCATACCACAGCAACATTTCTGAGATTTTCATTTAAAATTCTGAAGAATAGGTAGCATTTAATTTTATGTGGAGAAAAGATTAATCACTCATCCTTTGTGTGATTCTGATCCTTTTCTGTAATTATTGTTCTTCTAAAAATCAGGACAGTGTGTTCTTTGACCTTGTAATTTATAAACGTTTAACTAGAAGATAAATGACAGAGCTATGATACAATTTTGTGGATTAGGTAATGTATCACATTGGCTGAATGCATTTTTTATATTATAGTTTTCACTTTTACAGTGTATAATAAATAAATTTCTTCTATTCTTGGAGCATTTTTCCATAGTATCTCTGGAATTCCTTTCCAGCTGTTCTTTACTATATAATTCAATTCCAGTAATGGCTTCCCTTCCACATATGGTTGTCTGTGTTAGAGGATTTGCTCCCAATCTTCCAGTTAGGTCAACCAAAAAAATTAAGATATGTTAGGGGGTCAGTAGAAGAAATTCATATCAAAACAACTACTCACCATGTCATTATGACAACTGGCTGTAGGAAATGTGTTTCTGTTTTAACTTATAACAATTATTTGCTTAAAGTAATTTAATGTGACAGTAGCAGAATCTTGAAAGATTTTTGAAGATGTCATAAAAGCGACCTTTCTGCTCATGTGCAGTGAAAAGCCATTTTTAACAAGAAATCTCAGAAACAGTACAACTTCTTTTGTACTTCGTTAATTAGTTATTGATTTGAAACAATGCACTAAAAAAAAGTTAGATTAGCCAGACACCAACAAGGTCACAGTGTGACATTGTAATCATGATAATCTTAGAGTAGGTACCTTTTTTAATATATGAAATCTTTTATTTTTCTATTATCAGGATATATTGTTATGAGGCATACCTTAATACTAGCATATTATGCAATCTATTTCCTCCCCCTAAATAATGTTAATAATTTACAAAATGTCATGTTACCTTAAAGGTATACCTAGATTTCATTGATGTTACAGTTCTTTGGCTATTGTTTTCTATTTTCTATGTTTGCAAGTAATAATAATATTACTGTAAATTATGGAGCTATATTAGTTCCAAGTGAAATTAATTTTAAATAAATTATTTCCAAAAGATTTTGTAGCTAGATGGCTATGGAGATCTCAGTCACCCAGATCACATTTGTCCCAAAGGTGTTTTTTTTCTACAGGCAACTGGACTTTTTTGTTTTCTTTTTGAAGATGTTTCGCTTCTCATATAAGAAGCTTCTTCAGCTCTGTCATTTTATGGCTAATTTTTAAGGGCTTTGTACTACAATTTCATTTATTCTTATAGGAGACTAAAAGTTGTATCTGTCCACTATTAGAATTCTAAATCCAGTTCCATTTTTAGTAGTGTATAATAAACAGAAACAAAAATTAATAAGGTAGCATTCTTCAATTTTCTGATCTCCAGATAGGTTTGTGGTAAGCTTTAGCAACCAGTATAGCTGGTTGGGATTTCTGGAAGTTTACCTCCCAAAATATTTAGTAGAAGTACTATTGATCTTTCTTTCCATTATGTTTAATAGAAACATTAAACAGTAGAGATGAAATATATTATTATCCGTCCAAGACTATAAATTCAATGTAGTATTTCTGCAAAAAAGAATAATCTTTTTTGCCAAACTTCATGCTAAATGGATCTAGAGTTTTCATTTATAAATTTTAATATGTAATGTTGACATTTTTGAATCTGAATGAAATAGTACAATTTATGTGGGGCTGTCTTCAAAGAGCATCTGTTGACTACAGTTGGTACAGAATGCAGCACACAAGCAGTCACGTGTATTCCTCAATCAGCATATTACACCTCTGCTTTGCAAGCTATACATATTATCAGTATGCTTCTAGATTCAGTTCAAGGGTTTTTTTTAAATTAAAAATCCCTTCATGGTAGGGAAGCTAGTTATTTGAAGGCTGCTTATCCATAGTTATATCTACCTTTGGTCTGGCAGAAGAGGATCTGTGTGCCATCTATTAGGCATTGCCATCTGCTGGACTCAGGATAATATGAAATTGAAACAGGACAGACAAAATTCATCCTCACCCCATCCTCAGATTCCCCAAAGAGATGTTTCCAGTCCTCCAATGTATATTTGACATTATCTTCATCCCACATTTTTTCATCTTGATCTTCATTTTCATTTTTTGCCACTTCATCACTGTCTTCATTTTCAGTTTCATTGCTATCCTCCTGCCATACAACATCATCTTCAGTGCCATCTAATTTGTTGCTCATGCAACATTTTAAAAAGGATTTCTGTACCATTTCTTGTAAAATCATATCCCATGCAGTCTTCACCCAAGACACAACTGTGGGCAAAGGAGGGTGTTTGAAGTTTCCTTTGGCTGTTAGTTCAGCCTTGCCATCTGCCATCCACTGTGTCCACAGATATCGCATGTGTGTCTTGAAGGGTCTGTTCAGGCTGACATCTAGGGGTTGTAGCATTCCAGTCAACCCTCCTGGTATGACTGCCTGAATGGTGTTTGACTCCTTTAGACTCCTTTTTACCTTTTCGGTTAGGTGAGCTCTGAATTGGTCCCAGACTAGCATGGAGTGTTTCTTGAGAAGACCTCCATTTCTGCGCACCCACACTTGATTTATCCATTTGATTACGCCTTCTTCATCCATCCATCCTTTTGGATGCTGATGGATGACCATACCACTGGGAAATTTGTCCTTTGGAGGGGTTTTTCATTTAAAGATTACCATCGGGGGTAGCTTCACCCCATCTGCAGTGCAACTCAGCACTACTGTAAAATGGGTTTTTTGGTGGCCTGTTGTCTTAATAAGAACTGTTTTTTCACCCTTTTGGTTCAATGTTTTAGTGCTTGGCATGTCAAAGCACATAGGGGTCTCATTCATATTGCCAATCCTGCTGAGAGGAAAATCACCAGTCTTTCGTTTATTTATCATAAAACTTTGGAAGTTCTTCTCCTCAAATTCTGATGGTAGCTTTTGGGCTATTTTTGTTCTTTGTCTTAGTGATATCCCATTTCTCTTCAAAAACTTTGTACACCAGCCCGGGGAAGCAGTGAAGGTTGAGGTACCTTGGTATTTTCCAGATTTGGCCATCTGCAATGCTTGTAAGCGCACAGCCAATCTAGACACACTGTAGCCATTCTGCCTTTGAGCCTCAAACCACTCAAGAATGTCCTTTTCCATTTCAGGGAATTGCCCAGCTTTGGGCCCTCTTTTTGTACATTTTGAATTGGGGGTGCAATCCAATGTACTATCCTTTCTCCATCTTCTAATATTGCTCTCATCCACTCCAAAGGTTCTTGCTGCTTCAAGGTTGCTTGTTTCCTCTGCAGCCTTCACTACTTTTAGTTTAAAAGAAGAAGCATACAACATTCTTTTTATTTTAACATCAGACATGGGTATATTTTAATGAATTTTGCTTCTACAAATGCAAAGAAAGTGGACACAAAGTTGCACGTGACGATCGCAAACACGAAAGCAGTCATGTGAATGACTAACCAATCAGAGCGTGTTATATCCGGTGGTAGAAAGAGCAAAATGGAGGCGCCCAGAGTGAAAAATCCAGAATTCTCAGAACCGGGTCAGGGTTGTCAGCCAGTCCAGAGGCAGACATTATCATATCTTTTCATTATTGTGATTAAAATTCTTAATAAAAATTATATTCCAAAACTAAGAGTTTGGAAATGGAGCAAAGAGTACTTTTCTTTAAATTCTTGATTTTTTTTACCCTGTCATATGTATTGACTTTGAGCTTCTCCCTTTTTCATTTATCTAACTGTAAAACAAACATGCCCAGTAATCTCTTTTTATTTCTTTTAATTATCATCTGATCCCATACCTGAGCGAAACTTATATTAAAGAATTTTTTTCTTTCTTAGCCCAGAATAGATTTAGATATAGATATCATCTACTGAACTTTACTGACAATTCTTTAGTGATGCAATCAGATGAATTTTTCTATTGAAGTTACAATTAGATCAACTAAGCATTTATTTCTGCTATGCGGTATCTGCTATCCTGCATCAGATGGGCGTCTCATGATAGGGAGCGAAGGAGAGAGAAACGACAGGAGACGAAGTTCCTCGGGATGAGTGCGCCCAGAATGGCTGGGTACAAGCTCTTTTATTATGCTCATTAAAAAGGGGGTGATTGT
>BLBF01000010.1:44430690-44560773 GCA_015471245.1 Laticauda colubrina | reverse complement strand
TCGAGCGAGTAAGATATGAGCGCGTTGCGGCGTATCCCCCTTAGGGAATCACGTCGGGGTCACCAGAATGCGGTATCTGCTATCCCGCATCAGATGGGCGTCTCATGATAGGGAGCGAAGGAGGGAGAAACGACAGGAGACGAAGTTCCTCGGGATGAGTGCGCCCAGAATGTCTGGGTACAAGCTCTTTTATTATGCTCATTAAAAAGGGGGTGATTGTTTATTCAGAACCTAGGTTAAGCCTAGGTCAGACGGAATGTACAAATTTAACAATGACTCAAACAACAGCAGGATATCAAGACAGACAGGATGGCAAGAATTATATTTGATCAGGATATTACTTCTTCACAAAGCTGCATGCCAGACAATGTAATCCCAAGTGAATAAACCATTTCTGCAAATGTTTGACTCCTTGTCTCTGTACGTGCCCTGTAAAAGGTCACTGAGAAGACAGAAGCTTAATGATTACACGTGAAATGATACAATGTTGAAATGTCTGAATGATACATAGTTGCATTGATATACAATTGCAAACACATAAATGATACATAGTTACAACACTGCTACAAGCACTTTACTTAACATCTCTTACTAATTTGTCTCTTACAGTGGATACCTTTATTTATATATCTAAACTTCAATTTTACTCATTTCTGCCACCTAGGTATCAGCCCATTCTTGTGTTTCTTTTGTTCTGCATTGCCTTCTGTACCAGCCTATACTTGTTCCAACTTCCCAGGCTTTCTCCACAATTGTGGCAATATGCCGTATCTGAACTAGCACTGAAACTCTCTATTAATGTTATTTTATTCTGATTCTGTGTCAAATAGGAATGAAAAATACCAGCTTAATCAATAACTTAATTACAATGAAAGCAGCGTAGAGCAGTGGTGGGCTCCTGTGCCAAAAATTGTGCATGTGCTTACACACTTGTGCTCACATGCCAGCACCCAGAAGGCAATGTGCACCCCCATGCCCCCTACACATGTGCAAACAATTCCACCCCACTCCCCGCTACTCCCTTACCTGTACTGCGCCTCACAGATGATTTTCAGCTGGTTTGAGGCCTTTTTTGGCCTCCCAAAGGCTTGAGGAAGGCTTCTTCAAGCTTCTACAAGCTTTGCAGGCCATAATCTAGCCCTATTTCATGACTTCCTGTTTTTCCAAAAATACCAGAAGTGATGAAATGGGGCTACCTTTCGGTCTACAAAGCTTGTAGAAGTCTGAAGAAGCCTTCCTCAAGCCTTTGGGAGGCCGAAAAAAGCCTCAAACAGGCCGAAAATTAGCTGTGAGTTGCACACATGCGCAGTGAGGTAAGTTTGCCTGTAGCTTGCATGCCAGCACAAATGGCTCTGTGTGCCACCTGTGGCACGCATGCCATAGGTTCACCATCACGGCCTAGAATAATGATGATTAACACATTCATCACATGTCTAAATTTAAGGGACAATCCACAGTTTAAGTTTTTCTATAAATGTAATGCAACAATTATTATAATAGTAAATTACATGAGTAAAACAAAACCTATTTAAATGTTCAGTGTAGCTGTATGTTGACTGCACAGATTTAAAGATGCATGTACTTAAACTTAAATTCCTTTATGACCAAATCAAAAAGGAAAACAGTTTCCACAAGTCCAACATGGAATTTATTGTGTGGAATAGAATTGTATAGTTTATTTTAGAATCCATGAAGTGAACTTTCTGCAGAAATTCCCATGGCCCAGTGTATTTTCTGATCATTTATTAAATATAAGTGTTCCAAACATCAGTGTCCAAATACAGATAGTCCTTGACTTACATTTACTTAGTTCATTTAGTGACCATTCAGTTACAATGGCACTGAAAAAGATGATAATTTTTCACAACCTTTGCAGCATCCCCATGATCATGTGATCAGAATTCAGGTGCTTGGCAACTGGTTCATACTTATGACCATAACTGTGTCCCAAAGTGATGTGATCACCTTTTGACATGCAAAGTCAATGGGGAAGCAAATTCACTTAAAAACAGACTAACTTATCAACTGCAGTGATTCATTTAACAATTGTGGCAAGGAAGGTCATAAAATGGGGCAAAACTCGCTTAATAAATGTCTCATTTAACAACAGAAATTTTGGGCTCAATTGCAATCGTAAGTCAACGACTACCTATAGACTTTGAATCCTCGGCTGTAGATGCAAATATATCCATTTTCTGTATTTAAAAAGTCTTGAGTTTTAGAGCCAAATATCAGAGTCGTAAACTTTGTAGAATGATCATAATGATGATGCGATTTCCTTAAATTAATTCATATGCATGCCAATACTTTTGATATGCATCATATAGATCAGGGGTGTCAAACTGGCAGCCCACAAACCGGATGCATCACATGCAAACCATGCCAACCCCAGCTCCACGAATGGGAAAAACAACACGAAACATTATGTGACGGTAATGTGACATGGTGAGTTTGACACCCTTAATATAGATGTACATGCAATAATATATATTTCCCAAATTGATCAATGATGACTATCTAGTGGCATGTCTACTCATGTTCAGTAGAAATTTAGGAACAGAAAAACCATCTAAAGCCCCTGTCACACTGCACCAACGGATGCAAAGAGGATGTAAAACAGACAAAAAAGCTTGCCATCCGTTGGTTAACCCGATGTATCCGTTCTGTACTCACTGCCTCCATTTTGCTTCCTCTCTATCCATCTAGCATCCGTTTATTGACGTTTTATCTGCTCAGAAAGTTTTGAGCTGCTCAAAACTTTTGCGCAGAAAATGTATCCAATTCGTCCGTTCTGCAACCGCTAGGCATCCGCTAGGCATCCGTTCTGCATCCGTTACGCATCCGCTATATCCGCTAGGCATCCGTTCTGCATCCGCGCAACTCGCATCCGCTCAGACGCAGGGAGGAAGCAGAACAGACATGGAACGGATGCCTAGCGGATGCAGCACGGAAACAAAGCATTTAAAAACGTTTGCAGAGGGGACCTATCTCTGATATTAAGGATGTCTAGAGGATGCCTAGAGGATGCAAAAGGACACCTATACTGCCTATAAAAAGGGGAGCAACTCACCTGCATCTCACTTTCAGACCATCAGCCCAGCTGTGCAGACCTCTGCAGCCTTCATCTGACTCTTGCTCTTCCACAGCATCCAGTCATGTCCACCGTGGATCGTAACACAGTCCTTTTGGCAGCCACCATCCTTCTGCAACAGTGCGAAGCCATCTACAGGCTCTGTGAACTCTACTACGGGAAGAAAAAGAGGCGGCCAAGAAACGTCTGGGTCTGAAGATGGATTGGGAGAAGACCAGAGTACGGACTGTACAACAAGCTGATGGTGGAGCTCAGGAACGAAGACCCTCGGGCATTCCAGAACTTCATGAGGATGCCTCCAGCCATGTTTGACGAAGTTGTGCAGCAGCTGACACTCAGGTTGACCAAGGCAAACACCAATTTCCGGCCCAGCCTGGACCCTGGGCTCAAGGTGCCACTCACTCTGCGCCACCTGGCCTCAGGGACCACCTACAGGAGCATGCAGTATGGTTGGAGGGTGCCACACAACACCATCAGCATTGTGGTCAGAGAAGTGGTGCAGGCCATCATCGAAGAATACATGGAGGAGCTCCTCCAGTGCCCCTCCACAGAAGAAGGATGGAAGAAAGTTGCAGAGCAGTGGTATCAGAGGTGGAACTTCCTCCACACTGTTTGAGCCATAGATGGCAAGCACGTGGCCTGCAAAGCTCCACCCAAGTCGGGCTCCACTTATTTCAACTACAAGGGCTTCTTCAGCACCGTCCTCTTTGCCATGGTCAATGCTGACTACAAGTTCATGTACATCGATGCTTCAGGCAACGGCTCATCTTCAGATGCCCAGGTATACAACGCCAGTCACCTCAAGGAGGGGCTGGAAGGCAACCTGATCATGGGCTTCCCAGATCCAGACCCCCTGCCCAACGACACGCAAGATGTGCCCTACTTCATCGTGGGGGATGATGCCTTCTCCCTCAGAACCTACCTCATGAAGCCCTACACTTCCAGACTCCTCACCCGTGAAGAGAGAATCTTCAGCTACAGGCTGTCCAGGGCAAGACGGGTGGTGGAGAACGCCTTTGGCATCCTGGCCAACAGGTTCCAGGTACTTCTCACCAACATGCAGCATCGCCCAGAGACCATGAGGAGGATCATGGAAGCTTGCTGCATCCTGCACAATCTCATGCGCACCCACTACCCAGTCTTGCAGAACAGGCTTGTGGACTGCCAACAAGGCAATGGGGACATGGAGCCTGGGAAATGGAGGCAAGGGCGAAACCTGATAGACATTGAGGATGTGCAAAGCCCCAACAGAGCCTCACGTGAAGGGAAGAAGCAGCGCAACCTCCTGAGACACTGGTGCAACTCCCCAGCTGGAGCAGTGGAGTGGCAAGACGGGATGATAGATGATTAATGGGTTCTTCCTTCAGCCTGTCTCATCACACTGATGAGATTGGGCCATGTATGTTGGATGGGCCTACAATGAACAGGGAGTTTAATCAAGAGTTGTGTTTGTGTTGACATGTGTGGATGATTATTACATTGTTATTGATAATAAAGGGCCATAGGTGTGACACCTGGGAGGGTGGACCATACAGTCCCACTATGCTTGCACTGGAGGTTTATCTATCCCCACAGCTATTACCCATCCCAAAGGTATCCCTGCCCATCCCACAGCTGTTACCCATCCCACAGGTATCCCTGCCCACCCCACTGCTATCTTAACCCATCCCACAAGCATGCAAAGGCTTAAACCAATTCTAAAAGTTTCCACCAAGACTTTATTAAAAAAAAGAAATGAAGCAAGTGTGTGAATCAAAGATAAACTTTATTGAACAACAAGCTGTAAAAGAAAAATGACCCAAGTCAAGTGTCCAAATAAAGTCCACAGGTAGCCAGCCAACCAGTCTCTGGCACTCCTCTTGGTCACTCGGAGGTGTGCCCAGTCTCAGGGGTGAAGGGTCCAGGTGCTGTGGAGGTGGGTGCTGCTGCAGTGCTGGTCTGAAGCACCACTGGGGTGCCTGGTCCCGAGAGGACAACAGGTGACGGTGTGTTGAGAAAGCTCTCGGACAGCTGGCTCAGACCCATGATGCTGAGAGGTCCTTCCTCCATGCCATGGGGTGTCAGCTCCAGTACTGATGACAGATGTACTGAGGCCGGGCTTGGCTGTGGGGTGGAGGAAGGAGTAGTGTAGTGGGGCTGTCTGGTCTGCAGCTGGGTGAGGACTGGCGTGGGTGGCATCATTGGCGTGGGTGGCATCGGTGGCATCAGTGGAACTGGTGGCAACGGTGTCACCCGATGACTCTGTGCCTGGACTGGGAGGGGCTGCTGCCTGTGCTGCTGGACCTCCTGGTAGCCGTAGCCCTGGTAGGTGAGGGCCTGTGGGAAGCCTTGGAATGGGAGGGACATCACCTGGGGTGGAGGAGCAGGCCTGGACTGGGTGGGAGCAGGTTCCTCTGGGTCTGGAGGGTTGTGAAGCAGATCGGTGATCCGGTCCTTCACCACCTGGTACTAGGGTTCCGCCATGTCCGAGGGTCTGGTTGACATAGGTGAGGAAGGGCTTGCGGTTGGAGGATGAGGAGTCGGTGTTGACCAGCTGAGAGAGGAGATCTATGCTGGTGCGGATGGTGTCCCTGATCTCCAGCAGGACAGTGTGGCTCTGCCTCTCCTGCTGTCTGGCTCTCTGCCTTTCTGTGGAAGTGGAGCTGGGGGGGTGGATGCGGCTATGGATGTGGTGGACGCAAAGTCTCCTTTCTCCCACCGCACCAGGGAGTCCTCCACGCACTCCACCACGGTTACAACACCTGTCCGCGGGTTCTCCGCCGTGGCACGCTCCACAGAAACCTGCCTGGAGACAGGGACTGACTCTCGGCCAGAAGAGGACTGGCTCTCAGCAGGCTGCCGGAAAGAGAGGGTAGTGAGAGGGGCTCCTGGTGCTCGTCGGTGGCGGACCTCACCCTCTAGGAAGCTGCACCTGGCCATGACATAGGTCTCTCTATCCGTCAGCTTAACCGTGGCCTGGCCAGATTTCTTCAGGTGCAGCTTCCCATACCAGGTGTGCATGTGCTTCCACCAGCCGAGGAGCACCTCCGAAGTGTAGCCCATACTTTCCGCCTTCTCTCTCCAAGCAGCCTGCTTCCTTTTGGTGTCCCTGTACAGCCGATGTCCCTTCCACCACAGATAGTCATTCTCTCTCAGCCACTCCAGCACCTCATCCTCGTGTTCCTCAATGGAGTATTGCCTCCTCTCCCGTTGTCGCATACATCTCTTCCTCCCTTTGGCAGGACCAGATGGGCCCTCATCAGAGGGGCTCCCAGGTAGTAGGGGCTGCTCCTCCACACCAGCAGCAGCAGCAGCACCAGCAGGATCATCATCATCATCATCACCAGCAGGATCATCATCATTATCATCATCAGCAGCAGCAGCAGGATCAGCAGCACCAGCAGCAGCAGCAGCCCTAGCACCAGCAGCAGGACCAGGATCATCAGCAGCAGAGTAAGCACCAGCAGCGCCAGCAAGACCAGGAGCAAAAGCAGGACCAGGAGCACGAGCAGGACCAGCAGGACGAGCAAGACCAGGAGCACGAGCAGGACAAGCAAGTCCAGGAGCACGAGCAGGACCAGCAGGACCAGCAGCAGCTTCAGCAGAGTAAGCACCAGCAGAAGCACCACTGCCAGGAGCAGCTTCAGCAGAGTAAGCACCAGCAGAAGCACCACCGCCAGGAGCAGCTTCAGCAGAAGCTCCAGCACCAGAAGAGTGAGCCTGAGCAGCAGAAGCCCCAGCAGAAGCAGAGTCAGGGACAAGGTGGCTCTGTCCCTCTTGCCAGGGATGGCGGCAGGTTGCTGAGGTTTTCGCTTCTTCCCCATGGTTGTGGGGTTGCTGGCTGGTAGGGAGGCTGGAAGGCACCAAGGCTGGCAGGAAGGCTGGTACCAAGGCTGGCAGGAAGCTTTGCAGGCAGGCACTCACCAAGGCTGGCAGGCAGGCAGTCACCAAGGCTGGCAGGAAGCCTGGCAGGAAGCCTGGCAGGCAGGCAGGCACCAAGGCTGGCAGGCAGACTGGCTGGCAGGGAGGCTGGAAGGCAGGCTGGCAGCAAGGCTGGCAGGCAGGGAGAGAGCAAGGCTGGCAGGGAGGCTGGCCAGGAGGCTTGGAGGCAGGCTGGCAGGAAGGCTGGCAGCAAGGCTTGCAGGCAGGCATGCAGGCAGGGCAGGCAAGGACTCGATATATCCGGCAGCAGGTCTTTCCTCCGAATGCTGGCCACGTGCGAGCTGCTTCCCTTTATATCCGCGTGGCTTACGCAATGCATCCCCCCTGCATGTGCAATTAACACTCGGCATCCGTTCGGCTTCCGCTGTGCATCCGCTAGGCTTCCGCTCTGCATCTGCTTCATCCGCTCTGCATCCGCTGTATCCGTTCCGCGTCCGCTTTGCTGAGGTCCCCCAGAAGCCTAGCGGATGTGCCATCCGCTTCCATCCGCTGGGCTTCCGTTCCGCATCTGCTTTCCATCCGCCCTGTGTCCTCCCCGCGTCCGTTCTTTTCTGTGTTATCCACTCCGGTTATGCAAATTTTTGCCCCTTTTGAGAGCGGATAACAATGGATGGAACATTTTGCTCGTCCGTTGTGTCCTTTTTACTAACGTTTTGCATCTGTTGGGCAGTGTGACAGGGCCTTAAGACTTTTGGTTAATGTATTATTTGTATTTATTTATTTGTTACAATTCATTCTTTAAAAAAAATAAACTTTTCAATATTTTCAATCCACCTCCATTTCTTCTTTACTTCGAAGTAATTTTTAAAACATTACCAAAATGTAATACTGCCAGTTTTTATTTCATTACCAAAATGCAGTACTGCCATCCTAAAATATTGTACACTAAGCACAAGGAATAGTTTAATTTTGAATAAGTTTTGACACAAAACTTACATGACTAAAGAATTATAGAAATTCCCAAGCTTTTTTTTTTTTTTTTTTGTATCTCTGCTATAAGCAGAACTTGATATGAATTTTTATGTCATTGTCAGCTATTCAGTTGTGTCCTTTGGCCACTCCATTAGTCAGCACTTAATGCCCCTTTGTCTCGCACCACCACTTTCAGCTCTGCCATAGTCATCCCAGTGTCATCCTTTATAGTGTCCAACTAGTTGGTACTAGGGCAGCCCCTTATCCTTTTTCTGCTGATCACTCCCAGCATGATTGACTTTTCAAGTAAGTCAGCTCATATGACATGGCCAAAGTTCCAAGTATGGACTATCAGTTCAGATTTGTAGCATGAAAGTCTAAACTTTTAAACAGTGCAGGATTTGTAACTTGCTAGCAACAGGTTAGTTAAGCAGGAAAAAAAAAACTCTGTATAATTTGGCATCAAAACAGAAAATATGTGAATCTGTCATGGTAAGCAGTCTCAAAGGGCAAACTGCTTTGCTGGAGCTAATTAACCTTAGGAAATAATTACACAAATATGCAAATGTTGTTTAGATAATTCCATGTGTTATCAGCTCAGGTAGTCCATCATAAATGCAGACCTTGCAATGTCTAGGTATTAGTATCTGGTGTAGTTGATAAGGCTTTAGTTTCTGCTTGCCTTCGGCTTGGTATTTAAGAATTAATGATGGCAATATTCCATTCATGATTTTAACCTGCATTTTGAAAGCTCCAGAAAGGAGAGTATATACTATATGCAAACTGCTTATCTGTGGACACTGATGGCTTTGGCAGTAATAGCTTACTGTCAAAGGATACTGTATTTGTTTTTTATAAAAAAAACAGAGTAAGTTAACTGCTTAATTTGTTACATTCCAAATAGGCTTACTAAAAGCATCTCGAGAATACTTATTTGTTACACAAAGAACTTTAGTTTATTCATCTAAGGACCAACTGATTTTTTCCTAATAAAATTTGTTTTAATCTCAATTTAATTCTATAATGTGTATTTCATATTGTTCCAAATAAAAAAAAATGTCATCCATATTGCATTGGAATCAACTGTGGAAGAAATCTACAGCTCAGTGCATCAGGTATAGAAAAGTTGTTGTTCCTCAAATCTTACCCTCAGAACATTAATGAACAATTCTCCCATTTTAAAAGTCAACAATCAGTTTCACAAATCTTTATTGCACGAATAAATGTTGGCTTTTCCGCTTCTCAGGACAATTGTCTGAAATTCTTAATCCATACTATCCAGACCAATCCCCTAATGCTGCGTCACCTGTAAAGTCATGGAATCAATTGTTAACCAATCCATTATCCTCCACTTAGAAACAAACAACCTACTCTCTGATAAACAATTTGGTTTCAGAAAAAAACTATCCTGTCATCTGCAACTCTTACACTACATAAACATATGGACTATACAACTCGATCAGGGCAAAGCAATAGACGCAATCTACATAGACTTCTGTAGACCCTTTGATTCACTGGTACACAACAAACTACTACTAAAACTAAAATCTTATGGTATCTCTGGACACCTACATAACTGGATAGAAGCATTCCTGTCAAACAGACAACAAAAGGTCAAAATTGGGAGCGTCCTATCAAATTCTGTACCTGTCAACAGTAGTGTCCCCAAGGCAGTGTTTTAGGACCAACTCTCTTCATACTCTACATAAATGACCTCTGTGATCATATTAAAAGCATCTGTGTTCTCTTCACTGATGATGTAAAGCTATTCAACACCATAGACAATACTGCTACCCTCCAAAAAGACCTTGACTTTATATCAGAATGGTCAATCAAATGGCAACTTCAAACCTCAACAAATAAATGCTCTGTCTTACATATTGGCAGAACAAATCAGAAAATAAAATACAAGCTAAATAGTCAAGATCTTGTTGAGGATCTTGAAATACTCATCTCAAATGATCTAAGTGCTAGAGCCCATTGTAACTACATAGCCAAAAAGGCATTAAGAGTTGTTAATCTAATCCTACATAGCTTCTTCTCTGGTAATATTACACTACTAACGAGCATACAAAACATTTGCTAGACCTATGCTTGAATACAGCTCATCAGTGTGGAACCTATATCATGTATCTGATATTAACACAATTGAAAACGTCCATAAATATTTCAATAGAAGAGTTCTCCGCTCATGTACTCATTGCAGAATACCTTATGCCACCAGACTTGAAATTCTAGACCTAGAAAACCTAGAACTATGCCACTCTGGTCCAATCTAAATATAGTATATGAAATCATACATTGCAATGTCCTACCTGCAAATGAATACTTCAGCTTTAATCATAACAATACAAGAGCACACAATAGATACAAACTCAAGGTTAACCGCACCAAACTTGACTGCAGAAAATACGACTTCAGCAATAGAGTGGTCAACGTTTGGAATACTCTACCTGCTCTGTGGATTCTTCCCCAAACTTCAAAAACTGTAACCTTAGACTGTCTACTATTGACCTCTACCCCTTCCTAAGAGGCCTGTAGGAGGCATGCATAAGCACACCAATTGTGCCTACCATTCCTGTCCTATTGTTTTTTTGTTTTTTTTTCTTATAAGTATCTATCTCGTGTATTTAAAACTATATTTATTCTTATACCTGTATCTTGTAAGTGATTTATAAATAAATAAAAAATAAAAAAAATTTAAAAAAAGGTTAGTCTGATGTTTTGTGACCCAAGGTTTTTTTCTACTTTTTCCCCAAAGTAATTAAGCTTCCTGAAGGCTAATACATATTACGTCTTGCATTCCAAACTATTTTACATCAACCTCATTTTGAGATTAGGTTTTGGAATCTAGCTGGGCTTTCTAATTAAAATAGTAAATCGTGCTTTGAACGAGTAGATCAGTTTTCACTCTAATTCTTCTGCTTCATTTCAGAATGCATTATATTTGGATCCTTTCCTTAAGACATGATAAAGTTAAGAAATTTTATACTTGAAATAAGGCATGGAACTTCTATTATTTTAATTAGTTTTAAAATGTATTACTTTTCAAATGAATTTAGATCATCTCTCAGATCTTACCAGAACCTCAGAAGCTACAGAAACTGAAATATGGCAAGCAACACACAAGAAGAATCAGTAAAAGTTCTAACCAAGCTATGTCAGCAGATCTGAAAAACATGGCCAAACACAGTGGCCAACACATTGGAAGGGATTATTCTACTTTCCAAAAAAGAGTCTGTGCAAAGCATCATATAATATCCTTATTTTCACATGCTAGCAAAATAATTGTTATCATAATCTAATTCAAATTAGTGTCCAGTATGTAAAAAGAGATGCTACGTGTTCAAGCTAGTTTTAAAAATGCCAAGAAACCCAAAGTATTATTGCTGACATACACTGGCGGAAATGATATATGAGAATGACTTTTAGGACAGGAGTGATGCCGAGTGGACAACTGATATGTCAAAGGTGTCTCGGCCCACAAACAGGAGATGGCATAGAAATGTTTCAGAAGGGACCCTCCCAAGAATTCTGGAGAGTAAAAGGAAAGTGAGGGAGAAATATTTTCAGTTTTGCAAAATTATGTTCATGTAACTCAACAAGATAAAGCTAGGACTCCTGGTTGTGCTTCTTTTCTGGACTATCTTAAAGGAATAACAACTGAATAATTGAGAATGCCAAAGAATACAAAAGTTACTATATGATTCCTTGATTATAAAAAAGCCTTTCTATTGATCATGTCAAGCTGTGGAATATCCACAGGAAATGGGAATATCAGAATATGTCATTGTTGCCATGAGAAATTTATGTACATATCAGGAAGCCACAGTATGGACAGAACACAATGAAAGCAACTAACTCCAATTTTGCAAAGGAATCCGACAATTCTATGTTTCCCTTATTTATATATCCTATATTTGAATATATGATGAAAGTCTCTTGATAGCCAAAACTGGAAAGGGCATGCAAGCTCTAATAATAAAAGTCAAGGAGCATACTGAAAAAAATGGGGCTAAAACAAAATATCAAGAATGTCAAAATTAATGACAATAGATATAAGAACAAGCCTTAGAATTGATAATAAATATATTTATTTTTATCTGGCCTTTATTGTTTTTATAAATAACTCAAGGTGGAAAGTACAGATAAGATTCCTTCTTCCCCTATTTTCCTCACAACTACAACCCTGTTAAGTGGGTTGGGCTGACAGAGAGGGACAATGAAGATATCAAAATGGCAGATAGCTTCTGTCTTTTAGAATGAACTGTAAATGAACTAGCAGTCAAGAAATAAATTACAGACTACACTTTGTAGACCAACATGAAGGACTTGGAAAAGATAAGTAAATGACATGATGTCTCTATACTTGCAAAAGTCAGAATTGTACAAGGCATGGTCTATCCAGTGACAAACTGTATAAACAATAATTGGATTTTGAAGAAGCAAAATAGGAAGAGTTTGAAAAGATGAAAATTAAATAAGGAATTGAAACAATTTTTGGAATAGTTAAGACGGAAAGGAAACAATAGGCTTGTTAATATCTGTTGAAGAGAAAGTCACTTTATTTTGTAACTTCATTTTATTTATTTATTTTTTCTTGCACTTTTTCTCTTTTTTGTAGGAAATTCAGGTTCCAATTGCCATTGTAACTCAAGGGCTAGCTACTATAACCTGCTGCAATAGGTTTTGACTGTAATATTGATAAACAAAAATACTTTTAATCAGTATCCAGGCATATCAGGTAAAGGCAAAAGAATTATAAACATTTTACACTGCTTCTGGACTGGATTACCGTATATACTCGCATATAAGCCGATCTCGCATATAAGCCGACCCTTAAAAAACTGCCCCAAAATGAGGAATTTTGCAAAAACTCGCATATAGAGAGAAAAATACAGAGGGAAAAGTCGGCAGGGCAAAAGTTGCGGCTCATCATCCATCCAGGGAGAAAGGCTGCAAAGGTCCAGGCGAGGGCTGCAAAGGAGGGCTGCAAAGGGCCAGGCGAGGGCTGCAAAGGGCCACGCGAGGGCTGCAAAGGGCCAGCTGACAGGGAGTGCGAGAGCCAAGACTCTCATCGCGCGTAGCCGCCACGCTAAGTTGCTGCTCCAGCGCAAATCGAGACACGGCCACCTATAAATCAGATTTATGCGCGTATAAGCCGACCCCCAAATTTTGAAAAAAAAAAGTGTTCTAAAGTCGGCTTATATGCGAGTATATACGGTAAAAATAAGTAGAACCAGTAAGAAATTGTGTGATTAGAAGGATAATTTCAGCCCCTTCAGTTATACCTATGAACTTTGAATTCAACAATGATCATTAGATATTTTCTTCTTTTTATCAATGAAACAGATCATTTCTGTATTATTTATGATTTCAAACAGGTATTTAAAACCTAATTTGTTAACTTACAATATTTATTAATGCAATTGAGTGTGGGTTATGAATATTTTATTTCATTATTTTTTTAAAGAGCTTATCATATTATATATGTGTGTGTTTTCCATAAATTATATGTAAACAAGAAACCATTGGAAAAATACTATACTCTTTATTTTATAAATTTGTGTTATGGATAAAAAATTATTTTATATTTCTTACTAAAAAAATATTTTATCTTCAAAGTAATCATTCATTTAATTTCCAGCTTAGTGGAATGACAAATGTTTTAATAATTACTGACTTATAATAAGATATATGATTCTTTCTTTTTCAGGAATATACGAACTAAATAAACAAAATTAAGAACAGCATTTTTGTGTCATTGTGTTGAATAGTATATTGAATTCTATTAATAAAATATTTCATTTTTGAAAAATGACTTAATTTGTCAGATTGTGCATGAATTTTATGTTAAAAGCAGTTGGTTAGATCATGGGGAAGGAGAATAGAGTAGAATAGAATAGAATAGAATAGAATAGAATAGAATAGAATAGAATAGAATAATCTTTGTTGGCCAAGTGTGATTGGGCACAAGCAATTTGGCTCCAGTACATAAACCCTCAGTGCACATACAACCAACAAGATGCCAATAGGAAAAGGCAATAAGAAAGATGAGAATTATAATAGTAATACAGCCCTAGTACATGGGTAAAAATCCTTAGGCATAAGACAGTGCTGTGGGAATTCAGTGTTCAGCAGAGTGATGGCATGGGGGGACAGTCTTTGTGTCTAGTTGTTTTGGCATGCAATGCCCTATAGCAGCATCCTGAGGGGAGTAGTTTAAATAGTTTATGTTGAGTTTATTTATATTTATTAAACAATTTATTTAGAAATCAACTATTGTAGCTAACTTATTTTTTAATCATAAAGTTAACATTGCCAGCAGTTAATCTTTTTTGTCACCAAGTCATAATGAAAGTGTATTGCAATGCAGCTTTCCATAGTTTGTGCTTTCAGTTCCTTTACTGCAAAGGATTTTGATGCAATTAGAAATCTGCTGCTCAAATTTTCCATTAAAATATATCTGATTTTCTTCATTTTTCCTTTAAAGCTTGGGAATATATCTTGTAGTTTCTTTACAGCTACTGGAAGTAACTAGTTTTGTAACCCAAGTGTGTAAGATGGTATTTAACAGGTTTGATGCTTTTAGCTTCATTTATTCAAGTGTATAATACTTATGCAAGAGTAAAATTTACGTGAGAATAAGCTGAATTCTTAGCGAACTATCCAGCATTGAACACATAGTAAGACAAGGATATGCAATGTCCCCTTAACTGTTTAATATTTGTGGATAAATGTATAAGGAAAGCTTCAAATTACATTAATGTTTTTTATTATGGATGTGAATGCAAATGTTCTTCTGTATAAAGAAAATGTCTTCTGAGTATCTGAAAAGTGAAATAAAGACAGCCTGGAAAGAAAACCAGTTGATTTAAAATTAAAATGTTTGCATAAATCTGGGATAATATCCTTTCCCATTGGACTTTGGGCAAGTTACCAAACATCAACTCTGTTGAGGTAATTCCCCATTAGGAGAATCAGCACATGCAGGGAGACATAGTAAGAGTGGTGAAGAATAACACACAACCAGCACACAGATACATTGTATAGTAAAAATGTAGGTTTTTACTTCCCGTAAAATTGTTAAGCAAAGTTCAACAAACAGTCCAAGTCATTCATGGTTAAAGCAGTCAGTTTTTAGTCCAGGGATAATCCAATAACAAAGTCCAGTATCAAAAGTAGTTCAGTAACAAACTCACATCAATCCAAGACTAACGATGATCAGCAACAATCAATAGGGAAATGCAGGAACTGCAACACTCTCAAGAAACAACAGAACAGAACAACCCAGATTTCTGGCTCCATCTTATGGCTGTTTGAGGAACCACACCCAATTACAATTTTAGCATTCCCTTAAAGAGACAGTATTAAAATGTCTATCCTGGTTTATATATTTTCCAACCCAACTGTTAGGTGACTTACATTCCTAACAAACTCCTCAAGAAGTTAGAAACTTTAGGTGGGATAGTTTTTTTACTTTGGTATGTGTTTAATTTATACAATATCCTGGCTTCAATCTAAGTGTTCATTGATAATTGTTTGTTTGTTTGTTTGTTTGTCAAGTGCTTATAAGATAACAGGTATAAGTATAAACATAATTATGAATACATGAAATGGATACATATAAGAAAAATAAAAAGAAATAATAGGACAGGGATGGTAAGCACATTGGTGCACTTATGCATGCCCCCTACAGACCTCTTAGGAAAGGGGAGAAGTCAATAGTAGACAGTCTAAGGTTAAAGCTTTTGGGGTTTGGGGAAGAAACCACAGTCAGGTAGAGTATTCCAGACATTGACCACTCTGTTGCTGAAGTCGTATTTCCTGCAATCAAATTTTGTGCAGTTTACCTTGAGTTTGTATCTATTGTGTGCTCTTGTATTGTTATGGTTGAAGCTGAAGTATTCATTGACAGGTAGGACATTGCAATATATAATTTTATGTACAATATTTAGATTGGACTGAAGGTGGCATAGTTCTAGATTTTCTAGGTCTCGAATTACAAGTCTGGTGGCATAAGATACTCTGCAACGAATAGTGGAGTGGAGAACTCTTCTTGTGAAATATTTCTGGACTTTCTCAACTGTATTAATATCAGATACGTAATGCAGGTTTCAGATTGATAAGCTGTATTCAAGAATTGGTCTAGCAAATGTTTTGTATGCTCTAGTTAGTGCTGTAATATTATGTACTGTGTAGTTACAGTGGGCTCTAGCACTTAGATTATTACTCCAAGATCACTTAGATGATTACTCCAAGATCCTTGACAGAGTTTGGATCATCAGCAAGGTCTTGACTATTCAGCTTGTATTTTATTTTCTGATATATATATTTTTTGCCAATATGTAAGACAGAGCATTTATTAGTTGAGATTTGAAGTTGCCATTTGTTTGACCATTCTGATACATAGTCAAGATCTTTTTGAAGGGTAGCATTATTGTCGGTGGTGTTGAATAGCTTTACATCATCAGCGAAGAGAACACAGTTGCTCTTAATAATACAGAGGTCATTTAAATAGAGTATGAAGAGAGTTGCACCTCCTTCTCCAGTTTCCCACCAGAAATCACTGTGAGATAGATTGAACAGTAATAACTGTCTCAAAATCATCAAGTGAACTTTTGTGACCAAAGGAGGCTATATCATATGGCACTGAAATGATATAGCCAATAAATTAATGGAACAAGATGATTTTTGAGACGTTATCTGCTGATACATTTGGTAATTCCCTTGACTTCTGACATATGAAAATAACTGAGAGTATTATATACAATTATTCTGAAGCATCCTCTATTCTTAGTGAAGTTTTTAGAGACCACGGTTTACTATAGATATATGAACCATAAGATAGGAAGAATAGTACAAATCTATGTTGGGGGAACATTTTTTGTTTTTGTTACAAAAGACAAAACTAGTCTGAAAACTGGTTAAAAAAAGATTGAAATTGAGGCACCTCATGAATATGGGAGGAGGAAGAGTTATTGAAATTGTGACAAAATTGTGATACAAGCATTGTGTAGCTACAATAACTACTGCTGTCTACATAGTCAGTATCTATTTTGAACACTACAGAGTTCTTTCTTATCACTTTGATTGGCTACTTTGGTTTATTTAATTGTATATTTCTCCATTATTATATGTATGAAGAGCTGTGAGAATGAAGGTTGAATGGATGCTTGGTTGATGGATGAAATATTTTTTTTCTGTGTATGTACTGTAGCACAGGGATTTTCTTAATTTTGCATTCGGTCTTTTTAATTATGCAGTGCAATAACAATTGAATTGTATTATTGGTTAGAACTGAATATTATCTCTGAGAGCAGTGTTTCTTCAGACTGTGTTCCAAGAACATCTAGGGAATCTCCTTGATGAGATCTGTAAAATTGAAATTATTTACCAGATATTGAAGTTATTTGCATACTTTGCAAGCAACTTCACTCCTCTCGTTATTGTTGTGGTTAGCCGGCAGCAGGTGTGGACAGCTGAGGAGAGCGAGGACTCGGATCAGGGGCCAGGACCATTAGGGAGTGGACTGCTGCCTTTAGAGATTGTGGGGCTGGCAGCAGTTATGAGGAGCCTGTGCCAATTGCGCGTGAACACAGGGTTCCTCATAGGAAAGAGCAGCTGTACCAGCATGGGCAACTCAGGAGTAAGGTTGCAAGGTGATGGCCCCTCCTTCAAGAAGATACAAGCCAGCTATGAATCGGATGTTCTTTGCACGAAGCAAAGACATTTTGAAACTCAAGCCTCGTGGACATTGCAGTATCTTAGTTGGTATTTGAAGACTCTTGTGTTGTAAAATATTTCTAGGTAACTTTATCTGTTATTTTTGGCAGCTTCGCACAGTTTTGGAGAGGCTCATGTTATCAGAGTTAATTAGTTTGCAGCAGCCTTTTAATGGGGGATTTATTAAAAAATCATTAAAAGGTTGTTGTTCCCTTTGATTTGTTTTTTTTCTTGGACAAGGGTCAGAACAATTATTGTTTTTTCTTCTTGTAAATCTAGTGCTACGTTTACATGATTCAATAAAAGAATATTCTGCAAAAGTCAATTTTAATTGTTGATATGGTAAATACTAACAATTGTAATATATACAATCAAACACTCTTTTTGCATTCTTCACAATTTTTAAAAGTGGAAAGGATTTCTGAGAGAAAACTTTAAGAATAGAATAACAGAGTTGGAAGGGACCTTGGTGGTCTTCTAGTCCAGTGGTTCTTAACCTTTTTGAAAGAATCGCCCTTTGAGCCATTGAGGAAGTTATCGCCCCCCTCCCCCAACATAACCTCTCAATCACAACACAAGGAAATAATTCTTCAATTTATGCA
Organism: Laticauda colubrina; assembly: GCA_015471245.1. Taxonomy (NCBI): domain Eukaryota; kingdom Metazoa; phylum Chordata; class Lepidosauria; order Squamata; family Elapidae; genus Laticauda; species Laticauda colubrina. The sequence continues at coordinate 44,542,521 of BLBF01000010.1, read as the reverse complement.
AACATGTTTTTTGTTTTCTTTAAAATTGTCATCAGGACATATCGATGCAAATAATTTATTTCCAGTCTTTTTCCCATATCTCAATTGTGTGAAAAATTCTGATGCCATCCCATCACTTTACTCCCAAACTTCCTGATACATGTATTTCATTATTATCTTATTTATTCAAGACACTTACATGCAATGACCACTGAAAACAAAATTCAATTGCAAGAAAATGAAATGCCCAAAAAAAACAGTAACATTTAATGATTTAATTACAAGTGAATTTTAAGATGCAAAAAGAAATATAAAAAGGGCATAAGAATAAACCACAATGCAGGAACTAAGAATTTCAAATTGAAAACTCTGAAATTAAATTAAGATTCAAGGAAAATATATATTCATGCGCACTATAAAAAGGGTTAAAAAGACACAAAGAAAATTTTTACAGAGGAAAAGCAACAAAAATCAGAGCGACAAATTTAATGGGTAGAATGATAGAGGCTGCTGCGCAACACACATGAAGATGAGAGATGCATATTCACATATGTATAGCATTCTGTACTCCTCCAGAACATTTTAAAACACAGTTCAACACACATTTTTCAAACACAGTTCAGCGAGCGATCTGATGTTTTTGTACGACAGATATACAGCGGTTCACTGCATGAAAAAAGTCTCCAAAATGTCTCCAAAACTTCTTGCTTCATCATCCCCATATCTCCCCACTTCCATTCCTTTGCCCCCGTGTTGTTCCTTTTTGTCCCATCACCCCCCTGAAAAATGAAATTGCCCTTAGGGGGGCGATATTGCCCAGGTTAAGAACCACTATTCTAGTCCAACCGGCTCCCAAGGCAGGAAACCATACACCACTTCAGAAAAATGGTTATCCAATCTCTTCTTTAAAACTTCTGGTGTTGGAGCATTTACAAGTTCTGGAGGCAAGTTGTACCACTAATTCATTGTTCTAACTGCCATGAAATTTCTTCTTAGTTCTAGGTTGCTTCTCTCCTTGATGAGTTTCCACCCATTGCTTCTTGTCCTGCATTCAGATGCTTTGGAGAATAGCTTGACTCCCCCTGCTTTGTGGAAACTTAGTTTTTTTGAAAACTACTCTTTTCCAAAAAGACTGCTAGTCTTTCTTTTCATCAAACTAGACATACCTAATTCTAGCAACTGTTCTTTATATGTTTTAGCCTCCAGTCCCCAAATCATCTTTGTTGCTCTTCTGTGCACTCTTTCAAGAGTGTAACCTCTTTTTTACATCATGGCAACCAAAACTGGGTTCAATATTCCAAGCATGGCCTTACCAAAGCATTTTAAAGTGATATTTTCCCTTCACGTGATCTTGATTCTATCTTTGTAGTTGGCTTTTTTGGCAACTGCAGGACACTGCTAGTCATATTTAAATGATTGCCCACTAGGACTCCAAGATTCCTCTCACAGTTACTACTATTGAGCAAGGTACTACAATATACTGTACCTGTGCATTTTGTTTTTCTTGTCCAAATGTAGAACTATGACTTTTTTCATCATTGAATTTCATTTTGTTAGATAATGCCCAATGTTCAAGTCCATCAAGATCCTTCTGTATAACATTGCTTTAAAGTATAGTAGAATAAAAATAAGAATGTAATTACCTGATGAAAATGTTGATTTTTAGCATAGTAAAAAGATAGGTTTTTCCATTTTTCTTATAACTGATGAGAACTATCTATTAATATAACATACTGTCTAAATTGAATATTTTTAAATGGAGTCACTGTGGACCAAAATCCTTGAAGAAGACTAAATAGTCACTCTCAAAGTTTTAATTGTGGTCTTTTCTTATAATGTAGATCAAGAATGTAGATCTTTCTAGGCTGTGGACCCTAGAAAGGCTGCTGGTCCTGATGGTATCTCTGGCCGAGTGCTTAAAGCACCTGGCTGAGTGCTTAAAGACTGTGTTGATCAGTTGGCTGGAGTCTTTACCAGGATCTTCAATCAGTCTTTATCCCAGGCCACTATTCCATTTTGTTTGAAGGCTTCCACCATTGTTCTGCTGCCAAATAAGTTCCCTATCAATAATCTCAATGATTACAGACCAGTGGCACTCAGTCCTATCATCATGAAGTGCTTTGAGAAATTGGTCTGCCGGCACATCATTTTTGGTCTTCTGCATACATTTGATAAACACTAGTTTGTATACAAAAAAAAGAGATCTACAGAGGACGCTATAGTCATCACTCTTCACACTGCTCTGACTCATCTAGAACAGTGGGGGGACTATGAAGATGCTTTTTGTGGATTTTAGTTGTGCATTTAACACAATTCTTCCGCATAGACTAGTGTCTAAACTTCTGGATCTTGTGCTTTCTAATTTAATCTGCCTTTGGATTATGGATTTCCTGTCTGGCCCCTCACAGAGGGTCAGATTAGGTAATCATACCTCTTCAGCCTTTATTCTTAACACTGGTACACTACAGAGTTGTGTGTTGAGTCCCTTACTCTATACTCTTTATGTGCATGACTGCATTCCCAGTCACACAATAATACTATTGCTAAATTTGTAAATGATACAACAGTGATGGGACTTATCACCAGTGGGGATGAGTTTGCCTCCCGAGATGAGGTGGACCAGTTGCTTTCGTGGTGTGGAGACAATAACTTGATCCTCAGCACCAATAAGACCAAGGATCTATGGTGGATTATAGAAGGAACGAATCAGACATCCAGCCCTTGCTTATCAATGGAGACCAAGTGGAAGAAGTGGCCAGTTTCAAGTTTCAGGATGTTACCCTAAAAGAGGACCTGACCTGGGGTGCCCACATTGCAGCCCTGGTAAAAAGGGTCCAGCAGAGATTATACTACCTGAGATTTCTCAGAAAACAACAACTGAATGAAAAACTGCTGGTGATTTTCTACTACTGAACCATAGAGAGCATACTGCACCTCTGTATAGTTTGCCAATTGCACAGTGCCAGAGGAAAGCCCTCCAGAGGGTTAATGTCATTGCCCAGAAGATCATTGGTTGCCCTCTCCCCTCTTTGGAAGAGCTTTATAGCTCCCTCTGCCTTAAGAAAGTTCAAAACATTCTCAAAGATCCATCTCATCCTGGGCACCCTTTTCTTGAACTATTGCCATCTGGCAGACAGTACAGGATAATAAAAACAAGGACAAATAGGCTGAAAAACAGCTTCTATCCCAGGGCAGTAACTCTATTTAATTCTACTGTATAGTGTAATATTAATGCAATGTCAGAAGTTTTCAATCCAATGCATAGAATGTGAAGAATCTGTGCTTGTGTTTATTTTCATGGTCATGGTCATGATGTGCACTGAAGGTGGTGTCTGATTTCGTTGTCCCAGGTGCAATGACAATAAAAGTAAACTAAACTCAGAATAGGCAAATCATTTTATGCTTGTAATGTTGGTATGCTAAATGGTTATGCTTGTTGCATTTTATGCTTTTTGTATTGATGTCCAAAATGGTAATTAATATTGATAATCTAAATATTGATAATCTTTCCTTTTTCTATTTTCAATACTATAAGCCATATAAATTGTATGTTAATCTCTAATCATATCGTACAACATCATTTTATACCATTTTTTACAATATACATTTTTTATAACTTATACACTTTATAAAGTAAAAGTTTGGGCAACCAATACCTCCTAAATTAGATTAGTGGGTGTCTAGCTAACCCAGATTTCAGCACAAGTCAAGCAACATTAAGACCCCTCTTTAATCCATCCAAAGCCCCCAGTGTGTTCTATCAAGGAAATTATTTTTTCCTAGTAGGACTGAAATGTAGATTAAAGAAGAGGAAGAACAAATGATCCCTACAACTGTAATTTAATTAATTAAATGTAATTTAATTTCAACTATGTCCTATTAATAGGATAGCCCAAAGTTAGGATCATAAAAGGCTATTGAGGATCAGTATCCAGTATTTTTGTTTTATTTTGTTCTGTGTTGTTTTGTTTTATTCTGAGAAAATGAGAGTCATCCTAACCTCTTGCAAGACTCTAAAGGCCCGGTCCCACTGGCCGACGGACGCAAAACGTATGCATAAAGGACACAGTAGACGAGCAAAATTTCGGGGGTGGCTCCATCCGTTGTCATCCGCTCCAAAAAGTGGTGAAAATTTGCATAAACAGAATGGAAAAGAACGGACGTGGGTAGTATGTAGCGGGGATGTTAAACGGATGTTCATAGGAAGCCTAGCGGATGAAAGCAGATGGAAGCGGATGACACCTCCAAAGGTGTTCCGGGGGAGAATTTCGAAGCAGACGCATAGCGGATGAAGCGGATGCATCACGTATGCCTAAAAGAAAGAAAGGGGATGCTGCGCGGTTGTATATCGGATGCAAACGAATCCTTTCTATTTCCGTGCTACTAACGATGTATAGACGTTCCATGTACCCTTTCTTTCCTCCCTCTTTCCGTTGTCAGCTGCAACGGATGTGAGTTGCGAGGATGCCCAGAGGATGCAGAGAGGATACAGCGGACATTTAACGGATGATAAACGGACATAGAACGTTTGTTGCTCGTATGTCGCGGATTTACATCGTACACGGCGGAAAGTTCATCCGTTCACAAAGTTTTGTGCAGTTCAAAACTTCTTGCGCGGATGAAATCACAGTAGACGGATGCTCGACGGATAGAGTGTATGAAACACGTATGCAATGAGTACACAATGGATGCATAGCGTTTTCCAACGGATGGCAAACTTTTTTTAACATTTTACATCCTCTTGGCATCCGTAAATGCAGTGGGACAGGGCCTTAAAAAGCTTTTGTATCTTGAAGGCAAGGATTAGAATTTAATGTATATTATACTCAGAAATGAACTGCTCTTTAAATCAGGTTTGTTGTTCTCCACCATTGAAAAAGGACTACTCTATTTAATTTTCACAGATGTTTACATTTTACATTTTACATACATAACGCTGGCAGCCTTGTATGTAATATCTTCTTTCTTGTAAACTTACATTATTTAAGTTCATTTTATGGAATGTTTTAATTGCTGGTTTAATTATATTTCTCTCAGAGTCAGTTTGTATGAGATGAGCAGCCATATAAATTTGACAAAGAAACAAATAAATGTATCACAAATTAATTGTTATTTTCCACCCTCTCTTTTCAGGAAAATGGTTCTCCTGAAGAACATGCAATTTATGTATGGGACCACTTTATCTCCCAATCATTAGCTGAAAATGTATTTGTTGTTGCTCACAGTTATGGTGGATTGGCATTTGTGGAATTGGTAAGTTATATCATTTATGGTTCCATATATTGCTTTGAGCATATATTTGCAATAATTAGACTTTTCATTTTTGGTTTACAATATATGCTTGCATCTGATTCTTTTCTATGTAGAGAGTATATTCAGTTTTGTTCCTTTGCTAACTAGAAAAGTGCAAGTAACTGCATAATCTGAAGAAGTGAATCTTAACGCTCTGCTGTGGACTTGATTTCTAAAAATGCTTGTCTTGTTTATTTACTTAGGAAATGTATGTGGGCGCCATCTGTAGCAAACTGAGGGAGTCTCACAATAAAATACAACAAAATAACATAAATACAAATACAATATAAAAAATAAAAACAAATGAAAAAAATAAAAGGAGCATAAATGCAGATAAAATATAATAAGCATGTGTGGAATGCAAAATACCAAAGGCATAATTCTCAATTAACATATTTACCATTATTGGGATCTCCTAAGAACCTGGCCCTTATGCTTGTGAGAAAAAAAAGGTTTTGCCAGACTTCGGGAAACCCAATAAGATTAGGCCAGCTGGATCTCCAGGAGGAGGGTAATTGACAGACTTGATCCACAATTCTCCTACGTCATTGTTTCACTGACTAGACCCAGAACATCCACTCTGCTCAGTAGATTAAAAACTTATATGTAAAATGTATAAATATCTGTTCTCTTTTCTGTTTCACTTTTGTAATCTCCACTTTTAATATAGAGAACTAATAGTTCTCTACATTAGTTACTAATACATCAGTTATATAGATAGAAATTAAAATACAGCTTTAAAATTCATTTTTTATTTCAATGTTGGTTCAAGATGCAGTTCTTTTTTTATATATTTAGAGACAACTCAGTTAAAACATTTATGTTTAAACATTTATTTTCAATTATTCTTTGATTACATAGTAAATGAGATGAAATGAAATGGTAGAACAGAAGATTTTGCTATACTTGTTTGCTGGAATTTATATGTCTGGAACTACTAGGCAAGACATAGTAAAAGTTTCATTTTATAATTTTAGTTATCTAATACCTACATCATCTGATAACTGTAGAGTTTTTGTGCAATGGTCTAATCATTTAATATACTAAAACTTATAAAAGTGTGTATAAATACTTCGAAAGCTAACAATAAAAACTGCAGGATTAAGTTTGCTTTGGCTTCCAGTGTTTGACAAAATTATCCTTTTCAAAATGTTACATGCTGTTCATATTATGAATTGTGGATAGAAAAATATTAATCATTGGATTAGTGACATAAAGATTTGGCTGACATGATTAGCTGTTTTTATGTTTACATTTCTAATAACCAGGAAACTATGCCTAATCAGTAAACAACTGAAATACAGTCTCTTTTATTTAAATTTTGAATAGCGTTTTAGATTTGATCCATATGATTTTCAATTTTTTGTTGTAATCTTTGATTTTAGTTTAATGTTTTAAAAATAATATAAAAATCTGTAAGGAAAACATATAAAATACTGAATGTGATTATCTATGGACTCAAGTATAAGAGATGTTTTGAATTTGTATGGGTTCTTCCATTACCATCCTTCTATCCATTTTCAGCTCTTGGCTTGAGATGGCATGGCTAACAGTTGACCAGCATGTCATTCCCATTTTGCTTGTTTCTCTTGTCATGCTGGTAGATAGCTCTTCACTTTTGTTCTTCTTTAATATAATTCTTACAGATGTTTCAGGACACAATTTGACTTCTGACCTTGGGGCTTCTAAGGTCAGGGTGCTCAGGGCCTGTGAAATTATCACAAGCAGAGCTAAAAAAATTTCCCCATTGCAGAAAATAAGCAATAAGTAAGAAGTTAAAAAGGAGCTTTGTCAGATAGACAAGATAGTCTCAGTAAGGGTCAGTTTCTATAGCCTGCTGTCTCTGCAGGAGGCATGTGCATGGGAAGAAGAATTTAATATACAACTCTAGCATATCACGAATCTATCACAATGCAAAACTAGATCTAAAGAATAAATTTGAAAGAAGAGTAGCTTTAAAGTCTAAATATGCTATGAAAGAGGATCAATACACTTAATAGGGATTGGCAAACATTAAGCAGCAAGCAATATCAGGTTTTTTTCCTTTGGCTTAAAAAAACTATAGATGCATACGGAATAAAACATATTCTTAACAATGAAACTGCAGTGACTATATTTTAAAAAATCAGCTAAAGACAATTAATATGAAATGAACTTTTTTTCTCTACATAAAACCTACATTTTTAAAAAAATATGATTCTTGCATGTCAGAAATATTCCAGTGCCCCTTACCAAATAATAATATTAAACAAAAAGTTTAAGGAAGATCTGAATTTTTAAAAAAGCAGGAGAAGAAAAGAGAAATCAGGCATTGAGAAAGAGTTTGTATGGCAGCCCAGAACTTGAGATAGTGTCAAGACAATTGAGATTTAGCAAGAAGCTCCTTCATATATCTCCCAAGAAAGAGAAAACAATCTGGTTCTTAATGTTTACAGACATCAGAGGAAAAGCAAAGCTACTTGATTAGCTTTCTACAATACAAGGTTATGTTCTCTATCAGAAAATTGTGAAGACCATATGAATGGGCTGGATGAAAGATTTACATACATTGGCTTTAAAATTCCAGCATCATATGAATTACATTTCAGGAGACTAAAGAAATTTTTTGACAAATACCCAGATATTATCTTTAAGAAATGTTATCCCTGTGTTTTACAAGGAAAAAAAATGGGTCCAAGCAAGTATAGACCAGTCAATTTGGGATGTGTGTGTGTGTGTGTGTATGCGTGTGTGTCTGGGATGATTCTAGAAGAGATCATAAACAGAGTATAATTATCAAATTAATTAGCAGAGGTCAGCCTGGATTTGTCAAGATCAACCTGCCAAATAAATGTTAATACAGTACATCCTTAGTAGACTATGGGAATACTTTGGATTATTTTCTTGGCTTCAGCAAAGCATTTTGGCAGAATGGCCTATGCTACTCTGATTTGCAAGCTAAGAAAAACCAAGGTAGCGTGGCAGTTATGTGGCTTTATGATTTCTTGAAAATTGTACTAAAATAACATTCATTAAGTTTTTCAATTAAATTGATCTGACACATTAAGAAAAGTGCCACAAAATTAAGTCCTCAGCTCTCTCAGTTCTCAACTTTAATATTTTTAAAAATTGCTTGGCTGAAGAGGTGGAAGAATGATTTTCAGAGATTCAAATAATACAAAATTGGGATGAAATAATTAATACTCTGGAAGAAGGAAATAAAATTCAAAACAATTTTAACCTTTTAAGTTAAAAAAAGGAAATTAAAAGTAACATAATAAAATCTAACAAAGACAAATAGAAATATACATGTACCAGATTAGGATTAGCTGTTTTATTAATAAATTAGGAATCTGGGACAATCTCCCCAACTAACAAATGTTATTAAATGCATAGGCTTTCATTTCAATTGATGCATAGAGTAGCTGAATGATGCAGGATTTAAATTGGGGTGAGATGGGAGAAACGTTTGTTGGGAGGGAGATGTAGATAGGTTCATTATGATTTCAGGTAAAGCAGAAATTTCAGGGGTAATAGTTGTGACAGTATTGCTTTAAGAGAGCCATCTATTTATCTATTGCTGTGTCACTAATTTGCAGGCATAGGTTATTGCCAAAGATAAAATAGTTATGGGTGACTACAAAATCACACAGATTGGTGATAAGATATGCTATGTTTGTTTATATGTTTATTCATTTGTTTTAATTAATTTGGTGCTGTCCAACTTTAGAACAATTCTGAAGTTGATTAATTAGGTGCTACTCAACTCCAAACAATCTGTTTGTGGAGTGTGTTTCAGGAAAGATGTTGCTATGTAATGCTTCAACATCGATCATAGCTACAAGGATATTTGTTGGGGGGGGGGTGGCCAATGGATTTCCATTTTCTTGGGAAGTAAACTGGTGTCTCTTACATTGCTGGGAGTGGGGTAGAGTCCTTGAAATGTGATATTCCTGCTGTGATTATTTTCATCCTTGAAACAATGGGGATGGCCTTTGTTTCCTGGTTTGTGTATTTTGGAATGTAGACAGAAAATTTTAGATTGTTGCTGTAGAATGTTTCCCTTAGATACAATTTTATATGAAGGAAATTCTTAGGAAATTCTTTTATCAAATTATATAGTTTTTTGTATGTTGCATTTAAATCTGAGGATTAACTTTGGTCAAATATGGTGTTAAAAAGTGGTCTTCTAAGCATAATGTACCTTATTCCTAATGACAGCATCTTCGATTATAATGTCATAATTATTCTTGTATATCATCTCCTTGTGCCCTGCTGAGATTGTTGCATAAGGGGAGTATTTATTGATGACTGTAGTTTGAACTTGGTGAAAGTATTCAGTATAGAAATGCAATTTATTGTTAACATCTGTCTGGAAGTGTTCATACAACATTTAGTTTTTTTATGCTTTTGAAATCTATAGTTGTATGTTATCCCAGGATTGACAATGATTGTATATTTGCCTTGTGTCTTTTCTTGAAAGTATTCTTTAATTCTTAAGGGGTAAAAAAATATGTTCCAAAATCCTCACAGAGTTGGATATTTTTTGTGGGGGAGGAATTTACTGGATTAAAGAACTGACTCTTTACATTGGCTGAAAGTGTGCTTTGACAGATTCACAATATTATGGGTCTGCGGATGGAAACCTTAAGAGATCATGCTCTGCTTACGGCAGGATCCATTAAACATTCAGACTCTAATGAAAGATATCTTGCCATTTTGTCAGTGAAGCTATTTCACTGGCTGATATTTCATATAGAGAGGAAAAGCGTACTAACATGTAGACTATTCCTTACAGTTTTATCCTGTTGGTTCTAGTTCTACCCTGTATGACAACAAAGCATAACAAATACTTAAATACTATTATAGGTACTGTATTCCTTGCTTACCATTTACTCACTTTTTAATAATCTGTTCTCCAGTATTGAAGGCAGAACTAATTTCTAATTCTCAGATCTTCCATTTTTACAAATATATTTTGCATTACTCTTAGACTTGAGTTTCAACTTTGTATGTACTTAAGATTAATATTATTAATTGTTAAAATAATATTATAAGACATGGTAATATCAAAATAATCCTTTGCAAAAGTGTGTGTGAAGGAGCTTCTTAATTCTGAACCATCACACATCAATCATGACCCAATACAGCTTAGGTTATCACCTATATTTGCAAATAAGCAAGCAATGATGGAGCTGCGATCCAGAAAGAAGATTGGACCAGGGCCATCTGTTAACTTCTGAACAAGGCTAATGATAGTCTTCTATATGTCATTGTTAAACCAAAAATCAACATGCAGAAATAAGCATGAATAATATTTAGGATAAATAAGCTTTCTCATATTTTCTCCAGGAATATGAATAAATTACTATAAGCTGTAGTTTTACATTGACCCATTTGGACAAATCATACTTAAAGCTAATCATAATTTCACCCAGTTTGCATATAAAGAGAAGTCAGAGTTAATTCAAAACAGGGAACAAATGCTTCTGATTTCCTTACAACCAGATGGGATCATTCCTGAATAATAAAACAAGCCAAGCACCATAACCAAATGAGATCATGATGCTGCAATATATATTACATATCTATGGTTCTTTCTTGTTAGATTCCAATGATAGAATCACTGAAGCATCCATTTTCACTACTTTTTTGAGAGGTACAGGAAGCCCATGCAATTGTGATCAGCAACTTTATTGCTAAGTTAAGTGAAACATCATGATACTGTGCTGGACTTGATATCAATTTGGCTGCAGTCATTAAGCACTATGACCATGACCTATAATTTTACTGCTGGCTTCTCTGATTTGTTTGTTTGTCAGAAGCCACCTTTGAAGTGTGCAGATGGCAAATGAAGTATGTCTCCATAGGATGATACAACTGTCATAAATGCCTGCCAGTTGCAAAGTGCCCACATTTCAATCATGTGATGTGGGAATGCTATGAGGGTCATGTATGTGAGGACTGGTCATAAAATTACATTTTTCAGCATTGTTGTAATTTTGAAAGGTTGCTAAACAAGGCAGTTAAGCAAGAACTAATCTGCCATTGACAGAATAGCAGGTAAGCGCAATGAAGTGAAATGTAAATAAGGCTGCAAAGGTAATGAGAATATCAGAGAGGCACTCTAGAATTATCACTAATTGTACGGATAAGAATTTATGCATGTACACATAGACCTAGACTTCAGATGCTTGTTAGAGAAATGGGTAATTAACTTTTTATGAAACAAATATCTAAATGTAAGAAATCAGTACAATAAGTGTTCCATACTGGCCTACATATAAAATATATTGGGGGTTTTTATGCCTTCCACTCACTGTTGACTCCGGGGGACTGTCTAGACAAGTCCCTGCCGTTTTCTTGGCAAGATTACAGAAATGGTTTTCCATGGCTACCTTCTAAGGTTGAGAGAGACTGACAGGTCCTAGTCACCAAACTGGCTTTGTGTCTAAGCGGGATTTAGTCTTATACTCAAAATCTCCCAGCTTCTAACTTGATGCCTTAAAAACTGGCTCATAAAATATATTCAGAGATTAACATTTTTGCTAATCAGAGTTTTTGATTGAAACAACTAAAAAGGTTGCTAAACTTAGTGATAGTGCAAATGCTACAGTTAACATATAAATACATTTTTTAAAATCATAAATGCTGGCTTGGTAAAAATGTTATAGAAGCTGCCAGACAAACATATCAAACAACCAAAAATATTATTATGATGTGTGCTTCTCTAATTTTCTTCTGAAATGTTTTTATGTCACAGACATGATAGAAATTAAAATAACTTTGCAAAAGAAGGTTGTATTTGGTTAAAATTAAACAAAAAGGAATGCCAAGGGCTTAATATTACACAATAATACATCAAAGAGGGGACAGGAAGCTTATAGGCAGGTTTCAGTTCTCTTCAAAAACTGGCATTCAGTATGGTCATTAGCTTGGATCCTTTTAGCAATAGGAATATAAAGCAAATCACAATAACTGTGTTGTTTATTTAAACTTGCAGAATTTACCTGAAAATAGGTACAAAACAAAATGATTTCTAACTAATAATAGTCACTGGTTTGTATAAAAGGACTTTCTGCTGTTATTTAGCCATTCTTAACTGGCAGAAGAAATTAGGTGGATGCACTAAAATATCATGCAAATGAGCAAGCATATTAACCATTCATAGCAACTTGTGCTGGCACGGATGTGTTACATACAGGTACACCAGACATGGCATAGTACAAGCCTGGATCACTGTTGGAAGTGCTCATTTGCATTAACTGGTCTTCTCCTAACCAGTGTGTATAGAAACAGAAGCTGGACATTTGTTTTCAGCTTACTGTGTCAACAACAGAATACTTTCAGGCATAACCAGCCAGGGAGCATCCCATAGTTATAGTTCCTGATAGAACAGTGATTTTCTTTGAAGTGAGCAGTGATGAAGAAGACGGGATGAGGAGAAATCTGACAGATATTTCCAATATTTGAACACAATGCAGATTCTAAAAATTGGTTTTTAATTATTTCCACCATTTGAATGATCTTTTGAACCACAATGTTAGGCTAGTTGCAGCCTTCTTTGCTTGAGTATAATTTAGCGTAGGTGTAATTTAGCACCATGTTGTATAACAGCAATTAAATTACTATGAGTCTCCATTCTATGAAACGTATAAATGTTGATTCTGTGTTAAATTATTTCTCCTGGGGTTTTTACCCAAATTACAATTTGAAAGTTGCTGTTCAGAAGTCTTCGAAACAAGTTTTCTATGTTAGTGTTTCTCCTATTCTTTTCAATGAGTTCACATTTGAATTTATATTTCTGCAGAAATGCATATACTTTACAACTGGAAATAGAAACCAATTTGCAAACATGTTTAATAAATCATGTTATATTTAAAAATCTTTGAAATAAACAATATAATTTCTTGTATGTCAGATCTTAGTGAAAAAAATCCCATATTATTGAGGTTATATAGTTATGTAATAGTGTACACTTCCAACAACAGAATTAAAGATTTAATTTATTTTAAATGTAGAGAGTGTGATAAAAAAAACTCATACAATTTAAATCCTAATCATTTTTATTTTTAAAAAAATCATCTCAGCCTTGCTGAGGCTAAGAGTAATGAAAGTTTATTGTTTTTTGTTTAAAGTTTGAATTGAACTTGCCAGATATAGATCTCTATAGTCTTTTTCACCTATCTGGGGAAAATAACTTGTTTAAAATTTCAGCTAAAACGTGAAGGATTCATCATTATATATTTACTGTCTGAGGCTGATATAGCTGTAAGGTTTTTCAGATTCCATTGATCTAGTGCGCATGTTCCCTCCCTAGGTGTAGAACGTGCTTCTATTTGCATAAGGCCCTGGGCAAGGTTCTTTCTTGCATTGATTGCCCTGTCCAACTGAGCCTGATGTGTTCTTGCATTGATCACTTTGCCTTTTCTTGGAAGAGAGTGTTATACTGAGTTCATCTCAAATATTCTAGGGAGAAGGTAAAACTTTACTGCAGATGTCTCAATTTTATTCCAACATTCTTTCTGAGTACAGGTTTTTTTTCCTGTTTATAGAACATCTATCTCTCTTCTTTAGATAGCTTTCTTCAATGTAGTGTACTATATTCTTCTTATTTAGTTTGGGAAAAAATCTATTTAGTTGTCAGGACATATACCACTTTCTCATTTCTATTTTAATTTGAAGTGATGTATTTGCCTTCTAAGAAAAAAAGCCTGCATCCTTTTTAAACATTTAGAAACCTATACATACATCTTTTTATGTTGGGAACCTAAGCTTTTAAATCCCTTTGTAACATTATTCTTTAGTTTGAAATATTCCTTTAAATTGGCTTCAGCATATAGTGCTGATGTGTAAAATTCTATTGATGTCACTAATATATGATTATAAAATAAAGCAGAATGTTAACTTTATACTTGCTAGAATAAGAAAATATTTTAAGTGTTATTTTTCTATATTTAAAAGTTACACTAAATTTTTATCCCAGAATTAATTGACATAAATTTTCTTGCATTCTTATTTAGATAGTTAATCAGGAGTAATCCCACTATATCAGTGAAATATTAAAGCAATTCCATGAATTATTATATTGTGTTTTGTATGACATTTAAGCAATGATATATAAAAATAATATTTGTTCAAAAGAATTGGAGCTTGAGTTTTATTAATTTTGGCACAGCAGTTCCTAATACTGAAAAAACAAGAATCTGATGCATCATGAAATTTGTTATGATATTATAGATTACTAAACCAATATTGCACCCTTGCCACCATATAGTTCCCTTCTGATTATAAAATTATCTTAATATTTTCTAATCTTAAAATTATTGAAACAAGATTCTATGTTTGCCCTCAGATTCTCTTCCTAAAAATGTTGTACAGTGTATTTAAATGTTTTAGTATCACTTAAAAGTAGGTAAAAACAAAACAAAACAGTATAATTAATCACAAGGGCTTTTGTTTTAATTCAATAAATAATATTCATACATGACATAATCTAGAATCCTTTGGAAACAATTGAATTGTAAATGTGAAGTAAAACCATGCCTTTTAATTTTTCTGTTTTATGATGCATGATGTTTGAGAATGCTTTAATTTTTTTATACTATGGTTAAAATATTGTTCACATTATATAACCTAAAATTCTCATTCATTCAAAACTGAAGACTTCAAATGTATACATTGAAACATGAAGAAATGTATGCATCTAATTCTCAATTTAGAAAATACCTTATGATTGGTTGTTTCATGCTTACAATAGGCATGAAAAGTAGGCTATAAATCTACATCAAAGAATTTATATGTTATCCATATTCTAGTTTTGGCTCATTTTTTTGAAACAAGCAATGGATTTTATTTTAGAGGGTACCCTGTCTCAGGAATAGAAAGAATTCTCATTATTTGAATAAAAATTTGGATAAGTGCAGTTCTGGCCTTATATGTACGATACCTTCATTATTATGCAAATACACCATGAACATAACATTTCCCAAGATGTCATTTGGCTGTTAGGATCTTTAGAAAACGGCCTCTCAAAGTCACAATGCTCATATTCCTCAAGAAAGCAATATAATACCTAAAAAGTGCCTATCCTCTTTTCTATATGAATAATGAATGTAATAGGAAAAGCCATTATTAAAATAGGAGAATACATTGACCTGTGAATTGTATTTGAAAACTGCATCTGCGTTTCTTATTTGTTGTAACTGCTGCCAGTTCTCCTGCACTGGTAAATGAACATGCAAGTATATTTTGCAATATTTTGTAACAGAAGCTATAAGTAGTTTCAGGTGCCCATAAAAAGAAAAATAATTGACATATTAGAAGTATTGATCAACTATTTAGTGGTTATTATATGCCAAACATGAATAAGTAATTGGCAGAATGGATTAATTTTTATTTCTCCTTATCTAATATAGTTATTTGGTATTTAATCAATGTCATGAATTAATTAAATTGGAACATGTTTTTTCCAAAGGGAAATTTCTGTTTGAGAACAATAGTCAAGCCATACTATTATAATACAAAAAATACAGCCATTTAGGTAAGAGTATTGCATTCTGTGACAACTCTAGATCTCATAAATATATGGGAGGATGTGTAGTCTGCTAAGTCTCAAAGTAAAAAACAAAACTTAAATAAAACACATTAATATAAACATTTTAAAGTATTCAGCCCTTTTATATCTGTTATCTAGACCATGTTTTGTGTTTGAGAAATACTTTAAAAATTATCTATTTGTTAAGAGAAGTTAGTATTAAAATATAACTCAATGTTTCATATGAATATGATGTTCATATTAATATATGGATTATGCTAATTTTTCATTCACTGGTTCTTCAGAACTTTCAAATTAATAAAATGCAGGTTGCACATGATATATTCAAACTAAGATAGATAGATAGATAGATAGAATTTTGAATGCATAAAAGTTTGCCACTTCCATATGCTATGGTAAACATATTAATGTTGATATTTACTACTTAACTATACTTAAAAGAACTGTACAGTCACACACTGTCCTTTTACATACAAATTGTTGTAAATCACTGCTTATTAGACAATAGGTAAGAGGGTAAGAGAGATCCAATAAAGCAGAGTCAAGCTTTAGTTATCATAAATATGCTAAATATAGTGGCTGTCATAATCAAGCTTGGCAACTACCTGGACATTTATTTAAGTGAATATATTCATGGTTAAGTAGCAGCTACTAGGTTATCGAAAGGAACTTTCAGGGAGAGCCTACAATCCTCTTGTCTGCATAGAAAATAAATGAAATAAGATAAATGAAATAAAGTAAACTATCACTAGTATTATGTTTGCAGTCTCTGAAGGTCCCATTAACCTTAGAACTTAAGAAAAGTTTGTTCTTGAAGTTTTGTAACATTAAAAGTTTTCTATAGGGCACATCTTTCTGCACATTGGCATAATGGAAAAAAAGTCTGAGGTATTATTAACTTAGTGAAAAAGAAAGAACGTTCTGTGCCTTGCAGCCAGACAGTTGTGGCTGATTGTCTTATTGCCATAATTATGATGTTAGGTGTTTTGTATCCACTAGCAGCTGCTCTGTCAATCACATTTAATGTTAAGTCTCTTGATTAATATAAAGAGCAATATAGGGAATAAAGTTGCATGCTGTTGGTATTTTAATAACATTACAGCTAGAGTTTCATCATATATTGGATGTTTTTTTCTTGCTAAAGAAAGTAAATTATCTTTAGTTTACTTGAATTTTTATATAAATTTAGCCGAACTTCTATTTCTATATTTTAATTTGTTGTTTTCATATCATTAATAAAGGCATTTAACTATTAATTTACAGTTAATCTAAAATTTATATTTAGAGTTTCACTGCTGTGGTAAAGTGTTACTTAATGCTGTATTATATATTTATTTTAGCTAGCTAAGGTTTTCACAGACTATATTATATTCATAGTAACATACTGATACATTATAAATCTTTTAAGATGGAAAATGTTACACTAGTATTCCTTTACCCATTCTAGAAATAAATTAACAACTAACTTATTCTGTGAGAATTATTTCAAGTATAAGTGCATTGTAAAGTATCAGAAAAAATAACAATGCACAAAATTAGATGTAGTTTAGTAGCAATCTCAGTTTTATATTGCTGAAATGCTGAATTACAAGTCAAGCTTGCTTGTTAATTATGAGCACAATATTTTGAATAAGGTAGGAATAGCTAGATAATTGTTTTGTATAAAATTAATAAACTATAGTACATCCAATACATTTAAATTGTTAGTGTAAAGACTACATTTTATTTATACAATTAAAATTATATCTTGTTTTATTTTTTTTACTAAATATATTAGTACCTCTTAGTGCTTAGAATTAAAAACTATGTACAGATTGCTTCAAATATCTGTTTATAATTATTAGTGACATCATTTTCCATTTGCTTCCATTATTGGTTTCATATTTTTGTATAGATTTATTTGCTTTCAACATTTTATCAATTATGTATCTAAAATTATTTAAATGTTTAATCATAAATCATACTGTCATTTTTATAACAGCAAAAGCTCTTTGTTAACCTTAACACAGAAGTTGTCTTTGCCTTTATACAAAGCTATGTTCTAATTTTAAAGCTTTTCAGCTGCATCCCCAGTGAAACTGTGTTCATAATTCTCAACAGTGCTAACTATATTTTTACAATATAATATGAGCAAATTTCTCACCTCCTCTAAATCAAAATACAACACCCTTTTATGTCAAATAAATAAACTTATTTAGCTCTAAAGGGACAGTTTTCTTTTGGGGTTTAACTAACCCACATAATATAGAATTATTAATCTTTGCCTGCTGTTTCATGTGTAATGGTTTATTCTTTATTAATTTCTTATTATTATAGCTAACAAAAATAATTGCATGTATTTATCAACTTGACAATCATGCAACTTCTTAAACAAAATTCTATCAAGCCCTTATTCCCAGAATGTCCTTTTCTGTTTGTGGTACTCCCAATACTTTAAGAAATTTAACATATGTAAATTTAGGCTTATTTTGGTTTCTTAGAATTTCTCAAAGGGAAAGTGGATCACAAAGCAAAAGGATGATTATATGAGACTCCATTCAATTTGATTAAAACTAGCATGCTGAAGAAATTAGCAGTCCATTATTCTTCTCAAGGTAGAAAGAAGAGTGAGCATATATAGCTTATTTTTTCAGCACATCTAACTTTCTAATTCTATTATGTACATATTCTTTAGCACTGTTTTTCAAATCTGCTTTAGGATAGTAACTTTACCTGACATTTTGTAAATGGGGTATAAGTAGGTAGTTTATAAGCATGAGTTAGTAGATGGAACAGAAACTGTTTTGTTGATCTCATCTTCACTTCGTACACATAGTGATTCAAGAATTTAAGTGAAGGAATGGAATAACAAAAGGTAAGTTATTACAATTTATCTTAAGAGATTAACAGAAAATACATTAGCCCTGGCTGTGGACTTTATGCAACTGAAAAAAAACCATAAAATTAATTCTTCTAAAAATGTATTGACTTAATTTTTTTGAAATTTTTGAACAGCTTCATGAAATATATAGCTGTATGTTTGTACTTTTTATCAAGTGTGCAGTCATTGTGGAGCTGAGGTCTTCCCAGTTCCCTAAGGACACTATTTGTACAGCACATGTTTCCAAACACCTGTTTGTTGCATTTTTGAATTTCATTTTGCCTGTCTAAGGAACTATATTATGGAAAATCTTAATTATCTATCTGCAGTTTTTTTTATTATCTATACACAGTTTTTATTTAGTAGAAATTTACCAAATATCAGCTAAGTAAAATTTCCTTCAACATTTTATAATAACTGTAGAATCTTAATACATAGGTATTGTCAGTCTGATACCTCATATCTGTTCTTTTAATTTCTTGCACTGAAAATGTTAAATTAAAATACACATGGAACTAAAGATTTATCAACATTAAAATGCAGAGCTATGAACACATTAATTATTTACATGGAAAACAAGCTGTAAAGCCATTTATAACACTTTATTGCAGCTTTATTTGCCTTACAAATTAGAGTTGGGCAGCCAATACATTTAAATAAATAAATAAATAATACAACAGCAGATTTTGTATTTATTTGTGGTATATCTGAAACATAATATATGTGACTTTTCATTAAGAATGTGTTTGTACTTAACTTGGTTTGGGGGTGAGGAGTATCTGTTGCCATTAGTTGCATTATACTTTTAATCTTGTCTTCTGAATTTTTCAATACATCAGGCTTGTTCCAAATTTACAGTAAAATTTGTTCTGTTCGTTGCCTTGAGAAGATACTGAAAAGCAATATGAGTCCTCCCTTGTAGTACTTTTTAAAAGTGAACTTAAAAAGATTATTGATGAACCACAATTATAAGAATGGTGTCATCAGACCCAATAAATTAAAACTACCTTCCATTCAATAAAAGAAAAGGGAGAATCAGAGATTCACCATAGGTTTAGTTACAGTGTATGGACCCAGTTGATTCAAACCTTTCTTATTACCTTCAGGTTGTTCCAATTTAGTCATTCAGTCCCTGCTGCCTATATTGTGTATTCAGCAATCCCTATTAGACATCTTCACAGTGAGTGATTCTGCTGGGTTTTCTGACACCCGCTTTCATGCATGGCCTGTTATTCTGTGTGGCAATGTTTTTTTTCCCCCCTAAGCTGCCTGCAACATTGAAGACATCCTGACCATGTCAGACTTTTTGAGAGAAAGTGTGTGTGTATACAATGTTTACAGGTACTGGGTATACCTACTAGGCGGTGGATATAATATAGTATAATTTGCTTATTAATGTTTGTGATTAATAATTATTTAGAATGCATCTGTTGGTATATAAACATCCTTGCAATGTATTTCTCATTAAAGAGGCTGAGATGATGCTTACCTTTATTCAGATTTGTATCTGCTGTAAATTACACTAGAGGGCACTGCTTATCCTCTGTTGCAGTTTTCTTCTGGGATTGTGGGGGAAAACTCAGCTGATTCCTGTAATCTTACTTTAATTAACAGTGGTATTCTTATTTTTAAAAAGCTAGACAGTTTAATTCATTGCTTTTTTTTGTTCGTTTCCAATGTATAGTCTAGTGAAGACTAAGCAAAGTGCTAATACAAAGGATGGCACTATTTGTGCTAAAAACAAATAGGGAATCAAATGTGCCACACAAGAAATTGATTTTTTTAAATTTGAAATACCATTTCTGCCAAAGGTAGAAGGCTAACTTTTCCTGGCTAGCAAGTGTGATTGAGTAGGTTTAGAACTGAGTAGGTTTAGAAAACAAGTGAGAAAGTATTATAGAGGAGTTCCTCGTAGTTTCATTGAACAAAGGTCAAAGGAATAATATCCACTTTATAAGCCTTGGTGGTGTAAAATTATATATTCATCTGCATACATATATATCAAATGTTTTCTGCACAATAGAACAATATACCTAGAATTTAACTGTGTAAATTACTGATTGTAACCATTTTCAAATTATATTTGCTAGTAAATATGCAGATTGGAGTTATGAAAATAAAAGGAATTAAAATATGTTTCTGTTTTTCAGTATTAACAATATAATAGCATTTCTCCTACTTATAAAGACCATGGCAGTTCAGTATTGACAAAATGTCAGGAAGTGCCATAGCTAATACTTGAAAGATATATTAAGATTAAATTTGCATATCACCACTTACATTATACCTAGACCTTATTTGTTATTAGTTATTGATGAGCTGTAACGCTGATTAAACTGCTATTCAAGATATTTGTTTTTATCTTACCAAGAAATCTTTTGGTTGCGTCTATTTATTATTTCAACTTGTATGACCATTTACTTTCTATATGACAGAACTCTACATTGTCCAACAGAGAGTTTAGAAACATACACAAAAACCTTTAGCGTGCTAATGCCACTAAGTCAAATATGATAAAGCAGGATTTACTTGTTACCTGAAAATGCTAAAAGTGATAAGGTTTTTTTTTTTTTTTTTGCAATTATACAATGGCTAATACATTTTGAATGTATTCATGCTTTGCCACTACAAAAACTTCCTTTTCACGACAAAAACTTCCTTGGAGAAGCCATAGAAAATTCCAAATGATTCATCAGTCTAAAGTCAATTACTTCTGATTTTGATTTTTTACACTTACATTTTTATATTTTCAAAAATTAATGGTAATTATTTAAATTATTCATAATATTTTATCTAATATAAGCAAACTAACAATACATTTTGATCAAATAATTTATTTTAAAAAACAATTTTGTGTAGAACATATCTTCAGTCCAAATTATTTATACAATATCTTGTCTGTAAATTACCTTTTTTATTTTTTAAAAAAATCAATCGTTATTATGATCTAAAAACTCTACCATATGCTATTAAAAAGTTCATTTAAAACTTCTCATTTTTTGCATATACTGTATATTATAGTAGTCATTTATCACTTAATAAAGTACAATATCATTACTTTATTCTAGAAATTAATAAGGAACACACTGATTAATCAACAGCATAACATTATGTTACTTATGTTTACAATATTACCCTTGTTGTTGTTACTGGACTACAACATATCAATATATATTCTTTCAAATAAGGCCATATTACAAAAATTAAAATAAGATCTAGAAATAATTAAGTCTGAGTTATTAGCTGCATGTATGGTTCTGGGAATCCTGTTTTTACTTTCTTACTAAAGTTGTTTTTTTGAAGGCCAAAAAGCAGGGAAGGTTTTCAAGATTATTTCCTGAGACTCTTAAAAGGAATACCATTTCAGAAAAAAAAAAAACATATGACATTCTGTTGTCATATAAGATCATTTTCAACACTTTTGAAATGCATATTGCCACATTTGCACATTACAGGGCATAATAAAAATCTCTGCTTTGGAATTAGAAAGCTACTCCAATATTACAAATCCTTTTTGTACCTTGGAAAACTTTATTGAATTATGTGTTCATTGTCAGTAAGTTTGTAGTTCAATTGTAATATGATTGTGCTGTCTGGAAATGCAGACAATTCAGTATCTGCTAATTTAGGTCTACATTTTCTTTTGGTTTGACAGTAAGTGCTCTGTTAATTCTACTTCTTTATGGCAGCTCTCTAATAATCAGCAAGAGCATCATCAAAAATCATTATAAAAACATGTCTGTATAATTTTATATCAATGCATTCTTTTAAATTAATAGGAAAAAGTAGTACTCAGACAAAACTTGAAACAGGCTAATAAGTGTGCCATTAGTGTCCTTTTAGTGCACTAAATGAAAGCTTTTGCATTGCTAAACGACTACAAAAGTTGCTTAGGTAATAAGATTCTCTCTTATCAGTAAAAATGAAAGGGGGATGGACTGTATAGCTCAAAAGATGGGTAATCAGATTACAAAGTCTTTCACTTCTAGGTCACTGGTTCAGCTCTGCCCCCTTTTTAGTACTGATGAAGAAATGTTCCCAGCTGATGGTTTTTCAGTAGTCTTTGTTAACTACATCAGTGCCTCCTGAAGTTAGAATTAGCACACATGTTGGCATGCTCAGTTGAGTATTTTTCTGTAAATGAGATGAAATGACCTCTTTCTGTCTAGAAAGAATTCTTTCAGAAAATGATACAAAACATTGATAAGACAGTGTGAATGAAACCTGCTTTGTCATGATTAATTCTATAGCTGTTTTTCAAGACTAGAAATATTTTTTCTCTTAATTTTTTCTTAGAAACAACCTTATAACTGGATATAATTTATATTTATGAATTATATTTCAATAAAATAATTCTTAATTTACCATACTAAGTATATAAGGATTACTCAGAAGAAAGTGCTATTAAGTAGTATTTACTGCCATTCTTATTAGAATGACTCAGTGTTCTATTTTGTTTTGTATTATAAGTTAAACATGTTAGTGTTTAAACTTGAAGATTTCTATATCTATCCAGTATTGCATTCAATATACCGATATTGTCTGCTTTTTTCACCACAACAGATCTACCTTGGGTTTCTAATTTATCTCCCCCAAACTTGCAAACAACTTTTTCCTTCCTCTAATTCTAAAATCTTTGGTATAATTCAAAATTTGTGTCAAAAATTAGAAGAGTTATAGGTAAAGGAAATAGCCAGAAGACAAGCTGCAAAAGTAATAGATTACCAGTGTAGAAAACAAAAACTGTCATTTAGCACTGGACAAAAGCATATTGCTGTATATGGTTGAGAAATGAAAGCAAGTATTCAGCAGGCCTGCCTCGATTGCAGATGGATATGTGATATTCCGTATTTGGAAAATAAGAGCAAAGTTTAGAGGCCAGACGCACAAGACACAGAAAATGAGTTAGACAGTGCAGAAGAATATAATATTTGAATAATATGTTGGTATCTTGGCCAAAGAAGACTGAAGCCAAAAGGTAAGCAGGTATCCTATGAACAGCTATCATCTTTTTTTATTATTAAATAATTTTTATTAATGTTCTTTTTTTTTACATGTAAAACATCATGGTATCAACAACTTTCTTGGCATCTATACAAGATTTTGATTTAAATATCATAAGACATTATATTGCGTTTATCTACTATTAAATAATATCTTTAGCTATAATTACTATTCTTATATCTTTATATAATTTACAACATTTTATTTTACTTTCTTAAGGATTGTTTTAATTAACATTTTTGTCTCCCTTCTTGGTTCTGTTTTTTAGCCATTGATACCAATTGTTCCAAATTGTAAAGAATTCAGAGTCATCTTTTTCTTTCAATTTCATTGTTAGCATATTCATCTCAGCATTTTCTTCACTTCCAACATTTAGGACTCATATTGGAGTAGATTTTTGCCAATCTTGTTGGGGCTAAATACAATTGGGACTGGAATTTTAGTTCCTAAGCAATGAAGCTACAAAGCATAATGTCACATGACTGAATTTACAGCAATCCCAGCACTTTTCATTACCTTCATTAATCGAATCCCACTGGTCATTACATGAGGACCCTTCCCGATCCAAGCCATTCCTGATTTGGTCCTTTTCAGGCTCAACCTCAATAAATTAAAGGGATGGCTCTCCACATCCCACCCCACCTCTATCTACCTATCTATCTAA
The DNA here is from genome assembly GCA_015471245.1 of Laticauda colubrina. Classification (NCBI taxonomy): domain Eukaryota; kingdom Metazoa; phylum Chordata; class Lepidosauria; order Squamata; family Elapidae; genus Laticauda; species Laticauda colubrina. The sequence continues at coordinate 44,518,185 of BLBF01000010.1, read as the reverse complement.
TCTAATCTATTATTTATTTATGTGCTGATTACTTTATCACATATATTAACTGCTTATCTCTCTCAAAAGAGGAGCTCTTTTGGCTTCCCTGCAATCTACATTTCTGTCAATCCTGCTACCATGCATCATACTGACTTTACTGTCCCCAGCTGACCTTCACCACTTTACCTTTACATTTACCTTAAATGTAGTTTTTCTCTTTTCTTCCTTTGCTATTCTTACTGCAACAAATTTTCAACATTTACTGTATTAGTATTGTTCTTCTATTTCTTTTACCTAATTTACTTTCTTTGCTCTTTATATATTCTTGTTTCCATTATTGCCTTGTTTCCATTATTGTTCTTGTCTTACCAGCAACTTCAAGCCTTCCTGTTAGGACTATCTACAGATACTTTACCTGTATATTTCTTCCATTCAAAAGCAATGCCTTCCTTTTTCATCTTGTGATCTCAAGATTTTATTAGGATTCTGCTGTATGCTGCAAGTATCATTTAGAGCCCTTCATATGCTCATTACTTAAGCCTGTGAGGCTTTGAATTAGTGTGTTTAATCCAACTCAGGAGGATCAGTGATGTGTTCCTCTTGATGTGTTGGTGATATATATGATTTGATATTCTAGAGATGGGTAAGCTGCTTGCAACAAGGAACCTAGTGTTATGTGTGATCATTTAATACTATCAACCTTACAACTGCTCTCTGTATTTTCACCAAAAGTATACTAATCATCTTCATCTTTATGGAATTCATACTTTATTACTGCCTTCTGTGAACACCATTTCAATCTCTTCATACTTATTTTTCTTAATACTTTTGGTATTTGTATCAGTCAGAGAAGTCCCTCATTTGACTATCTTTTAAGCATTGCTACTTTGCTTTATTTTGCCTTACTTCTGAAATCTTGTTCAGTTCAAATAAGTAGAAGAGATGTATGTGTGTGTGTGTACTTTGAGCTCAATGCAAGTCACAATGAGGTTACACATTTCTATTGTGCATCTGTAGTACTGCTGTTGTATGACATATTAGTGCAGAAACATTTCTCAACAGAAATTTTGAGCACAATGCTGTCATGTACTTTGTTGACCTCTGAAATAGAGAGGCAATAAGATGGACAGGATTACTTCCTTATTTTTTCTACTTTAAAATATTCCCTATAGAGAAAAAGAATGAATGTGGCTGAACACAGTGACATACACACATACACACATACAGGTATATACCAGAATAATAAAAAAGTAACAAGTGATCACTTCTCAATGCTTATTGCACTTGCATATAGCAACTCATTTTAGAATTACTTGTTCCTTCCTAGAAAGAGAAATTTGTGAATATTGTCCTGTAGGACACTCTGAAATGTTTATAAAGTTCTTTGCCTATAAAATTGATTATTCATCCCCATTTACAAGAAACATCTTGTCAGAATTTGAGAAGAATTTGGATCTGGTCAAGAGTTAGCTATTCCACCATTCTATTTCACAGAGCAACCAGGTACATTTTGGAACCTCAGAAGAATACTTAGCAAGTCTTCTGATGTTTAAGATATGCTGCTTGTGATTTAGGAGTAGCTGTAGTTTGTGTGTGGACCTACCATTCAGTATTGCCTTCTGACAACTGTCTGGACATGTCCCTACAGTTTTCTTGGCAGGATTCAGGGAGTAGTTTGTTTGATAGAGCCTGATTTCCAGAACTGAAAGTGATTGGCCAAGAGTCACCCAGCTGACCTCATGCTTCTAGTAGGAATCAGATTCACAATCTCCCAATTTTTTTCACCACTAATTCTTAACCACTATACTAAACTGACATAGCTGAAATATATCTTCACTAAATCCTCATAAAATTTTCTACATTTCTGTATCTTCTATTTGCCCAGCCTCCATGTTAAATGTCAAACTTGTCCGTTTTCAAAGTCCATAGGCGATTCTCCAGTTATATGTTTGGAAGTGTGTCAACTTCAAATTACATATCTAAAACATGCTGTCCATTTTTTAGTCAGCTCAAAAATATTACTTACTTTTGCTTTAGTTCCACTGGTAGATGATTTTATTTCCCCTGGTCATGAGAGTTAGAAAGCTACTTAAAAATTAGTGAAGAGCTGAGCTGCAGGTTATAAAATAACATCTACAATTTTATTTAATAACTTTATTTTTTTCCTTTTTATCTTCAGAATGTACCAAATGTTCATTCAGACAAAGAAAAAGTAAGGAATGAGAAAATTTGGCTGTCAAAATTAAATCTTAAAAGCACTGGGCTGAAGGATTTCTAAATTATAGTGCATGTATGATTTGTCTGCACCAAAAACAGGTTTTAAACCATTACTGTTTAAGTAATAAAAGTTTTGCCTTCCATCCTGCATAATTTGTGTGCCACATAATCTGCAACATAATATCCAGTACAGGACTTTTATGAGGTCACTTGGCTGATAAATATTTAAAATTGAGTGCTGGGATAGAAAGATATTTTATCCAATCTAATTCTTAAAATATTGGTTTAAAATGTGATTAAATCCTTAATTAGATGCTACTATATTCTGTCTTTCAGCTTGACTGGATCAACAGCTAGTAATCATGTACAATTATTGCACAAAATTATTACAGAACTCATGTACTACTATATAGTGAGGAAGTCCAGTTCAAATAAAACCCACAGACATCTGCTCTTACGTTAGGCAGTTACCACAAATATATCAACTTCATAAACTGATTGTTGTCTAGGTAAATAAATACTTCAGTGTCATGTCTTAAAAGTAATAGTTTAAAATTAAGTTTAAAATGTAGATATAGTCAGTAAAGAATAGTAATATTAAAATGCTAAGTTAGCTGAAAAGAAAAAATCAGTGATTTCTAGTGGAAAAAAATTGCAAATTAAATATTTTTAGTGTCATACTGTCCACAATACCAGTTGTGATGCTTTGGGTTTTAATGTTATTTATTTTAATAATCCTTCATTCTCTTATTCTTTATCTTGCTTTCCCATCTTATATTCTGTAGTTCACTGTTTGAGTGGGGAAAGGGGTTGATAATACATAAACCACAGTTGAAAAGATATGTAGAATTGATGTGTTATAATCACGCTGGTCATACTTCCTTTAGTTTAATTATTCTTTTTCTATCTCATCATGAGTAAGTTCATTAACCATAATTTAAGGAAAACGCTCAACAATCATAACCATGATTTGAGATTGATATGTCACTCTTGGGAAGCACTCTCTTCCTGTTCTTTTTGTCTGTTTAAAAGCTCTATTAAAATGTACCTTTTTGTTATTGGTAAGATAAAATACAAATTCAAAAAGCTTAATTGCATTTTTTTATTTAAAAAAACCAGCAACTGTTGCTACTGTATTCAATTACATTATTCAATTGTCTATTCATTCTTTTATTACTTATAGATTGAATTTATTATTACAAATATCTATATTTGCATTTAAATTCCCTAGTCAACTTTTGCAATCAATGCATAGGAAAATACCCAATTATACAGTTATTGAAAAACAAAACACTTGTTTCAGGAGTAAAGTGAAGCAGGGCTGATATAGAAAGAAAAAAAAATAAAGTTAACTGCATTTATTAGGAATATCTGTGATCTACATACAGAGCTTAGCATTCCACATTCACTCCTGGCTTCAACATATCTTTGTCTTTATCACAGAGAGTCAAATTTGTTTACTTTAGGGAGTCTCAAATCAAACAATGTCATTTTACTGTGACTCCAGCTGCTTTTTTCTACTTCTTCCAAGAATCAAGACTAATTTTATCTTTCTACTGTTCTGCTTATTATTCTCTGAATGGTATAAAGCAGACAGTGCAACTCCACAAAACATCCATAACAAAGTGTTTTTATTGGTGCATCAGGTATCCTCATAACTCACATTTGTGATGAAGTTCTTTTTAATGTCCAATCCTTTGTATATCTTTCTTGTAGTATAGAAACATAAAAAGGTCTCAACCCCATGATGATTGAAGCATGGTAAAGTATGGTAGTTTCAGGCAAGAGTGAGGGAGCCTTCCCCAACCCAACAAGGGTCAATATAATGACTAATCAGGATTACAGTTGTGGTCACGTGACATGGACTACATTTCCCAGGATACCTTTAACTACATTTACCATGATGCATTCCCTTAAGAGGGCAGCTCACAATTCCTAAGTAACTATTCCAAATCCCATTAACTCTAAACTATCTGGACAGCACAAGGGGTGCTACAGAAAGAAAGAAAAATAAAGTTAACTGCATTTATTAGGAATATCTGTGATCTACATTCTCAAAATGCTGTGTCTAAAAATAAACTGTGGTTTAGTGATACATACAAGCTAAATTACAATATTTTATAAACATAACTTATAGCAGTATACAGTACATATAAACATTGTTTTCATCTTGTACACCTCTATGTGTTTTCCAACATGAGAAGCAGTGAACAGATATTTTAAATAACATTTGAGGAGTAAATAATTCCAGAATGATTCTGAGAATCTAAGGTAGTCATGTTGACCAGAAAGTAATGTGAATAAATGAAAATGAAGGCTCAGTAAGATTGTAGTTTGTAGGATATAAATAGTATTTTCTGCAACACAGAAATAAAACTTGGAAAAAGTTGTTATTAAATACTTTCCACTTTCCCTGAAGTATAATATTTTGTTTTTTCAGTGAACCTGTAGATTAATAGAAGTGGTTCACTGACTATTTACATCAGATGTTTTTTCATGTTTTAATTAATTTTTGTATTTATATTTTCCACAGATGATTCAGCGAGAAACAGAAGTAAAAAATAAAGTTACTGCAGTGGCATTGACAGATTCAGTTCATAATGTGTGGCATCAAGAAGCTGATAAAATTGTTCGAGAGTGGATGCGAGAGGTAAGGATGTATTCTGATAACCAAGTGCATAAACTGACCAACTATCATTCTCATTATCAGGAGCAGCACCTCCTTCCTTCTGCTTTTACACTTTTCTCTTATGGGGACATTAATGCCCTTGTACATATAGACTGATATAAAGAGACTATGAACTTTATTCAATTCATCCAACAGGACTTAAATTTTTCATACAAACTCCAGATCATTGTTAAAATCCAATTCTGATCATCAAAGAGTTTCACTAAACATTATGTCTAAGGTATATGCTTACATACTTACCATAATGCTATTTTGTTTAGGTTAGTTGGAGTTAGAGTGCAGAAAAAATGACATAATTAAGAAAAGAAATGCAGAAGAGAAGAGGAAATCTAATATAAATCTAGTTTACATTATTTATTCATTCCTTTCTAACATTGCAAATTGTTAATTCCATCCAGTCATAATTTTCATAATCTCCACCTTCTTAATATCCTACTATTCCATCATGTGCATGTTTTGCAGGTTAATTCTCATTCATTATTCTTTTGGGAATTGATTGATAAAAATATTTCTTTAAAATGACTTTCTAACTCTGAAATATGGAAATGCAACCCTGAAAATGCAACTCATTAGAAATCTAATATTTACTTCATTTTGCAAGGTTTTTTTTTCTTTATATTTCCAGTAAATACCAATAACAAAGTTTTCTGTATTTATCTTTTTTTTAGCAATTGAGTAAAATACTAAAGTTGAAAAGCTTGCTGAGAAAAAGAAATATATTATGAAAATTCAAAACATTGAATATATATTATCAGGAGCAAAGCATTACAATTTACATCTCCCATTTTAACCTAATAATTAATTGTTACTGAAATACATTTAAATAAAACAATCCATTACCTTTGATTTTATTTTCAGAAATTAGTGAATTAAAATATGGATGGGATACTCAAAGAATCTCATATAAGCAGTGTTCTATTACATGAATTTTAGATGTGTTTCTAAACTACATCATGCCATCAGGGTATATTTTTATTACATTGATTGAGAGATTGAATAATAATTCTTTTTTCTCTCAGTAGCTTTGTACATGTAGTAGTAGTTGCTGTTACTGAAAGAATGAATAGTTAACAATAGCATTTTTTCATTGCATCTATCTACCTATCTATCTCACAGCATACATATTTTAATGCCAGTAAAAGTCCTATTTTAAAATTTTTGTTAGACATTGTGATGACTGATAAAGCAAATTTTCCATTTTCGTATCTTCAGTCTGCATTTGAAATACTTAATTCTTATAACCAATGGCTCGTTGCATATAGGATAAAGTAAGTTAATTTTGTTGAAATCTTTGGTGTTCTCTTAAATTCTCTGATGTAATGTTATATCAGTAGAAATATTAATTTTATCTATGCCAAACATATAATAGCTCATAAAAATTCCAATTCCACTTTCAGGTGTTAATTAAAAACTGGTCTGCAAATGTGCATTTTAAAGTCTTCATGAAATGCAGTATTACCATCACACAATTAGGTAAAAAGATAACAAATACACTAGCCAGTTATATTTTTTTAATGCTTTCCTGGCTTTTTTTGCACAGTTCAATCATTTTACTGATCTAGTGTTTCTTACAAAATATGCAATGCCTGTGAACAGTTTCTAATCTCATACAGCACCTCTTCTTTATGTTCTTCCCCCTCTCTCTGGTCCAGAACAGTGGAATTGTCTTGACAAATCTTTTCAAAATTCATGGCTCTGACTTTATTGGTGGAGATGACTTTAGAAATTCTCTCCTCACCTAAACACATCTGACATCTTCTTCCAGACAGAATGAATTAAGAAGCTAAAATAAGACACTTGATCTACCAATCAAGAATCTTTCAAGGATGGATTCCTTGGTGCACAATTGTGGCAGCAAACATTTAAAAATATACAATATTTGCCTTTTATCATAAGGACAATCACTCATTATTTATATGGGATGCATATATTTAGTTCTTTCTTATTCCTCAAGTTTTATTATAAGTATTTAATTAATTGTAGAAAAATGAAATCAAATATTCATATGACAGTTATTTTATTTGACAATCATTATTTATGAAAAGTAAAAGTAATAGTTTTGGAGAAGACACTATGATATTAAAATTTGGAATTTGAAAAGTAAAAGACTTAATTAGGAAATAAGCAATTAATAGTTTCATAATTTGTAATTCATGCTGATTTATTATTCATAATATCATTCATATTTTATTTCTCATAATCTATTTCATTTCTTTCTCTTTTATTTTATTTAAGACTTGAGTCAGTTCCATTTTAATAAAGTTTTAGCCTGATTAACCATACAAATTTTACATAAGTATAGAAAAAGACAGATATCCAGTTAGGATGTATTATTTGAACTAATGCATCTTTAAGATATCTGAAGCATGATAGACACCCCTCAGTATTTATTTATTTTCAAGGGCAAAGTATTTCCAATTTTTTCCATCTCTTTTGATACCACTTAAATTTCAAGGCTCAGGTTATCCTCTTTCTACCTGTTCCATTTTGTATATCTTCCCCTTAATAGTGTGATGTCCCAAGCTGGACACAGTACTTGAGTGAAATCTATCCAATGAAGAACAATAAAATAATTATTCTCCATTATTTAGATGTTACTCAGGAGTGTCTCATATTAATTCCATGTATAATATATTAAATCCTTGAGGAAGATTTAATATATTTATTTATTATTAATAAAATTTATATAGTTGCCCATATTTGCCAAGCACTTGCGGCAGCTGATCTGGGGATTTATGAAAAGGAAATTATTATTGTTAATGCTACTTCCATGATAATTTCATTGCCAGGTAAAAGAAAATATTTGTGGATGTAATTATAAGACCAGTTTATTTTTTTGGACCTGACATTGACCAAATGATTAATCTATGATTAAGCTTCTACAATAGGGTTAAAAAAAATCTAAGTTTTTTTGTAATTCAAAGTTCTCTTTAATTTCAGAATTGCTGTAATTGGGTATCAAGTTCAGAACCTCTGGATACATCAGTAGAGTCCATGCTACCTGATTGCCCACGTGTTTCTGCAGGTATGCAATATCTGTTCCTGAAATAAGCTTGTTGTTTGCCACCAGGAGATTACTAGTTTACTGAATAGCATTTTGATGTTTTCAAATTTTTCTGGATCACCAATTCAGATCAATGTCCTACATCTAAGGTAAAGATAAAGGTAAAGGCTTCCCCTGTCCAATCATGTTTGACTCTAGGGGACAATGCTCATATTGGTTTCTTAACTAAAAGAGCCAGTGTTGTCCAAAGGCACTTCCATGGTTGTATTATCAGCATGACTAAAGATGGAGGCACATGGAATGCTGGTACCTATTTACCTACTTGCATTTGAATGCTGTCAAAGTGTAAAGTTGGCAGAGCTGGGGTAAGAATGGAAGTTGGAGATTTGAGGAAAAGAAAAGAGGCTGTCAAATCTATATCTTTTTTGGTCATTTTTTCCAACCACATGTGGATTTTAGTCCAGTATTTTTTAGCATCCGCATAAGTCCACCACATATGGTAATATGAGCCAGGTGTCTGATGACATTTCCAACATTTTTTTGATTTATTCTTGAACGTTCTTGCTATTCTTGTCGGGGGGAAATGCCACCTGTAAAACATCTTATACAAATTTTCTTTATATGCTGTTGACACTGTCATATTTTGAAATCACAATTTTTGCCCTTTCTCTAAATCAATCCCATATCGAAATTTTTCCCCCAAGCAATCATAGTTTCTTTAACTTGTTGTTCTTCTAGTTTAATTTCTAATAAATATCCATACAAATTTTTAATCACCTTTTCATCAATACCTGTCAAAATCTTATCTAAGTCAGTCAGTTAATCATAAAAACCTTCTGTTTTAGAATCTTTAACATACCTCGAATGTATTTGCGCATATGAAAACCAATTCATCTTTATACCTTGTTCCTCCAGTTTTTGTACAGATTTAAGTTCACTCTTTTCATTCAATATTTCACCATATCTAATTGTTTGTTCCTTTTTGTATATTATACTGCTTCAGTAGTCGATAGAATTTGACCAATGTGTGAAATATTTGTCATTCAGAAAGGAGACCATATTTAAGCAGTTTAGCAAATATAGAAAATTCTAATTCTTTGCTGTCTAATTGAATAGATGTTAGAATTTTTTTTCTAGCCAAAATCAGAAAGTCTTAAGATCATTCTGTTCTCCTATACAGAAGCAAATAGAGATGTATTTTTTGTCAGTACAATTGTACTTAACCTAAAAAAAGCTCAAAATAATTTTAAAATATGTACAAATTTGCTGATTATTAATATTGATTTCCAAAAACAATTTCACCCTTTTGTAAATAGTGTATATGAGTGTACGGTACTGTAGGTTTACCAATAAACCATAATGTAACAATAAAAACAAGGAGAATAATATAACAGATCGATAAAGCCTATTGAAGTCGTTGTATATGACAATAATTGTAGTCTCCATCAAAATATTAATAAAAGCTCATTTACTTATTGATTAGAAAGTTCCTTGTTTACTTCAGTACTTTGCTTATCTTAAACTCACTGAATTTGGTCCCTGTAGCACTGTTCTTGAAGATATTACGATATGAATGAAGCAGTCAGATACTAGCACTTCTTTTCATTTGTTAATGGAGTATTATCTCACCATCAGTTCCTTGGAGAGAAATGAGCATATTTAACACATTGTCAGGAAGTATATTGCTTATCCTTAATGACTATTTTTTTTACTATTTTCTATTTGTATATTCTGTATCAGTGCTATCCATTGCTGTGAGATACCTAGAACATTGTGAGTCGAATATGATCTCTACAATGCATGTTGTCTTTCACAAAGAAAGTGTATAACAACAAAGGCTAAAATTATCCTGTTAGATCCACCTCTGTTATTTGGGATGGAGGCATCAGAACTGGAGCAATCCCTTCATGCAATTCATCAGGATAGTAGTAGTAAGGATTAATTCGCACTTCATTAATGAAGTGCAAATTGCTAAGGATTAGGGGACAATTATTCCTGAGCAGCTGAGTTCACACTTCATCTGATTGTGGATTAGTGGACTTGTAAACTGCAAGTGTGAATTAGCTTTGTGTCTCTTCAGCTGCAAGAAATCATTTTTTACTGTGAGTTGGAGAAACTTTCTTAGAAAGTCCAAGTGACTTTCTGAAATTCCACATTTTAAGATTACTAAACAAAATTATGTGAAAATAAACACATATCGTACATCAGAATTTAATTGAAATAAGAAACTTGATGTCTTTTGTGAAACAGATTACTAAACTGATTATTTTTCTTATCCGGTATTATTAGCTGGTCCAACTATATTAATGTTTGTTTAAATTACTTGGTTTTATTTTTCTGTTGATATACTTTTATTACATTTATAATAAAAAAAACCTTTTAATATCATTTCCCCATAACTTATTTATGACTCCTCCATTACTGCCATTCACTGCTTTTGTAAATGTACTCACAACACTCTTGATAACATTTTTCATACTTTTTGACATATATTTTGGTATTTTAATTTACAATTAAACTCGCATACATACTGTAGTTCTGTAATGGAAATATATTCCTATACACCACAAAATCAAATCTTCATTCAAATCTATATATTGCATCCAGCTCTCTTAAAAAGTCCTCTCCCATGATTCTCTGGGAAAATTGGATTGGAAACACCTGAAAAACATCCAAGGTTTGTTATAGAAAAATTAATGAAACTAATATCAAAGAATTCTAAATACTATTATATTAAATGCAAGTGGTATTTATAGCAAAATCAAGGATCAACTTGTTGTATCTCTTCCACCAATGTGATGTAATGGCTAGAAGCCAAACTCCTTTGTTGGAAAATCAGCTTCTACCTGTGTTTTGTTGTGCTACTGGACAAGATAGCTGCTTGTGATTTTGTGTATGCTCACATCAGATTATATGACCTAGATTGTTTAAAGGCTACCTTCCACCAAGTTAAGATGTATATGCAGTATGCTGATGCATATTCAGGTTGCATTTTAAAAATGATAAACTTTTAAAAAATATATTATTAAATTTACTTTATGGCAACCATACTTTTAATAAGTTGGTTTTGAAAAAAATATATGAACTTTTCAAGTTCTGTTCATAGATTATATCGAATGTACAGATTGGAAGGGATCTCTGAGGTCATGTGGCTTAGTACAGGGACCTACTTCTAGTCTATCCTTGACTTAGTGCAGGTAGAAAGGAATCTTTTCACAAACTTTTTCACATTGTATTACAAAAACATTAAATCCATCATAGATGATCAAGCCATATTAAATCTACTTTGTAATATGGTACCATATTTTCTAATTTGCAGGCCTAAGCCTTGACAAATTCATGGATTAGTCTGTTGTAAGGAAAGGGAGGCAATATATAGACTAAAGCCAGGACTTCAGATGTCAGAGGAAAAATCTAAGAAAATAAATTCAAAAGTGAATATCAATGAGTTACTGCTATTTATGTAATTATAAAAATAGGCTTTTGAATTACAGCCATAATTACCATGGAAAATGTTCCTTTCCATCTTCCAAAATTCGCACATGTATTTAGTTCAGGTATCGCTATTTAGAATGGGTTTTTAATTGAAAGAGAAGAGATTTATAAATTTATCTGTTATTTAAACAACTTGATATTACAGACTATTGTTTAATTATAAAATAAAGAAGATATCTTAGTGAATGAATATGAATTTTAAAACTTGTATAAAAATTTCCCATAAGATATTGACACTCAAGAAAAAGTTAAGAGTCACCTTTTATATTAGTTAAAGGAGAGAAACGAATTTTGTTTTCATTTTTCTAAAACAGTAGCAATCTAGTTCATAGCATAACATTTTTAAAAAAAATATGATATTTGTTTCTTCTCTTGTGGCAAGTAAATTTCATAATTGAAAAAATATAATACAACATATGTTGAATTGGATGTTCTCTGTCCAATAATATAGGATATCTTCATTTTCAAATTACAGGTACGCTCAATTTTTGAGCATTTTTATCTTGCATTTAGTGGCACTCTACTCTGTGTATATGCCTAAGACTTATGGGCACTAATATTATAATTTTATTACAGAATATTCGAGTGTCAGTAAAGCCTCAGCATGTGCTATTAAATAGTACATATATAATATGATGCTATTAAAAATCCATACATAAATAATCTCAGGCCTGAATTATTAGTGTGCTGTATAGGAGGGGCAGAAGCTGCAGGTAGCACAAAATGGCATGTTGAGAATGCTGAAATGGTAATGTAATACAAACATATCTGAAGGCATTGCCTGTTTGTCTACTACTATGGAAAGTGCTTGTTATGAGGTACAAAACCTTATAGAACATCTTATGGCCTAGTTATTTTGCAAAATAAGGAGAAACTTTCTGACAGTGAGAACAATCAACCAATAGAACACCTTGTCCTCGGAAGTTGTGGAAGTGCCATCACTTGAGACTTTCAAGAAGAGATTGCCATTTGTCAGAAATGGTGTAGGGTCTCCCGCTTGGGTGGGGGGATGGACTAGATGACTTACAAGGTCCTTTCCAACTCTGATTATCTGTATTGAAGCACCTGTTCTCTGAAATATCTATCCACTGAGTTGTACTGTAATGGGAGTCCAATTACTTATGTAAAGCCCATGTCACACTGAACCAACGGATGCAAAGAGGATGTAAAACGGACAAAAAACCTTGCCATCCATTGGAAAACGCGATGTACTCACTGCCTCCGTTTGGCTTCCTCTCTATCCATCCAGCATCCGTTTATGGACGTTTCATCCGCTCCAAAAGTTTTGGGCTGCCCAAAACTTTTGTGCGGAAAATGTATCCAGTTCGTCCGTTCTGCATCCGCTACGCATCCACTACGCATCCGTTATGCATCCGCTATATCCGCTAGGCATCCGTTCTGCATCTGCGCAACTCGCATCCGCTCGGACGCAGGGAGGAAACGGAACGGACGCAGAACGGATGCCAAGCGGAAACAAAGTATTTAAAACGGAGAAAACGTTCGCAGAGGGGACCTATCTCGGATATTAAGGATGTCTGCAGGATGACTAGAGGATGCCTAGAGGATGCAAAGGGACACCTACACTGCCAATAAAAAGGGGGAGCAACTCGCCTGCATCTCACTTTCAGAACATCAGCCAAGCTGTGCAGACCCCTGCAGCCTTCATCTGACTCTTCCTCTTCCACAGCATCCAGTCATGTCCACCGTGGATTGTGACAAAGTCCTTTCGGCAGCCACCATCCTTCTGCAACAGTGCGAAACCATCTACAGGCTCTGTGAACTCTACTACGGGAAGAAAAGGAGGCACCCAAAAAAAGTCTGGGTCCAAAGATGGTTCGCCAGAAGAGCAGAGGACGGACTGTACAACAAGCTGATGGTGGAGCTCAGGAACAAAGACACTCGGGCATTCCAGAACTTCATGAGGACGCCTCCAGCCATGTTTGATGAAGTTGTGCAGCGCCTGACACCCAGGTTGACCAAGACAAGCACCAACTTCCCGCCCAGCCAGGAACCTGGGCTCAAGGTGGCACTCACTCTGCACCACCTGGCCTCAGGGACCACCTACAGGAGCATGCAGTATGGCTGGAGGGTGCCACCCAGCACCATCAGCTTTTTTGTCAGAGAAGTGGTGCAGGCCATCTTTGAAGAATACAAGGAGGAGCTCCTCCAGTGCACCTCCACTGAAGAAGGATGGAAGAAAGTTGCAGAGCAGTGGTATTAGAAGTGGAACTTCCCCCACACCGTTGGAGCCATAGATGGCAAGCACGTGGCCTGCAAAGCTCCAGCCAAGTCGGGGTCCACTTATCACAACTACAAGGGCTTCTTCAGCATCATCCTCTTCGCCATGGTCGATGCTGACTACAAGTTCATGTACATCGATGCTTCAGGCTACGGCTCATCTTCAGATGCCCAGGTATACAACACCAGTCACCTCAAGGAGGGGCTGGAAAGCAACCTCATCGTGGGCTTCCCAGATCCAGACCCGTTGCCCAACGACACGCAAGATGTGCCCTACCTCATTGTGGGGGATGATGCCTTCTCCCTCAGAACCTACCTCATGAAGCCCTACACCTCCAAATACCTCACCCGTGAAGAGAGGATCTTCAATTACAGGCTGTTCAGGGCAAGACGGGTGGTGGAGAACGCCTTTGGCATCCTGGCCAACAGGTTCCAGGTACTTCTCACCAACATGCAGCATAGCCCAGAGACCATGAGGAGGATCATGGAAGCTTGCTGCATCCTGCACAATCTCATGCGCACCCGCTACCCAGTCTTGCAGAACAGGCTTGTGGACCGTCAACAAGGCATTGGGGACATGGAGCCTGGGGAATGGAGGCAAGGGCAAAACCTGATCGACACTGAGGATGTGCAAAGCCCCAACAGAGCCTCACGTGAGGTGAAGAAGCAGCGCAACCTCCTGAGACACTGGTGCAACTTCCCAGCTGGAGCAGTGGAGTGGCAAGACAGGATGGTAAATGCTTAATGGATGCTTCCTTCAGCCTGTCTCATCACACGGATGAGATTGGGCCATGTATGTTTGGTTGGGCGACAATGAACAGGGCGTTTAATAAAGAGTTGTGTTTATGTTGACATGTGTGGATGATTGATTATATCGTTATTGATAATAAAGGGCCATAGGTGTGGCACCTGGGAGGGTGGACCATACAGTCCCACTATGCTTGCACTGGAGGTTTATCTATCCCACTGCTATCTCAACCCATCCCACTGCTATCTCAACCCATCCCACTGCTATCTCAACCCATCCCACTGCTATCTTAACCCATCCCACAAGTATGCAAAGGCTTAAACCATTTCTAAAAGTTTCCAGCAAGACTTTATTAAAAAAAAGAAATGAAGCAAATGTGTGAATCAAAAATAGACTTTATTAACAACAAGCTATAAAACAAAAATGAGTCTCTGGCACTCCTCTTGGTCGCTCAGTCTCATGTGTGAAGGGTCCAGGTGCTGTGGAGGTGGCTGGTGCTGGAGTGCTTGTCATCAGCTCCTCCAGAAGCAGAAGCAGCAGAAGCGCCAGCCCCAGAAGAGCGAGCCCATGCTGCAGAAGCCCCAGCAGAACCAGAGTGAGGGCCAGGGGGCGGGCTGGTAGCCCTGTCCCTCTTGCAAGGGCTGGCAGCAGATGGCTGAGGCTTGCTGTGCTTCAGCATGGTTGTGGGGTTGCTGGCTGGCAGGGAGGGTGGCAGCAAGGCTTGCAGGCAGACATGCAGGCAGGGCAGGCAAGGCAGCCAATCCTTTCGGCAGCAGGTCTTTCCTCTGAATGGCGACCTGCTTCCGAGCTGCTTCCGTTATATCTGCGGGGCTGACGCAATGCATCCTCCCCGCATACGCAATTAACGCCGGGCATCCGCTCTGCATCCGCTCTGCATCTGCTTCATCCGCTCTGCATCCGCTCTGCATCCGCTGTATCCGTTCCGCGTCTGCTTTGCTGAGGTCCCCCGGAAGCCTGGCAGATGTGCCATCCGCTCCCATCCGCTTCCATCCTCTGGGCTTCCATTCCGCATTCGCTTTGCATCCGCCCTGCGTCCTCCCCGCGTCCATGTTATCCGCTCCGGTTATGCAAATTTTTGCCCCTTTTGAGAGCGGATAAGAACGGATGGAACATTTTGCTCGTCCGCTGTGTCCTTTTTGCATCCGTTGGCCAGTGTGACATGGGCTTAATTTCCCCCAAGTACCTTCTCAGTTAAGTTACATTTTATGTTGATCCATATAAGCTGCTACAACCCATTTGAAGGCATTTTGGTTCACTGGTATCGTTACATTGGTGGTTTCCTCTGTGTTCATAGAGTTTTAAGAAGTATATTATTTTAAATATGCTTTTAAAGGATTCCTTGTTTAACTTATTTTCTTACTGTAAATTTTAAAAACGATGTATAAATGTATCGTTAACCCAACTCTATATTTCTTAAAAGTCACTGAAAATGAACTGTATATGTATGTATGTATAAATGATAAAAGTCTACATTTTTAGACACAGAGATGTTAAATCAAACTGTATTAAAAGCAGATAACCTGTGGGAGATTATGAGAGGCTTGTATGAGTAGTGCTCTAACTCAACTTTCCCCACCAATTTTAAAGTGAATTTTCACTTCACCTCATACTGGAAAACTTCCACCTCACGCTGCAAAACTTCACTAAGACTCTTTGATTTGTTATTTTGGTTAAAAGTAGAAAGAAGTAGCAGAAAACTCAAAGAAGCATCCTTGCATAAATACAAAAATAAATATATCCAATATATCTTTATAATTTGTGAGTTTTCCAGAATAATTATTTGCAAGCACTTGTTCTGTATCTAAGCCCCTATAGTTAAGATGTTTAACATAAAAGAAGTTATTCTCAAAATTGGTGAAAAATATTTAAAACATCTGCTTTTTGAAAAAAGAAAAGAAACAACATATTCCTTTACAGTGCTATTCTGTATTTATTTATTTAAAGTTCCATTTAACTCAGACATTTCTAAGCAGATATACAGTAATTGTATGAGTTAACATAATTTTAAGAAAACAATCTAGTTGACCATCTCAAATTTGAATTTTTACAGTAAGATCAGTTTGATCTGATTTAGAGATTATTTAAAGCAAATATACATTATAAAGCTTCACAGTGCTATTATTGAATTGTCTTTTTATGTATAAAAAGTACAAGATCTGTTATAAACTGGCCATAGAAGCTTGTAATGTGCTTCTTGCAATTTGGCTGGAGCAGTTACTATTTTTTTAATATTCTTTCACCAGCTGGTTTTAGAGAAAAAATGTCTGGCACCAGTATACTATTAGGCTGTAATTAGTGTAACTAACAACTAGTATGAAAGAGCAGCATAGAGGTCACTGTAAGACTTCAAAGGTCTTAACAGGTTAAGGTTGGAGGGCAATCTGTCTCTTTGCTTAATCTGTTGCCATATCTGGTGAGATTTGTTGAAATCTTCAGGGACCTCTAACCTTGAGGTGTTGCCATCTCATAATTTACTGGTCACATGCCATATTCTTTATTCCTGTCTGTTTACATAAGCATAGGACTTAGTGAGTGGCAGCTTCATTTTGGAGTTCATGTACAATTGTGCACAGATTATCATCTCTTCACTGGAAAGAAAACATTATGGGCTAACTGTTTTTTACATTCTTTGTCTGCCAAAACTGGACCAACAACTGTGCAGCTTGAGTTGCATGTGACAGTTAAAAATTTGTGGAGAAAAAAATCTAATAAAGTAGAGACTATGAAAGATAAAAAGCTATGTTACTTCAAATGTGTTTATATATCTTCAGGAAATTTGGTTGTGTTAAGCTGAATTTGCCTGCAATAAAAGTTAATGCTCCTTTTGGTAATTCAAATAATTATATATAAATTACAAAAAAATACCAGGTTACAAATATTCTCACAAGTACATTGTAATACTAGACTTAACAACTGCCTCAATCTCATCTTCTGCAATAGTTTGAATTCAATTTACGGAATACAAATTAAAGAAACCTTTTCTAACAGTGACCACAGCATGATTGACTTTTGTCTCAACATACATCCACATAAAAATCAACACAACAATGTAATCCTCAATTATAACTTCAAAAAAGGCAGCTATGATCTTATAGACAATGATCTCTCATCCTTGATTGGCAAATTCTATTCATTGGATGCAGTACTGTTGAAGACCATTACAGCATATTTTTACTTGAAGTCAAAAGAGTCATCAAACTATATGTACCAATAATAACTCCAAAAAACAGAAAAAAACAGATTACCAATAACAATAAGGAAGCTTCAATCCAAAAAGAGACCACTTTTGGTGGAAAAACAAATCTGGTCACATTGCCAACTTCAAAAACTGATGCAAAAATTTATGCCACCAGATAAAGACTGGATGCACCAATTATCACATTAAACAAGAGGAAACCTTCTACACATTAATTCCATCCGCGCTTTCTACAATTTTCTAAACAACAAACAAAAAGACTCAAGGTCCATCCCACCCTGAAAGGACCTAATAGTAAAGACTGCAACGACAACACTATTAAAGCCAACCTCTTTAACTCATTCTTTTGCTCAGTATTTGTAAACAGCAATGGATCATGCCCAGTATTTCCTAAGCGAACCACAGACAACTACAATGTCTATTTTACAGTATACAATGTTGAAAAAGCACTACGCAGTCTAAAACCATCTCTGTCTGTTGGACTGTACGGAATATGTGCCAAAAAGACCTCAACTATGTATCAGAATGGTCAAACAAATGGCAACTTCAAATCTCAACAAATAAATTCTCTGTCTTACATGTTGGCAAAAAAAATCAGAAAATAAAACACAGGCTGAATAGTCAAGACCTTGTTGATGATCCAGACTCTGTCAAGGATCTTGGACTACTCATCTCTAATGATCTCAGTGCTAGAGCCCATGTAACTACATAGCCAAAAAGGCATTAAGAGTTGTTAACCTGATCTTACATAGCTTTTTCTTTGGTAATATTACACTACTAACTGGAGCATACAAAACATTTGCTTGACCAATACTTGAATCCAGCTCATCAGTCTGGAACCCACATTATGTATCTGATATTAACACAGTTGAGAAAGTCCAGAAATATTTCACAAGAACAGTTCTCCACTCCTCTACTCGTTGCAGAATACCTTATGCCAACAGACTTGAAATTCTGGACCTAGAAAACCTAGAATTATGCGACTTCAGCAACAGAGTGGTCAATGTCTGGAATACTCTACCTGACTTTGTGGTTTCTTCCCCAAAAAGTTTAACCTTAGACTGTCTACTGTTAACCTCACCCCTTTCCTAAGATATCTGTAGGGGGCGTGCATAAGTACACCAACCTGCCTATCGTCCCTGTCCTATTATTTCTTTTATTTTTCTTATTTGTATCCATGTATTCATAACTATGTTTTTACTTGTACCTATTATCTTGTAAGCAACTGACAAACCAAATAAAATAAATAAAAATTATTTTTGATTATTTCTAACTTTTTTTCAGGACAAAAAGTTTAAGTAGAAAGTTAAATATCAGCCCAATCATGTTTTATTTCACATCAGATACATTTTCTTCTCATTTCCTTTCAGAGCACAGAATAAAATCCATGTGCAAAAAAATCATTGTGTACCACCCCTTTCCATATTATTACTATTAATAATATGCTTGTTGAATGTGTTTGAATATATATACCTAGCCATAGATTTATTCATAATTTAAGTTTTAGAGACTTCTTTTAAAATATCAGAATCAAGAAGGAGAAATCTGTGTAGAAAGGAATATACAAAGACATTTCAAGTAGTAACACTTAATATAGTGTTTGGGAAGTCTTTTCTTTCAAGACTATCTTGTGATTAACTAAGGGAGTACTACATCAAAGCTGTATAGACTTCAAAGCTCAGAACCACTTACCACTTATAGCTATTATTAAAATCTACCACTTCTTCCTTCCAACAATTCATTTTAGCAGCTTTATTAAGTTATCTCCATCTATTACCTATCACAGAGGATAAAAATAAATGTATTATTAAATATTATTTAAAATACTAATATAAGCTTCAAAAATACATGAAAACAATAAGAGAAGAAAGAATTAGAATTAAGGCCATACTATTATGACATTTGCATATAAAATTTATTCTGCTTGTCTTAAGGAACCATCCAATGATTTGTGTCAGTGCAACAATCTATTGCAAGTTAGACCTCAGAAGATATGAACTATTTGCTTTTGATAGTGTTTTATTAGATTTTTATAAAACACATACTTGCAGCACAATCTTTTATAATAATTCTTGAGACGGATAGTTGAAACTATCAGTAGTTTGAAAAAGCAATTGAACACTACTGGGATTTAATGTTGTTCTTATCTGTACATTCTTAAATAAAATATGTCATACCATAACTCCTAGCAATTTTCCATAACTTATTTTCAAAAGCCTATTCCAGAGAAGTGTCATTTTGGAATGTACACGCATGCCCAGACAACCTCTGGAGGATTTTAAAGGATCTTTGATGAGCCTTTGAATAACTGCAGCTGCTTTATGATTTTTTAGGGCAGAATCCAGAGAGCCCTACTAAATGAATTGCACAGCCTTAGTAATAACTTATTCCCACTCTGTATGAGTCTTATAATATAATTACGGTAATCCTTGTTGACTTGTTGCCATTTTTTTAGAGGTGTGCATATTTCAAAAAGATTCAGAAGAACTTATTCATACCTCACAGAAGCACAGTATCTATCCACTGTAATGAACAGCAGAGAGTTACAATGATTGTATGACATCTAAAGTACGAAATTATTTTCAAGCATGTGTGTCCCTTTTTTTCCTTTGTTAACTGCAGAAGAATCTTATGGTCTCATACATCTTTTCAAAAAAAGTATTTACTGCTGTGACTTTTATGTCACTTCAATCTAAACAACTCTAAGTGGCAACTCTAAAAACCAGGTAATATAACCAACATTATCAAAAATACAATAATAATAAAGCATTATAATAACTACAGCCTGATTATACTCATAGTGCTATCTCTTAAATTTAAGATCAGCATCATTTAATTCCTTCAAGTTGGCAAAAGACTTTTGAAATAGCCAGGTCTTCACAACTTTCCTAAATATCAGAGAGAGAGAGAGCCAACCTGTCCTTTGAAAACAAGGCATTCTGCAGGAAGACTCCCCTTAGCAGAAAACAATTGTTTGGGACAATATGCACCTGATTTCCTGATAATGTTGAATTTCCACATTCATTAGGCAGATTCTACTTAATTATTGCATTAGTTAAATTTAGTACATTTATATTTCAAAACCTTAATGAAAAACTTTTTTTAAGTTGAAGAAAGAGTACTTTCTTTGTGGCTATCTGTGCATATTCCCAAGAAGCACTGTTTATTGTTAACTTTGTCACAGGAAAAATCAAGTAATACATCTTTATGATCAGCATAAGAACAGGCAATTTAAGGGTTCTAGAGTTTTGATTTGTGGCCATCTTCACTAAAGTAGCTACACTAATAAAATATTTTCTGACTTAATCTCTCATATTTATTATTTTAGTACATTTACTTATGTATATTAATGGACAAGTGGCTTTATTCTTTTTAAACAACAGGAAACTTCAAATGTACCAAAAATATTTTGTTGTGGTGATATTCAGTATATAATATATAACTTTCTTTTATGAGGGTTTTTTATGATTAGATATGTTGAAATGGTACTCTATTCTTGATAGGAAATTTGTCTTGTAAAAGATACTTTAATAGAAAGTTAGGAACAAGTGAGCTTCTTTTGGTATGTTTTATAGAGCAGTTTATATAGTTGGAAGAGATCTGTGACATGCTTTCTGGAACTGTGCCATTAATCCATTTACAGCCGTTTGTTGCAATGAAGAGAAAATTACTAATGAAAGAAGTGATCATATGTTAAGTAAATGTCTTTGCTTCACTTGTATTCTTTTTTTAGTTAGTAAATGCAGCTGGCACTCTAGCAAGTGTTTAAGCCAGGCCTTTTATTAAAATTGAAAGAATGTGGCAACAGTCAGCAATTTTGAGCCTGGGCAGAGTCCAACTAAGCTCCTTGTTTGGCCACATTTAGTTCCCCGCCACTGACTTTAGAAGGCAGAAGTAGGGCAATTCTGTGTTGACCTATTGGTCATGACCACTCCTACTTCATTTAGAGGATTTCACATCCTAATCTTACACGCAGAGTGGAGGCCCAAAGCAGTAAAGGAAATTTGAAGTACTAAATACTTGCTGTCTGCTAGTTAGCCGTTTCAAGTGAGCAGTTGGGATGAATAAATATATGTTCAGCATAAAATATATCTCTTTTTCCTTGTTCACAAATGAGACAAAACAAAAATCCTGAAAGGTTATTGTTAGATCTTAAAAGGTGTACATTTACTTTTTAAAGGGATTTTCTTTCCTCCTTTTCAAAAGTAAGATTTTTTCCCAGGCTGCCTCATTATAAAAGCAAAATGTTTATAATACAATTCTCTACAATAAATTTCTATATACAATATGATAGCTGAATCAGTAAGGTTTATGAAAGATTTTTTTTAAAAAAATATGTTTCTTGTCGTGTTTTAAACTGGGAATATTGCTATTTTTTAATTAAAATGGTATTATTTTTAATAATCTGGATTAAATAATTTTTATAACTGCATAAATTATAAAAAACTGTTCCAAAAATGTTTAACAGTGCTGTTGCAGAACTCAGATTCAAATGCTGCTACTCCCTAACATTTGAAATATAGATTCTTCAAACATCCACTTTCACGTACCTTTAAATATCTATATTAAGTGAAATTATCTGAGAATTTCAAGTTAGTGGCAGAGGTATGCTCTATTTCTTAATGTTATCAGATTAAGATTTCTGAACTAAGTACCTAGGTTATGTAAATTAGTATTTCTGTTTTTATTTCTTTGTTTCTTTGATTTTTTTTAACCTACAATACTGCAGCCTTCAAATTCCTGATAGTTCACAATAACCAAAGTTAAAATGGAAAAAATTAAAATAAATAACCATAAATCATTAAAAACACAATTACAATTACAATAATTCTTGGCATCATAAATCACTATAATTCCTCTCGAACAACTTCATTTTTAATAGTTTCCTGAAGGTCGCTGTCCTTTGAAGCACAGGCTTTTCCAGAGTTTAGGCAATTTCACAGAAAAATAGCAGTTATGAACTTCCATAATATATATCTTGTGGAAAGAGATGTTGGAGGAAAAGAGGCAAGTACTGATCCATCCATATATACAATATTCTCCTTCCAATTAAAGTGGTGTTTATTGTTGCAATGTTACAAGTAAAGTAAATATTTTATGCTTATCCTTCCAATGCATATGGTTATCTATTTTCAAGTTACCATGTTTTAAGTGCAAACAATCTAATATAAACTTATTTGCAGAACTTCCTTGAAGTTTTTTTAATTGTTTCAATTACTGTCCTGTCTATATAGCTGCTAAACTTAAAACATAGATTTATGCCATATCCTTCTTTAGATAACTTTGCTTTTACTTTTTCTTTCTGCTCCCTTTTTTAAATTAAAGAGGAGGTAGGGAAAATTCATTTTGTCCAAGGGATTTTGAAATACCAGTAGCTGGATCATTCTTTTCTGATCTGCTACTTGCAGTTTTTCTTTCTTAAATTATTTTTCTCCATTATCTAATCTTAACTCTTTAGGACCTAGTCCCCTTCCAAAACTTCTAAGGCAGGGGTCTTCAAAATTGACAGCTTTAAGGCTTGTGGACTTCAACTCCCAGAATTCCTCCTCCAGTCATGTTAGTTCAGGAATCCTGGGAGTTGAAGTCGACAAGTCTTAAACTTACCAAGTTTGAAGACCCTTGTTCTAAAGTCACCTTTGCAGACCTGCCAACCCCTGATAAAGGAAAATCTGGAGACCCATGAAAAAAAATCTGGATATTGTATAAAAAATAGTGAGATTTTATTTTTTTCCCAATCAAGATTAAACAAATCCCTTTTCCATCGAGGAAAGTCATTAACAGTTTATTTAAATGTTTTATTTGTGTTCCCTGTTCTAAGAAGATGCAGCTTTCTTTGATGATTCTAATAGGTCATCACTAGGACGAAACTTATAGCAAGGTGTCATTTCTTCTGGATAAGCCAACTTCATGGCCAAAAGGTTAGACAAGGTGCCATCAAGGCCTAAACAGGAACGACTGTCAGTTTTGTTCTTACCCACAATGCTGAAAAGGCGCTCTTCCTCTGCATTACTGTGTGGGATCACAAGTACTGCTTCTGCAATTCTGGTCAAGTGCTGGAATCTCTTTGCTGAGGAACCAGGCTGTTTCATGTGTGCAATGTACCACCAAAGAATGTCAACACGATAATGAAATACCTCAGTACCACCTTCCAATGCATCAACCAGTTTTGCTGCCTACCAAGCATCCCCACCAATGTCACTATCAGTAAGTGATCGGTAGTCACAAAATTCTTCAAAAAGAGCATCTACTGGAATTTCATGAAATATTGCATCAAACCTGTCATAGAAGTACTCCACATTTTGCCATTCTGCTTCAAGGCGCTGGGGTAAGTTTATCCAAACTGCGTTTTGAATCAACTCTTCCCTCAATGGAAATTTTCCCAGAATATATGCAAGCGAACTTTTAAAATAGCAGTGGGTAGCGTAGAAGAATTTGTTGTATTTTGTTTCTGTTATGTCACCTTCATTTAAGAGCTTGTTGAGCGTGGCCTTTGTAGTTCCACCAAGATAAATGTTCTGATGTTCAATAAACATTTCCTCATCATTAAGATCTACGTCTGTAGGTTTAGCACTCACAAGGACTTCAGGCTTCACAGTGCGGTTGGCTCACTTCTCTGCAGTAGTTTGTTGAACTGTGTGAACAGCTGAATTGATGCATTATGGAACAGAAGGACTGGTTCCAGGAGAGGATTCGAAAATGCATCCTTAAGTCGGTTAAACCTTGCATCTGAAAAACCTTCACTCAGAAAGTAAGACTTCAGACTTGGAAACTTCTTAAGTGCTCTTTCAATACAGCATTCCAAAGAAAGCCAACGGCAGGTGACATGCTTTAACACTTGCTGATACTCTTGGTCACAAAATTCAAAGTACTCTGCAAGCTTTCCTTTGCGTTTGGAACTTTTAAGCGGTCACGTGAATAACTAACCAATCAGAGCGTGTTATATCTGGTGGTAGAAAAATCAAAATGGAGGCGCCCAGATTAAAAAGAAATGTGCTGTATGTATATATGACTGTATGGTAATATCGATATTGCATGATCTGAGAAGTGGCGTCATGTCGTTTGTGTGAGAATCAGATTTATGCGCATAGAAGCCGATGCCCAAATTTGAAGGAAAAAAAAGCGTTTTAAATTCGGCGTCAGATTGAGGAGCCTTGTCATGAGACCGTGAGAAATGACAAAAAATCGTGAGACTCACGGCAGAACCATGAGAGTTGGCAGGGCTGCCTTCGTACATCCCTCCTTCATTTAGGCCTCTTCTATTTCTGTCCTAGATCCACTCTTATTTCCTTCAGCACCTTTGGTTATCTTGATATGTAAACAATACTTACAGAACCATATAGCATGAACAAACTTTTCTGCCTGACACATCTTTCCCTTATAAATTTGGACTTAGAACACCTGTGTGTTTATCACAGGTGTTCCAGTAAAAGCAAAACCTTTCTACCTATCCTTGCAAGGAGATAAAATACAGTTTTGAGACAAAACACAACCCAATCTTAATAGTGTCTCACCCAACTCTAAGGGGTTTATTAGTAGTTTTTACAAATAAAGATGGTGTTCCTACAAGAATTTCAGTGTTCAAACCATGTAGAGCTTTAGAGGTAATAAGTAGCAGCTTGAATTGTATAATTTGAACAAAGGTGTAATGTTTTTGGTAATGAGTGTCAACAAATAAATGAATCACCATATTTTGTAATAATTGAATTTCTGGGTGTTCTTCAAGATCAGCTTCATATAGAGTGTATTATAATAATCCAGACATGTGATTATGATGGTATGAGTTATATTTGTCAGGTCTTCCTCTCCCAAGCAGACAAATATAACCGGGGTGGAATTCAATTTTTTTAACAACAATCTGTGAGCATGGCTAGATGGGCATGGCCGTGTGACTGGGTGGGCATAGCTTCTTTTTTATAGAGCACCCCCCCCCCTGTATTTTTTGCCTTCTGGGCCTCAGAAAAGTCTCCTTGGAGGGCATTTTTTATCCCAAAAAGCTTCCCTGGGGCCCAGGAAAGCAAAAAACTGAGCCTGGGGAGGGTGCAGCTCCTCCCATGCTTTGTTTTTAGGTCTCCTGGGCCTCAGAAGCCTCCTGGGAGGATGTTTTTGCCCCCAGAGGCTTCCTTGGGACCCAGGAATGCAAAAAAAATGAAGCCTGGGAGGTGCACAGCACACACACACCCCGTGCTCCATTTTTGGGCCTTCTGGGCCTCAGAGAAGCTTCCTAGATAGGTCTTTTTGCTCCCAGGAAGCTTCCCTGGGGCCCAGGAAGGCAAAAAACAGAGCCAGGGACACACACAACACCCCTCCATGCTCCGTTTTAGGGCCTTCTGGACCTCAGGGAAGCCTTCTGGTAAAGCAGTAAGCAAGGGGGATCCCAGCACAGCTGATTATTGGAACAGCTGATCATTGTGAGAGGGAAGAAATACCTTAAGGACTGACTGGGCGAGGAGAATGCAGTCAGTGATGTTGGGCATGCGCGCAATGTTGCACATGCACGATATGGACTGACTGGGCGGAGAGGCAGACGGAAAGGGGAAGGGCCAGGCAGGGGCACAATTTGCCAGTTCTCTGAACCATGCAGAATCATAACAACTGGATCTATAGACCCAGTCCAAACTGGTAGAATCCCACCCCTGAATATTGTGGTCATGTTTCATTGCTAGAGTGCTCACAGTAGATCAAGGTTTTAAAAGAAGGTCAGAATAGAGTTGGAAGGGTCTTGGAGGTCTTCTAGTCCAATCCACCACTCAAGCAAAAGACCTTGGCCTATACCATTTCAGGCACCCACAAGGCAAGCTGTTCCATTGGTTAATTGTTCTCACTGTTAGGAAATTTTCAATTCCAGTTTGCTTCTCTCCTTGATTAGTTTCTATCCATTGTTTCTTGTCTTGCCTTCTTGTTCTTTGGAAAATAACTTGACCCCTCTTCCCTGCAGCAGCCCCTTAAATCCTGGAATACCACTATCATGTCACCTCTGGTCCTTCTTTTCTCTAGATTAGGTTTACCCAATTCCTGCAACCCCTTTTCACATGATTTTGTCTACAAGCTTTTAATTATCTTAGTTGCTCTTTTTTGAACTTTTTTCAAAGTCTCAACATATTTTTTGTAATGTGACTAAAACTGGATGCAGTTTTCTAGGTGTAGTCTTCCTAAAGATTTATAAAGTGGTACTAATAATTCACATGATTTTTATTTTATGCCTCAGTTTATCCAACCAAGGATTGTATTAGATTTTTTTGGTTGTTGCTGCACATTGCTGGTTAATATTTAACTGAACATCCAATAGGACCACAAAGTCTCTCTCACAGTTACTGTTTTTGAGCCAGTTTCATCTAATCTGTACTTGTACCTTTGATTTTTCCTATCTAGGTGTAAAACTTTGTTTTTTCCACATTAAATTTGTTGTGAAAATGTTGGTGGATACAGCCCATTGTTCAAGTCTGTCAAGATGCTTTTGGATCCTGAACTTGTCTTCTGGGGTATTGGCTATTCCTGCCATCTTAGTGTCATCTGCAAATTTGATGGGTTTCCCTTCTATTCCCTCATCTAAGTCATTTGTGAAACTGTTGAAGAATACTTGGCCTAAGATGGAACTTTGTATTGGCCTACAGCTTACTTCCCTCCATGTAGATGTAGTACTATTAAGTACTACTTGTTGAATATGGTTTGTCAGCCAGTTACAAATCTATCTGGTAGTGATGATGTCTATCCCAAGATAGGTTGTGGTCTACTCAGTCTAATGCCTTGCTGAAGTCTAAGTCCACAGCATTTCACTCATCTACTCATTTCGTCACTTCGTCAAAGAATGAAATATGGTTGGTTTGGCAATGATCTGTTTTTAAAGCCCATGTCACACTGAACCAACGGATGCAAAGAGGATGTAAAAGGGACAAAAAACCTTGCCATCCGTTCAAAAACGCGATGTACTCACTGCCTCCGTTTGGCTTGCTCTCTATCCGTCCAGCATCCGTTTATGGACGTTTCATCCACTCCGAAAGTTTTGGGCTGCCTAAAACTTTTGCGCGGAAAATGTATCCAGTTCGTCCGTTCTGCATCTGCTACTAATCCGTTACGCATCCGCTATATCTGCTAGGCATCCGCTACGCATCCGCAGAACTCGCATCCGCCCGGATGCAATGGATGTAGAACGGATGCAGCACAGAAACAAAGCGTTTAAAGCGGAAAAAACGTTCGCAGAGGGGATCTATCTCTGATATTAAGAATGCCTAGAGGATGCCTAGAGGATGCCTAGAGGATGCAAAGGGACACCTATACTGCCTATAAAAAGGGGGAGCAACTCGTCTGCATCTCACTTTCAGACCAGCAGCCCACCTGTGCAGACCTCTGCAGCCTTCACCTGACTCTTCCTCTTCCACAGCATCCAGTCATGTCCACCGTGGATCGTACCACAGTCATTTTGGCAGCCACCATCCTTCTGCAACAGTACGAAGCCATCTACAGGCTCTGTGAACTCTACTATGGGAAGAAAAAGAGGTGGCCAAGAAGCGTCTGGGTCCGAAAATGGATCGGGAGAAGAGCAGAGTATGGACTGTACAACAAGCTGATGGTGGAGCTCAGGAACAAAGACACTCGGGCGTTCCAGAACTTCATGAGGATGCCTCCAGCCATGTTTGATGAAGTTGTGCAGTGCCTGACACCCAGGTTGACCAAGGCAAACACCAACTTCCCTCCCAGCCTGGAACCTGGGCTCAAGGTGGCACTCACTCTGCGCCACCTGGCCTCAGGGACCACCTACAAAAGCATGCAGTACGGCTGGAGGGTGCCACACAACACCATCAGCATTCTGGTCAGAGAAGTGGTGCAGGCCATCATCGAAGAATACAAGAAGGAGCTCCTCCAGTGCCCCTCCACTGAAGAAGGATGGAAGAAAGTTGCAGAGCAGTGGTATCAGAAGTGGAACTTCCCCCACACCGTTGGAGCCATAGATGGGAAGCACGTGGCCTGCAAAGCTCCAGCCAAGTCGGGGTCCACTTATTTCAATTACAAGGGCTTCTTCAGCATCGTCCTCTTCGCCATGGTCGATGCTGACTACAAGTTCATGTACATCGATGCTTCAGGCTACGACTCATCTTCAGATGCCCAGGTATACAATGCCAGTCACCTCAAGGAGGGGCTGGAAGGCAACCTCATCATGGGCTTCCCAGATCCAGACCCCCTGCCCAACAACACGCAAGATGTGCCCTACTTCATCGTGGGGGATGATGCCTTCTCCCTCAGAACCTACCTCATGAAGCCCTACACCTCCAAATACCTCACCCGTGAAGAGAGGATCTTCAACTACAGGCTGTCCAGGGCAAGGTGGGTGGTGGAGAACGCCTTTGGCATCCTGGCCAACAGGTTCCAGGTACTTCTCACCACCATGCAGCATCGCCCAGAGACCGTGAGGAGGATCGTGGAAGCTTGCTGCATTCTGCACAATCTCATGCGCACCTGCTACCCAGTCTTGCAGAACAGGCTCTTGGACCTCCAACAAGGCAATGGGGACATTACATTACATTATTATTGATAATAAAGGGCCATAAGTGTGGCACCTGGGAGGGTGGACCATACAGTCCCACTATGCTTGCACTGGAGTTTTATCTATCCCACAGCTATTAGCCATCCCAAAGGTATCCCTGCTCATTCCACAGGTATCCCTGCCCACCCCACTGCTATCTTAACCCATCCCACAAGCATGCAAAGGCTTAAGCCAATTCTAAAAGTTTCCACCAAGACTTTTTAAAAAAAACAAATGAAGCAAGTGTGTGAATCAAAGATAAACTTTATTGAACAACAAGCTGAAAAAAAAAAATTACCCAAGTCAAGTGTCCAAATAAAGTCCATAAGTAGCCAGCTACCCGGTCACTGGCACTCTTCTTGGTCACTCGGAGGTGTGCCCAGTCTCAGGGGTGAAGGGTCCAGGTGCTGTGGTGGTGGGTGGTGCTGGAGTGCCTGGCCTCGAGAGGACAACAGGGGACGGTGTGTTGAGAAAGCTCTCGGACAGCTGGCTCAGCCCCGTGATGGGGTGTCAGCCCCAGTACTGATGACAGATGTACTGAGGCCAGGCTTGGCTGTGAGGTGGAGGAAGGAATAGTGTAATGGGGCTGTCTGCTCTGCAGCTGGGTGAGGACTGGCGTGAGTGGCATCGCTGTCATCGGTGGCATCATTGGCGTGGGTGGCATCGCTGTCATTGATGGCATCATTGGCGTGGGTGGCATCGGTGGCATCAGTGAAACAGATGGCAACCGTGTCGCCCGATGACTCTGTGCCTGGACTAGGAAGGGCTGCTGCCTGTGCTGCTGAACCTCCTGGTAGCTGTAGCCCTGGTAGGTGAGGGGCTGTGGGAAGCCTTGGAATGGGAGGGACATCACCTGGGGTGGAGGAGCAGACCTGGACTGGGTGGGAGCAGGTTCCTCTGGGTCTGGAGGGTTGTACAGCAGCTTGGTGATCCGGTCCTTCACCTGCTGGTACTGTGGATCCGCCATTTCCTTGAGGGTCTGGTTGACATAGGTGAGGAAGGGCTTGCGGTTGGAGGATGAGGAGTCGGTGCTGACCGGCTGAGAGAGGAGATAAATGCTGGTGCGGATGGTGTCCCTGATCTCCAGCAGGACATTGTGGCTCTGCCCCTCCAGCTGTCCGGCTCTCTGCCTTTCTGCGGAGGCGGAGCTGGGGGGGGTGGATGCGGCTAGGAGTGTGGTGGACTCGATGTCTCCTTTCTCCCACCGCACCAGGGAGTCCTCTACGCACTCCACCACGCTTGCCAAACCTGTCCGCGGGTTCTTTGCCGTGGCACGCTCCACAAAAACCTGCCTGGAGACAGGGACTGACTCTCGGCCGGAAGAGGACTGGGTGGCAGCAGGCTGCCGGAGAGAGAGGGTCGTGAGAGGGGCTGCTGGTGCTCCTCGGTGGCGGACCTCACCCTCCAGGAAGCTGCACCTGGCCATGACGTAGGTCTCTCTGTCTGTCAGCTTCACAGTGGCCTGGCCATATTTCTCCAGTTGCAGCTTCCCGTCCCAGGTATGCATGTGCTTCCACCAGCCAAGGAGCACCTCCGAAGTGTAACCCATACTCTCCACCCTCTCTCTCCAAGCAGCCTGCTTCCTTTTGGTGTCCCTATACAGCTGGTGTCCCTTCCGCCACAGATAGTCGTTCTCTCTCCGCCACTCCAGCACCTCATCCTCGTGCGCCTTTTCAATGGAGTATTGCCTCCTCTCCCGTTGTTGCATACACCTCTTCCTCCCTTTGGCAGGACCAGATGGGCCCTCATCAGAGGGGCTCTCAGGTAATGGGGGCTTCTCCTCCACACCACCAGCAGCAGCAGCAGCACCAGCAGAATCATCATCATATCATCATCATCATCCTCACCAGCAGGATCATAATCAGCATCATCATCCTCACCAGCAGGATCATAATCAGCAGCAGCAGCAGCAGCAGCAGCAGAAACAGCAGGACCAGGATCAGCAGCAGTAGAATAAGCACCAGCAGGGCCAGCAAGTCCAGGAGCACGAGCAGGTCCAGGAGTACAAGCAGGACGAGCAGGACAAGCAAGACCAAGAGCACGAGCAGGACAAGCAAGTCCAGTAGCACGAGCAGGTCGAGCAGCACCAGCAGAAGCACCACCGTCAGGAGCAGCTTCAGCAGAAGCCCCAGCAGAAGCAGAGTCAGGGGCAGGGGGCGGGAGGTTGGCCCTGTCCCTCTTGCCAGGGATGGTGGCAGGTTGCTGAGGCTTTTGCTTCATCCCCATGGTTGTGGGGTTGCTGGCTGGCAGGCACCAAGGCTGGCAGGAAGGCTGGCAGGAAGGCTGGTAGGAAGCCAGGCACGAAGGCTGGCAGGCAGGCACCAAGGCTGGCTGGAAGGCAGGCTGGCAGGGCAGGCAATGAACTCAAAGTGTCCAGCAGCAGGTCTTTCCTCGGAATGCTGGCCACGTGCGAGCTGCTTCCCTTTATATCCGGGGGGCTTATGTAATACTTCCCCCCCGCATGCGCAATTAACGGTCAGCATCCATTCCGCTTCCGCTGTGCATCCACTTCATCCACTAGGCTTCCGCTGTGCATCCGCTTCATCCGTTCGGCGTCCACTCTGCATCCGCTGTATCCGTTCCGCGTCCGCTTCGCTGAGGCCCCCCGGAAGCCCTGTGGTTGCGCCATCTGCTCCCATCCGCTTCCATCCGCTGGGCTTCCGTTCCGCATCCGCTTTGCATGCACCCTGCGTCCTCCCCGCGTCCGTATTATCCACTCCAGTTATGCAAATTTTTGCCCCTTTTGAGAGCGGATAACAACGGATGGAACATTTTGCTCGTCCGCTGTGTCCTTTTTGCATCCGTTGGCCAGTGTGACATGGGCTTAATAAACCTATGCTGATTTCTAGTTATAACTTTACTTGGTTCTAGATGTTCACAGATCTGTTTTTTTATTATTATTTTCCAGGAACTTTCCAGGTACTGATGTTAGGCTGATTGGTCTATAATTTCTTGTGTCTGGTTTTGTTTTTTGTTTTTTTTGTTTTTGTTTTTCTGAACATGGGAATCACATCAGCTCTTTTCCACTTCCTCTGGTAGTTCCCAGTGCTCCAGGAACACTTTTTTAAAGATACAGTGGAACCTTGGGTCAAGACCATAATCCATTCCAGAACTTTGGTCACAACCCAATTTGGTCATGACCGGAAGCAACACTGACTGCGCTTGTGTGGAGAGAAAAACGGTGTGGAAGGGGAAACTGCTGCAGCAGGGAAAATTGCCGTGGCTGTATTTGATTGCCACCTGAGGATCTGTTCGTGACCAGAGTGAAACTTTTAGCGGATTTTTGGTTGGCACCTGATTTGGTTGTGGTCAGAAGTTTCCACTGTATGGTACAATGGTCCTAGCATCTGCCAGCTCCTTCAGAACTCTGGGATGTAATCTGTGAGGTCCCAGTGATTTATATTCATCAAGATAGACAGGTGTTCTCTTACCATTTTCTTGCTTATTTTAATTTTTATTTCTGGGCTGTTTTTTACAGTTAATGGTTTTGGTAGATTGGTCAACAGTTTCTTTTTGTGTGAAGACTGATGCAAAGAATGGGCTAAGCAACTCTAGTTTCTCTGTACTGCCTATTACTTTCTTGCCATTTTCTCTATTTATGCAGCAACTGTTTCCTTGATTTTTTTTCTTGTTATTTATATCTTGAAAGAAACTTTTTTAAAAATTATATTTGACTTTTGTTGCAAGTTTTTGTTCATTCTGATTCTTTGCTTTCCTGACTTCATTTTTGCAGATTCAGGCTATCTGCTGATATTCTGTCTTAGTTATATATCCCTCTTTCCATTTTTTTGTAATTATCCTTTTTATCTTTCAATTTATCAGAGACATCTTTGTGCAACTATCCTGGTTTCTTCTTGGATTTCTTGTTTTTCTTTTTTAGTAGTACTGTGTTGGACTGCTTTTATTATATTTTTTCGTTTCCCCACATTTCTTGAGACGTGAGTTCAAATGTGGTTTTCTTACAATAGACCATAGGACATCATTTTCACTACCCCTTTGTGTGCAGGTTATTTTTCATAGAACCTAATTAAAAAGATTTAATGCTGTTATTTCTTATAGGAGAATTAGCTAACAGTCAGAGTAATGTATCAATTATTTAGTTAATAAAATTTTATTCACTATGATAATCAGTCATGGGACACCGCATATGCTTTCCTGCTGTAACGTTCAAATTTCATTGATCCCAAGAACACATGATAAGGTGAGTGGATGTTAAATTATGTCAAGTATTCCACAGCTTAGGTATGCTCCACTCCAATATGTCCCATGCAGTGTCTATTTGTTACTATTTGTCAATTCCATGTAATAATGGAAATATATTTAGCTTTGTTTGAGATTCATTAATTTAATACTTAGTAGGAACATAATTACAGATCAACCTAGCCAACCAATAGCTGAATATATCAACCAACCAGAGCTATCCTACCTCAACCACCCCAACCACTTCTTGTTCTCTCCAAAGTCATGAACAGCATAATAGAAACTAGAAGGAGATAATCAGAAAACATTGTATTTAGGATTTTATTGCTTTAAAGCCAGAGGTGTACAAGGAAAACCTTGTCAAGCTGAAGAGATGAGATATCTCATATAAGCAGTAGACTTCAATGAGTGGTCTATTTTTGCCCTCTCTGTTTGGAAGACATTTTTACAACAGACCCTATTATTTCAAGTATGAAACAGATGGCTTCATAAAATGTCTGCCAACAACCAAATTAGCAGACATCTCCTTTGCAGTCCAATAATCAGTCTAGTGACTAGTGGTATTATCAGGTTTTTTAAGTGAAGCATGGATGAGACCACAGTCCAAGCTCATGATTAGTAAACCCTTGAGTTCTTCAGTGATGCATCAGAAGTAATGATGATGTTTTCTGCCTTTTGATATTTCTTGTACTTATGTTGTTTTATATGTCTACAATTTCTTCATTGAGTGTTTAAAGAAATCTTTTTTAAAAGAAAGGTTTTTAAAAAGCTTTTAAAAAGCTATGGTGGGAAAAATAAGTTTTCCTTATCAAATGAGCATAAGCAAGCCAAAACTTAGCTTTTTTTAGGACTTCCAAACAGTCCTCCAGAATAGTAACCATACTTAAATCTAAGAGGTTTTGGTATAAGCTGTTCAGGAAAAGCTAAAAAAAAATTTTTTTCCAGACCTGCCACTTCTCTTTTTTCGTACAAAACAGACAAGAAATAAAGATTTAAAAATGCCAAGAAACTCTTATATACATAGTTCCATTGATGGCTGTCTTTTTCATTTATCAAGCCAATGAATAAAGAAAATTACAAACATGAGTTGAAGAAAATGTTTTATTTTGGGCAGCTTATTCAAAGTTCAGAGGAGAAATCGAAAAACAAATATACCTTCCCTACAAGTCTAGAAACAATTTTTAAAAATGTGTATTTTCAGATATTTTGATCAAATATCATTTAATATTTATTAGTATTATTTTCCCAATAATTGATTTGACTTTCTATATGTTTGCCATTCTGGCAAAGTTAGAGACCTTCCCAATGGCATGGCGTCCTAAAAAATAGGCTAAATTTCAAATCTGAAATTTTATACAGTATAAATGTTTTATTTTTCACAGTATACTTAGGTTGTTCTTTAATTATATATCTCACTGGATTCAGCATGGTTGTTCCTTGGCATGTTCACATTTGCAGTCATTCTCTTATCATTCATATGACAAGATTCATAATTTAGGCTGCTTTTATACAATTGTTGTTCAGCAAATAACCATAAAGATTATTTCCATTGTGGGCCAGCTATGCATTGTAACAATTATTTTTATTATTTGAAACAAAAATATTCAATAAAATTGCTCAGAAGCAATCTTCAATATTTTTAACCTTTCTTAAAGGTCAGATTCTCTAAACTCCTGCAAATTTTGACAGCAGGGATGCTTTAGAAAATGTGTAGTGATAGAACAGTCTGATTGAAGGTTTCATAAGTGCTGCTATCCAAAATCACCAGCCATGCTTGAAAGTAGTAATTCTTGATAGAACTTAACACTCTCAATTGACTTGTAACTGCAGATGTCAGAGCCACCTGCTTTAATAACACAAAGCTTTGCTTTACACTGTGAGTAGTTTTTTTTTTAATTACCAGACATTTTATGTCTTGATGTTGAGTTTACTCTGGAATTTATGCAACCAAATGTTACTTGGAAGCTGTTTTTATGTATAATAGCTAGAGAATTCCAATTTTTAATGTACAATTAAGTAAAACATAATTTCAACTTTTATATTCACAGTATTTTGGTCCTGATTCAGATTCACATAGTTCTGCATACCTCAAATCTAAAAGGCTTAAGAATCTTAAAATAAAACATTACTACTTATTCCTTGATACTGTGACTTTTTATGGTTTATATTAAATTATTATTGTTATTTTACATCTATATACTGCTGAACCCCTAAGGGGTCTCACTGTTTACGGATAAGAAACATAACAAAATTAAATCAACCAAATCAAAGATGGAATAAAGCCCAAATGTCCTCCAAAAGGACTCTGTTGTCAGAAGAGAGGTAGATTCAATTAGGAGGCTATCCCAAAGAACAGTGCAGTCATCAGGACTTGGGCCCTCATCTCCCTAAAATAGAGAATTATTAATAATTTATCTGGAGTAGATTGAACTGGCCAGGTCAGTTTCAATGCAAAAATGCAGTTTTGTTTTGCCTTCTCCTAGTAGTTTGCAGCAGATTTTATCCTGTGAAGTTGCTGAAAGCTCTCCCCCTCCTCACCAGCCATACCTCTACCTGCAGTTTTAGTAGGAACTGTTCACTTGCTCTTCCCATCCCAACAAATCACTGGAAACCTAATAGACAAATAATTTCATCTTACCAGGATTCAGTTTAAGCCTGTTCTCTTCCAAACAGATTTTTACAACCTCTAAGCACTGACAAGACAGCATTACCAGCCTAGTTTGGGACAGTAGTGTACATCTGAGTATGATTTATCAATATTAGTGAACTCCAAATGTCACTATGATTTCAGATAAATGTCCAAATAGGTGAAGAGAACTGGTCCTTGTGGCACCCTATGCAGGGGTAGCCATTGGAATGATCTCTTATCTCACCAGCATTGACTGGAACCAGCAACCAAGGAAGGAGCACAACCACTACAACATAGTGCCCTTATTTTCCAACTTCTGCAAGTATCCAGAAGGATTCCAGAATCAAATATCAAAGGCTGTGGAGACTTTAAAAAGATTAGGATGCATGTACTGTCTGACATCTATTAAATCCGTACTTGTCCACATTTCATTTCTGAGTCTGAACCCTGATTGAAGACAGTCCAAATAATTAATTCAGGAAATTACCTCCCCCTTGGCGGACTGGAGGCACAAAGATGTCAAGAATTGTGTTAGAAAAGACTCAGTCCCAACCAAAATTGACCCTGCATCTGTAACATAGAGGTTGAAGTCGCCAAAATCAAAAGACAAGGAATCTGCATCACCAATCCAGCAACCAAGTCCAGAAGCCCATGGAGGAGCCCTGCTGGACAGGGCTTTTTTCTGTGGTCCAACTTAATATCTAAGCACTAACAACCTACCACTATAGGAACCCTGTTTCACAGATAAGGTCTTCCAATAAATCAATATTGACCTTGAGGGTATGAACAGGACCAAAAAGTCTGCTAGATAGAATTCAAAGAGAGTAATTATTGCTGACTTTGCTCAGCCACATCTCAGTAATATATGTTAGGTCTGCCAATCATTCACCACCACCACCAAACATTATGGACATAGGGTTTATGAGTACCATTCCATAGACCAGTACATCAGTAATCCAACTATCTCATCTACCGGCTAGTCTTGCCAAATCCAGAAGAGATCACCATAAGAATAATTAAAATAAATGGCTTTCAAACTGTTTATAAACAGTATAAGTGGTCCTCAGGTTATGATGGCAATTGGGACCAGAATTACTGTCACTAAGCAATCTGGTCATAAAATACAATGTCAAATGATTGTGTTCATTAGCAGTTATGGCTGTCCTGGCTACTTTATTAAACAAGAATCATGCCAGATGATATCACATGATCACTGACTTTGCTTGTGGGAAGCCAGTAGGAAACATTGGAAATCACGATCATATGACTGTAGCTTGCTACAATATCAATACAGTTACATGACCACGGGCACACTGCAATAGCTAAAACCCAAAGGACCTGTCATTAATAGCATTTTTCAGTGCCACCTTAACTTTGAACAGCTGCTGAATGAATGGTTATAACCCAAGTACTCCCTATGTAGTAGCCTTATACCATATTCTCAGATTCTAAAGACTGAAGGAAATGAAACAACTGTGTTAATTACTTGAGGGTAAGTAGTAGAAAACTTATAAGTAAGAATTAATGGAGGGTAAATTATGTTATTTATTTTTTGTGTGTGTGCATCCACATATTATAACCCAGTGGAGCTATTTCAAATGGTAAGACTCTACTTGAAACAGCATTTAAGTCTATTGGAAGGTGATCAATTTGCACTGTATTTTGGAGAAAAAATGCCAACTTATGTACCAATAGATATATATCAAACACTATCCAGTCTTCCAACATATATTTTGAAGTATATGCAGGCCTGTTGACTACATTTTCAAGAAGCTGAGGAAATTATAAATAATGTATGGAAACTGATGGTGCAGAGAAGCCATGGCTTAAGCCACACAGCAAAGAGGGGTTGCAGGCAGAAACACTAAGTAATCTGGATAGGCAGGTGCAGTCAGTTCTGAATGTAGTTACACTCTGTATAAAAGGTCACATTTGTACCTTGGAAGTTCTTTTGACTCATTATAGCCTGTAAAAGGGCAGGTAGTGATGGGACATATTTTTCCACTTTAGTGTATACAAGCTTTAATCCATTCTCGAAAAAAATAGATCTGGATATTATCATACTTATGCTGCTTATATTTAGATTAAAATTTTAAAAGGTATTCTATATAGGTCTTTGAAAATACTTAAGGAATTCCAACTGTTGCAAAATACAGCAGTTTGTGTGCTTATTGTAGTAATAGCTTGTATGTACTAGTTGTATAAAGTACCAGGACAATTCCAGAACTCAAAGCATGAAACATGTAAAGTTATTTGATGCCAAGCATTTTGAAGAATTATATGTATTCACAGAACTGCTTGTTTTTTAAGATAAGTATCAGAAGCATTACTTTGTCAGCTAGGTTGTTGATTCTCAGTAATACCCCAGAAGTCTTTTATGCTCACACTTAAGGTATGCTTGGTTGGCTTCTTTGATTGGCTTGAAAAATAAACTTGCATCAAATTGATTTCAATTAATATATATTAGTACGCTGCTGTTTTATTGATATTTTTGGTGTTACATTGTACTATATCCATGGGACTTTTATTTCTGAGTTTATATTTATTATTACATTTTTAATATCTTTTTATTTCATTTATTACCTTAAATAGTCTTTGTTCCAAATGAAAGGAAGCATCTTAACTAGTGAAATAAATAAACCTCTGTTTTTGGCAATGAAATCATTTGAGGTTCTGTAATTTTTTTAAAAGCAAGAAATATTCAAAATTTATTTAGCTTATGGAATAGATTGCATACAGTCGTAAAATATATATAAAAGGAGTTCATAATACTGTGCTACACATAGGATGGAAATTTGTTGTCAATTTTGTAAGGTATGACAAATTCTGAAAGTTATATACTATATAAGTTATAGGTTATATTTTCAGATATATTTGTCCATCAGATTGCAGTAAGTATTGTATATATTAATATGAGGCCATTTATCCAATTAAATGCAATATATTGTGGAATTTATTAGTGCATATATAGGATGCATATATGTGTACAATATACCATCCTCTTTCTGCAATTTATAACGGTACTGTCTTAAAGGTATGTAGCATGTGATTGTTTAACACACTGTAAAGAGAAAACCTGAAAAGCAAATTTAAATTTTATGATACTTTCAATTAACAATGTTAAATGGTCTATGAACAGATTATCTGCAAATTTATTATTTTTATTCCTTTTAATGTTCGGTTCAATAAATGTAAATATTGTCAATTGTAGAAATTATTTCTGATTTTGGCCTCTAAAACTTTGATGGAGATATCATTGTGGTATAATTTATTTAAAAAATTCAAATCTAATTTATTAATAATTAAACTGGAATTTGTCTTCTGCTTTAGTCTTTATTCATTATTTTACTAAACGTCATTTTCATAAATCACTTGCAAAACTAATTTTTAATTTAAAAAAAAACATGCAGAATTTCTGATCTAATGTGCCAGGTATTTGTCAAGCTTATTTCAATAGCAAATGTTATCAAAGATAGAATAAAAAGCAAAATGAAATTTCAGGGAGAACATATAATTAACCATAAATAAAATAGTTGACAATAAGATAAATATTACCTTGACATTAATAAGCTGTAATGAAATACCCGTTCACAATATAAGCTATGTGAGTATTAAAATGTTTAAGTGTTCAGTGCAGTTCCTCTCTGAAGTTCAAGGATATCTATTTTAAAGCTTCATTGGCTTTTGGAAATTGGCATTGATGATGTCACACTTACGTCTCTTTATTCCTTTACAAAAAGCCTGGCTTGTTTGTTCTATTAAAGTGTAGAAAAAAATGGCGAAAGGTGGCCCATGTTGCACTGGACAAAGAGTAAATAAATGAAAGCTTACCAAACATACCAACAGTGTTTAGATTTGCTGCGTGTCTAGTCTTCAGGTTTCTGGGTTATATGATCTAGCTGTTGTAGGCTGGGTATAAGTGATTATTTGTAATTCATCACTAAAGGCTAATGGGATGAAGTATCATTGCCCAAGATATTAGGCAAATATATTAAGGCACATGGAATTGGTTTTGTTAGAAGTAGTGTTTCATCATTTTATTTTGGGTAATAGGCCTATGTGTTTGCTTACACATAGCAAAATATGTGTTTGCTTACAAAAATAATCATGAATCTGATGAAAGACTGCAGTTAAAAAAAAGCTCAAGCCCTTGAACTTTAAACAATTCATGAGGCTATTCATAATTCTTCAGTAGAGGTTATCAATGCCTTCTAGAAAGAATTCTAAATTTATCATTCTAAAAATATTTAAAGGGTCTTTTTGGGTTAAGTGAAGGTTTAAATCTTTGGCTATAAATCTATACTAAGAACTGTTGAAGTAGCTCAGTTTTTAGAACTTTATCCTTTTATTTTCAATGTAAGAAGAACATAAAAATAATTATTTTTTTAAAAAAAAATCTTTACCATAAATAGCAGTCTATTGCACAAAAGTTCCGTTCCATGACATTTTGGTGGATTTATAATTTTACAAAGAATAGACATGAAACAGAAAATATAAAACTCTTTAAAATATGTGGGATTAGTAAACAAATTTTCTTGAGTTTAAATTGAGTTTAAGGCTTAGTGATGGGATTAAATAATTAACATTTCTGAAATTAAAGTCAAAGAAGCATAACAAACAAGCAAGACAAGAATGAAATTTTGACCTTGTTGGAAGTGGTAAAGAAATGTTATAATATTGAAAGTTGATTATATTGTATATAATGCAATGAATTAAGTTATTTGTGAGATATATACTTACTACTGCTCTGTGACAAAATATCTAATATACTTTAAATAGTAAACCAGTCTGTTTTTTAAACGATCTATAATTTTAATCAAAACTTTGTTTCACTCATTGAAATTCTGTTATTGCTGCTTACAAACATTAAACTCAATCAAAACTTGAGTAGCTTGTGAAATCAATATTTTTAATATGTCTGCACTGTAGTGCTTCAAATTTTCGGATAATAGAACACACCCATATTGATTTCTATGGGAAATGTTAGTCTGTTTCTAAAATATTTTTTTAAGAGAGCAGAGATTTTTAGTTTGGAATTTTGAAGGAGATATATAAAAATTGGTTATTGACTAAATTGCTTGGGGTGAATGAACCTTAGCATATACAATAAACATGAATCACAGAGCTATTATGGATTACTACCTTAGTCCCTTAAACCTGGTGTAAGTCAATAACTCATTATAACAATGCAAAATATTATATAAAATATATGAACACATTGGTATACATTTCTCTTCTGTCTAGGGACTATTCATAATATTCATAAATATTGAACTGTTGCTAATAGTTTTCTGATTAAATGTAGAGAATAAACCAATTCCTTCTTTGTACTATGGGTCCAGATGTAGAACATGATCCATGAATCCTTTTTATAAAGAAAAATATGGTTGTTTTTCAATTCTAAGGATATTGATTAAAAATAGATGACTATGACGTCTGGTTTGTCTGTCACTTAAATATTAAAACAATTTCAGGCTGATGTTTTTAACTTAAAAATATAAAAACTGTGGGTAAGTTATGAGAGCAAAATGAAAATATAAGGCAACTAGATACATTAAAGGTTGTATCGGTATGAGACCTTTCATTTTATTGGTGGCTTAAATATAATGACCAGTTGCAGTTAATCTTATTTTGTGAATAATAAAGTCACTATTTGTTCATTTCTTGGGCTGCTCATAGGTAACCATATCAACAAATACTTTCTTAACACTAAAAGCTCCTCCTATTTTTTTTTTTTTATAAAGAATTTTATTAATTTTTAACAAACAAACATGTACAAACAAACACAAAACATAAAAAACATAAAATATCTTTTTGGACGGCAGTTTGATCCCGAGTTACATCTTTTTGTACAGAGATAAATTCAAGTTCATGCTTACTTTTAAATAACATTCCATTTCTTATTTATTATTTTGCATTTTCTATATAGCTTCTCCTCTCTTTTCACTCTCTTAATTCTATTATATTTATTTCATCTCAATTTAAATCATTATACTTATATCCTTTGTCTGGTCTATTTCAGCTAGCTATTTATCTTTTCTCATTAACACAAAGTTTCTTCTGTAATGACTGATTGGAGTATAGTACCTTGTCATACTTATCCCTCCCCTAGTTTTAAAGCTTAACATGACACATAATTTTCATTCGGATTCTGCGTAGTACATTCTAAAGATAAACTCAATATTTTGAAACTATATTTAAAAAATATAATATAATTAAAACAACAATCCATAGCAATTAAAGTTATATCATTCAAATTAATATTCATTTAAGTCTTAAACATTTTACACAATCCTTTCTAAATAAGTATCATACTTCTATGGGAACACTTATAGATTTTACTTAATTACTTCCCCCTATTTCACTTATATTTTAAAATATTAAACAATAACAATGTTCCCATTTTTCTTTAATTCAATTCTCTCATATTTGATTTCATTTATTTTTATTTAAAAAGAAAAAATTTCGCTAAGTTACATTAAATATTTTGTCCCATTTTATAATCATATATTATTCCAATTTTCTAACATTATTTCAAATACAAATACAACAACACAATCTTATGTATCTTTGCAGAATCTCTTTTTCAGTTATATGTTTACCCATTATCTCTAAATAAATTCTGTTTCTTTACATCTTGTTTCAAACCTTTGTAACTTCTCTTCCCTTCTTTCCTCCCTTGCTTCTCCACTCTACCCTTTTTACCCCCTTGTCTCTTAATCTCCACCTTCTTGTGTATTCCTCTTTTCTGTTGCTTTCTGATGTTGTGTCCACTTTTCACCTTGTTTTTCCCTTTTTTGGTTGTTTTTTTAAGTCTTAAATTCTCCATTCTCTTTCTCCCCTTTCCCCTTTCTTCCCCAAATAAAGTTGCTTGTTCATTAAGGATGGTTTCTTCTTCATCTTCTTGTTCTTGTAGTTTCTCATATGTAGAAATTGCCATTTCTAAAAAATTAAAAATAGAGCCAAAAGAATCCTTCCCTTCTTGTTTCTCTTGTTTATATTTTATAAATTCCATTTTCAGTTCATCCATAAGTAATGCCGTTGTAAAAGAAAAAAAGAAAAAAAATTCAAGCGATCCAAATGATTTTAATCATTCAAATAAGAGTTTCCAGAAGTCCCAAAGTCAGCAAACAATCCAAATACACACAGTCTATTTCATTTCACACTTTCTTCTTCTTTTTTCCCCCTTTTTTCCACTTTAATGCTTCAAAAAACTTCAAATTCTTTTAAACCTTCAGTCCATCTGATAGAGTAGCCAATTATGATCCAAAATGGAAAAATCCAATAATAAAAATGGCCCAAAGCCAAAGAAGAAGAAGGATAAAATAAAAAAAATAAAAATATTACTAGAATTGAAATATACAAAAAGGCTGGCGAGTAGAGATTTCACAAGTATATATAATATATATATATATATATATATATATATATATATATATATATATACATACATACATACATACATACATACATACATACATATATATATATATATATAGTGGACTGCACACTGCACTTTGTTTATTAATCCAAGGCTCTTATTATGACTCTCTTCTCCAGCAGCTTCAAAGCCAAGCCTCAAGTGTTGAAACATTGATAAGAGTCCAGGAAAACACCTGTAATAATATTTTTCTGTGCTCTCCCTCCATCTTATCACATTAAAATGTCCTTGAGAAGGAGTGTTTATACATTTCTCCCCAGTTCAAATAAAATATTTTCAAGCCTCTAGTTGGCAGTGTTGCACAGTCTCTTAATACTTTTTTCCCCCCTCAGCCAGAAAGAAAAGTAATGTATACAAAACTCAGAAGGAAAAAAAAGAAACAAAGGGGGCCTCTATCCTAAAGAAAATTAAAAAATCAAAAGAAGCATAAAAATATATATAAGAAAAAATTCAATCTGATTAGCTACAAAATCACATTAAATTCCTCAGAGAAAAAAATAGTAAGGAAAGAATCCAAGCCTCAATTTGACATCACTTTAAAAAACGCCGCTCAAGGAGATTCCAGTCAAAGAAAAATAAAGGTTTCTTCTTTGTTCAGGATATCCTTTCAGGTCTCAGCCAATTTGCAATACAAAAGGAAGTTTCTCACCCAGCCGA
Source organism: Laticauda colubrina (assembly GCA_015471245.1). Classification (NCBI taxonomy): domain Eukaryota; kingdom Metazoa; phylum Chordata; class Lepidosauria; order Squamata; family Elapidae; genus Laticauda; species Laticauda colubrina. Next base: position 44,474,150 of record BLBF01000010.1, on the reverse strand, counting down.
CACACCCTCTCTCCAGCCTCTTTCTTTTCGGAGCTGTCCCGACTTCAGCAGCTTTGGAGGCTGCCTTTTCACCACCAGCAAAAGGGCTTCTCCCGGATCAAACCAGAGATTTTGCGATATCTCTGGGATCCTGGGACTGTGCCCTTCACGATCCCCGTCTCTACGGGACGGTTTAGGTCCGTTAGGACCGACCAGGGGTGAAAATATCAGCTGCGATCTCAGAGCCCCAAGATCGCAGCTGTAGCACCGAGACGAGGCTCCGCCTTCTCCGCAATATTTTTTTTTTTTTTAAAGGTCAGGATATTTTTCTTTCAAATTATTATTTTCCATTTGTACAGCTTTGGAGTGGTTCAAAATTAATTTTCCCACAGTGTTTTGGTAATATGTATGTGATTAGTATGTGACTAATCATAGAAGATCATCATAGAATCTTAATTAGTGACAATCATAGAAGCAAAATTGTTCTGAACCTTATTCTTTTCTGTTATTCTACCTATGATCAAATGTTTCCATCCAATCTAACCGAAAGAAGGTCCAGAATGATGTAGGATCATCTGCCATAGGTTGGGATTTGGACTGGAAGACCTTCAGGTCCCTCCAACCCTATTATTCTGTGTTCTAATTCTTATGATTGGGTATTAATGACTCGACAAACTCCAAGACAAACTTCAAGATATATATATTTCTATTGAATTTTAGAAATGCAACAAATAATTTTGTTTTGATATTACATTTTATACAATATAACGTTTAACCCAAAGAAATTCCCAATGAGAATGGGAAAAGAGAAAGAATGTTATGCTCATTTAATCAGATATAAATTCAGCTGTATTAAGTGGGTTTTACCACTAAGTCTTAACTAAATATTCATAGGCTTCAATCTTAACATCATTAAATAATAATGATTAAATTACCTTTATATCCTACGGTATTAAAATGTGTATGATTTTTTTGCATAGGGCTCTTTAATGAAAGCTTAAAATACGAAATGAAATAAAGTATAGTATATGATCAGTATATGAAATACAGTATATGATCCTAATTTTCTGACAGCATTTGACTGATATGTTTTTGTTAATGTCAATGGTATTCAAGTGGTGTTCCAGTTATTTTGGGATTGCACCCAAGGAGTGGGTTACTACCTATTACTATTGGTACTACCTTTGCTTTCTTTTGCCATAGTCATTCTATTTTTATTTGCAGGTCTTTATACATTGTTATCTTCTTCAGGTCTTGTTCTTTATTCTGCTGTCTCCAAGTACTGCCATATCCACTATCCAGATTTTTTTCATCTTTTTTATTGACAGTTGCCATGTTTGAGGTATTATGTGGCAGGTGCCTGTCTGTTTGAATTTTAAAGCCCAAGAGCCCTTTATCTTTTTACTCTATTACTTTCTCTATTTTATGGTCCCATCAGTTTTTGATTGCAGAAAATGGTATTTCTATATCATCCAATGCACCGTTGTTGCTACTTTGTCATGCCACTACTTGTTGTCAATCTGTGCGATCTTGCAGCAGTTTACCAGGTGGATCACTGTTTCTTTAGCTTCTTTGCAAAGGCGGCACTTACTGTCTGTTGCTGTCTTCTCAATTCTGGATTATTATTGTTATTATTGTTGTTATTTCAATTATTCTTCTCTGAATTGTCCTAAGATTGAAGTCATCAATTGATTGGATATCAGATTTTTTTTTTTGCCTTACAATAGTAGGTTGCTACTGTAGATCTAGTGACTAGTGAGCAAAATTACAAGAACAAAGATAAATTGGAGAAGGTATATTTCAGGATTATAGTTTTTTTGCTGAATATTTTCCTGTTTAAGTAATAGATGTTTGAATACAAGTAACAAAAGGCATGATTTCATATAAAGAATGAGCTTTTACAGAATATTTTGAAAGGGCTCAAATATCCCAAAAGTGATTCAATTGCAAAATATCTTCCTATAATAAATTAGATTAGCCTCCTTTCTGATCATTTTCAGTAAAGCGTGAAAACATCTTCAATCTATCTGGGTTTTATTGCTTTTTAATATAAAAACTATTTTAACTTCACTTTATTTTGATCTCTTGTTAAATCTAAAAGATAATTTAGATATGTTTCTATTAAACACATAAATATATACATAGATAAGTTAGATTACTTTCGGTAAGTTGGAAATAGATGATTTTGTACTTTCAAATGATGGATATCTAATGTGATGGAAAGAATAGTGGGCATTGGGAAGAGATGTCTGTTAAGAGAGAAGTTAAGAAAAGACCAAAATGTAATAGAGAAAAATTCTGACAGGCTTTTAGGAGTCTGTTATTATACCCACAACAATAAAAACCATTCTTGAAACTCCTCCTCCTCCTTTTGTTTGTCCTTGCATACCACAAATAGTTGTATGGTAGTGTATAAATTGTGATCCAGCTAATGTCCATAGTTAGAATTCTACTCCAACAAAGTAGGACTCAACTCAAGACAAGCAAAATAATAGAGGAAGTTCAGACAAGGCAAGATCAAATATGCTGATAATAGATCATACACTTGCTAGAGCTTTTCCTGATTGGCACTGGTGGAAAGGTCTAGCTAAAATCTGTGTACTGAAAGAAACATTGGTTTAAGAAGTTAGTTCGCTTAACAGTTATTGAATCTCGTAGCACAGGAGAGAGATGTGATTGTACCAGGACACTTTGGCAAGAAATAAGGAAAGCACATTATCCCTTTCACTTTCCAAGTTATTGACAAGTTGGATTTTTCTAATGCTAATTCTCTTGAAGAATTTGGTCTAAAAGCACTGTCTCATTGTGATATTTTGAAATATTCTTAAATCTCAAAACTGGGAAATCAGATATACACACATGCAATCATAGAAGCTGGGATAAGTAATTGGTTGATTGATAATGTGCCCCCAAATTCATGTTGACCATTAGCAACCACATAAATTTTCTCCATGCTGTTCTGTTCTAACCTGGTCTTTCAGGTACACTCATTACTACTGTAACTGAAGCTATCCACCTTGCTGCTGGGCATCCCTTTCTCTTTCATTACATCTTTCCCAGCATTACAGTCTTTTTCAGAGAGCTAGGTTTTCATGTAATGTGTCCAAAGTAGGATCATTTGAGTTTGGTAATTTGTACCTTGAAAACTCTGGGATAATTTGTTTGACAATCTGTTTGTTTATTTTTGACAATCTGTTTGCTCTTCCACAATATTCCCAGGAATCTTCTCTAATACCAAAGTTCAAAAAGACCAATACCCTTCCCTGACTTGCATCTTCAATGTTATTTTTTAATTCCATTTTTTTAACACAAAAACTGCTTGCTCTTTGATTTTTGTTGGTATCAACACATCATGGTACTTGAATAGTTTTTCCCAAGGCCTTTACCAAATGCTAGCTTGTTAACATGCTTCTTAACTACTTGTTCCTTTACTGTTGATGGCTGGTCCTAAAGCACAAAAGCTATCTACCACTTGACTAACTTCATTATCAGTTCTAACACTAATTACAAATGATTTGGTGTTGTCTGTATTTAATTTAAATCCCATTTTTTTCACTGTGCTCCTTGTCTTTTATTACTAGACCATGCAAATCCTTCCCATTTTTGGCCATCAAAATAGCACCATCAGCATAGCACAGATCATTGATATTCTTTTCTCCAGTTGTAAAAACACACTCACCTCCTTCCGATCCAATTGCCTCTAATTCACTATATAAATTGAATAAATGAGGAAAGAATACAGCCTTGTTTCACTTCTTTTACAACCTGGAGCTAGTCTGCTTAGTCTTGTTCTGCCTATACTGTGGCTTCGTGGCCTGTGTATAGGTTAAATGAGGACAAAAATATGTTCTGGGGTTTCCCATTTTTCTAAGGACATTCCACAGCTTAACATGATCAACCCAATAAAAGGTTTTTCTATTATCAATGAAACACATACTGACTTCCTTTTTGTATCCCTTGGCTTTCTCAATTTTTCAGGGTGCATCAGAAGTAATGTTTTATGTTCCCTGGTCTTTTCTAATGGTTTCTCTTAATGGTATCTCTTTTTCTATATCGGGCTGTAAGCTGCATTAATGATCCTAAGCATTATTTTTCTGGCATGTGATGGCATAAGTGAAGCAGTTTTTAAAAAGATATATTCTTTTGAGTCGAAAGAAAAAATTTCTTGCCCGGTCCAATCATTTCAGCATCTGGTGCATATGGACAATAACACTACTTTCAGATATTGTATGTTTATTGCAAAAAGGTCGAAACAAAACTTAGGGGCTTGGCCCCTAAAATCTCTCAATAAACTACTTAGATGTTTGATGCAGTCCATCTAAAATCTGTTAGTCTTGGTTGTACATGTGCTTAAAATAACATCACTAAAAGTATACATATTGAGAAGTGTCACATGATTGTTTTTGTGATATTTATTTTCTTGTATAATGAGAAGAAATTGATTCCAAATGTGTTGTCTTGACCTCCTACTCCATACATGTTAGTGCCTAACCTTAAATGATGTTTCTCCAGTCTCGGCTGTATTTACAGTAATTATATGCATAATGTAGCATATTATTGTCTGGATTTCCTGTTTAATCAGTACAGAGCTTTTTACAAGTGCAGCTGAAAAGGGCAAACAAAATTAAAGCTTTATATACCAAAACAAGTTTGATTTGCTAAGCTCCCAGCATTCCAAAGTACACAAATTTGTTCCACTAAGTTTTCCGATGGCTTGCAGATGGGCAATGATTAATCAGAGAGCTAACTGAAGTAGTTTGCAATTAAACTGGAAAGCTCTGAAGCATGCTAATTGAATCAGAAAATTAGAGGCACTGAACAGTAATTGGCTATTTCTCATGCAGCAGGTGCCAGGCCACTCATCTGTGGAACAAGGTATTTAAGGCACATTAGCACTAGTAAAAATACTTCTTGATATGGAACAGCTAGATTTTCTGCTCATTTTCGCCATGGATGCCAAAACATACAGCTGGGGTGTCTACTGTTTCCATTCATGTTAGTTTTTGTAGCGTAAGCACATGTAAAGCTTCTGTCATGCAACCTGTACAGAAACCATGAGCATTTTATAAATGACTGTAATGTACAGAAACAAAATAAGTAAGATAACTTTCTTGGGCCAGATTCTATTAGTAATCAACTTCAGAAATTATATGGAATCTTCACTTAATATTGTTGCAACAGAGGTTGACCAAGTAAAAAACCACAATTATTGGAACAGCCTAGTTGGAAAAGCAAGCACATATACATACCTTGAAATGACAATAAGCTACAATATCATTTTTCAGTTCTAAAATTGGGTAGTGATTATAGGATATATATGTCTGCTTTATTGTATAGAATAAAACAATTACATCTCATAGCATGTCTGTAATGTTACATCCAGTTTTTTTCTATTATAATGCAACTGCTGGAAGGAGCTGCCAGTATGCATGCATACATACACCTACACACATACCACAGCTTCTATGCAATGCTAAAGATCCAGAAGAAATAAGAATATTATGGGGGGGGGGAGCTAAGATCATATAAAGGTATGATGGAGTGCATAAGTTCAATCTAATATTGCAATTCTAAAAAGAGGAGAGTTTACTTCCTTGAATTCAATTTATCAGAATAGAAGAATTAAATTTGGTGACTTTATGCAGATCATTTGCTCTTCCATCTATAGACCAATCAATGTTAGTATTTTTGTTGTTTATTTGTATAGATTTAAAAACACACGACTCCAAATGATTCTGGGTATCCTACATAATAAAAATCGAAACAATAGAGAAGACTAATTCAAACATAATTTATGTTCATCTCTTTAACATAAGGTGTCTTCTACTTTAAGGACCAAAATGTTTTAAAATGGCTGTCCAGATAAATACACTGTATATACAATCCATAGTGAACTGATGTCAAGGATAAGGGTCAGTGAATGCCAGAAATATGTAGAAATAGGATGAAGATTACAGTAATGTAGACATATAGTATATATTATTATACAAAGTCACTGTGCAATCTGCCTGAACTTTATGAAATATCACTTTATACAAGCTATTTTGAAAGCTTTAGCATAGAACTTTGAAATTTAACTCAGTTTCCATACATCCAACAATCTTCCCTTGAAATCAGTATAACCTTTCTTTTCAAATGCCACATCTTTAGCATTATCTTGTGACATACTCCATGCAATCTTGTACAAGTATAGCCAGCAGTAAGTTTCAAGATGTTCACTGGAATGTATTGCCTTGTACCTATTTAGGAATATAACCTTATCATAATTGTAATAATACATTTCATTTTATCTGATCTTAGTGTTAGCCTTTTGAACATGAAACTTTCCATATGGGTGTCCATGTTCTAAATTAAGATGATAGTTCGGTAGCTTGTGCCATATAAAATTTCATAATCTTGATTCTCTGATGTTTTTGCTGCAACAGCCCTTCTTGAAAAAGCTAATAAGGTTTCTCATGCATGCTCTGATCCAGTGAAAGTGAATTGTTTTGTAGATGCAAGTATTCTCTGGATCATCAGCACTATTGTGTTATTAGTTACCTAGAGCAGGGGTCACCAATCTTTTAGACTTCAGGGGCCACTAAACTCATAATTTTAAATCCTGTGGACTACTAATATGAATTTTGACTGACGGTGGCTTGCTGATGTTGGTGGGAAAGTCAGTCCCATATTCCAGAGCTGCAATAGTCACAGGACTGGCCCTTTGGTCATCCCGGAGAAGCTGCTCCTCCACCCGGGTGCACCTTCCTGGCATGGACTGGAGGAGCTGCTCCAGGATGACCAAAGGGCCGGTCCTGTGACTACTGCAGCTCTGGAATATGGGACCGACTTTCCCACCAATGTCAGCAAGCCATCTGGAGAGGATTTCCCTCCCCTGCCATTGGTTTTACCTTCCAGTTCCAGCTTGCGTGGCTCTATTCAAGGTATCGTTTGTGCTCGGCCAAAAGGTGGGGGCCAGCGGGTGGGCAGGCCATGTGGGGGGCGCAGCCTTGTGTTCCCGCACAGCCTGGATTAATTGCTTTGGGGGGAGTGCTTTGGGGCAACATTTCTCTATGGACCACCAAAATTTTCTCATGGACCACCAGTGGTCCCCGGCCCACCGGTTGTTGACCACTGACCTAGAACTATGGAATGTGTGATCACTTTTTGCAGACCCAGATTGTTGGAGGCAATATGCTGACTCTATAAACCACTTAGAGAGTGCTGTAAAGCACTATGAAGTGTGTAAATCTGAGTGCTATTGCTATTAATATGAGATTGGTAATGTTATTTTCCATGTAAATAATGGTGCAATGCATGTGAAACAAACAGCTCCACAAGAAGCAATGGCCTTAAGTTTCATGGATCTGGTATTCAGTATGTTTAATTGTACAGTTCTATTATTACACTGAAGTGCTAAATATTTGCAAAAAAAAGTTGAAGAAAAAGTCATTCTGAATGTTTAAAAAATTAGTGAAAGTGTAGATTACTAAAGTATGTATTGTTAAGTTATTAAGCAATAAGATCAATTTTACTGTAGTTCAAAATAATTCTCCTCCATGCTGCATCGAGAGCCCAGGATGGGTTGACTCCTTCCTATGATGTCATAGCTGAGTCTGTACTAAGATATAAAAGCCAGTCCTTGGGAGAGACCCCAGCTTTTGACTCAGCTCCTTTCAGTCACTATCTGTTAGATAGCAATCACCAGTGATCTTCAGTTCTTTTTTCCTCTCTTCAAGCAACTCCCAGGGATCTGGGCAGTTGCTCTTTCAGGAGAGCCCTGCAATGTTGGGAACAGCGTCACAGAGCTCTGTGCAGGCAAGCTGGGCAGCGTCTGCAGACCTCCCCCACGCCTGCAGTTTGGAGGGATCGTAAACACGATCGGCAAACTGATAAGAGCACAAGCCAGCTGATCGTGTAGCTGGTTGCTGTGCCCTTGCTGACTTCTCTCGGGGCTCTGTATAGCCTAAAGAGTGATTCTTCAATCTTGGAGCCTGTTTTCTTGTAGTTAGTGGCCATCTTGGATCAAGCCTTCCACCACAAGGTGAGTGGCCATTTTGTAAGCCCGGGGGCCATTTATACCCTAAGAGGCTTAATAGAAAAATTTCTAAACAGCTTCTTTCCAACGCAAGAGCCTTTATTTTTCAAATGGAGCAAGATAAGGCTCTGGCAGAGCTTTCCCCCCCAGTGGAACAGTCTCTTAAGCCCAAAAGACGTAGGCGACTCACCCAATCAGTCCAGAGGGAGGTGGCTGCTAAAATCAAAGCTAAGGCTCTCACCCCTAAGAAGGCAAATCAGGCTGAATTGAAGCAAACATGCAGCACTAGAGAGGCAGTTCAACAGAACTATTCAACAGAAGGGAGTGCAACTACAACATGTTTCAGGTGATACTCGTGGGCCCCAACCAAACCCTCCCAGGGGAGGAGAAGTTATCTATGAGCCTTTCCATCCACTATCCTGGTCTCCTGAGGCTCTTGCTGTACAGTCAGATCCTCAGGATTTAAGCAGATCAGGGCCTAATTTCCAACAGGCTTCTGTGCCCTATGCTCCTCCCCTCCCTCCAGGCCTCGAACCTCTCCACAATCTTGGCCTAAAGCCACTCCCACAGCAGCAGGCCTTCGGCCTTCTGCTTCTACCTTTGAACACAGACCAAAGGATATCCAAGATATAGTCTCATCAGCCATTAGGCAGGGATTGGCTGAAGGCTTCAAGCAAATTCTTCAACCTCTGGAATGGGTTCAGGCCCTTCTCCCTTCTCAATCTATAAGTTCCTTGCCTCATCATCCTGATTTACACAGGCCTCAGGACCTCAGGGTCTTTTCTTCTCTACCAGAATGGGGGAGCTTGATGAGGAAAGAAGGCCTTCACCATCTGAACACAGTTACTCCTCCAATTCAGAGTATGAAGAGGTGAGATTTTTGTCCAAAATCTTTCAGAGGAAGAGGATTATCTCCCAAAGCAGACATCCTCTGCATTGGTCTTCAAACCTACTCTCTTCAGACCATTACTCAGCAAGGCCTTGATCACTGCCAAACTGTTGCCAGAGGAAGTGGCTCCCAAGCCACAAGGAAATCCCTCTAGCCAAGGGGATTCACTCTTCTTCAAGCTTGTAGTGCATGCAGAGGTTTTGCCTTCTCCCATTTTGTTCCTGGACATGGTCAAGGAACAGTGCGCTTCTCCTTTGGCAGGTCCTCGCCCATCTTCTCTGGATAAGTGTTTCTACAATGTCAGCGCAGCTCTGGACAATGCCCTGGCTGTGCCTTCTGTTGACATTCTGGTTCTGGCCTCGTTCTCATCTTCTGGCACTCCCACGGAGCCAGAAGATATCCTGAAACCAGATGATAAATGCTCCGAAAAGACCCTCAAGCGCAATCACCAGACCGTTGCTTGGGCTGTTTGGGCTTCAACAGCAGCATCCTTTTTCACGGGGACATCCATACGGTGGCTGCACCAACTCCAGAACAGATTACTTGCTTCTGACCTTCGGTCTCACCAAGACCTTAATAAGATTATTGCAGCGGTGGAATTCATTGCGGATGCCCCTCTCAATTCCGCCAAATTTGCATCCAAGGCCATGGCATCTTCTGTAGCAGCAAGAAGACTTTTATGGCTCCGAAATTGGCAGGCAGAGTCATGCTGAAAATGGAAGCTGGCTTCAGTTCCATTCGCAGGCGATAAGCTTTTTGGCGATGCTCTGGAACCTTATCTCAACGAAACCAGAGATAAACGTAAAATTATCTCTTCCTCTGGGAAGAAAGCTGACTATCGCCCTGCTCCTTATCGCCCTCCTGTCTTTCGAGCAGAGACCTCATCTCGCTTCCCCCGCTCTCAGAGGCGATACTCCCAACACCAAGACCAACGTGCGGAAGCATCTAGCAGACAACAACCTTCCACTGGTAAATGGCCTTTTTTGGGGGGGGGTCGTTCCTTCTGTTGCTCTTAGTAAACCCTCGTTCTCCCCACCCATCAGAGGTTACCCAGCCTTCTTTGCCTCCAAATGGGAGGAGTCAACAACAGATGCCTGGATGCTCAGCACTATTAGGTCAGGGTTACAATTGGACTTCCTAATTCCAACCCCCCTAAAATTTTTTGATCTGTCCTGTGTCTTGGGACATTTCCAGGCAAGCCCTCATGAATCAGGCCATTCAGCACCTTCTTGAAACCAGGGCTATTCAACCTGTTCCCCCGTCTCAATGGGGACATGGGCTTTACTCTCGCCTTTTCATCATTCCCAAAGCCTCAGTGTGGTGGCTAGCCATCCTGATCTAAAATTTCTCAACCAATTTGTAAAATAAAGGCGATTTAAAATGCAGACTCTGCATTCTATTTTAGAGAGCATTCGGGAGGGCGTCCTCCTCTCTTCCACTGATCTCACTGTGGCTTACCTCCACATCTCAATTTAGCCTCATCCAGTTTCTCCGTTTCTGTTATCAGAATACCCATGACCAGTATCGAGCACTTCGCTTCGGCCTCTCATCGGCTTCAAGGGTCTTCACAAAGGTTCTGACAGCATTGGTGGCATCTTTGCGTTCTATGCCAGTGTGGCTCCAATGCTACTTGGATGACATTTTGATTCTTTCCTCTTCCATCTTTGCGGCCCATCGGGATCTGCAAATTACCCTGTCATGTCTCCAGAGCCACGGATTTTCCATCAACACCAAAAAGAGCCAGCTCTCTCCCACAACCAAATTGCAACACTTGGGAGCAGTCATTGATACCATGTCGTGCCAGGTTTTCCTGTTCCCAGATCGTGGAAAGAACCTTGCAGAGATCATCAGCCAGATCCAGCAACATCAAATTGTCCCCCTGTCGCTGCTGTCCAAACATCTGGGGAAGATGGTTTCCTGTATTGGCATCGTCCCGTGGGCTCGCCTCTGCTCCCGACCACTCCAATGGTTCCTGCTTCCCTACCAACAAGCAGGAACCAGCCACTCATCCATCAATGTCCCACTCCTGCCACAAATCCGGAGATCTCTCAATTGGTGGCATTCCCCATCTATCTGGAGAGGTCTCCTGTTCAGGGACCCAGACAGGCTAGTGATACCCACTGGTGCCATCCTCCTGGGTTGGGGTTCCCATATGCAGGGCCAGATAGCTCAGGGCATTTGGTCCAGATTGGAACAGACCCTCCCCATAAATTGGCTATTGCTCAGAGCTATTTCCTGACTCTGAAGGTAGTTTTCGTTGTTGCCATCACTTCTGCCAGGAGGGTTTCCGAGCTTGCTGCTCTTTCCATCAGACAGGACCTTGTTCCTTTCACGATGATAGGGTTTTGTTCTTCGTCTGGACCTCTCATTTATTCCGAAGGTTAACACGTGGTTTCACAGGTCCCAGGACATTGTTTGCCTGACTTCTGTCCTCTCCCACACAATGACATGTGCAGTGGCACATGCTAGATGTAAGAAGGGCTCTTAGAATATACATTAAGCACACTTCCTCCTTCAGGAAGTTGGAAGCCATGTTTGTTTCCTTCTTCCCTTCTCACTTGGGGCACAAGGCTTCTTCTCCTACTGTTAGCAGGTGGGTCAGGTCTTGCATTGAGCAGGACTACAAAGCTGTGGCCCTTTTGGTTCCCCAAGGTCTGACAGCGCACTCTACCAGAAGCGCGGCCACTTCTGCTGCCTGGAAGACCCAAGCATGCTTGGAGGAGATTTGTCGTGCGGCCAGGTGGACATCCCCATCTCCTTTCATCAGACACTACCGTCTGGATGCTTTTGCCTCAGCGACTGCAGCCTTTGGCAGACGGGTGCTTCAACGAGTGGTTGCACAGTCAGTGTGATGAGCCAGATGAGGACCCACCCGTGGATGTGCAAGCTTTGGTATGTCCCATCCTGGGCTTTCGATGCAACATGGAGGAGAATGGGCATTGGTAGAAGTTACCATGAATGCCTTTTCTATCTATGCTGCGAGAGAGCCCAGCCCCTCCCTTGATTCATCCGGAGAATATAAGACATATTTATGTATTTATTTTGGGCTTTCAGAGACACCTTTCAGTCTGTCAAGTATCTTTGCCAAAGCTGGGGTCTCTCCCGGGGGCTGGCTTTTATATCTTAGTACAGACTCAGCTATTACATCATAGGAAGGAGTCAATCCATCCTGGGCTCTCTCGCAGCATAGATAGAAAGAGCGTTCACGGTAACTTCTACCAATGCCCATTCTGAAATACTGAGGGGCATGGGGAGAATTAGTTGAAAATGTTAGCAGTAAAAATCATACTGCTGTGAGTTTTGGAGATCCAAAATATAATTCATTCTGTCTCAGCATGAGTTTATGTCTTCTAATTAGTACAACCATTTTATGGAAAGCACATGCTATGAAAGTTTGTTATCTCAACAAAGACCAAAGGACATGTAGTAATTGATAGAATAAGAGGTCTGTTTTGAAGAAACATAGGCTTCTAACCTAAATGGTAAGTAGTCAGGATAGAATGAAATAGAAATATATGTAATTGTGGAGGTATTTATAAGTTATATCCATTATGTATTGAATATGGATAGTTTTGGGGGGTAAAACACCCCCCCACAATTAATTATATATAAGTGAAGCACTCTTCTTTAAAAGTGAATAACAACATTAAAAGCTCTAAAAGCTTCTATTCTGTTTTTTTGTAAAGTAGAATATTATGATATTCAAATGCTAATCATATCACTTAGCAGATGACCGAAAATCAGGATATTTCAAATAGAGACATAAATTATGAATTGTAAACAGTGCATAGGGGATAGGTTATACCTCTGCCTCATTTATAGGGAACTTTCTCCTCAGAAAATTATATGACTTCATTAAGTTTTAAAACTCCTTTAAAATGTTTTATTAAGATCTTTTGACAAATGTCTCTAAAAATTAACAAAATACATAATTGAATTAAAAATTTCATCTGGAACTTAGAGCACATTCACATTTTCACAAGTTATACTGTTCAGTTACCTTGTAATAAAGATACTTCTCTAATATTTCTCTCCTAATTTATAAGTACATTGGTTTTGCTTTTTAAAACCTAAAAAAAAGAGACAAAAACAAAAAAGCTCAAACATTTACATGATCAATGTTTCTTGCTTGAGGGATAAAGTTTGCTCTTCCATGGACAAGTGAGAACATATTGATCATTTTATTCTATTTGCTATTTCTAAATTCAATATACCTCTTGAATCAATAAACGAGATCGAGAGCATATTCCTTTTTGTATGTGCCTGCTTGTAGCTTGTTCTCAAGATTCAAGATACATTTTTGATTAATCACAAATGCTCTGAGGTCATGAAGAGCAAATGTGTTTGTGGAGTGTCAGCTGATGCTGTCAGATAAATGTCTTAAGCTTAGCCAGGGTTCATGCCCCAGCTTTAGGCTGTGCCAAATGTCTCCCCTTGTTGAGGAAGATAACAGCTACACTGGAGGCGACTGAGCTGTTTGTTCACTGAAAAGACTGACCTTGCCATATGGGGCTACAATCAGGTGAAAGAAATAGTGTATATGCTTTAATGGAAACTTTTAAGACAAACTTTAGCCACCATAATTAAATAAATTCTTAATGCAGATGGATTCATTATTTCCCATTATTAGTATTAACTATTTTAACTTCATTTCGCACTTTCAATTTTAAAATCTATTTTATAAACTCACTTCTGTTCCCCTCTATATCAGTGTTATTTTAATGTTGACCTTACAGTGAAAACATACACAGAATATTTAAGAAATATTGGAGAATGTTTTTATTATTTTCATGATCAGGGATTAGTGTAATCTTGCTTCAAACATGAATGAACTCTCAATAGTGTATTCCTCACTTTTTCTAACTTTTGAAGACACGCTTAATGAGTTTTTCCTCATCTATGACAATTTGTTTTCTATTCCTAGACAAGACATAAATAAGAAATAGGAAGACCCAGTTTGTCTGTTAACTCCTGGAGAACCTTTGTATCAAGACTATCTGTTTTGTAATGCGATGGCAAATTTCTGTATCATGTAGTGATGCATAAATAAATGAAAGCTCATTGGACTACTTGAGGACTTTGATGTAAAAACAGTTAACATTAGTGGCTTCATCTTATTATGTTTTGTTCTCTGTTTCAAATACAATGATCTACTTTTTTGTCTCTTAAAATGCTCAAACTGTCATGGGTAAATATTATTTAAATATTTTATGCCAAACAGGAAAGCCTTTAAAGAAACTGTTGTATATTCCCTATCCCCAAATCCACCTCTGAGTGAGATGAATCTTTTCTTGAACAGTCATTTTAAAAACTGTTTTTAAAAGCTTCAATTGTTCAAGACCTGTAAAGTTATATATCTATATAACTTTATATACCTGTGAAATATAAAATGTTCTACCTCAAATCATATATTTACAGGTATTTGATTCTTTAGCATTTTGTTCACATAAATGCCAACACATAGGAAAAGCGTAATTTGGTATCATAAGAAAGCCTGTTAACAAGGGGATTCTAATATTCTTCCCAATAATTTGTTTTCAGTCAACATCTAAATCAGAGGTGGTATTCAGCAGGTTCTGACCAGTTCTGGAGAACTGGTAGCGGAAATTTTGAGTAGTTTGGAGAACCAGCATATACCACCTCTGACCGGCCCCGCCCACATCTATTCTCTGCCTCCTGAGTCCCAGTTGATCGGCTGGTCTTCTTTTGCTGCCCTTTATAGGAGAATGGAGCTGGACAGCAGGTTAGTGGGGTGGGGAGGGAATGAGATTTTGCAGTAACTTTCCCCATGGGTGGAAATGGAGATTTTACAGTATCTTTCCCCTGCCATGCCCATCAAGCCACATCATGCCCACTAATCCATGCCCACAGAACCAGTAGTAAAAAAATTTGAATCCCACCACTGCATCTAAATCAAACTGAATGCAAGTATTTTATACTTTAAATTAATTTAAATTGGGTCTCCAGTAGTTTTTACTGCAAGACACATTTTTACCTTACAAAAAGCACAATTTAGTACATATTTAGTACTTTTCCACAATGTATGGTGATTTTCCTATTTTGAAGTTTCTTAATAGCTAGTCTGCTTAGAAGTAGGATGAGGTGTAGATATTTGAATTTGTACTTGAGCGATTCTAACTATTAATACAAGCAGAACAGACCCCAAAAGACTGAAAAGCAAGCATATGCTACAAGCTGAAATGATGCAAATTACTGAAACATGAGCTTATTAATTTCCAACTTATATATTTAGAACATATGATCATGGACCTATTCCTTACTGCATCTTTTAATTCTTACTAAAATGAGAAATATTCTCTAACTGGCACCTCTCACCATCAGGATCATTCTGTCCAAACCATGCAATCATATATTTCATCTTCAACAACAGTCTTGTGGTGTTATTGTTACTCATAGTCATGCATGACTTCTGCTTGTTGTATTATTTTTTCCCCTAGGACAGCTGCCAACTACAGTTGACCCTGCTGCCTTTTTCAGCTCCAGTACATCTTATAAAATAGTGTTGTCGTGCTGGAAATATATTTGAGGCAATAATGATGACCATAGCTCACCAATCTCTAAGGGAGATTCTGTGTGGGGTGAAGAATACCTTTTTAGTCTGATTGAGTGGTAATATCCCAAATACTATTTTATATCCCTCGTGTAATGTTGTCATTATAATCACATTCAAAGGATCTCTTAATATGATTATTCCAAAATTGGATATCTCAATGTTTAAATTACAGCATGTATCTATCCAGTTACATTATGATCTTTTTCTCATTCAGTTTTGCTTTTGTTTTTCTTAGTTTTGCTGTACATTATACATTTCACAGACAAAAGGCAGGATAAATCAGTGATATTACAACTGAAGAATGATTATTAAACTGAAATAGAGTAAAACTCATCAGCGATATAGTCAAGTTGGAGAGAAATAATAAAATATTGGTGTTTACAAATATAATTTTCAAGATTATGAGAAGGTAAAAATAGAATTTTTCACTTAAATATCCATCAAAATAAGTTACAAGAGACATCTGGTTGACTCCGCAGAAGCACAAGGGAACTATATGAGCTATTAACCTGAGACTTTAGTTCACACACAGCATTTTTTCTGTGAAACAAAAAAAAACCCAAAACATTTCTTTACTCAAAAGCAAGAACAAAGATAAAAAGATAAATTTACCTAATAAGTGAATTTTAATTTATTTAATGCATATTATAGAGATATTTCTTTCTAAAGTGAATTAAATATAATAAATTGTTCCTAATAATTTGGTCTTGGGGTGCTTTAAAAGTATTAAAACGGCTAGTGTCAACTATTGGATAACCTAAAACCACCAACATATAAGAGAAAATGTCTTTAGATTATTTCAACAGCCATGATATTTTCTTGTCATGGAAACACCATTGTACTATCCTGATTAGTTAAACCCCCTTAAGTAGATAATTGATTGAAATAAAATATGATTATGTAATTATGAATCATAGTAATTTATTTATGAGTGAACAAATAAAAACAAAATAGAAAGGTAAAACCTTTATTTTTGTGCTTTTTCTTCCTTTCCAGGTTATTAAAGCTGAAGAAGAATTATCATAATTTAACAATAAAATACAACATTCAGTGATAATGGGATGTCAAATCTGCTACGGAAAACTAGCAAAATGTTAGTTTCATCCCATAGTGTGACTATGAATGCAGATATTGCTTGAACAAGTACAGAATAGCCCACTTTTCTATTTTTCTTTTAACCTTGTGTACAAACTACTAACTTACTACTAAATTCAGTAATGCAGGTAATCCTATTTTGCTTTTTTTTGGGGGGGGGGGTTGTTTATTTTTCCAAAACTCATAAGATCAAACAGTTTGATTACCTTAAGTCTTTTATTCTGAGATAAGGCAGCAGGACCTGATTTATGCTGAGCTCCCAGATAAAGGAGTTTTGTCTCCTTCAATGGACCTACCCGTATTCAATCCCTCATTCAATTATATTTTGAAAAATAATTCACTGATTTCTCAGACTGACCATTTAAAATTGCAGGTGCTAGCAGTTTGGTTGATCCTGTAACTGTGCCAGGAAGTAGACTGAAGTCATTAGGATTCTGATCCAGAGAGACTTTCTTAAGTTAATATTAGAGTTAAAGTGCTTGTCTCACAGCTTAAATATAATGTGTAGTCTGGTCTACGAATAAATTTTACTTTGTCATTGTTTAAACCTAGACAGCTAATCCAGAACAGTTTTTCAATGATAGATAAAAACGAAGTTTGTTAGTGTGCCCTTAAAACTACCTTTAAATAGCCTTTGGATCAGAGACTAATGCAGATGAAAGCAAAAAGAGTGGAAAGGAAGGAGATTCCAAGGTGTGATTGATTTTGACAATGAAGCCAGCTTTGATCCAATTCTAAATAGGGATATAGGATTCCTTCCTATCACATACACAGATACACAACTCATTACACCACAAGGTAAAATAGAGATTATTAAAACAATGGTTCAAATAAGAGTATAGTTTAATATTTTTACTGTAAAGCTATGAACTATGAGATTCAGGCCAACTCTGGCTGGCATTTTAGAAAGGAAGTGTGAGAACTTTTTTTTCATGCTCTTAGTTTACATATAGCCAAAATCACATCTCTAATTAACAAGTAAGAATGTCTTCATACTTGGATAAATTCAGATACAATAATGTATGCATGTCATACATGTCACTTGCTTTCTGTCATTATCTTTTCAGATGAGGAAGGATGACAGGAGGAAGAAGGTAATTGAGATATATGACAAAAGGGTGAAACAGGTAGAGGAAGGAACCAGGATAAATAGAGGGTGAGCATAAATGCAGCAAAGAATTGTAAACAGACAGGAAGAAGTAGAAGAAGAAGTGACATTTGAAAAGAGATAGAGAAAAAACAACAGAAGGAAGACCAAGTATGAGCTATGTAGGACACAACATAAGATCTAGAGAAGCAGAGGGCAGCAAGCAGCAGGGGAGTGGGATATGGCAAGGAGAACAAATAAAGGAGGGAATTAAATGGAATCAAAGTAGAGTGTAAGAAAAATAACCAGAAATGCAATAACAGGAAAAGAGCAGCAAGATGTTTATTAATTAATTCAAATTGTATTATTGTAAATGTTTTTTTAAAAAACCCAAAGTACATCTTTAAACATGAATAGCCTCTGGATGTTAAGAATTTCCCCACATAATATTAAAGATCAAATTGCCTTGCTGATATGATCCGTTTAAGCATATTATATAATGTAAGGGATTAGAATAGAAAACAAGTCACCAAACTGCTCAGTGCAGAACTATTACTGACCAACCAGCTTCTGCATACTGTATATTTTTGAGATATGCCACAACAGCAGTGGTATTTCTATGTAGCTTGAATAATTAGCTGTTCACTGAAGATAATAGACAGCACAAAGATAAACTTTGTTTATTCTACAGGATAAGAAAACTTTCAAAAGCAAAACCTTTTAGACATGTGGAATCCATAAAGAACACTCAGTTTAGTTATTATTTTGTCCTGCATAAGTGTCACACAACATATATAAGGCCTCGTACTGGGCATCCTAGAAGATAATTGAGAAAGATAATTAAACTTTGACTTTAAACTTTGAACTATTTAAGTGCAATTATACAAATTATGAAATATGCTAATTTGTTAGTATTTTTATTAATAATACAATAGCCAATTCAGTGTAATATTTAAGGCACAAGGTTAGAAAGCAGGAGATTATGCATTCTAATCCTGCTTTAGGCATGAAAGCCAAATGGGTGGCTTCAATTCTGCACTGAGCAGTTTAGTTAGATGATTTCTCTTCTAATCTCAGCCCAACTCACCTCAACAGGGTTATTGTGCAGAAAATAGGAGAAGGAAAGAATATTAGATATGTTGGCCTCTTTGAGTTACTTGTAAAAATAATAAAGGTGAGATTTTTTAAAATCTCAAATAAATAATATAACTCTACATCACTGAAACAGAAGTATCCATTCACATTTTTAAAAGCTCAGAATCACCTTCTATCTCTAGAAGACCAAAAGCTTATTCACCCCTGAATGATATTAGCATAGTCATCTGCAATCCTTTTGGAAGTTAAAGTCTTTATGAGTTGTTTTCTTACAGGGACTTTAAATAATGTAGTATTCATTTCTTAGTGTAGTGATATACATTCTGGATTCCATCTAGAACTTTCTACTGTAGATGTTGAATTAATAGAATTGGCAGTAATTGAATTGATGTTCACAGAGATACCATTTTTGGGAGGTGCTCATTTTAACAGAAGAAAAGTCAAGCAACAATAAAATCAAATTACTGTAATGTGTATTTTGTTATCACATAAAAGTATTTAAGGGATGGAGCCACTGCTTGTCATTGTTCTTGGGACTTACCTCTTTTTGAATGTATATTACAAAACACAGCCTTTGCTTTATTACTTTTGTTTACTTTGCTATTTAAAAATATTTATATTATAATCTTCCATTCCCCTATTGATATATGGCAGTGGAATAAAAATAAATTAAGTTAGAGTTATGGTAGGGTATTTTTTAGAGCAAGGCTGCGCAATCTTTTGATGAATGGAAAGCAGATGAAACTGTATTAATGCTGTCTGTAGTTCTTTGACATTATATAAGTATGGAATTTTTAAGATTCCGAAATACTCATTGGGACAATATTTATTTATAGAATGATTTGATTCTATAGCTGCTCATCTCAACAAGTGACTCTGTATTCAATGACAGTATTATTTATTTATCCACCTATCCATCCATCGATAAATAGCAACACATGGAGAAACTCAGACCACTGAAACAGCTCTTGAGATTTTATTGATCAGATTTACTTGGAATGTAGAGAATATATAATTCTATATATAATAATTCACATAATATAATATTAATTCACATAATATAGATACATCACCTGTGTATTATCTTTATAAATAAATAAGTCAAGCCAGTAAACATGCCTAAAACTTCTTTCTCCAAATGGGATAAAAATAAAGTTAAATAAATAAATAACAAATAAAACAGTTGCCCCATTGCTTTATCTTAAAACAGGGGTGTCACCTAATCACGGCGACAAACTCATCTAGTCACGGCATTGTCACGTGATGTATCGTGATGTTTTCTCCCTTTGCTAAACCGGGCATGAGCGTGGTCAGTGTGTGATCCATCCGGCCTACGGGCCACAAGTTTGACAACCCTGTCCCAAAACAATATGTTTGCAGACAATAATCTCTCTCACACACAAAAAAAATATGAACTTATACATATAACCATTGTTGCTAGTAGAGGGCTGTCAGACGATCTATATCCTATAGTAAAAATGTGTTTCTTATTGGTTATTAGCTAGTTGGTGGGCACAATTGAATTGATTCCTAAAACATAGAAATCAAGCAGTATGCAACAAATATTTTCAGATATTGTACCATATAAGAAGGAGAGGACTCAATTGCATACATAGGATTCCTGATTCAATACTTGTCAATTTCCATATAAGACTGAAAAAAGTCTGAATAATCACTCTCAGTCAAAACTTAATATGGAATATGAATTTACCATAATATGGTAAATTATACTGGTATAATTTAGTGTAAGATACATTCCTTTGCTCTTACAGCCTCAATATTTATAATAAATAGAATCAGAAACATAAAATAAACAATCATAAACCCATCAAAGGTTGATACAATAATTCAAGAATAGCAGTAGTAAGACCAATACAATAAAAAGTTCATATATTATTAATATAAATCTTTAAAAGTATTTTATTATAGGGAATAACATTTAATGTGTTCCACCATATAATGGGCTTATTGTGGAAGAATAGCATTGATCTATGATACCCAAAAGCAATAATAGCATCTTTAAGTTTATCTCTATGGCTTAATTTCTGATTAATTACTCAAAGTCTTAGTTCAGATATTATGTTGAGACTTTAATAGAAACTCCGAGGGCTTTTCCCTTTCTAAATATATTTGGTGGAGGTTACAGTTTAATTCAGTACTTTTATTTTTTAAAAAAAATCTTCGGCTTTGAAAATATTTCTAATATGACATCCAGTAATCTATAGTTATCAGAAACATGTTATCCTATCTCAGTTTAGTTTTTATTTCCCAAGTCAATTTTTTCAACTGAAATCCTTTTCAGACAACAGAAAAATTCTTAGAATGGTTAAAAATCTACTGAAACTTAAAGAAATGTATTTTTATGATGCAAAATATATAAATGTAGATTTCCATTGAGCTTGATGAAGAGTCAAATTATTTTCAGAGCCCATTATGAAGCTTGCTTTCTCTAGATTTTGAAAAGGTGGGAAAGCGGGTTAGGTCCCTGTACTCTCCTATTTTAATGGATTAAATCACTCATTGTTTTTTTAATGCAAACTTTAGAAACAGTTTTAGAATTGGAAGATCAGTTGTTTATAAAGGAAAAAAAGTTTCATGTAACATTTGATCCAATTTAGGTGCCCTAATCATATACATGCTTCAAAATATGAATTTTTATGAATCTCCTAAGTAATGGCTTTGGTACCATTGTACCAACAATTCAACTGTAAGTGGACAGTGGCATTAATCAAAGGGTTGACTGCCAATGTACTTTGGATCAATCTGGAAACAGAGATGAAAAATTCAACAGTCTGGGAATCTCATACATAAATCATTAATAGTGTCAATACAAATTAGCTCAAAACTTACTAAAATGTACATCAATACTTACTAAAAATGTACATCAATAATTTTCTTTGATTCAATGTTAACTCCTGCTTTTTTCTTGACAGGGTTTTTCAAAAGTAATTTGCTATTGTCTCTTCCCTAGTACTGAAAGAGAGTGACTGGGTGGGTCTGCCCATTCAGCTGGCTTTATGCCTAAGACTTGAGTAGAACTCACGGATTTCCAGTTTTTTCTCTGGTGCCTTAACCACTTTATTCCAGAGTATTCGACTAGAATCCACCCAGCAATCTGTCTCTGATTTGTGTCAGTTTCATGAATATTCACTAATAAGTCCATTGTGATCCATTCCTGTGTCAATTTAAATTTAAACAAAATAGTCTGTATGAAATTAATGCACATTCTTTTTCTTACAATATATGTCATATATGCATTTTACTACATTACTATCTGAAATATTGATCATAACATAGGAAAGTATAAAATCTTATCAGCAGTTCAATTCCAGAATAATTTCATAATAGGAAAGAATAGTTTTACATTTGTCATCTAGATCAGAGCTGTCAAACTCCTGGCCACACTCACGCCCGGTTTAGCGTAAGGGAAAAAAGTCCCGATAACATCACGTGATACCCCATGATGATGTGAGTTTGAAACCCCTGATCTAGATGTAATTCCTCATCATTAAAGCTGCTGATTTTTAAGTGGTGTACTGTGGTTTATATTACAAAGGGCTAGGATTAGGATCAAAAAACTAACAGTAAAGCTTCTCCTCCTCCTCGTCCTCCTCCTCGTCCTCCTCCTCCTCCTTCTTCTTCTTCTTTCTTTATTCTTGTCCCAGGATCCACTTTTCAGATCATCGAACACACTTTGCACAGTCAGCTGTGTCTCCAAGGTGCAGGTCCTTGGCTTGCTTATCTTTGTTGATGGTGTTTCTGTTTTGGACACCTGCGAGATCGCTGACCATTGATTTCTAAAGTGAAGCAACTTAATTCAGTTTATACAGTATTTATTACATTTGGCATATTTTTTGAACTTTACAGGTTGTAAAATACCCATTATAGACAGAAAGTTATTTTTAATATGTCCATTCAATTTTAAGAAGTAGCACACTCTCTTATTACTTGCCTCTACAATCATCTCTACAAACATCTCTACAAACATCTACAAGCAACATTCATTCATAAATGCATGCATACATAATATATTTTTCTTCTTAGTTTTCTTGTTTCATTTTAATAACAATAGCTATTTAACTGTGAACTTTTAATGAAAAACTAATATTCCAAATAACCAATTAAAAAAGACTAAACCATGCTTTTTTTGAATTTTTATTTTATTCTGGAGACCCTCTGAAGAAATCCTCCATTTTCTTTACAAGGTTTTTCAGAAGTGGTTTCCTATTGCCTCCTTTCTAGGGCTGAGAGAAAGTGACTGGCCTAAGGTCACCCAGCTGGCTTTGTGCCAAAGGCGGGACTAGAATTTAGTGTCTTCTAGTTTCTACTTTGATACTTTAACCAGTATATTAACCAGTTCAAAGTAATCACTTCCCAGATAAATTGGAAGTGCTGATAATAATTGTTAGTTATCAAGGATTGTATAGTTTACATATTCTTTAAAGATATCCATTCAGGTATCTTGTATAATCTGACAGAACTGTATTTTCATTTTGATTTGTAAGATAACTGTAATCCCTGAATTGTTAGTTATCAAAGATTGCATTATTTACATATTTTTAAAGATACCCATTCAGGTATCTTGTATAATCTTCTGATAGGACTGTATCTTTATTTTGGTTTGTAAGATATTATCTATTTGGAATAAGATAAAGACCTATTGTTACCCTCAGTCCTATTTTGAGGTAAATATTCTTGCAGTCCTTTGTGGCTGCCATTTTTATCAGGCGTTCAGAACACTCTCACTGCCTTTTTCGAACATATCAATGTTTCACTTGTATGATTTCTGGTGAGACAAGCTTAGACTTGGCTGCTTTTCTTTCAGTAACAGAGAAAAGAAATGTCTCCGGTGCCTAGTCTGTAAAGAAAGTTCATTCATGTGTAAATTATCAGTTGGCCTTTATTTGCTTGGCCTGTGGAGAGTACACATGCAGATAAAAGATGTGGTGGGTCAGGGTTTAGTACGTGCAGTTTTCTCCAGTTGTCAGAGATTATCAGACAGTCTGGGATGTTTTATTGCCATTAATTTGCAGTTTACAGAATTAAATAAAACTTAGCAAGTAGAATGCTTTTGAGACATATGAATATAATATACATCGTGAGTGGAGACACACAAACACACACACACACACACACACACACATATCTATGATGTGTATTATCAATAATGCTCTTTCTTACAAGTAAGTCATATAAAAATTATATATATTTGATTCTTTTTGCTAAATTAGAATATTATATTTTTCATTCAAAAGCTGCAATATGAAACCATTTTTGCATCCTTATCAATAATAAGCAAATATCTTGTATATCAATTTTCACTGCAATATTTTAAAGAGTTCTTTATGTACAGTTATCAGTTGAATTGTTGAAATGTTCAGCTGATTTAAATAGGCAGAGCTGTTTTTCTATCAGTTAAGGTATTTATTTTATAATAACCTTTTTAGCGATAGTGGTACAGACATAAGAGCTAGGTGGCAGCTGCAATCTATACAGAAGCAGTAGAAAAGGTTGTTTGATCTGTAAGATCTTTGGTCTAAGTAATAGATTTGGTTGCCTTTTATTGAAACATAATCAAGAATCATTAAAGCCTATTAGCAGCTGTGTTGTAAGTACACGTTATAACACAATTTTCATAGTCTCAGTTATCCTCACTAAAGTAAAGTTATTAAGCGACAACTGTCTCTTAGTTACAGAAGGTTGATCATAAATGAGGTAGGATGCTAAGCCAGTGAAATGGAAATTTCAACTCCCTGTAGGATTTGATCCATCAGGTCAGCTTCAATTTAGACTTTTGGGACCACTTCTTCCATTGAGATGCTGATACCCAGGGTCATAGCTGAAAAGAATATTATTAACAGATTTGCATATATTTGTAATATAAGCATAAAACTTTTTTCTTACCCAGACCAATACAATTAAATCTATACACAGGATTCCTTTTGCTTTTCCTGACATGTTTGTTCTTATTTTTACGAATAATAACTATTACTGATATGCAATTATATAGCTACTTTTTGGCTTACTTTTTTTTAAAATTATTTCTTGAATTTATTTTAACTTAACAGTTTTAAATGTGTTTTATTCCCATGACATTTTATTGGGTTATTTTAGAAATCTAAGCTGTTTCTTTTGCGAAAATCACAAAATATTTAATGCATTGATAAATTTCTGTTTTTCCTCATTATTAATTTCACAAAACAGCTTAGTGTAGTTCTGAAGACAAAAAGGGGCACATATAAGAGGTGAACAAGGGAAAGCTGGAATTCTGGAATTATCTTCCATTGGGATCTGGAAGGAAGAGGCAGGTGGGACTGTTTTAATAATAATGAGCAATATTCAGAAGAATGATAACAGCTTCCCAGTCAGCAAATTGTTTCAAGCAAGCTCTTTTTACATAGGAATGTTTATTTCAGCACATACATAAGAAAAGATATTCCCTACAACCTCTCCAAGTGGAAGGATTTTTGTTTGTTTAAAAAATGCAGGCAGGCCTCCAAGAGAAACAAGAAGGAAAACCAGGCTATGTGAGTAAGGAATAGTGTTCTGAAACATCTGGGAAAAGATTACATTCTACCAGAAATTACAAAAGGTCTATGGAAAAGATAAAGAGATGGCACATATCAAGTAATCCTGGGAAACTTGTATACATTTAACTAAAAATGTTGCATTCAGTTAACTTTATTTTGGCTATGGATGTGTTTCTAACCAAATGTATTTTCTGCAGTCTTTACAGACTCTGAAAGCTACATAATTTTATCTTTTTGTGCAACTTGGAATCTCTGCATTTTCATTTCTCCTATCTATATTCTACAAAAAGTCTCATGAGTTTAACCTTTAATTGGGCAAAACAGAGATAGGACAAAACCTTTTCAACAAAATAGGCTAAAAATGCATTAAAAAATCTGTGACCCATGACTCCCGTGGAGTTGCAATTTGGCAAATTTTATAAAACATTTTATGAATAAAAATTGTGATCAAATATTTGAGGACATAATTCAAAATATCATAAAACATTTCCTGTTGTTAGCTGCTGATGTTTGAATGTGTTCTACAGATCAACTTGAGCTACTTTCAAGGCAGATATATCTCAATATCTCCCTGAATTTTAAAGAATTTTTCCAGTGAAGGCAGTATGTTACAAACTCTATTATTGTTGTGAAGGCACTGAAGAATCTGGTAAGGTAATGTTTCTGATAAAAATGACCAAATTGAACACAGGTTATTTAATTTTTAATAAAACTTTATTTTATTTCTGTCGTATGAGATAGGCCTTTTCTCACAAAACGGGATCGATGGACTGATTTATTAGCCATGTGCCTCAGTGTTAACAGGAGTGGAAAATGGCTATATCATTTATTTTTTTCTTCTTTTTTACCTTTACTTGCCAATAATTCATGCAGTTTGCAGAGGTCCCATCTCTTTCACACTGGGTATTGACTAAAAACAATCCCAGATGAGGCATCCTTTTGAAAAATCATGCTGACAAGAATACCAAGTCATGAAGGGCTTCTGGTAGAACTTTGACTGTGATGGTGAAAATAAATGGAAGCTCCACCCCTTTTCCTCCTTCTCCTTTGGACCTGACCAGCTCGTCTTGTTTAATACTATCAGACCCAAATTGACCCATACAATATACAGCACTGGAATACTGGGTATAAATTAGAAGAAGGAAGAATCTAACTGATTTTTTTTTAAAAAAACTTCCCAAGACAGATCAATAGTAGTTCCAAATATCCAGATAAATGGTGGGTCTCTTTCATTGGATATGATCAAGGAGAGGCTAGCCAGCCATCTGCTGGGGATGCTTTATTTTGGATGAGGAAGTAAATGGCCACTTCCAACTCTGTGAGTCTGACTTTTGAAAGTTTATGTTGAAGAGGTTGGTTGTGAAGATTCCTATTTGATGGAAGATCTTTACCTCTTTTGAAAAGTCTCAATATAGAAAGCAAAGAGAGCAAAATTTTCAAACACAGAAAGGATGCTAACCAACCTTTTAAAAATACTATTTGAGGGCTCCAAAATATCAATTCCAGCAAAATCCTCCCTGTAGAATACAGATACTTATATTATTATGTACAATATAGATGCTAAAATTAGCACAAAATTCTAAATAAATGAAAGCATGAAAATTATCTCTGAATAATAATGTAATACTATAGATATTATTATACTGCATATATTGGTAATGTGAATTATTTTACAAACACCTACATTCTTGTTTCAAACTAGCTGTGACAACTTAATATCATTACATTAGCATACATTAAACTAGAAATATCTTATAAGGTATTCTGTTTGTAGCTGCTTCAGTGTGATATTTCACACTCCATTGTACCACTTGCCTCATCATGTAAATCCATATTTTACAAATCTCCAAATTAAAAAAAATGCAATGTAATTATGTATTGAAAAAGAGTATAAATCAATAAATATACAGCAAGGTCATCTTGATTCTGGATCAACCTTAGAATGTCAATAAAGGAGAAAATAATATAGTTGACAAAAAGTCAACAAAGTTGACAAAAATTCCCAGGTTCTGAATATTAGCATGTCAAAGAAAAGAAACCACAGGATTTGGAAAAGAAACAAATTTGTACTCACAAGGATAATCATTATTTTTCCCATTCTTTTTGTTGTTGTTGTTCTTTTGTTTCTATTTCTGGTTTATGTTTCTAAATTGGAATTGTTCTAAATTTTGGATATTGTATTCAAAAATTTTTTTTTAAAAAAATCACCCACTCTCATAGCTTCATTGGTCAAGGTTACTATGTTTTGTTTTTTTTACTCTGGGCCAGAAAGCAAGGTCCTTTTGATTAAAAACATATTAATAATGGTTTTGTTCATCTGAGTTAATCCAGAGTTCTGCTGGAAATAACTGGCTCACAAATTGAATATTAAAGCTATACCTTTTTTGGCGATATTAGTTGCTTGAGATTGCCTCAGAATAAACATGATCAATGCCATTATTCTAATTAATAATAATAATAATAATATTCCATCAATTTGCCTAATGTTCTTAATAACTATTTAAATAACTAGAGTTGCATATTTTGGGGGGAACTGAGAAATATTTCCTTTAGTTAATGTAACTATAAATACCATAATTGGCCAAAACTCTCTTTGAACACAATGTGACTTTACTTCTCATAAACACAACATAGCATAATGCTATTACTGGAATGCTAATTCAAATTACTCTTTTCAATTCTAATATTGAATTGAAACCATAGCAGCAGGAACATTATTTTATTACAGCCATTGATCTATCAAAATTCTAATATACCTTGAGATCTACTTCATATTTTTGGCAACTACAGTTTAAAAAGGTTTGTGTTGGATGGGTATCCATCAGAAACCATGCAAATGATACATTATTTCTGAATATGCATTGATTTAATTAAACGTGAAAAAGCTATAAGGTCTGTAGTTATGGATATATTAACACTGAAGCTTTCATAAATTTCTGTCAAGAATATATTAAACTTAGACCAAAGAATTGGAATCTCCGATAATGTACTAACAATGTCTTATGTCTTAAAAACATTAAAATGGTATTGATGACAATAAAGCTGATTCATCAAAAATTGCAAGAAATGTTTTAAACTTTTCAAAAATGTATTTGAAAGGATGGACATTGATTTTTTCCTTTGTGGAAGAAGTAAAAATTTAAAATGGACCTTTGAATTTCTTAAATAATATTTTGATGTACATTAATAAATGTATGGATAAATCTGTAAAGGTAAGAAATCTTCATGTAATGTTGAATTATGTTCCAAAGCTCTGGAATCTCTGTGTGAAAAACATGGTTTACTGTGCATTATAAAGGTTGGATAAGCTAAAAAAATAGCATTGAGAAATTGGAAATGTGATATTATTTTACATGTTAAGGGTTGGTGTTTGGAAAAGTATAATTTATCCATCTGGTAAAGACAGTATTTTTTCAATCAAAAAACTAATATTTTCTTCTTTGGCATATTTTAGTGTTTTACAATAGTATGTATCTAATTATATATTTGTTTGCCTTTTTTCTTATTTTTGTTTTTTATCCTTTTTGCCTTCATGGATCCCTTTACTTATATTCTGTACGCCTTAAAAAATTAATACCTATTTTTTGGTGAGGAGTTACTATAGTTCCTAAACTGTAACTAGACTCCAAAGAAATTAGCTCTCTCTATATATATCCATGAAGGCTTATATTTCTTGAATTTTTTTTGTTTGCTTGCTTGCTTCCTTCCTTCCTTTCTTAAATTTGCTGCAGCTGCCACACTTCAGTGGTGTCTGGGCAGTGTACAAAAAACAACAACAATAAAAACAAAAAATAAAACAGTGCAGAAGGTTAAGATTAAAACAAAATATAATATAGCATTAACTCTGATTATTTTATGTTGTCCTGGTAAATGAAAGCAAGTATATTTTCAAAACTTGTCATATGCCAAATTATAGGAAAAATATGTAAAATTCTATTGGGATATGAAAAGCCTATTTTATATTGCTATCTGAAGTAATTTTTAGGATCCTGATCAGTGGTGGGCTTCAACTTTTTTTTACTACTGGTTCTGTGGGCATGGCTTGGAGGGCGTGATGTGGCTTGGTGGGTGTGGCTTGGTGGGCGTGGCCACCAAGGGAAAGGATACTGCAAAATCTCCATTCCCACCCCTCTTCAAGAGGAAAGTTACTGCAAAATCCAATTCCCTCCCCACCCCGCTAACTTGCTTTCCTGCTCCGTTCTCCTGCACAGGGAAACCAAAGAAGACCCAGCCTAGCAGCTGGAACTGATGTGGGGAGGCAGAGAATAGATGTGGGCGGGGCCAGTCAGAGGTGGTATTTACTGGTTCTCCGAACCACCCAAAATTTCTGCAACCAGTTCTCCAGAACTGGTCAGAACCTGCTGAATACCTCCTCTGATTCCTGATTCTTTCAATATGATGCACCAAGAAAAATTGCTTGTGTGTCTAATCTCACCTGACCAGTAAAGAATTCTATTCTATTCTATTCTATTCTATTCTATTCTATTCTATTCTATTCTAAAAGATATCTTACTTCAATAATATCAACTGTTTGTATAGTAACAAGTTGATATTTGATATTTGCTACTGTGAATACAAATATGTTTTATATCTATTATTATGGTACTTAGTGTAGAAATATATATCCTTTTAGCATATTAAAACACTTTGTGGCAAATTTCTTGCAAATATCTTTTATACAACTGTGAAAAGATATACATGAAATAATTATATGACAAAGTAAAAATATCATAGGTAAGTAGCAGATTTATTTATATACAAAACTTTATTCACAATGATAATTGAATTCAAATGTATGTGATTATTTATAGGCTACAGGTCTCTATCTTTTAGCTCTAAATTTCAGAATCTTAAAAGTATAATCCCTTGTAAATAGTGATCCTGAACTACATTCTATTGAATTAAATAGGAATTATTTCAAGAAATAGTGGATAGGTACTTTAAAGTATCTTGATTTCTAAAACAAAAAGAGCAACAATGCTTGACTAAATATATTATCACCATAATACTTCAGAGTGATCATAATAGCTAAAAAGCATTTTGAAATTTGTAAACTTCACAAGTCATGGAATACAAATCTATTTTTGCAAGTAATATTTCCAAATCTTTTATGTTTCTGACACGCTACTGGTGCTATGTATGAATCCATTAATACAGGATAGAATAGCCAGTAAGGATTTTACAAACATAAGCTGATCTGAAAGCAAATGTCTGATTTAAGCTGCAATCTTATACTTACTTATTAGTGAGTAAGCCTTATTTAACACAGTGAGACTGTTGACGAAGCATGCATAATCTCCCTACTTTGACTTTAAAAGATATTAATTAAATTAAATATCTTGAAATGTATCTTACAGTATTTTAAGGTCTCCATTGAAGCATATGCTTTTACATTGAAGTACTTCTCCTGATCATTTTCTTTCAAGAAAAAATAATCCTGGAATGATCTGTAGTCTGGGAAAAGTATCTTCACCCAACAGTTTTGGCAGCTGCCAGCGCCACCGGATAGATGCTAGAATTTGGTCCCCTTTTAAAACAAGCTATTATTTCAAAATCGGAACAGCATTTTCCCTAATGCCCTCCCCCCAGCTTATCAAAACTATATTACTGTTCTGACCCATACCTTGTCCCATGTAAACAAACACCAAACAGAGATAAAAGCAAAACCTTTTAATGCTTCTTTGCAAATTCTGTTAATTCATGGTTAAAAGGCTATTAAAACTAATTGTCTCTGATAAGAAAGACCGAAGGTTGGTCAAGGCTGCCAAAAGCATGAGATTAAGTTGCCAAGAAATATTCCAAACAAAAAGTCTTCAAACATAAACCAAGATAGTTCGAACTTCCACAAGGCTTGAAGTGCAAGAACTTCTTTGCTTCCTGCAAAGAATACCCGTCTCTCAGGATGGCTTTTATCTCTTAAGAGAGGGGCCGTTACCTTGCAGCCTTACTCCTGAGTTGCCCGTGCTGCTGCAGCTGCTCTTTCCTACAAGCAGCCTTGCATGCACACGCACTAGGCACAGGCTCCTTGGGGTCCTCTGCATCACTGCTGCCAGTTTTCACAATCTCTGAAGGTAGCACTCCACTCCCTGATGGTCCTGGTCCCATCCCTATATCACACGAGACCCCTCATCTGAGTCCTTGCTCTCTGAGACCTCAGCTGTCCGCACCTTCTGCCAGCAAACCACAACAATTATTTAAGTCATTGTATCAATTCAAATAATGCTATTTCAGAAGTTGGCATCAAGTAAATATGCTATAACCCAAGTATGCTATTACCAACTTAGGCTATAATCTAACGCTACTGAAAGGAGATTTTCCTAGATTCTTAGATTCTTACATTTTCCTACATTCAAACCAGTAGTGGGATTCAAAATTTTCTACTACCGGTTCTGTGGATATGGCTTGGTGGGTGTGGCAGGGGAAGGATACTGTAAAATATCCAGTCAGAGCCATTTGCCAGTTCTCCGAACTATTCAAAATTTCCACTACCAGTTGTCCAGAACTGGTCAGAACCTGCTGAATACCACCTCTGATTCAAACCATCTTCAACCTATCTAAATGTTTGCAAGAGCTAGACAATTATATTCTTTATTCTTAGCACATCAGAAAAAGTACTACTGAATGATTGCTAGTTATGGCCAATCCTTATTATGCTGTGATCAAATTTCAGACATTTGGCAACCTGCCATATTTATAATTGCAACTTGAGCTTCAATTCACCTGCCTTCCCCCCCTCCCCCCCCACCAGTACCCTTTTTTGGCTCTCTTGCATACTGCATTGCTGGCCCAACTGACCATTAGCATCTTCTTCCTCCCACTGCTGTTGAAGCATACCTGTGTATGGCAGCAGCTGGTCCTGTGCAAAGTTGTGTGAGACCTATGTATAGGCCTCCATTATACCATGCAAAGGCAAGGCCTCCCCAAGGACCCACATGGCCATAGGGAGGCTGTACAAATGCCTTACAAAGGCTCAGCAACTGCCTTGGCTAGGCACACCTTATCGGAAGAAGAAAAAAAGATGTTAGCAGTGCAGAGTGGCCAAATGGAAACAAATGGGGAGGAATTAAACCAGAGGCAAGAACAGCAGGGCAGGAGAAGTTTGAGGTCCACACCTAGCAATAGCAGTCCTTGTCTAATGACCATGACTGGGACTTCCAGAATTGTATCACTAAGTAGTGCAGTCATATGACATTTCATCTTAACAAACATTTCACTTAGCAATGGAAATTCTGGTCCCAATTAGGGTGATTAGGCAAAAACTACATGTTAATGGAGAAGCCTAAGTCACCATTTCAGTGTCCTTATTAGCCATACTTAAGGCCCGGTCCCACTGTACTTACGGATGCAAAGAGGATGTAAAACGTTAAAAAAAGCTTGCCACCTGTTGGAAAACGCTATGCATCCGTTGTGTACTCACTGCATACGTGTTTCATACGCTCTATCCGTCGAGCATCTGTCCACTGAGATTTCATCCGCTCAAGAAGTTTTGAGCTGCACAAAACTTTGTGAACGGATGAACTTTCCACCGCGTACGATGTACATCTGCGACATATATGGGCAACAAACGTTCTATGTCTGTTATCATCCGTTAAATGTCTGCTGTATCCTCTCTGCATCCTCTGGCCATCCCCTCAACTCACATCTGCTGCAGCTGAAAACGGAAAGAGGGAGGAAACAAAAGGTACACGGAACGTCTATACAGCATTAGTAGCACGGAAATAGAAAGGATGTAAGCGTATGCATCTTGTATATAAAGTATTCAAAACGGACAAAATGTTTGTATCTGGGATGTATCTCGTATATTTAGGATGTCTGGAGTATGTCTAGAGTATGTAGAAGGACACCTAACGGGCAACCGATATTTCCCATAAAAAGGGGGAGAAAATCATCTGGATCTCAGAATGAGTCCAGCAGCCGTAGTGTACAGACCTCTTCACCCTTGGTCTTGGTCTTCAACATCATCAATTGTTCTCCACCATGGATGATGACACAGTCCGTATGACAGCTGCGCTCATTCATCACCAGAACCAAAACCTGTTGGTTTTGTTGAAACAGTATAAAACTGTTTCAAGTTTTATACAGAAGGAGAAGAAGGAGAGGTCCAAGAGCTGTGTGGGTCTGAGGATGGATCGTAAGAAGAATGGAGTTTGGACTATATGACCAGTTGATGATGGAGATGAGGAATGAAGACCCTCATGCATTCCATCACTTCATGAGGATGCCACCAGCCATGTTTGATGAACTTGTAGAGCGTCTGAGACGCAGATTGACCAAGCCTAGCACCAACTTCCATCCAAACCTGGACCCTGGACTGAAGGTGGCACTGACTCTGCGGCACCTGGCCTCTGGAACCACATACAGAAACATGCACTATGCATGGAGAGTGCCACACAACAGCATCAGCAAAGTGGTCAGAGAAGTGGTACAGGCCATCATTGAAGAATACGTGGAAGAGCTCCTCAGGTGCCGTACCACTGAACAAGGCTGGAGAAAACTTGCAGAAGAGTGGTATCAGAGGTGGAACTTTCCCCACACCGTTGGAGATATAGATGGGAAGCACGTGGCCTGCAAAGCTCCAGCCCACTCAGGGTCCACTTATTACGACTACAAGGGCTTCTTCAGTATCATCCTCTTTGCCATGGTTGATGCTGACTACAAGTTCATCTACATCGATGCTTCAGGCAACGGGTCAGCTTCAGATGGCCAGGTATACAATGCAAGTGACCTCAAGGATGGGCTGCAACGCAACCTAATCATGGGTTTTCCAGGTCCAGACCCCCTACCCAATGACACACAAGATGTGCCCTACTTCATCATTGGTGATAACGCATTCTCCCTCAGAACCTACCTCATGAAGCCCTACACTTCCAGATACCTCACCCGTGAAGAGAGGATCTTCAACTACAGGCTGTCCAGGGCAAGACTGGTGGTGGAGAACGCTTTTGGCATCCTGGCCAACAGGTTCCAGATACTTCTCACCACCATGCAGTATGACCCAGAGACTGTGAGGAGCATCGTGGAAGCTTGCTGCATCCTGCACAATCTCATACGCACCCACTACCCAGTGTTGCAGAACAGACTTGTCGACTGTCAACAAGGGAATGGGGACATTGAGCCTGGTGAATGGAGGCAAGGACGTAACCTGATAGACACTGTGGATGTACAAGGCCCTAACAGAGCTTCACATGAAGGGAAGAAGCAGCGCAATCTACTGAGACACTGGTGCAACTCCCCAGCTGGAGCAGTGGAGTGCCAAGACAGGATGATAGATGATTAATGGATGCTTCCTTGAAGCTGTCGTATAACACTGATAAGATTGTGCCATGTATGTTGAGTGGTCCTACAATGAATAGGGCATAAATAAAGAGCTTTGTTTATTTTAAAATGTGTTGATCAATGAATAAATTGTTATTGATAATAAAGGTCCATATGTGTGGCAGCTGGGATGGTGGACCATACAGGCCCACTATGCTTGCACTGGATCCCACAACTATCCTTATCTATCCCACAAGCATGCAAAGGCTTAACCATTTTTTCAAAATTTTCATCAACATTTTATTAAGTAAAAAAAATGAACCAAGTAAACTAAGTGTCTTAAGCAAAGATAACCTTTTTTAACTGTCTTAGGTAAACTTTATGACTTTATTAAATAAGCAAAATGAACCAAGTAAACTGTATTAAGTGTCTTAAACAAAGATAACCTTTATTAATTTTCTTAAGCTCCTGTCACACTGCACCAACGGATGCAAAGAGGATGTAAAATGGACAAAAAAGCTTGCCATCCGTTGGTTAACGCGATGTATCCGTTCTGTACTCACTGCCTCCGTTTTGCTTCCTCTCTATCCGTCCAGCATCCGTTAATGGACGTTTCATCCACTCAGAAAGTTTTGAGCTGCTCAAAACTTTTGAGTGGAAAATGTATCCAATTAGTCCGTTCTGCATCCACTAGGCATCCGTTACGCATCCGCTATATCCACGAGGCATCCGCTGTGCATCCGCGCAACTCGCATCCGTTCAGACGCAGGGAGGAAGCGGAACGGACGCAGAACGGATGCAGAACGGATGCTTAGCGGATGCAGCACAGAAACAAAGCATGTAAAACGGAAAAAACGTTTGCAGAGGGGACCTATCTCAGATATTAAGGATATCTAGAGGATGCCTAGAGGATGCAAAGGGACACATAGGGGAAAACCTATACTGCCTATAAAAAGGGGGAGCAACTCATCTGGATCTCACTTTCAGAACAGCAGCCCTGCGGTGCAGACCACTGCGGCCTTCATCTGATTCTTCCTCTTCCACAGCATCCAGTCATGTCCACCGTGGATCATAACGAAGTCCTTTTGGCAGCCACCGTCCTTTTGCAACAGTGCGAAGCCATCTACAGGCTCTGTGAACTCCACTACGGGAAGAAAAGGAGGCGGCCAAGAAGCATCTGGGTACGAAGATGGTTCACCAGAAGAGCAGAGGACGGACTGTACAACAAGCTGATGGTGGAGCTCAGGAACGAAGACACTCAGACATTCCAGAACTTCATGAGGATGCTTCCAGCCATGTTTGACGAAGTTGTGCAGCGGCTGACACCCAGGTTGACCAAGGCAAACACCAACTTCCAGCCCAGCCTGGAACCTGGGCTCAAGGTGGCACTCACTCTGCACCACCTGGCCTCAGGGACCACATACACGAGCATGCAGTACGGCTGGAGGGTGCCACACAACACCATCAGCATTGTGGTCAGAGAAGTGGTACAGGCCATCATCGAAGAATACAAGGAGGAGCTCCTCCAGTGCCCCTCCACTGAAGAAGGCTGGAAGAAAGTTGCAGAGCAGTGGTATCAGAAGTGGAACTTTCCCCACACCGTTGGAGCCATAGATGGGAAGCACGCGGCCTGCAAAGCTCCAGCCAAGTCGGGGTCCACTTATTTCAATTACAAGGGCTTCTTCAGCATCGTCCTCTTCACCATGGTCAATGCTGACTACAAGTTCATGTACATCGATGCTTCAGGCAACGGCTCATCTTCAGATGCCCAGGTATACAACGCCAGTCACCTCAAGGAGGGGCTGGAACGCAACCTCATTGTGGGCTTCCCAGATCCAGACCCCCTGCCAAACGACACGCAAGATGTGCCCTACTTCATCGTGGGGGATGACGCCTTCTCCCTCACAACCTACCTCATGAAGCCCTACACCTCCAAATGCCTCACCCGTGAAGAGAGGATCTTCAACTACAGGCTGTCCAGGGCAAGGCGGGTGATGGAGAACGCCTTTGGCATCCTGGCCAACAGGTTCCAGGTACTTCTCACCACCTTGCAGCATAGCCCAGAGACCATGAGGAACATCGTGAAAGCTTGCTGCATCCTGCACAATCTCATGCGCACCTGCTACCCAGTCTTGCAGAACAGGCTCGTGGACCTCCAACAAGGCAATGGGGACATGGAGCCTGGGGAATGGAGGCAAGGGCGAAACCTGATAGACACTGAGGATGTGCAAGGCCTCACATGAAGGGAACAAGCAGCGCAACCTCCTGAAACACTGGTGCAACTCCCCAGCTGGAGCAGTGGAGTGGCAAGACAGGATGATAGATGATTAATGGATGCTTCCTTCAGCCTGTCTCATCACACTGATGAGATTGGGCTATGTATGTTGGGTGGGCCTACAATGAACAGGGCATTTAATAAAGAGTTGTATTTATGTTGACATGTGTGGATGATTGATTACATTGTTATTGATAATAAAGGGCCATAGGTGTGGCACCTGAGAGGGTGGACCATACAGTCCCACTATGCTTGCACTGGAGGTTTATCTATCCCACAGCTATTAGCCATCCCAAAGGTATCCCTGCCCATCCCACAGCTATTACCCATCCTAAAGGTATCCCTGCTCATCCCACTGCTATCTCAACCCATCCCACTGCTATCTTAAACCATCCCACTGCTATCTTAACCCATCCCACAAGCATGCAAAGGCTTAAACCATTTCTAAAAGTTTCCACCAAGACTTTATTAAAAAAAAGAAATGAAGCAAGTGTGTGAATCAAAAATAGACTTTATTAACAACAAGCTATAAAACAAAAATGAATCTCTGGCACTCCTCTTAGTAACTCAGTCTTAGGGGTGAAGGGTCCAGGTGCTGTGGAGGTGGCTGGTGCTGGAGTGGTTGTCTGATCCCCCGCATCATCAGCTCCTCCAGAAGCAGAAGCAGCAGAAGCCCCATCCCCAGAAGAGCGAGCCCGTGCTGCAGAAGCCCCAGCAGAACCAGAGTGAGGGCCAGGGGGCGGGATGATAGCCCTGTCCCTCTTGTAAGGGCTGGCAGCAGATGGCTGAGGCTTTCTGTTCTTCCCCATGGTTGTGGGGTTGCTGGCTGGCAGGGAGGCTGGCAGGAACCAAGGGTGGCAGGAAGGCTGGCAGGGAGGCAGGCACCAAGGCTGGCAGGAAGGCTGGCAGGCAGGCAGGCACTAAGGCTGGAAGGCAGGCAGGCACCAAGGCTGGCAGGAAGGCGGGCACCAAGGCTGGCAGGCAGGCAGGCACCAAGGCTGGCAGGAAGGCAGGCACCAAGGCTGGCAGGAAGGCAGGCACCAAGGCTGGCAGGAAGGCAGGCACCAAGGCTGGCATGCAGACTGGCTGGTAGCAAGGCTGGCAGGGAGGCTGGCAGCAAGGCATGCAGGCAGGGCAGGCAAGGCTGTCAATCCGTCTGGCAGCAGGTCTTTCCTCTGAATGGTGACCTGCTTCCGAGCTGCTTCCCTTATATCCGCGGGGCTTACGCAATGCATCCTCCCCGCATGCGCAATTAACGTTAGGTTTCCGCTGTGCATCCGCTAGGCTTCCGCTCTGCATCCGCTTCATCCGCTCTGCATCCGCTCTGCATCCGCTTCATCCGCTCTGCATCCGCTGTGTATCTGTTTCATCCGTTCCGTGTCCGCTTTGCTGAGGCCCCCCGGAAGCCTAGCGGATGTGCCATCCGCTCTCATCCACTTCCATCCACTGGGCTTCCGTTCCGCATCCGCTTTCCATCCGCTCTGCGTCCTCCCCGCGTCTGTTCCTTTCCGTGTTATCCGCTCTGGTTATGCAAATTTTTGCCTCTTTTGAGAGCGGATAACAACGGATGGAACATTTTGCTTGTCCATTGTGTCCGTTTTGCATCCGTTGGGCAGTGTGACAGGGCCTTAAGGTAAACTTTATGACTTTATTATATAAACAAAATGAACCAAGTAAAGTGTCTTAAGCAAAGATAAACTTAACAAGTACAACTCAGTCTCTGACACTATTCTCAGTCACTCTGAGTCATGTCCATGGTCTCAGCTGTTAAGCGGGCAGGGACTGTGGAGGTGGCTGTGGCTGTGGCTTGAATGCTGGTCTGAGGCACCATTGGGGTGCTTGTTCCGAGGGTACAACAGGGGATGGTGTGTTCAGGAAGCTATCCGAGAGCTGACTCAGTCCCATGAGGTTGAGAGGCCCTTCATCAAGGACTTGAGATATCAGGCCCAATACTGATGACAGATTGTCCGTTGACGGGCTTGGCTGTGGGGTGGAGGAAGGAGGAGTGTAGTGGGGCTGTCTGGTCTGCAGCTGGGTGAAGAGTAGCGTCTGTGGCGTCCGATGAACCTAGGCCTGGACTGGAAAGTTCTGCTTCTGCTGTGGGAAGTCCTGATAGTCGTAACCTTGGTAGGTGAGAGGCTGTTGAAAGCCATGGAAGGGCTGTGACATCACCTGGGGTGGAGGAGCAGACCTGGACTGGGTAGGAGCAGCTTCAGCTGGGCCTTGAGGGTTGTGCAGAAGTGCTGTGATCTTCTGCTTCATCACCTGGTACTGGCCCTCGGGCAGGTCCCTCAGGGTCTGGCTCACGTAGGTGATGAAAGTGTGGCAGCTGGAGGATGCTCTGTCCAAATGAACCAGCTGAGAGAGAAGTTCTGTGCTGGTGTTCATTGTGTCCCTGATCTCCAACAGCACACTGTGGTCCTGGCCCTCCAGACTGCCTCTCTGCCTGCATCCTCTGGAGCTGGGGGTGGGGGGAGGTTGGCCTCTGGTGGCTGCTGCTTCTTCCTCCATTTGTGACAGCAGGGCGTCATCCTCCACGGGATCCTCCAAGTCTGCCTGTATGGGGAATGCAACTGTCAGGGGGGTCTCTGCCTTGGGGGCCTCTAAAGACACCTGCCTGGACAGGGTAGCTGGCTCCTGGCTGGAAGAGGACTGGCTGTCTGTGGGCTGTCTGAGGGAGAGGGGTCTCAGAGGGGCTGCTCCTCAGTGGCAGATCTCACCCTTCAGGAAACTGCACTTGGCCATGACGTACATCTCCCGGTCAGTGAGCTTGACAGCATCCTGCCCAGATTTCTTGAGGTATAGCTTGTCATACCAGGTGTGCATGTGCTTCCACCATCCAAGGAGTACTTCTGCAGTGTACCCCAGGCTCTCTGCCTTGTCTCCCCAAGCTGCCTGCTTCTTCTTGGTGTCACGAGAGAGTCTTTGGCCCTTTCTCCAGAGGTACTCGTTCTCCCTCAGCCATTCCAGCACCTCATCCTCATGCTCCTTGGAAATGGTGTACTGTTTCCTCTCTCCCTTCTGCTTCCCTTGCCTCTTCCTCCCTCTGGCAGGGGCTTCATCAGGGCCTTCAGGGGCTTGAGCAGCAGGGCCTTCGGGGGCTTGAGCAGCAGGGGCTTCAGGGGCTTCAGCAGCTGGGCCTTCAGGGGCTTCAGCAGCAGGGGCTTCAGGGCCTTCAGCAGCAGGGGCTTCAGGGCCTTCAGCAGCAGGGTGTTCAGCAGCAGGGCTTTGACGGCCTTGGGGCTGGTCCACCACAGCAGCAGCAGCAGCTTCAGAGTCAGTGCCAGGGGGTGGGATGCTGGTTCTGGCCTTCTTCACCTTGCCAGGGCTTGAACAAGTAGGCACAGGCTTCCTCTTCTTGCCTGACTGACAAACCATGGTGTTCCTGCACGATGTATGTGGCAGCACCTCTTTCCCCTGTATGCTGACTGCGTGCGTGCTGCATCCTTTTATATCCGCGGAGCTGACGCAATTCATACTCCCTGCATGCGCAGTGAACGCTTTTCATTTGATATACATCCGCACGACATCCCCTTTGTTTCCTATAGGCATCTGTGATGCATCCGCTTCATCCGCTATGCATCCGCCCCTTCCGCCATGCGTCCGCTTTGAAATTCTCCCCCGGAACCCCTTCGGAGATGTCATCTGCTTCCATCCGCTTTCATCCGCTAGGCTTCCTATGAACATCCGTTTAACATCCCCGCTACATACTACCCACGTCCGTTCTTTTCCATTCTTTTCTGTTCTGTTTATGCAAATTTTCACCACTTTTTGGAGCAGATGACAACGGATGGAGCTACCCCCAAATTTTGCTAGTCCGCTGTGTCCTTTATGTATATGTTTTGTGTCCATCGGCCAGTGGGACCGGGCCTTAACGAAGCATGTATTACAACATAATTCAGGTATCTGATAGAATACAAAAGTAATTTACTTTAAAATAACACGAGATGGCAATTCTAGCCAGCTATTTTAGTGCAATATAATTTCTGTTATGGCACACAAGATCCAAATCAAGCAATGCTGCTGTTCAGGTCCAATAACAATCTGTTTTTATGTCTCATTAAAATCAACTCTAATTTTCAGATTTTTATGATATGTAGCTAGAATAAAAAGTAAATCACAACATATGGTATGTAATATTTAATGTTCATGCAGCATATAGTCAATGAGCAATCAAAAATAGGAACTACCATATCTCAGTTTAAAGAATCTTAATCATTTTAACCAAATAATCCCAAGTATTGTTTTTCAGAAATATGAAGATAAATGGGAACTCTTTGATCCTTCTCTTAGTCATTAGCTTTTTTTTTTCCAGACTTGAAAGTGATAATTGGAAAACCAAATGTTCCAAATCTAACACATCATGTTTAACTAAGACATGGTGCATGTTTCTGTTGAAGATCTCTTTTAACTGGTTATACTTATACAGATATAAAAGAAATGTGAATAAATATAAATTGTTTACATGTTTTTATCTCTCATTCCATCATTACATGCTGGAAATCTATATATATAAAAGCAAAATACCACTCACGTATCATAATAAAATCTCCAGAACCATAAAGCCTACAAACTTGAAATTTGGCATGTATGTTTATCTTGGCTTCTAGGTGCTCCCTAAGAAAGGATTTTTCGAAATGACCATCAGAGCATTAGTATTTCGTATATTATTATTAACATGTTCTGATGCTAAGGAGTTCTACTCCCCCTCCCCACCTGAAAAAAAAATGTGTTCCAAACTCAAAACACAAGCACAGGAGAAGAGTTTCAGTTATAGTTTCACAGCACCAAGCAGCTTTCATGAAGAACAGTTGAGCTAAGCCATGCCCAGGTTCCTTGCTGTCTCCTTGCTCACACAGCAAATACTGTTTCAGTTTCCAAGCAGCCCTCAACTCTCTCACACATTGACAGGACACTAGCCATATGAATACCAATGGACGCTGGTAGACAGAGGCAGAATTTTCCCCCTTATTTTCCTCCGCAAAAACTAAGCCCGATCACATTATTTTGTAGCAAAGCACGGGTATCAAGCTAATGGGATGATATAATGATTATTTTTCACAAAGGAAATACATTGATAGATGCTATTAGTTTTCAATTTCCTTGTATTACTGTTGTGTTTTGTTTGATAGAACCAATAGATAGAACTAATAGTATTGGTTTCCATTATTTCTTATCCACACAGCACTGTATGTTTTTTTTTAAGGGAGCTAAGAAGAAAACATTAAGTAGTGTACATAGTTAAATGTAAATTTGTCATATTAGAACATGCTAGATAATTCATTATCCATTGGATCATCCGTTCAAAGATATTTCCTTGCCTAAATAAAGAAACAAAATGACCATCAGCAGATTGGTTTTGTTTTTGTTTTAAAATTAAAGTGGAAAATATAATTTTAGTAAAGAAGGAAGATGTATAGCAAGACAAATATAGATGCTTTTTGTTTAACAAAGGTTTTGATGGCAACATTTGCAATTTATCTATCTAGCATTGTCTATCAATACAATGAATATTTTCACCTGTATGTCCTAATTTTCATATTATCTGTATTTGAAACAACTTGTATTTGAAATTTATTTTTTCATAGGAAATATTTTATGTTTTAAATTGAAACAAAAAAGGTAGACTGCAATCTATGCAAGTTCCATGTTATGAGATTAATTTATGTATAATATATATGTATATAAAATATCAAACTTGCTGTTATTTTAAATAACAATTTTTCTACGTTTTGCACAGAAAATATATGCTACTTGTTCATTTGTTGAACGACAGTTTCTATCCAGAATTTGCTCTTGACATGCTGAATTAGAATAGACAGAGGTTTATTGATTGTTATATGGGAAATCCTTCTACATGTTGCCTATAAATTATAAATAATGTATTTTAAAAGGCTGTAATTTAGGAGAAGCAGTATTGTTACGAATAACACTCATGTAAATTTTTTAAAGTAAAGCTTATTAGCTTTATGATTACACTATTGGTGTACTTGACCCATAGAAATGATTACTATCCATAAAATAATAGACTAGATCATTCTTACTTAGCTTTTCTGGTAATGTTGATTAGCAAGATCACCAAAGATCTTTCTGTTAGAGGATCTATATACTCAATATTCACTGTATTGATATAAATCATCTTATGAGACAATAAAGTTATCCTCTTTTATAAATAAAGCAAAACGCTCCTGTCAACGTAGCAGTTTGAAAGCATGCAAATGCAAGTAGATAAATATGTATCACTTTTTTAGGAATGTAATAATGCTTTGTGATGTCATGCTGGACACATGTCTGTGGAAATGTTTTCGGACAATGCTGGCTCAGTGAAACAGAGTTGAGCACCGCCCACTATAGTTAGGAATGACAAGCAGAGTAAAATCTACAGGGACTCCTTTATTTTTTATTTTGTTAGAACAATTAGTTTAATTTTATTTCTAAAAGTGAGTGTGACAGCTTTCAATAAAATAAATAGAATGTACATATTATATATGTACTTACATATTATTTTATAATTATATTAAAAATGTATGTTGTAACTTGAATGATTCTCCCTATTTTAAAAATAGTTTTGGAAAGCAGCTACAGTGTTATTCTAACCCCTTCCTTCCTTCCTTCCTTCCTTCCTTCCTTCCTTCCTTCCTTCCTTCCTTCCTTCCTTCCTTCC
>BLBF01000010.1:44405648-44430680 GCA_015471245.1 Laticauda colubrina | reverse complement strand
TCCTTCCTTCCTTCCTTCCTTCCTTCCTTCCTTCCTTCCTTCCTTCCCAAAGCAAAACTGGGAAGAAGGTAAGAAATCAAACAGAAATAAAAGCACAACAATTACCATAAATAAAAATGTTTACATAAGTTGCCAATTATCTTTAGGCCATCTTTTATTTCATTATTGAAATAACTGAGTGATCTGAAGTTCATCATGTTTTTGGAAAGTTACCCATTCGTGCTTCGTGAAATCTTATTTCTTTTGGCCAGTTTACAATCTGATCAATTTCTCCTCTTTAGGAATGCTTTTGGA
This sequence comes from Laticauda colubrina, assembly GCA_015471245.1. Classification (NCBI taxonomy): domain Eukaryota; kingdom Metazoa; phylum Chordata; class Lepidosauria; order Squamata; family Elapidae; genus Laticauda; species Laticauda colubrina. Next base: position 44,430,386 of record BLBF01000010.1, on the reverse strand, counting down.
ACCTATGTTTCCTAGCAGCTCACAAGTTATATTGGCTGTAATTTTAGCTTTATTTATAAATAATTGAATTGATTATTATTTATCTTTCCAATATCTAGGCTACCTGACTTCAGAATGATTCAGAATTGAAAACAATAGAAAAAAATAACATATAAGAAAAGCATTTGTTCATATGGGCAAATGAAAAAGGTTACTTACATCATTCCCTATTTAAAGGACTCCAATCACCCTGTGCCCAAAAGGCATGCAACGCACAGGGGGGCTCATGCACGCATGTGCAGGGGGATGGGGCTCATGCGCATGCGCTGCATTATGGGAGCAGGCACGCACTTTCAGCACGCAACAAAGAAAAAGTTAGCCATCACTATTCTATACCATTTAGTGCTTAGGACATATAAACAGCAATGGTTAGAACTGCTTCTTTTTCAAATCATTAACTGCTTGTTTATAGGCCTACATTTATAAAACAATAAATAGCATCTTCCCACAGGAGAATTTTTTTTATTCTGTACCTAGCAGTTCAATTTATACTGATGGAGAATACATTTCCTTCCTCGGTAATAATTGCATTAGCTTTACCGCCACTTTGCAGGTTTGTAATGTTTAGCCTCAAATATAAAACATATATTTACCTCAGATAAAAGTTTATCACCTTTAACTATTGATTGTCAAATAAAGTTATATTACATTGAATTTTTCATAACTTTTATTCTAACTGTACTTTCTTCACAGTGTACAGTATGTAGGTTTGGTACAGAATGACTTTCTTAAATCTAACACTGAACTGTAGTCATCTATCTCAGAAGTTTAATAATAAATAGATAAAATAAACAATAGTGCTATATAAACAAAGTTCAGACTTGATCAACACCCCCTGTATGCTTTTCAAGGAAAGCCTGGTCAGGAATCAGAAATGAAGGACTGTAAGAATCCTATTTTATTGTTGTAAAATAAATATGGAATATAAATTTTAAAAAAATCTGAGTCTTGAATATCTATCAAAGTGCCTCCTCTCCTTAATACTAAACAGAACCAAAGCACTTACTGACATTTTTGCATTCGATCTTTAGACTTATTTCTTTATACTTCTACATTTCTACCCTCTATTCTGATTTCATTATGACTTTGAGAAGATAAACATTTTTACATTTTTAACTGAATGTTTAGTATAATATCTGAAACTAGGATTTATATACTAATTTATATTAACAGTAGTTTAAGTTCAGATGTTACACTAAATATTGATTAATTTACAATAAAAGTACACGCTGAATCACTCTATGTACTGTACATATGTGTGTTTGTATATCCAGCATAAGCTCTCAGAAGAATTTCTTCACATAGTGCTTCCTTCTACATTCATAGAAGTCCCATTGATTTCTTGACAAGATTTCAGAAGTGGTTTGCCTGCCTTCATCTCTAGTCCTGAGACAAAGTGACCGGCCCAAGGTCACCCAGCTGGCTTTGTATGTTAAGATAAGACTAAAATTCAACTGTTTTCCAATTTCTAGCCTGCTGTCGTGGCATCAAACTAGCCCTGTCTCTGTTTTTCTATCTCTATATGTATGTAGGCAATCAACTAATGACAACAAACATATCCTGGCTCCTATTTTCCCAGAACAACCACCCCATGAGGGGGTTGGGGTGAGAAGGAATTACTAGCCCAAAGTCACCCAGCTGGCTTTCATTCTTAGAAAGCCTAGAACTCACAGCCTCCTGCTTTTTAGGCCAGCAGTTTAACAATTACATCAAATTGGATCTTTAGTAGCATAGTGTGAATCTATGGCACTCTGGTCATTTTAAGATTATTCTTATTCTTATAATCTTATTCTTAAGAGAAAAAATATCAAAGGAACACAAAATTAAAAACATATTTTGCTATGTATGATGTTCACATCAAGAAAGAAAACAATAGGGAAAAATAAAAAATAGGGTGCTTTAAAACTTTATATAAGCCTTTGCAGAAAGCTAATGTTTCGTCATAATCATAAGGAATATACTTTTAAAAGCTATACACAAATTAACTGTTTTCTTCTCACACACTTCTCAAATATACAGTCTATGAACCGATCCCTTGTAATTTCACAAAAGACAATTTATTCTGAGTATCCTTGTCATTCATACTGGCATTGTTATTTTCTTTTTCTTTTTTTAACAAATTTTATTCAGTTTTTCACATTAAAAGCAAAAATCTCTTTTTAGTGGACAACATACTTCCAGGTCATCACCTTTACATACAAATATGACAGCAATTATACATTCATATATGCATATTTAATTCTATTACTACCTTTTCTATTTCAAATTTTCAGTAAGGAGAGAAACAAACACATTAATTCTAGCCACTTTCATTTATCTCAATCAAAACATCTTTTTGTTTCTTTTCAATTATTTCAAATATAATCCTTTAATATTTATTTTAAAAATAAAGATAAACAATATGTTTGCCTAATAATAATGATAATAATAAAAAAAAAGTTATCAATGTCTCTCCTTGCTTTTAATAGTTATATTAACTTATTAATTTATTTGGTTCTTTAGTCTGTCATATTCCCTTTCCATTACACATTCTTTTTATAAATTCTAGATTAGTATAAATTTTAACACTAAAAAACAAACAAGTATAGGTTTCTCTCCTTTTACTGTTTGAGTGTGACACCTCAATGATTAAAATATACCTTTATTCCCTCATCTTGATTCCCAATAAACCATTATTTTTAAGAAGTTATAATAATAATCATTACATCTTTTCATTTGGATTCCGCAGTATATTTTCCCCACTTGATTTTTAATAAGAGTTATCAGTATCTATATTACCCTAATTTCTAAATATTTTTAATTGCAGAAATATTCTTATTACCCCTTGTCACCGTGCAGAATCCCCTTTTTAATTCATCAACCATTATCTCTGAAAAAACAATTTCTTTTCAACATTTTACTATTTCCGTATTTCTTTATTTCATGCACCTGTTTCTTACTGCTTCTCCTCCCCCTCTTTTCCCCATATCTTTTCTCATTCCAGTTTATATCCCTCTCTTTCTTAACATCTTCCTTTCCCCTTTTCTGCTGGGTCTTTCTGCCTTTCCTGACTTCACAGGTATTTCCCCTTTTGATTGCCTTCTTAAATTTCAACTTTTTAACCTCCCTTCTTTCCCCACTTCTTTGTAGTGTTCTTTCTGTTAATTGTTTATTTAAAATGTCTTCTCCTTGAGTCGATTCCTCCTCCCCTGAAGCTCTTTCTTCTTGTTCTTCAATCGCCATTTCCATTTTTTCTAACATAGAGCAAAGTGATTCGCCTCTTTCCTGTAGTAATTCTCTCATATTTTTAAGTTCAATTTTTAATTTCCGATGAGATATCATTACACACTCTTATATTGTTAAAGTCCACAAAAAAAACAAAACACTTTTACTTTCCTTCTTTCTTCTTTCAATTTTCTAAATTTCCCATATATACTCGCATATAAGCCGACTCTAAAACTCAATTTTTTTTAATCAAATTAGGCTTATACGCACATAAATCACACAAACGAACTGACATGACACCACTTCTCAGATCACGCAATATCATCGACATTACCATTCAGTCATACATACAGCCATAAAAATTGAGACTGCACTAAATAAAGTTAATTCCGACAAACTACAACTCAATTTCAATATTAATTTTAACTGTACCTCAAATAAAATGCAACATAATTACATCTAATTAAGCACATTTTTTTTACTCTGGGCGCCTCCATTTTGCTTTTTCTATCACCGGATCATAACATGCTGTGATTGGTTAGTCATTCACGTGACCGCTTTTGTGTTTACGATCGTCACATGCAACATCGGAGTCTTTACATACCGGGTAACTAACTTAATATTGTTTCCTACACAAATGCTTTGATAATGAACCTTCATCAGTGCATTGCATATTGATACTCTTTTGTTATTAGCCCTGTTAGGGATAACATTGTTCACCCTAACTGGTTTAGGTGAAATACTAAACTATGAATCATAGTTAGTGTATGCAGCTTTAAATGTAAAATAGCAACTGTGGGTGTGGTTATGAAAACCATATAAAAGTAGCAAGGCTACAGCTTGCTCACTCACTCTCTCTGGCTTTGATGATCCATGATTACTGCTTGGAAGCAAGACTGCATTGCTCGAACGGGAGAGACAACGGACTGATTTATGAGAACTGACAATAGGATATTCTACATGGACTTTGATAACTGAATATCCCTGAATGGACTGACTACATGGTAAATGAATATTGGACTGTTTTTGACTATGCTATAAACTTATACAGGAATAAAACATATTCTTGATAGCACAAGCGTATCTGTTATTTTTACTGTATGTTAATAAACATACAAGCTTAGCTCACTCATTTATCTGTGTGCCTATCTGACTAACGCTGCACATTCTGTTTAGCTTGCCTACCTAACCCTGGTTGGGGAACCCAGGCTTAACAAGCCCAAACAACACACCATGGTATTTGGGGTCAGCTTATATGCGAGTTTTTGCAAAATTCCTCATTTTGGGGCAGTTTTTTAAGGGTCGGCTTATATGCGAGATTGGCTTATATGCGAGTATGTACGGTATTCCAGCCGAGGGTCTATACCAAAAACGTCAATCAATCCCACAGTCAGTCTTTTCTTGCTTTTTTCTTTATTCTAGTTATGCTTTCACTTTCTAAGATTCTTACTTTGTTTCAATATTTCTTAAGTGTCATATCCACACAAGTTCATTCAGAAACAGGATGCTTTCCCTTTTGTTTGAGCTTAAGTTTTTTTCAAAAGGTGGCACTCTCCATTGTACAAAGTCTTCACCTTTTCCTCGTATTTTTTTATTTAGGGTTTTTCAAACCTCAATATTCCAGCACAGTCCAGTCTCCAATTTGTCAACTTTATTATTACTATTTTTTGACAATCTTAAGTCCAGCTTTATTTTATGCCTGTTTATTCCCAAAATATTTTAGTCCAATTTAGTTAAATCTTTAGTTCCAGCTTCTTCCTTTCCTGGTTCGAAGCCCCACTTAGCTGTCAAAAATATTTTCTTATTTTTCCCCTGTCCCTTTGTAATTTCGCCGCTCACTTTTCTTTTCTTAAAAATTCCATGTTACCTTAATCCCAGGGTACTTTTGTTTAGTTATATTGCCCAGTTGTCCCGGTTCAGATGTTATCCACCTCTTTCTTCCCTCCTGCACATATCTTAATCCAGCTGAGTCCTCCTCTTCGGGGCGGCCCTTTTAAACCACCGCTGCAGTCAGGGGGAAAAAGACCAAGCCCAGGGGGGGAAATGTGACTCCCCTCAAACTGGCTTGCGGCTTCTCCTTACTCCGCCGCCCCTCCAAGGCAGCTTCAGCCCCTAATCCTAATAATAGGGGCTCTCCAATGAAACAGCACGGACCATAGCCACAGAGAGTCGCGATCTATGGTCCGTCAGCGAGGAAGCTTCTCCTTCTTCCCCCTGGCACTGTTATTTTCAAAGAGAATTCTATTCTTGGATTCAAATATTGGCATGGAGGAAAAGAAAAAAAAAAACTGTTTCCATCTGTACATAATGTTTACTGTTGCTCAGATCTGTAAATTGCTTATGACCTTAATATTTATCACTATAATCTTTCAAGTGATACCCTTTGACAGGCAACATTGTATGATGTCAAACATTCTCATTTCTGATTTATTTTATTCAGTGGTTTCAATTCTGATACTGCCTTTGATGCTATCATTTTTTATTCCATGTGTCCCCCAAGATATCAATGGTTAACACTGGGGTAGTGGCTTTAGCTGTATCTGATACACATTCCATAATTCCATTTTATTAGTGAACTTTTCATTTTATTGGTGAACTTTCCAAGTAGATTTGCTTTATGAAGAGATGAATTGAAAGCTTTATTTTTTAATTGGGGGAATCTGAGAAGGACAGCAATAGCACTCTGTGGATATTATTAAAGGGAATAATATAAAAAAGTTGTATTTTTTAAAAAATAGTAAATAAGTAAACAATCCTAAGCCATTAGATCTGAAATATGAGGTAAGGCCTCATGCCTAGTATGGGAATAACTATATGGTATATTAAATGCTGAATAAATCTACAGTTGATATAACTCTTACATATGCATACACCACTAGCATTTTAATTTTTATGCCTTACTCATCTCTTCTCTGAAAAGACATTCCTTAAATTGCCACATATAGTATATATTCTTTTCACTAAGCAACTCTGCCAGAACTGTTTTTCATGCTATTTTATCTATTTAACAGTTGTTTTAAAATTGGGTGCACGTTGTTAGTAGCTGCAAAATTGTAGTGACAAGATCTTGAAAAAAATAATTAAAAGTTTCTAGGTTCCATAAAATATTGGGGGTAGGGAATCCCTTCAATCAAATCTATTTTGCAAGTCATCAGGCAGTTTCGTATAACTTCTGCAAGTCATCAAATGAACACCATATCTTAAAGACAGGATTTAAGAGAAAACTGATATGTATCAGTCTAAAATGATTTTGTGTATTTGAATTTCTATAGAAAAAAGTTTTTGTACACTTTGTAATCTGAAACAAGAGTTCATTGATGATTATTATTCGTTATACTTGTATGCTGCCTGCTTCCTAAGAACTCTGGGTGGTTCACAGCAATCAAACAAAAAATTACAATAAAATCAATAAAATTTATGAAAAGGTATCAGGCAAAGTGGAAACTTTTCTGCAGAGTCTCTGCAAGAGTAGATTATAGGCATCTTATTCCTACTCCTCATACTGAAAGAGATTTTAGCATTAAAAGAAATACTGAGAATAATATTGGAAAGAAAGGAAGATTTTGTAGAATAAATTATCTTTTAAGTTTATTAAAGAATAATATTTAAAATGTACAGAATTTATATAACATTAAATATAAAAATAATATACAATTTTATCTTGATACAGTAACTATTTGGCAGTTTCATACAAGACTTTCTTTCTACAGCTACATAGAAGGACAAATTGTCAGTATCACTTTTCTTTATGTTAAATTACAGTAGATCCATTTGTTTTTTACTCCTTTTTAATAAAATTAATTTGTTTAATTTAAATGAAATCTATTTTGAATCAATTTGGAATAGAATCCAGTGCTGCACATGGTCAGTGTGGTCAGGAGAAGCAGGAATAATATCCTTTTTCCTATATCATCCCTTTTCTTAATACTAAAACATCTTCCTTGAACTAGTTTAATTAATAAGAAGCTATTTTCTTTTCATTTAATTTTTCTTTGGACTTTAACTATTTTTACCATTATATTTTGCTTGTAGTATTGCTTTATAAATCAGAATCAGCATTTGCATTTATAGCCTGTGTTGACAGCGCTGCAAGGTTGTTTTGACTTTCTCCTATACATTCATTTAAAATACCCATCACTGCAGCATATTCCATAGAACAATTGTATTTGTTTGCACCACTATCCCATGCACTGCTCAATGTGCACTGAAATATTTTTATCCATTTGATAGCAATATTTCATATTGCCTTTTTCTCTAAACAACTGTTTTTAGTCAAGACTCATATTAATGCTTGAAGAATACATTTTAAGCCATTTTGGCATACAGTATTTTATGTCAAAATAGCACAGTGATAAATAAGGCTTCAGTAATGAAGGGCTTCCAAATGAGTTGGATGCTAAAACTTAAAAAGAAAGGAATTCATACTCCATGAATCTTCTTTTTTAGATGATAAAGAAAACAGTAGAATATTGTACTCCATGTTCCATTTCCACCTTCTTCCTTTGAGAACGTTTTTTTTTGCATTCTCCACACAGAGTCTGGTATCATCAAACAACAATAGCAAAACAGGATTCTTGCATAAAATCACATTTACTTGATGGATTGATATTTTCTGAACAAATATCTAGTTCAATAAGCTAACATATTGTTCCATCTTTTAATATTTATTATAACAATGGTCGAGTTTCATTGTAATGAAATTATGGAATCCTACTGGTGCTTAGAGTTAAACTTTTGCCTGAAATTTAGTTCATTGGAATTCTTATCACATAATTTAAAAATCTGAATAATGGTATATTATATAGACATTGAGTTCCACTGAGTTGTGATGATTTGGCTCTTTTCCGATGCTTTAAGCCAGAATGACATTTGAGCCCGCTGTATTAGAAAGAGAGTAATGGTTATTCCAAGCTTTGGCTGTGTATCGATGCTGTTGGGGTTATTATGTTGGATTAGTATTTATGCTGAATAGAATAATAATTTAGAATAGATAATTTGGAATAATAATAAATTATTATTCCAAATATTATTTCCCAGAATAATAATGTATGAATCAGGCAGTCTTATAAAGCTAATAATTAAATTAATAAACAAGCATATACTGTGAGCTCTGTAATGTAGTCTTATGAATGTACAATTCCTTTATTTCCTGAGGGTTTTCTGCCTACGTCTTTGAGCAAAGTACTGTACCAAAATAATGTAAAGGACTAGCACTTATACTTGACAAGATGAGAGGGCTAAAATTTTACAGCAATTCTAGTCAAGCAACAGAGCATTATAATTATAGAAACTAAAAAAAAACCACTTTATGATTTTTCCACAAGGGAAATTGTTCATCCATCAGTAAGATTGTTACAAGATAAGAGACAATGAGAGAGTTAAAATTGCTTTAGCCTATTGAATCATCAGTTCCCTCTAGATTCAAAAGCCTGAATTGGTTTTGGAAAGAAAGCATAAGAAGTTCCTAGTAAAAAGCTTAATAGGTTGATCATAGTTTGAGTCACAGTAACAAGCATAAGTAATGTATGATATTTTCTGAGGAAAGGGGTAGCTTATATTTTAAAAGAGAAAGGAATGGGCCCACTATTGATACAAAGATTTTTCCCATTATTTTCCTGTCATACATGCCTTTGAAAAAGTGTTATTTGCAAAGGAAAATGGATACAACAAATATAATATCCAAATACACCTGCAAGTAATTTCATATAAATATAAGCTTGTATTTACAAATGAATGTACAGAAAGATAAGAGAAAAATTAAGAGAGCTATAGCAACAGGAAGGGTGTGTATTACTGAAGGATGGAAAAAGTGTTGAAAATGTTTTCCATAGCCAAGAATTCCCTTCAATGCTAACATATATAATTTAGGAGACCTCTGACTGGAAGCATTGATTGGCTATGTGTTCTGTTTAAATAATTTGAAGTGGGGCATGAAATGGGGAGGGGGGTGCTGACAGGACAACCTGCTTAAAAGGAGTCAAAATTGTTAACTTATCTTTATACTGACAGTGTCTATTTACTGAAATCACAAGATATAATTGTAGCTGATGGACAAGTGATATTATCTTTACACAAGCATTATCTGTATTTTACTTGGGTGACAAATAATTGTCTGGGTTCTTAAATAAGATCTCCAGAGTTGCTATATGACAATAGTTCTTTGTCTTTAAAAAACTGTCTGCAATTGTGCCTTTTATAAAAGATACCTGTGGAGGAATTATCCTCATTTGACGTGACCTACCTAAGTGTTAAAAGGATGTAGCGGAAAAGCAGACCTTTACTGGGCTTGGTCGGGAGTACCTGCATTATTGAAGGGTCTTTGTAGTGATGCCTCTAGAGGGGGTTTGCCTTTATAATTATATGCAAGTATCACACCAGTGGTGTGATCCAGGTAGGGACTCAAGATCCATTTTTATGTATCACATCTATTCCAGAGACTCCGAGCTCCCCCCCCCCCCCAGCTCTCCTTCAGGGTAGGCCAGGGTGATCATGTCCTTTATTGTTGTAACTCCCAGATTGTGATACTCTCACAAAACTGTTGCTAAGCAACAAATGTGGTTACCAGGCCTCAGCGAATAGCTGAAGGGAAAGCAAAGTGTTGCACCATTGTAGAGTAACCATAGCAATGACCTACTATTACGGAGTGGAGAATTATCATTAACAACGTTAAAGTATCATACAGAAGCCTGGGATCCTGGGTCTTCCCAGCAGCATCTCTGCATAATTGCGTTATCCAGGAAGGGCTCTCAACTCTTGCAGGGCACCTAGTGACTGGAGTGTTTTGCAGGAGGGCTTACGATGAGATGCTGATCTACCCAAATCTCACTATTTCACTCTGAAGCCATTTCAAAGTAGACTTCTTGCCCCACTATGTTAGTTTTATCGAGGAGAGGGCAACAGTGCACGAGTATTATATTCATTAAGGGCAAGCAAAGAGGCACATCCATCCAAGGCATATACAAATAACAATAACGTCATTGGGAAGGCTTGGGATGGTTTGTAGAGTTCACAAGCAGACAGCCAGTATTATGTAGCACGAAAGGGGAAATTTCTGTTCGAGACCTGTGGTGCCGATATTTTTTGGTCTCCATTCTCTGCATTGGCACAACCGAGGAGCGAGAGGACACAGCTTTGGAAGCCGACTTGAGATGAAGTCATGAATTTGGGGAGGGGGGGGTTTACATGATTTTGAGCATCCCCTCTGCTCATAATTCACCCAATTCCCTCGGGAAGTCTCTGACGTCTGCGAGGGAGGCTCGCAAAGAGAGAGCGCGTGTCTTCTGCACGTGTGTAGGCGGGCGGGTGTGCGCTCTGGGGCTTGGTGGTGCTGGTGGCGGCGGTGGCGTGTCACTCCCGCTCTCCAGCTTGACCCTTTCCAGCTTGTTGCCGAGGGCCGGGAACGCTTTCCCACCCCTCAGCCCCACCGGTCAGGCAGCGTTTCCCCGCAGGCAGTGACGCGGTGCTCTTTTCTGTGTTGCAGGGACGGAGCGGCACGAGCTGACCTCCTGGAAGAGCTTCCCGTCGATCTTTCGGTTCTTCCACGAGGCGATGGAGGCGAAAACCAGCTCGGGCAAAGCGGCTCCCACGCGACGGTCGCAACGGATCCGCTACGAGGAGCTGTAAAGGCGGGCTGGCGGGCGGAAGCGGCCCCCGCTTGTCTCTGCGCAGGCGGCGCGCTGCGTTCCCAGCCCCTCATTAGATTGTTTTCTTCCTAGAGCACAGGGTCGCCGCCTATACATCGAAGTAGTGTTTTGCATTATTTCTAGATGAGTGCAACTGTCAAAGCAATATGGGTTCACTGCTTATGCTTCCTGTGGGCTGCGGCTTGGATTTCGGGCTGCCCGTCAGTGCGCAGATTAAGGCTGACAGCAGCGCTGCACGGCGCAGTCTGGCGCAGCCCTAATTGCCCCGGACGCAGCCCTGCCCTGAGTTGATGGCGGGCTGCTGCCGCTGCCGCTGCCTCTGCGGCTCTTCCCTGGTCCTAACGCCCGCCTTTTCCCGGGCCCGCCAGCTGCCTTCCCGCCCGCCCCGCCATCTCTTTATTTTTTTTCCCCTTCCAACCGCCGGTCATCGTTTTAGATACACATTTTAAACAAAGAATTTATTTCCGTTTTAGAATGTAGGCCTATGGGTGCTAGAGGCGTTTTAAAGTAATTTCCCGCAACGTTATTTGGAGCTTTATTGTTTTGAAAAGTCCCGCGTTTTATTTTATTATTTTTAAATCCGCATGAGGGGATAAACTGCAGTGCCCCCGTGCTAGTGATCTCCAGTGATGCTTTTCTCTGTGATTGGAGTATAAATGCTGAGAGTCTCACGTAGCCACGACATATATTTTATGAGTAACTCGTTTTCTTTTAATGCTGAGGAAAGCCTCTGGGTTGAACGGAAAATGCATTTAATCGATACCTATTTTTTAATATTGAGATTCTCAGCAGGACTGCTGTAGATTTCAAATGCGGGACCGAACTCAAACACACCCAGTTTTAGTGCTTGAGGAATGCACTTTCCAAATGTTTTATTGTTTTGGAATACTTTGGGGTTATTCAGGGAAAATTGCTGAATCCTTTTAAAAAGTAGAAATAGCAGTAGTATTTTAAAGTGTTTCTTCTGATGCTTGGTTGGCATCTTTATTTTTTATTCAAATAGATTATCTATTTTATGACAGAGCAAATAGCTAATAACTTTTTTTAAAATGCTGGATAGTTCCAGAATTATACAAATTCTAGCCTTTTCCAAATGCAAGGCAAAGGGAGAAGCAGCAACCTTTTCAGTTTGGCAAAATAGGGTCAGCATTAGAAAGGAGCAGTCCTTATTGCTGAAAGATGTCACCCATCAGTTACCCCTTCACATGGTTGAACTCCTCAGGCAGAGATTCATTTTTCCTCAGTCATCTGACAGCAGCCATTACTGAGAAATATTGATGGACAAAAAAAGTGCTGGGCCTCATTTAATGACTACTTGTTCAATGACTGTTTGAATTTACAACAGCACCGAGCAAGTGTTATATACAACCAGTCCTCATATTTATGGCTGGAGTAGTTCCCCCATAGTCAAATAATCACCCTTGTGACTTCCCCTGCCAACTTCCCACAAGCAAAGTCATTGGGAAAACTGGCAGGAAGTCAGAAGTTGTAGTCACATGAGATCCTCACTTAATGACCTGCACAGTCCTCACTTAATAACTGTGCTATGTCACTTAACTGTGCTATGTGTACATAGCACATGTGATTGTGCTATGTAATGAAGTCAGGTCTGACAGACCCTCCCTACATAGCACAGTCACATGACATCGTGGTTTATGGCTGCATTGCTTTAGTGATGGCAGCTCCAGTCCCAATTACTGTTGTTGGACTAGTTATACCAATGCTACTATAACTAGCATTATTATCAAAACAGTCTTTCCAATTATATGAAATGAATTCTGCTGCATCCTTGGGCTATGGCACTGCCTGCTTTAAATATCCATAGGTATGGCCTATATCAAAATTGAGAAGCCAGCCGTTTTTGCTTCCTTGGGAATTTTCTGCTAACAGCTGCTGCCTGATGCAAGAATTCAGCACACTTAGCAGTTGTCCAAAATTGTCAGAAAGTGGACAATGCCAAACGAACAAATTGTTCTGGGTGTCTTGAATGAGCTGGGTGTGAGAACTGTGACTTTAGCCTCTTTGGACGTGCTAATTGTCATGGGCTGTAGTATGGGTGCCAAGCCATATAGCAGTTGAACAGCAGACAATGCAGTCATTTTATTATCTCGTATGGCTTCAATTCTGATGACGCTAAAACAGAATATTGATTGCCTTTCTTCCATTGCATTTATTTGACAGTTTTGAAATTGGAACCACTCTTCTTCCTACAAACATACATTTATAGTGAAGCCTTATGATTTCAGAAGACTCCAAGAAGAATCTGAAGGGCTTTTTTGTCCTTATCTATGCTTATGATTAAATGGCTGTCTTACTATCTGAAAATATAAGTATCTGGTATATGCCTCCACTTGGGGCAAAAGCTATATCACTGGTTGTTCCTTTTGCTGGGAATCCACCAAAGCGATGCCCCAGGTAAAGGCCAGGACCAAGTGGCTCCCAAGGCTATCTGCTTCTATTAACTAGGGTCTCTCTGGGTGTAGATGCCTTTGTGCATCTGCCTACATACTGTTGCTTCCTCACCTGAATTTTTTTTTAAGATTCCCTCACATATCAATGGTGTCCATCCTTTGAGTCCTGAAAGCCATTAAAATGTGGAACTGGGTTTTGGTTTTTTTTTTTTTTTTTGGCAGCAGATGGTTGATTGTTCCTCAATTGTACCAACATCCAGTCCAGGGGGTTGCTTATGGTTGGTTGGTTTATTTGTTTAATTTAGCTTATCCTTTCTTCTTTGTCTGGTCATTTCAAGTTTTTATCCTTCTTTGTTGCATCAATAGTGGCTAGAAATCTTTTTTTTTTCCTGTCCTCTCCCCATTTATGTAAATCCTGGATGTTTCTTCTCTCATGTGCTGATTTGTTCGCTGTTTTGTATTCCTTATTAATTGTACTATTAGGTTTTTTTGCCCATAGCCATAGGAAAATAAACCACCATAACCTGCAATCTCTCAGTCAGGAAGTATTTTGAGGCTATCAAAGTGCCAAATCTGATCAAGCAATCTCTCCGCACCAATTATTTTTATTTATTTTTTTAATATCAGTCGTCAGTTTCTACTCCACAGTGCAGACCCACAAGCCCTAAATAATGGGGTAAAATATTGTTGCCCAGTTAGCACTCTTGTTCTTTGCGGACCAAACTGTAAGCACGGGGAAATATTAAAGATTGTCTCTTTCTATTTACACTGAACCTAGGAACAATAATAAAAATAAAGATGGTTTCTCTTCTAATATTCCAGGCGTGTTTTACTTGTGTTGAGCCTTATTGAATAATCTGGAGAAATGCAATAATCAAGACTGTTTGTTTATTATGTGGGACCGACTAGAAGGCAGGGTATAGAAAATAGCTACTTTTTTCTAAGGACCACTTGAGCCATTTGACCAGAAGCAATTGTAGAAAATAATCCAATCATCTTTGTGTTGGCATAGTAGTACTGTAATAAGGATGGGCTATATATTGCCATAAAATCATATGAGCAAGCAATAATCAGAACACCTCTCCTCCACCTGAAGGAAAACTGGATTGGAAATCTTATCATCCAGTCACATGTATATTATCATTTTGTACTGTACTGCAAATTTAAAAATTCTGTATTAGCCATTCAGATCCACTGATATGAGATCCGCAACAAAGGGGAGGGTGGATGGATGGATGGACATTTTTAATAACTAAGTCCTTGATAAAAAGACCAGACCAGAGCTTATTCTTTTCAAAACGGGTTGGAGGAATAGACTTACATTAACAAATTAAATAGTAATATCATACTGAATTAATGGATTTAACTAGAAGGCAGAAGGCTTTTATAGAAAGAAAGCAATTGCTTTGTCTTGATGCTTATAACTCAAAGCTTGGTTAATTTAACAGGAATCCCAGAGCTCATTTTCATGTCCCCATAACCGTGGCACACACATGCCCTTATAACTGTTTTTATATCACATGCCTCATAATATTTCTTCAGTCTAATTTCCAGCCTGTAGCTGAAGCGGCTTAACACTGCCTGTTGCTGTTCCAGTTTCAGAGTAATGTTTTTCTATCTTCTCTCCGCACAATTTGTGTCATAGACACAATTTAGCACTCCAAATGCTCTGCAGTCATCACCCAGCATAATGCCTGGCCATCACTTTTATGAGAAGCTTATCAGGTCTTCAAGTTAATTCCTTACATAAGCAGGAATAGCAGCCTTTCAAAAGAACACTAGACCTGTGTTTAAAGCACAGTACTAGTGCTGCAGGTTGATTTTACCCGGGAGAGACAGATTTTCCCAGTTTTAGGTCTAGTTAGTAATCAGAAATAATAACACCGTGAAATTTGCAGGCTTTCCATATCTTATTACGAGATTTCACACAGGACAGCAAAATATAGGTAGCACAGTTGGTTCAAGGACTGCTGGATTGCACTTTAATCTGGACATCTGACTGTGTCCCCCAGAAAATATATAGAACAGCATGAATTTTGCAGTGGTAAAAATGAGAAAGTTCTATGGAACCAGAGTTGATTGAAAGGTGGGTGATATAAAAATTGTGGCTTCCGGGACAACAGTTTTTAACCAAAGACATGTTATACCAAAGCTTCACTTCTGCTCACTCAAGCTCCGACTTACACACTCTCAGTGGCCTTGTGGCAGAAATGAAATACAAAATTCCCAATGTAGTCCTCTAAACATTTTGCCCAGTAAATTTTGATTTTCAAACAAGAATGGAAAGTAATGGGTGCTTTCATCATGGTGCTCAGCTGGCTTTGGGAGGGCAGATGGTTGAGGAAGAATTACAGGTGGGAGGTGCAACAGGTGGAAGTGACTCACTACCAATATGATGCTTTCCCCTTGGTGATCAGGATGAATCTCATTATCATGCAATTCTATACATGCTTACTCTGAAATGACTCTGTTATAGTTTTCATTTGATGTACTCCCAAATGTACATATAAGCTTGCAGTCCGGCAGCAGTCTCTACCTCCTTAAAGTTCATGTACAGCAGCCACAAATTCCTAGCAGTATTCTTGCTTTCATCCAATTTCATTGCAAAGGAAAGGGTGAGTAGCAGTAGGGAATCTGGGCTTTATTAGGTGCCCCTCCCTTCTGCTTCTATCTAATCAAGCGGAGTTTCCAGCATTTTCAGCAGGGAAAAGGAAGATATTTTTCATGAGGTCAGGAACGTGGAAGGCTGCTTCCTGGCTGCCTCTCAAACTCCTTCCTTGATCTGCTCCGTGAATTTGAATCTGCCCATGACTCAGTTAAATTGGTCCAAAGCCTATTAATCTATTGATCCACTCCTAGAAAAAAAGACTCAAAGAAAAGACCACCTATTTCCTAGCCAAGCCCCAGAGAGAGAGAACAGCAGTGATAGCTGTGATGAGAAAGAGGTGCCTCATTTTGGTTTCTTCTCCTGAGATTCCAGGGGAATCAGGTTTTGCTGGTAGACACCAAGAAGATTGTGCCATGTCCAGTCTTCATCTCCAAGAGCAATGCTAATTCCACACTCTTCCCCCATTCCCAAACTGCGAAGCTTGAAATAGGAACTGAAGTGTACCCTCCTTCAGTTCAATACAAATTGCTTTATTCCTCTACTCAACTAATTCTGATTAATCTGTTTCTGACAGATTCCTTTGGCAACATCCTTGGTATCTTCTGCTTTTGTGCTCCTGGAAGTACCCTGGCAGCCCCATGCCTTCCAGCCCGCCATCAGTGCAGGAGGGTGGGAGAAATGCAAGTTTGGACCCTAGCAGTTATTACAAACTCTGGAAAGTTTGTGCTCCCTCCTTTAGTTGTAACTGAGGACGATAAGATTCCCACCAAAGTGTTCCCATTTTTATCTTCTTTGATTGCAAGATGTACAAATAGCCTGGGGGGGGGGGGAAGGAGCAGGGGCATGGAAGAGAAAGAACTTTAAAGCATGCTTGAATGGAAAATGTTGGATTAATTATGTCACTTGGATCAGTAGTTTTAGTTTCACATTGCTGGCCTGCCTGAATCCTGATGTCTTCAGAAGTAGCTAAAAATCTGACACCTTCAGCTGCAAGGGTGCAAGAACTCCAAGGCTGCTGAAAACTCTGTAGGAGGGAAGCAAATGAGGTGGGGGAAGTTTGAGTAAGCAATTTTTACCATTCTATGGTACTCTTTTAGTCGGGAAATCAGTAACGAAGACCAGAAAGCATGCACCCAGTACCAATAGATCTTTCTGGGGCAAGAGGGGAGCTATTTTTCATGAGAACTCCCATTTGTCTTACATTTATTTTTTTATATATTAGGTTCTTCGTTGTCCAAAATAAGGTAAGGAGATGGAAATGGAGACCTATCATCAATTTAACACCATTTTCTGCCAGTCAGTAGGTAAAATAAGAAGCAAATTTTAGTTATCCCATTGTTTTTGTTAGCAACTTTTGCATGGACCACAAAAAATAGTAAAATGGCCTTGCTATTAATTAACTCAGTTATTTCTTAACTATTTCCATTTTTCAGGCAAACAGGAGAGAATCTGAAAGAAACCACCTAGTCTCAATTTGTTCTGATAAAGAAAAATTTTGGTTGTGCAAAACACAATTTTCTTCTTTTGCTATATTGTTCTCCATCATCTCATAAATATATTGGAGCTGATTCCTAATTGACTACTTTAGAATACTTAAGCATTTTAATGTTTTATTGGAAGAACAGTATTCTCCTGCTGTTCTCTTTTTAGCACTCAGGCTGTCATATCAATTTATGAAAGCTGTCATAAAACAACCCGGGTTACCCCATGTACCTACACTGAAGGTTATATCGCAATTGAAATGAAATTGTTAATATGGGATATACAGATGAAACTGGAAAAATTAGTATATGTGCAAAAGTTCATTTATTTCAGTAATGCAACTTAGAAGGTGAACCTAATAGATGAAATAGACTCATTACATGCAAAGCAAGATAGTTCAAGCCGTGATTTGTCATAATTGTGATGATTATGGCTTACAGCTCATGAAAACCTCAAATCCACAATCTCAGAAAATTAGAATATTGTGAAAAGGTTTAATATTCTCGGCTCAAAGTGTCCCACTCTAAGCAGCTAATTAAGCCATAACACCTGCAAAGGGTTCCTGAGCCTTTAAATGATCTCTCAGTCTGGTTCAGTACAAAGTACAATCATGGGAAAGACTGCTGACCTGACAGATGTGCAGAAAATCATCATTGACACCCTCCATAAGGAGGGAAAGCCTCAAAAGGTAATTGCAAAAGAAGTTGGATGTTCCCAAAGTGCTGTATCAAAGCACATTAATAGAAAGTTATGTGGAAGGGAAAAGTGTGGAAGAAAAAGGTGCACAAGCAGCAGGGATGACCGCAGCCTGGAAAGGATTGTCAGGAAAAAGCCATTCAAAAGTGTTGGGGACTTTCACAAGGAGTGGACTGAGGCTGGAGTCAGTGCATCAAGAGCCACCACACACAGACGGATCCTGGACATGGGCTTCAAATGTCGTATTCCTCTTGTCAAGTCGCTCCTGAACAACAAACAACGTCAGAAGCGTCTTATCTGGGCTAAAGAAAAACAGACCTGGTCTGTTGCTCAGTGGTCCAAAGTCCTCTTTTCTGATGAGAGCAACTTTTGCATCTCATTTGGAAACCAAGGACCCAGAGTCTGGAGGAAGAATGGAGAGGCACACATTGCAAGATGCTTAAAGTCCAATGTGAAGTTTCCACAGTCTTTGTTGATTTGGGGAGCCATGTCGTCTGCTGGTGTTGGTCCACTGTGCTTCATTAAGTCCAGGGTCAACGCAGCTATCTACCAGGAGATTTTGGAGCACTTCATGCTTCCTTCCGCAGATGAGCTTTATGGGGATGCTGACTTCATTTTCCAGCAGGACTTGGCACCTGCCCACACTGCCAAAAGCACCAAAACCTGGTTCAGTGACCGTGGGATTACTGTGCTTGATTGGCCAGCAAACTCGCCTGACCTGAACCCCATAGAGAATCTATGGAGCATTGCCAAGAAAAAGATGAGAGACATGAGACCGAACAATGCAGAAGAGCTGAAGGCCGCTATTGAAGCATCCTGGTCTTCCATAACACCTCAGCAGTGCCACAGGCTGATAACTTCCATGCCACACCGCATTGAGGCAGTAATTGCTGCAAAAGGGGCCCAAATTAAGTACTGAGTATATATGCATGCTTATACTTTTCAGAGGTCCAATATTGTTCTAAGTACAATCCTTGTTTTATTGATTGCATGTAATCTAATTTTCTGAGATTGTGGATTTGGGGTTCTCATGAGCTGTAAGCCATAATCATCACAATTATGACAAATCACGGCTTGAACTATCTTGCTTTGCATGTAATGAGTCTATCTCATATATTAGTTTCACCTTTTAAGTTGCATTACTGAAATAAATGAACTTTGCACGATTTTCTAATTTTTCGAGTTTCACCTGTATGTCTCTTACAGACAGCTCACACTTAATTGTTGATTTATTTGTCCAAAGGGAGGGAGGGAGGACTCACCTAAACTTTCCAAACGCTGTCATTCCTAGTAATCCTTCACATTTCCCACTTTTCTTTCCAGTTTCAGATTGTATTTATTCGTGAGCATTTCACCAGATCAGTGACAGCTCTTTATTTGCATAATTATATGCTCTGCTCTGAAGAGAAAACTAACCCCCAAATTTCATGGGTCACCAAACTACAACAATCAGTGTTTTATCACGTATCCTAAGAAAAAACGTGTTGGGGGGTGGGGGGGAGAGACTAAGACGTATAAAGTTTCTTGGGGAGTTTTTACTCCTCAGAAAATTAAAGATGCGACGCTCTTGAATGGGTGGAAATCTTTGCAAATTCTTTGTAACCGAATTCTGTTTTTGAAAAAAGGAAAGTAGAGATTAGTAAGGTAGCTCGAAGAGAAAGGGCGGTGCAGTCCCTTAAGCGTTATTTCAAAGGACATTTCCCAAATAAGCTCCGGCTGTATTTCAACGGTTTTCCGATTCCACTGTTGTAAAACAGCGCCATCCTAGGAGCCCTATTGAGATCAGTCGGACTTGGCTCCCAGGAAGGTTGGGGTGGGATGGGGGACGCCGTTCATTTAGCCCGGGCATGTTCCAGTCAAGTCAAAGCACTTGTTTGCAGGGAGACCGAGCCGCCTGGTGGCATCGCCGCCGAGTCTGTAACAATGGCGCCGCAGAAGCAAAACTTTGCTTAGGCGAAGCGCTTCGTCGCTTTTTCCTGCCGGTCTCCTCTCCTAGATGCGCGCACAAACCTGCGCGCCTGCAATTTGGCGTTTGCTTCTCCAGGAGGTTTTGGTTTAACGAAGTCAGGACAAAAATGTCCCTTCTTCAACTGCAGGTCTATAGCTCAAAACACAAGGTGCCACTTGCTTCCCTTCCT
Source organism: Laticauda colubrina (assembly GCA_015471245.1). NCBI lineage: Eukaryota > Metazoa > Chordata > Lepidosauria > Squamata > Elapidae > Laticauda > Laticauda colubrina. Next base: position 44,410,165 of record BLBF01000010.1, on the reverse strand, counting down.
GTCTCAGGATCTGGCTGTCCATCAAGTGCCCGTGGGGGGGGGGGGGTTCACTCTTCCAAGCCACCGAATGTGGGGTTGATTCCGGAGGATGTTGATGTCAGGTTTCTCAGAGGTCTTCTTGAGACGGCTTTTCCCTCTCGTCTTCCAGGGTTTTCATGCTGCTTGCAGTCCTGGGCTGAAATCTTCTGCGCCCCGTTGCTCTTCTCTTCTGCCGGGGGGGTCCTAAAGGAAGAGGCTGAACCATCTCTGGGGCTGGAGCAGCACAGGGCTTGCGGGAGGATGCTAGCGATGGGAAGCCCGAACCACCACCCGGGGGCTCATAAACGCCGAGCCCAGAAGGCTAAGAGCTTCCTGGCTGGGCCTTACAGTCTCAGGAACCCGAGCTGGTTCCTCCAAATTCAAGAGAAGGCAGGCAGTGCCTCTCACCCCTCTCCGAAGCCTTCCAGACGGTGAGGTCTGGAGGAGACGCCGACTTTTTGGACCCGACCTGTATCCAATTATGGTTGGAGGTAGCCTCGCTTTGAGGAAGGGATTCACTTCTCCCACGTGCATACGAGTTTGGTTCTTCTAATCTTTTTAGCTGACCCATTCCTCTCCTGAAAACTTCCGCTTAGGCTTTCCAATGGATGCTTGAGGCCACAGTGGCGTAATACCTCTGAATCACTAAAGGTAACTGTGCAGCTTGCCTCGATCTCCGATCTGACCCAGAATTGTTACAAACTCTTCAACAAATTTTCTAGAGATCCCAAAAGAGATTGCTACTTTTGCTCCAGTTCCGCTGCAATGTAGAGAACAACTATATCAAATGACAAACGGAACGTCCCCAATTCTGGAAGTCTCTCTTTGTGCAAATCCACTTTCTGACGACCCGTTTTGTTCCTTGGGGGGGGGGGGGGGGAAGCAGTTTTGTAATTCAGTTTCTCTGCCTTTAATGAGTCTCAGAAAGTGGTAGCACCTGAATTATTTTGGGCTCAGAAGCTAAAGAGGGTCGGGCCTGGCTAATAGTTATGTGGAGACATCTGGGATATGCCTAAGTTTTAGGCAAGACTAAGAAGAGCACCCTTAAAAAGGCAGTGAAATTGTTTCTGTATGCTGGCCATAACATATCTGTGGGTGAGTCTACAAAATCAGCAAGAGCTGACTTCACTTTACTTGCACATACTTCAAGTTCATTACCTGAAAAATGTACACACTTATTTAATTGATCTAAATAGAGGAAATTGAAGGGTTTAAAATTGGATAGCTAATAATAGAGAGAGTCCCATTCATAGTTCATATTTTCCTCCAGGGATCAACAGTTACATGCTATCTCTCCCTCCCTCTTTAAATATTTATTAGTTATAACATTTGGCTTCCTTGCATTTTAACTTATTCCATCCATATATATATATATATATACTTTTATATTGTATTGTATTGTATTGTATTGTATTATATTATATTATACTATATTATATTATACTATATTATATTATACTATATTATATTATACTATATTAAATAATATATGAATATATGAAAATATATATAAATATATATGAGAGAGTGTGTGTAAATGTAAATGTAAAAAAACAACAACCCTAATTTAACCCTTCCCCTTTTGTCTCCAAAACAGAATGAACATTTATTATTTGAATATTTTTTAGAGCATTAACATTTGGAAATGTTTTTACAAAAAAATATCCAAATAATAAATGTTCATTCTGTTTTGGAGACAAAAGGGGAAGGGTTAAATTAGGTTGTTGTTTTTTTTACATTTACTGAAACATCTAATCAACTTCTGAATGATTATCAGCTCTTATCATGGCTGGGGTGACCAGGTGTTGAATGGGGAAGAAATACATGATATGTCCAAAAAAAAAGAGTAGAGGAAAGTCAATACTAAGAGAGGAAAGACTTGTCTCTTCAGCTATTCCCTAGCACCATGGACAGCGCCTTATCTGTTGCTTCCTGTTCTCCCACAGTTTTTTTTCTCTCCAACAGTCCCTTCCGAAAGCAACTGTAGGAAACCAGTTACTGTGCTTCCTTTCTTAGCATCCAAATACCTTCTGCAGTGGGAGAATAACACGTTAATTTAACTCTCCCCTGTCCCCCTGCGCTCAATGGTTTATTTTATTCACACCGGTATGATTCAAGTAATATTTTCCAGACCCGCTTTGCTCAGTTTTACTCTTCACTATTTGATCTCTTGTGTTCACTGTCTTTCTCAACCACATTCCCTGGAAAAAAAAAAGAAAGAAAGAAACCTAAGGCATCTTTTCCCCAGAGCTTGGGCTTTACTGTCTGCCCCTATCCTGGCCTCTGTAACTCTCTCTGTCTCTCCCAAGCCCTCACGGGTTGCACTGTGTCCTTGCCCTTCCCAAGTCTGTCCTCAGCCATAAGCTCCGTTGGGGGAGGCAGGCTTCTCTTGAGGGGTCATAGCGCAGTTTATCTCTTCTTTGATACCCACCTACTCTGAGCACTCCAACTCCCAGACAGCTGGTTAATTACAGCCTCTGAAAGGCACCCCAGTGTTGCAACCCAAACGAAGAGCTGAAAAATTGACAGCAACTCACTTGACAGACTTCCCTTCATCTCCATACCCTTTCCTCATCTCCCCTTCACTAATGTCACCCACCCTCTGTTTCAGACCCCTAAGTTAACCTCCCTACAACTTTTCCTTTCCAGACCCACCCACCCACCCACTGCGATCCTCAGATCCAGCAAAGTCCCCGCCCCTGATCCTCTGCCAAACCTTTCATTCCTTTCAGCTTAAAGGAAAGAGGGAAGGGCAGAGAACCTCTCTCTTCTTTTGCTTTGATCAAATCCTTGCCACTCCAGCAAACAACCTGGAGCCTGCACAACCATACTATTTACATGCTCACTGTTTAAATCCAACAAGACGCTCACTGCTCATTAAAACCTTTTGCTCAGCTTCTGTTTTATTTTTTTAGTGATGGAATTCTTTCCATCACTAAATGATAGAAAGATTTTTTTAAGTGGTGGGATTCTTCTCTGATCAAGTCAAATTTTAGAAATAGTCAACAGTTTGGGGAGTTGCACATTTCTGGATTTCTGTTGAATGTCCCACTGACCACTTAAGCAACAAAGATATAAAGTTAGGAACTCCTGAGGTAGGAAAAGAATTCCAAAGCAAGCCAGTTTTCTTTTTAGAAATATAACCCTGAATTCTGCTGTGTTTTGGTGCTTTGTAAAAATGATTGAGTTCTCTGTATCACATCCATGTTATTGTTGTTCTCATTAGGCTTTTATCAGTGAATAGAACTATTACATGGAGGGTATTTTGCTTTGAGAAATAATACTAATTGCCAAAAAAACCCTCCAGGTCGTTTTCTTTTTCTTTTTAGCAGCTTTCTGGACACAATGACAAAAAAAAATCTAATTTCTTTTTTACTCATCATCTGCCCATCTTTTGATAAATTAAATGGCTTGATTTATTTTCTCCCCTTCATCTTTGGTGGGATAATATACATTTTCTCTGTTATGTGAGGCAGCTCCCCAATGGAAGTTTTCCTCATAACTTTTACACTTTCTCCTGTCCTTATAAAATGTTTGATAGAGCAGATTTTTTTAAAATTCAACAAACAGGTTGATACAGAACAAAGAAGATAACTTCCTTTTTGCCAAAAGAACTCCTGCTCTATGACACAATCTAAACCTGTTGCAATTTTTCAAAAGTTTTTAAAGACAGAGTCAGTTTAGGAAAATATATTTTCAATTAACAATCTAAATGATTTTCTTCTTACAATTGGGCCGTTCTGATAGAAGCTTGCTTGCGTGCTTTAAATTGAAAATGAAGTTGCAGCATTATAAATCTTATACTCTGAAAATTAGGAAGCTGAAAATGTGTGTTAAAGAACTTCCAGCTTTCAAATGAAATATTTTGTTCATTCTTAGATCTGTCTTGGCTTTTACATTTTTCCACAGCACTTGCCCATTATCTAAAAAAATAATTCCCTTTCTCCATTTTATACTATGACATAGCATGGTTGTTTTACTTTTTGCCACTATTATCTAGGATGTGCTTGGGCATCTCATAATTAACAATTTCAAATTTAGTAATGAATTTCAAATTTGTAATGAATTTCAAATTTAGTAATCTTAAAAACAACTTTTAAGGGAAGGTGGGGGAGGTAGTTGTGATTAAGTGTTCAACATCATGGTATTTTCTCGTTTTTTCCTCCTCAATTACTATAACCAATTTTTTTTTTATTGTGATTATTTTATTTTCTTCTTATTTGTGACATGTGGGGGATGGGAATCACCATTCGCTCCCTCTCTCATTCCCTGCAAACCTTCAGAGTCATTTAAAGTTACTTTTTTTTGTCTTTAGGGCATTTGTCAATGTCAAAAATACCTGAGCTATTTTAAGAAACCAAGTGGTGTAATGTACCTGACAATATACACATATTCACACTTCAGGGAGTTTTCTGGAAATCATTAGGAACATATTAATATTTGGAAATGCCTACTGGACATTTCTGCAATATATATATATATATTGCAGAAATGTCCAG
>BLBF01000010.1:44390914-44405548 GCA_015471245.1 Laticauda colubrina | reverse complement strand
ATATATATATATATATATATATATATATATATATATATTAGAATTAAGTTGCTAATTAAGCATTATTTTCCTTCAAAGATAGAATTTCTATCAAACATTTTAAGGATCAATTAATTCTAGAAAATATTCAGCAACCATCAATTTTTCAATATGAAGTCTGTAATATTTTTTGCCATCTGTTTCTGTCTCTGTCTCTCCCATGTTGGAATGAATAGGATTCTGTGAAGAAGCCATGAAATTTGCAGGTTTCATAGCATACGCATCTTTACTTAGCTATATAATAATGGGGGAGACTTATTCCTCTTCTAAGTAAGAACATCCTTCTCCCCCCTCTCTTTCAGTTTGGGTCAACCGTAAATGAGAAAGTAAACTCAGGAACCAGATCACATTACATTCTGGATTCATCTATTTTTGACTAGGGCCACTTGCAGTTCATATGCTTATCTGACTGTCTAAATCGGAGCTCCTTGAAACTCCCTGTTCCTGATACGCAAAGCTTGAGCGATTATACTGTACTGCTTAGTTTCGGTGTTCATCGTGGCACCTGCGACAGTCCATTTTTTCGTGAATATTTTCCGCCAGCCCACGGAGAGCGGAAGGGAGTTATCAGCTTCAGTATCTGCTCCTGAACTAGCAGCTACCCAGGATACTGAAGTCACTACCTGTGCACTTTGAACTGCTTAAGGCGGTGGGAGGGAGAGAATCAGAGCGAAAGGTCTGTTGGTGCTCCAGCCACAATTAGCGCAGCTAAAGGGGGGGCAGAGGACAGGTGGAACTGGCAGAAAGGAGAGGAATTTTCCGGCATGGGAGCCAGGAAACTGAAGCAAAGAGCCAGATGTTTTAACATTTCAGCTTTCATTTTCTATTTTTCATTTTTAACCCTGTACATTGGGACACCCATGCTTGATCCAGAGCATGTGTTTGCAATAATAGCAACGTATTCTTCTTTGGGGGGGGGAGGGGGCATATGGAGCTGATCAGGTTGTAAAATTTCCGGGATCTCCCCAAATTACAGCTTAAACACCTGAGATTGTACAACGGTTCTCATTAAAAGGGGGGGGGGGGAGAAATGCCAGTGCCATTTGTCACATACTACCAATCATGCCACATTAGTGTCTTTTACCATTATTGTTTTAATCTTTTTTTAAATGCATACATTTCTGAAAAGGTGAACCTGTTTCCTTTGGGTGTGGGTGGGTGTGAAGGGTGGGGTGGGCTGGGGCTGTATTTCAGTTATTTTAAGAATAACTGAATTGCAAACAAACTTTTTCTGTTTGTAAATTCAAAGGAAAACAACATTTTTATAACTTTGCTGAAACTAATGCTTAGAAATAATTTACTCTGCATTATATATGCATGTTGGTACAATACTGTACTAGAAATATTTCCATAATATTAATTCTTGATTACATAAGCAATATAAACAGGCTTTCTGCTTAACAAACCCCTCCCCCCTTAATAAATGAATTCATTTAGGATACAGCACATAGCCCTTTAAAGATAAAGTTAGCCTTGACACAGATCACGTTTTCTCTATTCCAAAGGCAGCATAAACCAAGAAATAAAAACATTTATATAAAATATATATTTGATTAGGGGGTATTTTCACTTAAAATCCTTGTAATTATTATAAAAGAGTCAAAGACTCTTTTATAATATTTTATAATATGACCATCATCTGTTTATATTGTGAAGCTACACTTCAATGTCTCAATGTGCATATGATGCAACCCTGCAGCCAATCAATGATTTTACATTTGATTTTTCTTTCATTTTATTTTTTTAGTTAGATCTTTTAAGCATAAAGGAACTACAGCCTTTAAAAGGGAAACAATCGTTCAGCACATTTCAACATGAATTCATGACTAATCCCAAAGGGGAAAAATGCCAGAGCCCATATTTCGGTCAGAGGATGTTTTTCTATTTTAATCTGGATTATTAATAGGGCTTGTCCACTGTTGTATGTTATTTAATAGTGTGCCTTCATTTTTTTTTAATTTTTATTGTGATAACTGAGATTAAAAATATCCTTCTCAGAATTACGACTGGAAACTTTTCGGGGAATGTCATTGCAAGGGGATCAGCATTAAGGTCCTGAAAGGTCCTGAAAGACACAGCGCCATCTAGCAAACGAAAGGAGAATCAAAGGCGAGGAATATAAGGTGCCTCTCGAGCAACCCAAGGGGGGAGAGAGAAAGAGGGGTGATGAAGCTCCCACCTCAGCTTCACCTGGACAGAATCCGCCACCCCAACCCCAAATAGCACCTGAGACTGGGCCTTCATGAAAGCAGCTCACCCCTCAGCCGTCTCTAACTCACATCTGCTTTCCTTCGAGGCAACAACCAGTTTCCAGCATTTATTGACAGGGAAAGAAAAAAAAAAATCCACCTGGCTGGCTCTTAATTACCTTTCCTGCTCGTTATCTTCTCTCACCGAGGTTTAAAAAAGAGAAGAGGGTCACCTTGGTCCCTTAGAGGGGAAATACAAGAAATCCAGTTTGCTTTGATAACAAGGCATTTCTTTCTCTGAGTCAGTAAAACAATTCGGTGGATCTGATGTAGGAGTTTAAAAGGTTCTCTGAAATATGAGTCTAGCCTTCCTCACCCCCTCACTTTTCAGATTAAACTTAATTTCAGGTAGATTTTTTTTTTTCTTTCAGGGAAATATTCCTTCTTATTAAATTGTCTTTTAAAAGGCAGCCAGAAAAACCCCAACCACTCGAAAACAATTCTTTGTTTTCTTTGTTGTTCTATTGGGTACAGCTTTACCCAAATTTGGTGTTCGATCCTGAGGGCCATGAAAGTTGCAACTTCACTGGTCTGGACGGACCCGAGTTCAGAAAGCTTACATTCGAGCCCTCCTGCCCTGGTAATGTACATTCGTGATGAAGTTGGCCAATGTTATTAGTCCCCCCAATAAAGCAATTTTATGAGGCCAAGACAAGTTTGCAAACTGGAAGGTTTTGGTGCGTGAGGAAGCAGAAAGAAAGCAACACACACTACCCGTACAGAGAGAGGGGGGGGGAGAGGGAGGGAAGGAAGGAAAGAGAAAAGATCCAATATTAACGGTGTTTGCAAGTCACGTTTCTATTAGTTCCGTGCAATTAAACGAAGTCAGCAAATCAGTTTGCTCCAGAGAAATTATAGCGCTTCTCACAAACAAGGCCGGCCTTGGCCTTCCTGGCCGCCATCTGCCTGGCAAATGGACCACCGCATGCCCGGCAGGCTTGCAGAGCCCGAGGGCTGAGGGACCAAACGGCCTGGCTTTTGGGGCGTCTTCCGCGGCCCCTTTTTGGGCCGAAGTGATCTGCAGCCGAGCCGCGATTGCAACGTCGCGGCTTCTTGTTCACGCGGTTCGTTTTTAGGGCCGGTCATCAGCCGCCCATTTTAGTCCAATTCGGGGACTGAAGGCTTTCCCTGAACCGCTGCCTGCCGAAGGGTTGGAAAAGCGGCTCAAGGGAATCTGTCTGCAGGCTGAGCATCTCTAGTGAAATCGGGAGAGATAAGCCGGGGCCGAGGCAACACTTTAAAATGTTGCTGAACTTCGGTGGAAAACTAGGGCATCTGAGGGGGGAGGGAAGAGGTTGGGGGGGGGGGGGATGGCAAGAGTCGCTCTTTGGAGAGTCCTTCGGTATTGCCTCTCCTCCTCCTCCTTCCTATTCCATTTTTTTTTTCACCCAGGTAACCTGCTCCACCGTGGGGTTTCCAGCTGCTTAAATGAACATTGATTTATTGCGTTTAAAAGTAAATTTACACCCACGCCAACGCCATTCTGCTTTGTTTAGCCCAGACCCTAAGATTTATTTTCTACTTAGCGCTGACAAAAAACAATGTCTTAAACTTTATTACCCACCGGTGAAGAAATCCGTCTTATTCCTCCTGCCCACCTCCACCCCCTGCCCCCCACTCCTTCTTCCTTTGGAATTCCTCGCTCTCGTTACCTGCTTTGCTGGGACTGGGACGAGTATATTTTTGCGGGGTGAAGGGGGGAAGGAGGATAGGGAGAAGGCTGAGAGCGGAGGGGGGCAAGGAAGAAACTGCAATGGGAGGAAAGAGAAATTTAAATTGTTGTTTGGAGACAACTTCATCCGTCCTGGACTTTTGAAACGGGGATGAGGGGGACAAAGAGAGAAGAGAGCCAAAGAGAAGGGAAAGGAAGGACCCCGCCAAACGAGAAGGCTGAAGTAATTAATTTGTTTTATGAAGGGGGGGGGGGGTGTCTGTCTTCACTTGAGAGAACATCTGATGTCCTTTGCAAAGCCTCTCTGGAAACGGGTCGATGACTGAGAAGCAATCATAAAGCAACACAGTTTTTTTTAAAAAAGAAAAAAAAAAAATCCGGTGTCCTCCAGCCTACCACGCTGCCTTACCTCTGCGCAGTCACCCAGTCTAGGAGGTGGCTGATCTCGGGGGACTTGGTGAAGCCGCCTTTACGGTGCACTTCATCTACGTTTTTTTGTTGCCTTTGGTTCTCATTAAAAGAGCTTTTTCTTCTCTTTTTTTCCCTCCACCCCCCAACTTGGTAGACTGTCGCGGGTTCTTCATTTCACACTCCTGAAAACGCTCTTAACATCTTATCGAAGAAGGCGCTGAATCCTTGGGTGGGGGGGGGGGGGCGAAGCGAGGGGGGGTGGGGGGGGGGGGGGGGGGGGTGGGTGGGAAGAGAGGGGAAGAAGAAACGGCCACCACCAGGCATTTTGAACTAATGCAAAGGGGGACCCGGCGGGGCGTGTAGGCACCAGCGAGAGGTTTCCCCGGAGAGCCCTCGAGGCGGTGTGGTTCTTTCGAGGGTCTTCGACAAACCTTGGAACGGGGCCACCCGAGGAGGGGGGGCGGCTGTGGTGAATGTGGCCTTTCTCCTTCCTCCACTCCTCCCCCCCCAAAAAAAAAAATCCGGTTCTCATGGAGGAACCTAGGAATCCCTGAGAGTTGAAGGGGCGCTCCCTTGGCCGGGCAGGAGGGGAAATGCGACGGAGGAGGGAGCCCACCACCCTCAACCGCCTTCTTCGGAGAGGACCCTGCCCAGCTCTCAAGAAAGGCTCTTTCCCTCCCCTCCCCGCTGCCCCCTCCAGTGCGGCTCCCCCGCTGCTCACCCAGCTTAGGCCTTGACACTTGTTGTCCAGACTGACCAAAGCGAGGCTAAGTTTAGCATCCCTCCGGAGGATATTGCCTAGATCCTTTCCTCTGGCCTCTCCTCTAAGGGGAGATTTTCTTTCCAGGCGTGCCTGTCTGCGGATGCACGGACACCCCGCCCCACATGATCCCCAGGATCCTGTCTAAAACGGAGCAGGAAGGGGGGGGGAAGTGTGTGTGTGTGTGTGTGTAAATTTCTCTGAATAGCCCCCTATTCAAATTAGCAGAATTTCTTTCTGGCTGCCCTTTGACTGGGGCCTGTCACTCCAAGAGACGCCGGGGCCATTCCTTTCACCTCCTCCCTTCCCACGAGGGCCTGCAACCAACGGGGCTTCGGAGCTTTAGAAAGACCGCCAGAGATCAGAGCCGGAGCCTACGGAGCCCTCCCTGGCAGCAGGCAGACACGCCCCGAGATGAGCTGGGCTTCCCTCCACGGCCCTGCCCTCCCTGGAACCGCTGCAGCCTCAGCCCCGAGCCAACAGGGGAGTTGGGCTCTCTAGGCCTCTGCCCTCCCCCCCCCCCTCCCGTCTCCCCAATCCCCTCCAAAGAGGTGCACAGGACTAGAAGCCTCATTGCGGAGTGGAGATCCAGGAAGGAGGCTGTAAAGTAGCAACTATATTTTGGGGGCAGATTTGACCTTCAGATCAGGATCGGCTAGAATTCTCCTGTAACTGTGAGGGAGGAATCCATGGGGACAACCAAAATCCTATTCCAAACTTTTGGACGAGGTGCCGGTTCTTTGGGACTAGCTTCGTTCCGGCTTTAACGGACTCTCCCCGCAATCAGCAGAGCTAGGAAGGGAAGATCAAAGGCCGAGCAGGCTAAACAATGACCGTAGGGCCACAGGGCAGCCTTTCGCCTTGTTCTTGTGGTGTGTTTCCAGAGCCAGGCCTCTGCATGTGGAACCTTTTCCTCTCGAGGAAGTCCCCAGCATTCCCCATGAGACCCGCTCCCAAGGCCCTGAGTTCAGGAAAGGCCATTTGACAAAGGAAACCCGCTCTGGTTGATGCCCCACTCAGCCCTGTCAGGCGGGCAAACGCCCCCTTCCCCAGACCAGGGATTCCCACGTTTTCTCGGGGTGGAGGAGGGGGACGAGCGATCCGGGCCCAGACGAGCGATCCTTGCCTCCTTTACTTCCCCTGAGATATAGCCAGAGCGCTTTCAAAAAATCTTTGCAGAACAAGATTCGCTCTGCAACGAAGTGACAGACCCTTTTGCCCGCCTCCGTTTATTGCCCTTGGAAGCCGACCCCAGCTTCAGTCTCACTCTCGATCAGCTTCGCTTTAAGTCGAGGGTGCTTGCAGAGAGCTTGAGTAACGGGGGTTGGAGAGTACCAGCACATTCCGCAAACGGAGCTAGTGTTGGGCAGGTTGGAGCGGAATAGCTCCGTCCCCTGCGGCTGATGTTCCTTGATCTCCTGGGAGCAACAGCAGCTTCCAAAGGTCTTTTTGTACCCCCGTGAGTGGTGGTCCCGACTGCTCACTCCAAATGGGAAGCAGACCCCATCAGGCTCCGCGCCCGATGGCTCTTCCCGAAGAGAAAGACTACCGGTTGAAAAAAAAAAAAACTGGCTGAATAAAATACCCGTTAAAATGCTATTAAGCCCACCAGAAGAGCAAGACTCGCGCCTCGTTCCGCCTTAATATGCAATTAAATTAAAGGCAATTCCTCGTCAATAATATCGTCCAGAATCCTCTGCTAAGTTTCAGGGATGTCTGCAGTTAAGTAGCTTGCAACCACCGGTTCTAAATGGTTTAGGAGCTACCTTTAAATCCTGCCCTTCCGTTAATATAAATAAGCTGTACGAGCGAGTGCCAGGTTGGCGTGACATATTTCTTTTCCAACGGAGGAAAGCCTTCGCCACCACCGTGATAAAAAGCTCACTGACATATCTGAATTTACAAAAGCAGTTAATTTCACCCGGTTCCCCCACATCTTATTTGGCGACTAACTTTGTTGGAAAAAGAGCCAGCGGAACCCCTGTTCTTTGGGCAGGAAGGCTGGTTATCGCCTTGGCAATGCGGCCTTGGCAGCAGGGTTATAGGTAAGGTTCCTTGAGCTATAAAACAAACTCTGCGTGAGTGTGTGTGTGTGCGTGCACGCGCAACAACAGGTTTCACCATAAAAACGAAGCAGGGAGTGTTTGCAAAGAACTTGTAGTAAAGGAAGGGTCTCGAAGGAGCGAGGGAGAAAACTGCCCACAGAAGGTTTTTCAAGGGTGGCATTGGGTGGGAGACGAGTTTGACCAATTTTGTGTTTACTAGCGATTCTATGCCGGTCTACGGCAGGTAATAAAGATTTGATTAATGGATCCTTTATTTGGAAAGGGGGAAAGAGACCATAGAGATGCCAAATTTTATTGGCCGACCAGTGTGCCCCACAATTTTGAGCATCCTCGCTTGAGGAATCCTTTCCTTTGCTTCAGAGAAGCCAAAATAAAACAGAAAAAAACCCGCTCTGGATAAGAAATGTTTTATTTCAGAGCAACGTCTTCTGCAGATCTGAACGGATGCATTCACCACGCTTAACTTTCCCTCTGTGTGATCAAAGGTAAACGTTCCCATCGTTTTCTCTCCTTTCCCCCTCCCTCCTTCGCTCTCCCTCCCTCTCTTTTCGCCCCATTAACTAATATGTTTGAGAAAGGTTCGTGTTTGCACTGAGTTACAAGGGGACCGGAATACATGGGAGGGCTTAAAACACTAAGCAGAGCGTTCCCTGATATAACAATTAACTGTATGCAAGATTTATAGTCCTACAATGTTTGCCATCAGGAGAAACCAAACATAAAAACGGTAGAAGGGGAGAAACAGACATCCAGAGCCTGATCAAATAGAATGAATAAACCTATGCCTGGTTCAGGCGCTTCTGTGGCTCTTGGGTGGTTAGAAACGCAAGCCGGCTTCTTCCTCGGGGGGGGGGGGGGGGCGCCTTTCTAACTAGGCGGCTTCCCTCCAACTCATCTTCCTCCTCCTCCTCCCCCCACTTTTTTTAAATGCAGGGTCTTCCTGGTTGGCTTCACCAGCAGCCAACCTGAGGGGGCTTGTAAAAGGTGTCTGTGAAAAAGTACTGGCTTCTCCCTTCCACCTCCACCTCTCCTCTCTCTCTCTCTCTCTCTCTGTCTCTCTCTCTCTCAATGAAAAACCAAATGGCTCAACTCCAAGCCACCTGGTCTCCTGGAGCAAGGAGGCCCATCCCGACTTCCTCGAAGTGCCTCGGGCCTCGCCAGCTCCCCGGAGTTCGGAGGGCTCGGGAAGGGCGCCGCTGGCAAAGCTCAGCTCGGCAGCCCTTCAGTCCAAGAAGGTGCCGGGCGAAAAGGAGCGAAAAGGCCCGCCTCTTCGTCGGGATAGGCTGGCCTGCGGGTTGCATCACCACCCTCACCGCGCCGAGGGAGCCCCTGGGTTTGGGGCTGTGTATGGGGAGGGGGGGGGGGAAAGAGGAGGGAGGGAAGCAGAGGGAGAAGCTTATTTGTTTCAACAGTTAGGAAGTTGCGTTTGGAGCCGCCGCCGGGGTAACCTCAGCCCCCCTAATCCCCACTACGCCTTTGTGCTTCATTTTGTCCCCCCCCCCCTTTTTTTTTTTTAGTGGGAGGGGGATGTTTGGGGTGTTCACTGCCCTCTTGGGAGACCTCCTTGCCTCCTCCGCAGCCTTCTCCCCTGGCTTCTGCGAGGAAGACTCCGAGGCCGCAGCGCCCGGCCAAGGAAAAGGCACAGAAAATGACCCAGACGGAGGCCGAGACCAATCGCCTCGGGCCTCCGGTTCCGCATGTCTCCTTGGGGAGAAAGGCTGGCCCAGGTCTTCCTAGACCCGCTTTTCCTAGACCACGGTGACGATTCTCTTCCCTCTTTCCCGGCTCCTCTTCCCTCCCTTGCAAATGTGTGTGGGTGTTATGGGTTGGGGTAGTCCAGTTGCAAGTCAGAAACACCCCCCCCCAAACTTGGCCTGAATAACAGCCACTGGCTGGCCTCCCTGCCCCCCCCCCTCCCAGCAGCTCAGGTAAACGCTGACCTGGGGGCGGTTTGTCCCCAAATCGCCTCTCCATCTCTCCCTTGCCATCCTCACTCCCACCCTCCCTCCACCTGGGTGCGCTCTCTTCGCCAATGGCCCGGACGGTCTATTCAGGCTCTGAAGAGCCCAGGCGGGCGGCGGGGGGCTGAAGGTCAGGGGGACGGACGGGGTTCGTCTCTGGTCTGTCGGAGCGGCGACGGCACCAGAAAAGGAGCCTTTGAGCGAGGCGCAGATTGAGACATATCAGGATCCGTATAAAAGGGTCATTTCAGGAGGGGGGGGGGGCTGGACACAAAGTTTGGACTCGTGACTGGCATTCCGGAGAGGCTCGCCTAGTTTAGAAGCAACAAAGCCAGCCCCAAAAGAAAGGCTTAGGGAGGAGGGAAGGGGGAATTGGGGAGAAGCTAGTAAATTGACAAGCATCTGTCAACGGGGACTAATTTGCTCCCTTCCTGCAAGAAACTACCGTGTGTGTGTGTGTGTGTGTGTGTGTGAGAGAGAGAGAGAGAGAGAGAGATCCCTACTATTAGGATCTTTAAACTCCACCCTCTCGAGTGTATGCCTGTGTTTTAATCCTGGTACGTTTATAAATCGGGATCGAGAAGCATCCAAGTAAGAAAGTTTGGATTCAAAGGTCTTTTCTGGATTTCGGATGAGAGTCAAATCTTCGAAGAAAAAAACAAACAAAACAAACCAACCCATCCTAACCTTCCCTCCTCTTTGTAAAACCGTTTCAAAGGGGTGGGGGTGGGGGAAGGGCCAAAGGGAAGGCAAGGGCGACCAAGGCATTCAGTTTTGCTTTTTTTTTTTTTTTTTTCCTCCTCCCCGACTGAAATCCGCTAAAGCTCCGGGGAGAAGGCAGGCTCCTTCGGAGCTGGAGGTCAGAAAAGCAACAGCAAGTTAACTTTTGATTGATTTTTTTTTTTTTCCAGAGGCATCAGCGGATCTGAAAAGCGCACCCGGGGAAAAAGCGGCCTGTAAAGGATTGAGAGAGGAGGAGGAGGAGGAGGAGGAGGGGGGGGGGGGACGGGGCTCAGGCCTGGCAGAGGGACCGAGCAGTTCACGGTGCAGAACCCGCGAAGAATCCCGATTCTCTCCTTCGACAAGCAGGAGACAAAAGCAGCAGAGGCCTAGCGGTGGGCTGGATATCTCTGTTAGTTGTCAGCTCGGGTCTGGGGCGAGCGAGGAATGCTAATCAGCCTCGGCAGAGCCGGGAGAAGCTGCAGATCACACAGTCCCGCCGTCCCCTCCCTCTCGCGACTGCCCCCTCCCCCCCCCCCCCCTCGCCCAACCAGGCCGCCTCTCCGAAGACGGCGATCCCAGTTAGGTTTCTAACGTGCACGCTCGTTTTTTGCCCGCCCGCAACGGCAGGTCCCCTTTCCTGCCTTTTCTCTCGACAAGCTCCTTGCTCACCGACGGAACAGGCGCACAGTGACCCGAACACGCGCACAGGCACACACTCACTCGCCTGGCTTTCCTTCTCCCCGCTTCCGAATTGAGGCTGATCTCCAAAAGGCTCCGATTGGCGTTTTTATCTTCGCTCTCCGACTGAATTGCATTGACTTGGCTTCCAAATTCCAGGGGCGCCCCCCCCTCCCCTCCCCTCCCCTCCCCCTCCCGATAGACACGCTCGCTCATGCACGCTGTTTTCTCCCTTCCTCGAAGCCAGAGAATCCGATAGCTGACCTCAAGGTTTAGCCACTGCTTTATTTCTCGGACGTGCGAGGCAAACGCTTCCCTAAACCTCTTCGCAGCCAGGTTACTTCGCCCCAAGAACCCCTCTTCCTTGGGCCTCTCCTTTGACACAACAGCCGCGGATTCGCCGGTGGAAGCAGGGCGGTGACCCAGGGAGGCCGCTGGCCTTGCAGATGGAGCCTTCCCTGCTTCCAGACTCGGGCAGACTTGACTCCAGGGGCTGCCCGACGCTGTCCGTGGTTTCGTGAGAAGGGGCGAGGAGGAGAGCCACATTCACCCCTTTCCTCCCTGTCGGTGTAGTATAAATACCAGTGTAAAATACCAATCGCATTTATAAACCCATTTGCTCTTTTCCGCCTTTAAGCAGGCAGGTGGGCGGCCGAGGGAAGAGCCGACCGACAGATCTCCACCTAACCTTCAACCCCTTGCATTTTCCTTTCCCAGCCACGTGGAGGTACGTTTGATCTCCCTACGCGCTCGGTGCATCGCCGAGCTTCAGCCAGCTGGGGGAAAAAAATTTCAGCAGGGGTCAGGTTGGTGCTAGAGCGACCTTGGATAAGGCCCTATTTCTATAGTTCAGAAGGACAGCCCCCCCCTTCCCCCCCCCCCCCCCTCTCCCCCCCCCCCCCCCGCGGCTGCACCAGGCGTAGCTACTCCGGCCTTCAAAGATCGCGGATTGTTTCACCTGACTTTGCGATTTGGGAAGTCCCCTCCCCGACAACATCGGCGTCCCTCACCTTTCCCCCCCCGAATGGCTCGGCTGCACCTGGCCCGAAAAGCACCGGCAAGTCCTTCCTTCTTTCCTTCCCTTCCTCCCTCCTCCCTTCCGGCCATTCAACTCCTCTAATTTTGCTCTTGTCGCGGCCGCTTTTTCAACGGCGGCGATTGGCGTCCCAGTTTGGGGCGTAGCGACTGGCGGGAAGCTCCCACTGGGTTCCCCCAGATCAATTCCAAGAGAGGGCCAGGAAGCCCGCAGCCTCGCTGGGATTTACGTTGGAGTAAGCGGGCTTGGCACGAAGGCTCTTGGGCGGCCCGCCCGGCGGCGGCTGCTGCTGCTGCTGCTTGCTTTCCCGGAGTCAGAGCGCAAAACTCGGCAGGTGCCCTGGCTGGGCTCTCCATCGGCTCTTACTGACCCTCTCGTCTCCCCAGCTGGCTTCTTCTCTGCCCGGGAAGCCCCGGATCTGCAGAGGAGAATAATGGGACGGGGGGGGGGGGCAGGGGAAGGACCTGTTATTTGGGGGAAAATACTTCATTCCAGCAAGGACAGTCTTTTCTTCTTCTTCTTCTTCTTCTTCTTTCTTCTTCTTTCTTCTTCCCTTCCTTCTTTTTTGCAAAGCCTCAATCCCACCTTTGAAAGTGGATCCGTTGACAAGTAAGGGTAATAAATGAGGGGCGCTTTCAGATAGGTATCTCAGACGTGAAATTGCGCCCAGCTGGTTGTGTAAGCAAACAAATCGCCCCCAATGTTCCAGGCTCTCGACTTGTGGCGGTGATGAATGCCAGAGGTAAATGGCTCTTTAACTCATTTTGGAATAAAAAAAACTCTTTTGGCTTCCCGAGTCAAAGCGCTCGGAAACGGCGTGGATCCGGCGCGAGGTTGTTGGGTTTTGTTGTTTGTTTTTTGTTTTGAACAAGAGTTTTATTGGCGTCTACTTGTGTCTGCCCCCCTTTATTCTTTCTTCCGACCCCCCCCCCCTTCCCAGCACCTCAGGGAGCTCTCGTCAAAATGCGGACTGGTTAGGAAGCCCCGGCAGGCCCGCGAAGCAGCCGCTCGCTCCCGGCAACCTAGAAGGCCGTGGCAAAGTCGTTAGGCTGACCGTTCGCCTTTTCCCTTGGAAACCCATTAGAAAAGATGGACCTGTTTTCTTTTTCCACGCTATTTTCCTAGCGGACCGTGTGTGTGTGCCTTCTTGGGGAAAAAAAAAAAAAAAAAAGAGCTCAATTTGTTGACATCCAGGCTAATGACCCGGGTGGAGAGGGGAGATGCAGAATATATTCCATTCTTTTTAATCTCTTTTCCCTCTTTGGGTTAAGGATGAAAATAAATCCGTTGCAAAAACCTGGGAGTCAGAGAGAACATGAAGTGGTTGGGGATATATATTTTACTCCTCTTTCGGTGGAGAGTTAAAGACTACCTTAAGAAGACCAAACATCCCATTCTGACCTGAAGACCAGACACAAAACTAACTGCAACCCAAATCCTGTCCTGGAGGAGCCCTGGGGTAGGGATCTTTTTGTCCAGGCTTATGATGGGGCTACTCGGTTTATGGGTCAGTTCTTCTGGGGTTCTTAAAACAGGAGGTGTTAACCTAAGTAATACAAAAAATTCAGATGAAGGGATACTTTTAAACTCCTATTTTTAAAAATCCCAGTTTAAGCTTTCCCAGTTAACTGCAGAGAAATGTAAAACTCTCATTCTCTGCAAACATTTTATCTGCAAAGAAAAATCATTTGACTTGAAGGTTAAATTCTATATTTAAAAAATCATGTTGACTAGAATTACTTCATGATGATGGGATGTAAAAGGAAGCAGGCTAACTAAATTTCTTTTAATAGCATGAAGAAAAGTCTTTAGCTTGGAACTTCTTATAGATGTTTTCTTTGGTATATTGCCGCTACTTTTTGCATGGAGACTGTCCAAAATACACTTGCCCACTGCCTCTTTTAAGCATGAGCCAATAGTCGCTTTTTTCTCTTCCTTTTATTCTTCAGTCTCTCTCTCCCCCCCCAGCTTCTAGTTTCTTAAAAAAATAAAGCTGCTTTCTTTAGTTTATTAAAAAAAAAGACCACAGATAATTCTCATATAGCAATTATGAGAACACAAGCATGTAGTCTCAATTTTAAAAAAAGCAACAACCAAATTGGTTGTGGCTGAATTCCACTGATCACCCAAAGGTCTACAAACAAATTAAACCCAATTAGGAATAGACCAAATGTTCACCAATCTTGGTAGCATCCATTCCCCGATTTTTCTCCCAAAATCAGTTTACCCCTTCCTGGTTCCTTCTGAGATCTTGGGTCAATATTCCCATTACCACAACTAACAAAGAAGGCTGCTCTTGTTGACATGAGATGCTGGGATGTGTAGTCAATAAGATTCATAGGGCACCAGGTTGAAAGAAGGGTGGTTCCTTTACTTTAAGCACTTTCAGTGTTTGTCTATCAACAAAATGCTGAAGGTTTTTTTTCCTCCTTAGAAAGATGTAACCCTTTTTCTCATGAAGGGTGGGGACCTCTAATGCTTGTCCTTGAATACAGCAACAAATGAGCTTCTAGTGAGCATGTGCAAAAGGTGCTATTTTAGAGACAGCTTTAAATTTCAGAGATTTGGAGAAAAAATAGAACTGTGTGCTTAAATCCATAGTTTCACTTTGCAATATGACACACACACACACACACAGAGGGGGGGAACATCCCTTATCAAAATTCTTGAAATTCCCACGACTCATTTCAAAATACCCCAAAGTTTGGCTGTCTAGAAAAGGCTAGATTGAAATCAAAGAGCAGGAAGTCTGTTTGGGAAGAGGGTCTCTGCCACTGCACTAAAGATGAAGTCAAGGCCATAGAACTGCAGCCTAAGTGGTATCCTGGCTTCAAGTGCAAATCAAAGTTTATTTGGCAACCTCGCCCACTTCCACAGAGAGCAGGATATACTTTGCGGGGTTTATTTATTTTGTTCATTGTTACTGCTAGTCTCCATACTACCCACAGCACTTAGATAACCTTGGAAGATAGCTCTAGTTTCTAAAACATTTTCTCTCTCTCTCTCTCTCTCTCTCTCTCTCTCTCTCTCTCTCTCTCT
>BLBF01000010.1:44284491-44374497 GCA_015471245.1 Laticauda colubrina | reverse complement strand
TATATATATATATATATATATATATATATATATATATATATAATTTTATTAACTTCCAAGACGTTACACTCTCAGTGCTCCGATCGACACCTTTTCAACATTTCCCCCCATCTTCCCAACTTCTACAAAAGTTCTAAGGCCAGAGAAGGCAGCGATTCCTGAGATATTAAGCCTGATTTATTTATTTAATTTTTTTGCAGAGAAGCAAAAAGTTGTCTCGGTGGGTGACCCGGCTTCCCTTTTCTACTTTCAAAAGTTCAGGAGCTCAGATGCAAGGGGAGCTTTCTGGAGCCAAACAGACAGTTTGCAGTTTGGTGGTGGAATTAATGACGGGTCGCTTCCCCCTCTCCACCCGTTCCCCACCCCCCACCCCCCACCGCAATCAGTTCTCCCTGCCAATCCGTCCTTATTGTAGGTTGCCTTGATAAAAGGGATGTTATTGAAAATGCCACCGTGGGCTTTTTTTTTTTTTCCCGCCTCTCTCCCTCTTTTCCAATAAACTCTCGGGTCCTGTATTCTGGTGGACGCTGAAAAGGTGAAACGAATAAGATTAAATCTCTCGCAGGCACACACGCGCACACGCACCCACTCAGCTCTGCATGTGTATCATCAAAGATTTTACTCCCCGGACTGCGGAGAGACGGAGAGGAAAAAAAAAAAAAAAAAAGAGGCAGAGCAAGAGAAAAACGAAGAGGGAGGGAGAAAGGGGCGAGAGCGGGAGAAAGAGGCAGCCAGAGGAAGCCTGCGAGAGGCACCAGCTCCTTGGCGAGGTTTCTTCGGAGTCCGGATCTCCTCAGCTGGCAGGCAGCAGCCCCGGCCCGTCTAAAGGCAAGTAGATTTTGCTTTCTGCCTCCTGTTATTTCTGACAAAGTTCAACCCTGCGAAGCCGCATCCAGCTGCTTTTGAGCTGAGAATCTCCCCCGCTCCCTCCCCGCCCCGCTTCCTCTTTTGACAAGAGTTCAACCGAAGCAGCAACTTGGAAAGGGGAACTTTTAAAAACCTCTCTCTCTCTCTCTCCCCCTCTCTCTCCTTCCTCTTCTCCGCTTTCCGGGCCCGAACCACTGTTCTTTCTCTCATCACTTTAAGCTTTTGTCAGACGCTGAACAGAAGCAGATCCAGCCTGGTTGGGATTTTCCAACCACAAACAGGTTGGAAGCTGTCGTGTGTGTGTGTGTGTGTGTGTGAGAGAGAGAGAGATAGAGAAAGAGAGAGAGTCTTTCTCTCTCTCCCCCCCCCCCCTCTGTGTAGGTGGGGAGCATAGGACGGGGGCAGCTGTCTTGAGATCGGAAAAAGGGAAAACTTAGGGGACAGAGGCGCTATGTGAAATGACTAAGCTACCTCGTTACCCCAATCTTAAAAAGAAAAGGCCAAATCTACTGATAGCTTTCCGCGGCATTTAACTGAACTTTCTCCACAATCCACCGAGCACCTCCAAGTCGGAGCTTATGCGTGTAGGTTTCGCCAGGTATGGATACGCACGAGTGAGGAGTTTTTCTCAAGGAACAGTCTCCGTTAGGAGCCTGCAGGCTCTTACTCACCTCCCGAGGGGAGTCCTTGGACCCTTTCGGCAGTGGCGGAGGTCTGCTTCGGCGGGGGCTGCGTCAAGCCCCCCATCTTCTCGCCGAAGCTTTGCATCTGCCCGGCAGACAGAGAATGCGGGGGGGGGGGGGGGGGGGGGGGGGGGGGGGGGGGGGCGGCGGCTGCGGTGTCTGAGCCGAGCTTGCTCGCTCTCGGATCTCTTTACCTGCTTGGCTTGTTTACTTGATCACCTCATGAAAAGATCGATTGCAGATTGTTTATCTGAGGGAGGGAGAGAGACTGTCAACAGCTTCGAAGGACAACGGGGCTCGGTGAGATCCACGGAATGAAAAAAGAGAGGCAGGGCAGCAAGAAAGGCCCTTCTCTCCCTCCCCCCCCCCCCACCCCACCTCGCCAGCACACAGCCTTTTATTACAAGGAAGGGGCGATGCGTTGCCTTGAAAAGAAGGGCAAATCATCTCTCCCCATTATTTCTGGGTGTAAAGCAATGTGTGGAGTTTGTCCTTGTCCGAGGGGTATCAGATAAACACCCCGTGCAATATCTGTGTTTTTTTTTTTTTTTTAAAGAAAATATAGGGTGATTCGTGGCCCCTTCAATTGATTCTTCAATAAACCTTACGTTCTGAGATTTGGTCCTAAGGAATATCAGTTCAAGTTGGGAAAAAGGAACCATTCAACAGAAGAGATCCTTAAACTATCCACAGCATCAATTTAAATAGCTCAGATCTGGAAATACTTTATAAATCCTCCTCCTCTTGGTTTTTCTTTTACAGAGTAATAAGAATAAGAATATATTAAAGTTGCTGGAAAGACCATCTAGCTTTAGGCAAAAATACTCTTAAGATCTGATCTAAAAAACAGAGGAAAGCTCTAACTTTAAGTCTCAGGCTAGCTGTGTTTACACTGAGTTTGTTTTAGTTCTCGTGGTGTTTATTGATATGGATAATCGCAATTTGGCCAGTGATGGGTAAATAGCTTGAACAGAAGGAGGTTTTATTTTGGGCATCCAGAGTGCCAGATGACATTTTCAGGTGCGGTTTTTTTTTCTTTCTCTTTTTTCTTTCTTTCTTTTTTTCTGGGGAGAAGAGACATAGAAATTGAAATTAAAGGACATTCATGATATTTTCTGGACATATGAGAGCAGGCTGCCGATTCCATAAACCATATGAATGGTGTCCCATGAAATTGTAATGTTTGAGGAATAAGGAGCTGAAGGCTAGTTAAAGAAAAATCTGGATTGCTTTCTTAATACTTTAGATGAGCCGTTTGCATATTTTGATGGAGTATTTTATGAGAAAATAGAGGCTGAGCTAAGCCTTGCCACCCAAATCCTTTTCCATGGAAGCACCTAGATCAAGGGAAGGACTGCACCCCTTGAAGATGTAGTCCCAAAGACCCCTTCCTGGGAACAGGGCCAATTGAATACTAGGGAACTTATTTTTTTAATAGACCTGTATAGGACAGCAAAGTTGATGGTTATAGAAAAGAGAGCTTCCCCTCTTGCTCTGTCTTCAGGGCTGGTATCTGAAGAGGAGAGATTTACACCCTGCTTGGATTACAGGGAAAGGCTGCTATACTTTATATATAAGTTGTCCAGTTATTTCTAAAAGGACAGAGTGGTAATTAAAAAACTAAAAAGGAAAAAAGGAAAAAGGAAAGGCACCAATTCTTCTCTCTACCAATTAAAAAAAAAGCTAAACTGGGAAATTAAAAGAAAACCATATCTATGTCTAGATAGCTCTTCCTGAAACCAGTTTCTTTTAAAGGCCCATTTCTCCTGAAAATTCATCTGAATGATTCTCGTCCTTTATCACAGATAGGACTGCTTGGCTTGTGCTGAGATTCGCTTATCTGTTAAATCATCCTTATAAGGAAATCTATCGGGATCTTCGCTTTCCTGAGTGGAGAAAAATATGTTGCATTTTTTTTAGCAGCTCACTCCCTATTCTGGTACGAGATCCAGCTGCATTTCGTTAGGACATGACATTTGGGAGCTGCTTTTTAAAGCACACATATGCCATTCCCGTCCTCCATAGATCAACTTAAAACAAACTCAGAAAGCAAGCCATACGGAAGGCGTGCTTGGAATTCTGTTCTCTTGCTTTCACAGACTTAACAGCCTGCTGGGCTGTTTGAGAGCCCCGCAAATCAGCTCTCAAAGACTTGGATGGAGTCTCCTAAGGCTGGCTTCCTCGCTTTAGGCTGCCCAGGTCATCAGAGAGCAGATCAAGAGGCATTCTCTCTCCAGGGCTTGGTCCAGCACATCCACTCTACAGGCAAAAGATTAATGGTCGCCGAAACAATTCAGCCCGTCTTTCCCACCTCTTCTTAGGTCCGGCCAAGTGCAGAGGGCCACGGTCCAGATGTTCCTTGCCCAGATCCATCAGTGCCTCTCAGAAGCCTTTTTTTCGGCAGCGGAACCTACCTAGCAAGGCTGTTCCCTCTACCAGCAGAAGTAGGCCTCGGTCACGGGTGAATCCTTTCCCTTCCCGCCCCACCTCTGCTACCCATTTTTCAGTGAAAGGGCATTCCTGCCCCAGCCCATTTGAAGATGGTGCCTGTCTTGTTTGTTTTCCATTACTTGCAGTTTGTATAAATCTAATTTTGCACATCACAGAAAGCTGATCCCTTGAAATGTCTCCAGCCGGTTCTTGGCTCCTGTTTATAAATAGCCAGGGGCCACCTAGATTTATTTTTTTTTAAAAGAGGGGTATCTTCCCTTCTACGGCAATCTTCTTCATTAATTGCAACTGCTTGAGGAGATCTGAAGTGTCTGATGACCCATTAGTTCTGACTTAACAGCTGGATTTTAATTTTTTTTAAAAGAGGAAAATAAAGTCACCAATACAACCTCCTCCTCTTTTTTAAAAATGCTGAAAGGAATAAAAATTAACCTGCTTTCAGAAAGACTATGGTTATATTTACGTGGGAGAATACCTGCATCATCTGTGTAAATTCGGCATCCTTGATCAATTCAGTATCAAGTCAGATATAACTTTATTTAGTTCTTGGATACCAGGCACTACAAAAGCCATTAGCAATTACTTTCAAGCTACTTATTCGCAAGTAAGGAAGTCTGCCAAAACCAACAAGATTCTGTAAACATGGTGGAAAAAGATAGGGCTCCTAGCAAGATTAGAAAAGTACCTTTCCCCACCAAGAGATGAAAAACCTGCTTATTTGTGTTTATTCAGTGATCCTGTCAGGGTTTCACTATTTTGCTTGCCTTGAGGCCATCTTCACTGGTTGAAACTAACAAGGTTGTTGGAAAAGAAGCACAGAGTCTCAAGTGCTACTGGCCGGCCAGCAAAGAGCAGGAGTTCCACAAGTTTGTAGCCACCTGACCCACCAACTCAGACTATTCTCCGGGTTTGACCTGCTGGGGGGGGGGGGGAAAACAGAGGGCCCGGGGCCGGGGGGGGGGGGGGGGGAACAAGGTGTGGCTGCCACACTGAGCTCAAAGGAGCACCAAGACCTTGTCTATCCTAATCCCTGGGAATTCCCTGGAGCTTTTTCCCAGGAAGGGTTTTAGCGAGAGCCTGCAGCCGTGCAAAATGATGTAGACTGAAGTGCACCCCTCACTCCACTCCCCCCCCCCCCCCCCCTTCCCCCCTCCCCCCCCCCCCCCCCCGTTCAAGGAAGAATGCCCCCCCCCCCCCCCCAAAAAAAATCTGTGTAGGGTAGCAGCCTCATTGACTTTCCATTGGGCAATGTTGTCCAATCCCTGAGAGAGAAATCTACTTCTCTTTTTAAAGTTCACTTTTAGGTGAACCAAAGGACATGCAAGTTCACTTATTATTAAACCAAGTCACCCCCCCCTTTGACTTCTCACCCTATAAAAATTTCGCAGGATGGTATTAACTACAGTGTTGGGGCAAAGCTGTGGTGAGCTTTGAGGAACAAAAAGGAATGGCCAGTTTGGGGGAAAAAAAATCTTGTTCAGCAGATCTGAAGGCAAAGGCTGGATCTTCAGAGGCACTGCAGACTCTCTGTAGCCACCTTAGGCCCAGTCGAAAGGCAACTCCACAGCTGCTTCTGAGTTGTGACTGGACAGAGAGGCCTTGGGAAGCAGAAGGCAGGAACCAGCGCTTTTTGTGTCTCGGCCCAACCATAGCCCCCAAACCGTTTACCAAGACAACTAAAATGGCTGGTCCATCTCTTATACATTTTGTCCATAAGGTCTCTCAGGAGCCGCTTCCCTTTCATGGCCTTCGAAGTCAAAGTGAAATTGAAGGGCAGGGAAAGGCGGGAGAAAACCCCACTTGATTTCTTTGCTGAAATGCGCCGAAGGTGCAAGGTGAGGGAAAGGAAGGCATCCAAGAAGCCCGGGTGGACTTCCTGGGTACGATTAGACTCATCATCCCTCCCCTGCCCTCAGCTCACATCCTATGCTTTCTGTACGTAATAAATCACGTTTTTTTTTCTTAGACTGTCAGGGCCAAGATATGTTTATTAAGGGGCGGGATACCAAGAGGGAGGCCGAGGAAAAGACTCGGGTGGGTGGGGTGGAGGGAGCACTGGCAGAAGTCAGTGAAACCAGCCACCCAAACAGACCATTAAGAATTGCACCACAGGCTAAGGGGAGTACTGGGGTGTGTATATGTGTGTGTGTGAGAGAGAGACAGAAAGTATTCCAAAGGGCCTGGACGAGTTGGGGTGAGGAATAGGGGGCTCGGCTTTATTGTTAGTTCCTTGCAAAGAGGCTCCTAGAACTGAAAGGGGGAAAAAAAAAAAAAGATGGAGGGAGGGGACTCCTTTGTTCCAGATGATCCTTAGCTATTCTGGGGGCTCAGGTTGGTGTGAAAAGGACGAAGAGGTCACTTGAAGTTGCCTTTTATCTATTCCTCTTTTCTCCTTGGATCAGCAGCTTTGAATAGGCATCTCCTAATTGCTCTTCACAGAAGGAGAGGGACCAGGCCAGGCCAGGCCAGGCAGGGAGCAACTGGGTTGCCCCAAGTGCTCCTAGGAGGCAAGAGGAAAGGTTGGGCTCCTGCAGCAGGTCCTCCAGCCTCCCCCAGATTCCTGGCCTGGCACTGCATTCACACAATGTTGGCATTCAAGAGATTGGATCATAGTTTAATAAGGACCCTGCACCCTCTTTGGAAACAATCACAGGAGAATTCCTGCAGGGAGGTTTCTTGCCAGGCATTCAGCCATTTGGAGAGAGGGAGGGGGGGCTGGACTGAGGTCATGAGGTCTGGCCACTCTATGGGAGGAGTTGGTGGTGGCTGCAGAGCCTATCGCTGCCACCTGGCTGACCTCTGCTCCCTTCCCCAAAGTGCTCAGGCGAACCTAAAGTTGGGACAGTCCCTCCGAGACTTCCTTCACGGATTTCTGGCTTGCTCGCTACTTGGCCCCTGTCTACCTGGGTGAGATCAGTGGGTCTTTTATTGCTAGACCGTTGAGATTGATAGGCTGAATCTTAATAAGGATTCCTGTGTCTCAGAAGGTGGCCCTGCTGTCCTTACTAGTGTAGGAGCCATAAGTTACACACTGTGGCTGCAAGAGGCAGTGCGGTTTCCCCCCTCTTTTCTTAGTCATCAGTCAGATGGTCATACTGGACATATTTTCAAATACGTCTGCTTGCAGAAGAAGGCTTTGTTGATAAGGCCACCCATTCCCATCTCAACCCACGGTTTGGGTTGAATCAAGGCCCCACCTCCATTCATCCATTTGGTGCATTTCAATGCTGCAACGCCTCTGCACTTCCAAGAGCTAAGTGGCTGCCCTACCTCTCAACCCAGCTTGGCTCTGAACCAGGGTAGACAAAAGCCCCTTGGTTCCTGCACAGAAAATGGCATTAAAGCTGGTGCAGGAGGCCAGTTAGTGCTCCTAAGCAGGCCTTGATTATTCCTTCCAGCCTCTTACACCCACACCCACACCCACACCCACCGTTTCCATCAAAGAAGACCCTCTTCATATTTTGTATCTTCAGGAAAAATGAGCCAGATGCAGCTGTTGCTTTTTCTCTTTCTTTCTAACCCTCCCTCCCACTACTAAAACAACTATAACTGTGCTAACTGGTCCGAAATTCCTGTTTGAGGAGGGTTTTTTTTTTTTTTCTCAGCTCCCTTAATCACCTCATTTGTCACCAAGAAAATGACCCACTAAGTATTAACTAGAATACCTGATTTATTTTCATGTAGTGCTTTGGGCTAGAGTGAGGATCTTCTCAGTAATCCCCCAACTCGAAGTTAAACATTGAACAAGAGAAGGGGGTGTTCTAAAAAAATTGAAAGTTTGAGGGAATGGTGAAATCTTGCCTATGTGACTAAACTGACCGTGTTTCTCGGATGGCTGAGGAAATGTAGCTTTTAACAAAAGCTGTAGCAAATGTGATGAATGTTTGGGAATTACCAAGCCTTTCAGTTCTCTGAGGGAAATAAACTCTGTCTCTTGAGTGTGTGAAGTGAATAGGAATTACTATGGGGGGGGGGGGGAAGAGAAAGCAAGGGAAGAGACAAATTAAAATCCGGATTTTGCAAAACTTTACACTTGATTCGATGAAAGTGGAAATGACTAAATAAACCTCAAACTGGCTAGTTTGGGTGTAGTAGTTTAGCAAGACTAATTGCAGACAATGGAGCTGAAATGACTTTTCCAATTAGCTGCTGGTTGGAGTTTAGTTGGAGGAACTGTCAGCTTCACCGATGGGTAATTGCTTTATTGCTCACAAAACTATCATCTATTTAGAACATATGTGCTAATTACTATGGATGGGCGTTTGGGAGTGAGAGAGAGAGGGAAAAAGACAGTGTGGAGAGGGAGACCATAAATCTATTTGCACTCGGGGAAAAGTCCAGGGCACTGCTGAGCAGTGAAACTCCCTTCCTCCCAGAGGATGAAGGGTCTTGGTGAGATGGTGACTATCCTCTTTTTTTCCCAGGTCCACACTGTTCAACCAGACTGTACTGGGAATCAAGGCAAATAGAGCATCCAACCAGCGTCACCCTAAGTGCTGCCTTTAAATCCTTTTAATTCTCTTGAAGTGACAAAGCAGGCAGACAGATCTTCCAATTTCAGCTTTATTGGGTGTGTGTGTGTGTGTTAACATTGAGGAGGACAGTTGTGCTATAGGATAGAGGTCAATTTTAGCTGTAGGCATCCAGGTTTCCTGGAAGGATTGGTGGAGACCAGAAGTTCCTCTTCCTATTGCACTCCATTGTCTTTTCCCCATCCTAAAATCTTCATTTAGAAATGAATTATTCTGGGAAATTAAATCTCTTTTCCCTTGGTTAAACTTTGTTTATATCAGAGTATACCAACAGAACTGGCTTCTTTTGAAACAGGGTGTGTATGGTGGGGGGGGGCAAGCTAAAAACAAAGGGGCAACGTTGATCCCCATTTTGGAATCACTGTAGGTTTTTTTTTAAGGGTGAGAATGCGGACAAAAAAAAAATACATGTCTTGGAAGTTGAAATGGGTGAGGAAGGTATCCAGAAAGCTGAAGAAGTATGTGGTACTCCAATCATGTTTGGCAGATTTGGTCTGGCCAGGGAGTCCTCTGGAGTAAAGGATGCTGGATGCAGGAGAGGATCTGAAGTGGAAGAGATCATAGGACTAAGATACAGGTTTCCTTAATTTTCTTAGTTTGCCAGCACTGTTTGTTTATTCACTTTTAAATAATCAATTGATTTACTCAGAAAGTGAAAAAAATGGGCGCTCTCTTTCCAAGCACGCTGATAATCCCCAGGGATCTTACCTTTGGACAGGAAAAGGGAAGAAGATGTGGCAAAAAATAAACAAAATATACAAATAAAATAAAAAGAACTTTTTATTTGGATTTATCTACCAGCTCTGACTAGCATATTGCTCCTCACTCCAGCCCTTCGCTTCTGAACTGTTCAAGTTTCGGAACTGTTCCTGGTATCGGAAATAATAGGGCTTGCAAAGGATCTAGTCAGGGAGCGATCAAGATCCAGAACCCCATTTTTGGCTGCCCTCTGGACTCTTCTAAGCAAGATTGTGACACTTTTCTGAAATGGGACACCTCTCTGTTGAGCTCAGAGTGGCTGAAATCAGCAGCCCTGATTTCTCAGAGAGACTGAAACGAACCTTGAAGATATTTTCCAGAAGCCCCCCGCCCCCCCCCCCGCCCCCTTTCCTGGCTGCAATGCCAGAGCAATTGGGAAAAATGTCTTTGGACAGAGAGTCTTCCCAGACAACAGGGGGTCCCAGCGGGGGTGGGGGTGGGGGTGGGGGGGGGGGGGGGGAGGGACGGGGGGGGGGAGTGAGAGAATTTGATTCTGGTACTTGATGCATTTGCCATCAAATGGGGGAAACTGGCTCTGGGGCGACCTTTATTTACAAAGCATCAAAGATGGAAAGGAGAGACTGGGGCGCCTGTGACACTTGCATTAGCCAACAACTAGGAACCGGGCTGCTAACAGAGGAAAGCCATGAGAAACTTGGCAGAGGCTCTTAGAAATAATTCTTTCCCAACAGCCAGGGTGGGGTTGTCTTCTTCTGAGCTCCTCTGGAAGGAAAAGAATAAGAATCAACCTGAAGGAGAATCGTATATATTTCTCCCTTTTCAAGTAAGCCTGATCCTTTTATTGTGCTCACTTTTGCGGACAAAGTCTCTGGGATATGGGGAATGGCTGGTAGGGAGCCTCTACCCACTTTCTTGTTCCAAGTCCCTGCATCTGCAATGGGTTGGTGATCTGAGAACAGAATTTCCCAAAAGTCACCAAGGCTGAGAAACACTGATCTAGAAGAATGAAATATTAATTTATAGACACCTAACTTGTTTGCAGTTGCAAAGCGGCCAAAACCACAATTTTTTTTTGCTTTAAATTACATATTATTTCTCTCTGTCTGGACTTATACTCCTCTCCATTTAAATCAGTGGTACTCTCTTTCCTATAAAGCATATAACAGGTTTATTGGTTTACACCTGTGTATACTTCCAATGCTGATAGCATGTTTTGAACTGGCCGTGTATCTATTTTTCTGTTTCTCTGAGGGATCCCAGATAAGGCAACCAGGTGTGCAGTTCGAAATATGCAAGAGCATATTAAACAGTCAGACAGATATTCCTAAAAACCTCAAGTGCAAGATCTGCACATTTTTCTTTCAGTCACATTAATTGCCCAGGTACACCCTCCCATGCAGGGTGATGCGTGAAAGTACTTATCTCTAAATTTCATGCACAAATTAGGTGTGTATAAAATGAATGTCCATTCATGCGTATCTTGCTTATTTATTCAGCGGGTAAAACTGATGGAATAAAAGAAGGCAAAGGCCTAGGAATGTTATTTCCTAGAGAAATTCTCTGCTGCTTTTTTTTTTTCTTCTGGCATCCCACATCTTTTTTTCCTTTTTCCCTCCACTCTTAGTCAACGTTTCCCTTCTGTTCCAATCTACCTCTCTTTTCTCCCGTCAGATGAATGAAAGCTGTTACTTAGACTCTTTAAGCAACTCACCTATCTTACTGAGAAACAAAGACGGGGTCGACTCAGAGACGGTCCCTCCAGGTCCACCTGCCTGGCAGGGACAGATGCGGCAAGCCGTCTCTTGCCCTTCCGCCTCACCTGGGTGAAAGGGTGCTTCACAAGCCGCAGAGTCCGACGGGTCTGACAGCAGAGCAAAACCTTTCTAAGATTTGGTTAGAAACGGGTCTGCAAGCAGCAGGAGCAGGAGGGGTGGCGGTGGCGCGGGGGGGTGGGGGGGTGGGTGACGGGGAGGGCTGCCGAAACAGAAAGTAGTAGAAGTCCATTGACTTTCCATTCTTTGTCTGTCTGCTTTGGCCCTGCCTCTCCTGGAAATGATTTCGCTCTCCAAGAATTCTCCAGGTTTAAGCCCTTCCTCTAAGGAAGGAAGGAAGGAAGGAAGGAGAGAAGGGAGGGGACTGATCCCCATTATTTTATCCAGAGCAGCAGTTCGCAGGTGTCTGACCTGCAATTTTGAGCTTTTCAACTATCTCCCGTAGCCAGATCTTCCCAACAAGTGGTTACAGTGCAAGACAAACTTTCCTGATCCCAAGGGAATGGCGGGTGGGGGTGGGAATGGGGGTGGCATTTTAGCCTGTGTACAGTGGAATCTTGCCCACCTCTATGCTTGATTTAAAGCGCTATCTCGCCTTTTATTTATTTTGGCACAAAACAATACCAGCATAAAATCGGCTGTATGTATGAACTCTCTCACCATGCACTGTGTGGTCCCTTGTGACTGCAGCTGAATTGGATTAAATCTCTTTGGTGTTTATGGCAAGGTGGCAGGGTAAAGAAAGCATCAGGATTGGGGGCTGGGTTGTATTCTAAATAAATCGGGATTTTAATCTTGCCTCCAAACTTTCTTTAGAGGGAGGGAAACTGCCACTGGTTCCAAGATAACTTGTGTGGTTGATGGCATACGACCTGCCAGCACCCAGCGATTTTAATTTGGAACAAAACTAAGCAGTGTTGGACTTACGTTTTAATTAGATGAGAGACCACAAGGGAATCCCATTGTCTGGATTGGGCAATTAAAGAAAAATCTGGACAAATGATAAACCATTTCCTTATTTTTGTCTAGGTAATTATGTGGATGCATCCATATAGACCCCAAGAACAATTTGATTCTAGAGGATCTTTACATCTTGGGTTTCCCCAGGCTATTTATCCTCTCACATATCTTTCGATCACTTTGAAGTTAAAAATAACGGGCAGTGCAGAAATATAAGGAAGACAGCTTTCTGATTTAAATGTAAAGTTATATATAAACACTGTAAAGTTAAATACCAATGGAGGAAGGAGAAAATCCTTGCCATGATTATGCAGCTAGCTAGGTCTTGTATACTGTAGCAGGAGAATTGAAAATTGATTAACTGCTAGGCAAAACTGGTTTTACCTCATCAGGAGAAGAGATTGAAACTAAAAAGGACAAGGACAAGGAAACTGGCAAAGGATCCATATTAAAACCAGTTTTATATGGCTAATTATTTTCAGGATGCCCCAACGAGGAAAAATAAAATATTAAATCCAAGACGAAGGCTCCCTACCAGCCTCACTTTGGAGCTGTGCAAATACGGAGTTGCATAAGTATAGCTTTTCTTCTTTCCTAATAATAATCCTTAAATTCTCTTTTCCTTTCCTGTGGGAAAGAAGCCTGGAGAGAAGATAATATCAGAGGTGCGAGCATGAGGTATAAAGAGGAACTCTGAAATAACTACAATAACTCTGAGAACAAATGCTGAGAAAGATACTTGTGGTGTTGGAAGTAGATTAATGACCCAAGGGTCATTAATGCCTTGGGCCTCTTAGCCACTTAACTGGCTTCACAACAGACTCTAAATCCATTTTAGTTCCACCTGTAAGAATCAGAGGAGAGGAGAGCATGTTCTTTCGGCCTCTGCAACAACCATGGGTGGTAAGGTGGCTGTTCTTATAGTCTGTGATTTAAAGTATAAGTTGAGGCTAGATGAGAATAACTGTTAGAGTGAGCAACAGTAACACCACCGAAGGCATTATGGGTGTTCTCTAAATTGCAAGTGAGGAAGGGGGTTAAATGTGAACTCAGCTCAATGGGACTGCTCAAGTACTCTACAGGTAGTCCTCAACTTACAACAGTTCATTTAGTGACTGCTCAGTCACAACTGGCATCGAAAAAAGTGACTCATGACCATTTTTTCACTTTTACTACTTTTGTAGGATCCCCATGGTCATGTGATTTACTTTCAGATGCTTGGCAACCAACTCGCATTCATGATGGGTTGCAATGTCCCAGTCATGGGATCCCCTTTTGCGACCTTCTGACAAGCAAAGTCCATGGGGAAGCTAGATTCACTTAAACCAGTGGTCCCCAACCTTTTTTGTACCAGGGACCAGTTTCATGCAGAAACACTTTTTCAAGGATCGGCAAAATCAATTCTTCCCCAACAGTAAAGGGCTTCTTAGCTTTAGCTAATATAAAATATATATTTTAATCATGATTATTCATTCTTTCCGGCCCAGTATAAAATTATCCACGGACTGTTACTGGTCCGGGGCCTGGTGGTTGGGGACCCCTAACTTAAACAACCAGCTTACTAATTTAAGAACTGCTTGTGAATCACTCAACAAATGTGGCAAGAAAAGTCGTAAAATGGGGCAAACTCACTTAACAAATTTCTCACTTAGCAATATACATTTGGGGCTCAATTGTGACCATAAGTTGAGGACTACTTGTATAAGAGGTAGTTCCTGAAGTCCTTGAGTTTTTATTGAGAAAAAAGGGTGCATTTTTAACTGAATGCATTGGAGTTGACCTCTTGTGAAAAACAAAACATCAAACTACGTAAAGTATCCCAGAATAAGGGGGAAGAGCTACTTTAATGCTCACATGGAATGATGGAAATCTCGGGGGACATGCAGAAAGTAGATGTGGCCTAGGCACATTCATATTTTAAGTAAGCTGAAGCAGGGAGAGAAAGTCTGGGAAAAATCATATTCATTAATGGCTTCTCTCTCTTTTAAGCAAACCTACTTTTCATTTGAAGTAACTCTGGAAGTACGAAGAGGAGTTTTGAAAAGTGGTGATTTTTTTTTTTTTTAAGCTGCTAGTCTTTTTGGCAAAGGATTTCCGGAATGCCTCTTTAACAGGGTTGGCAGTTGAACTTTTGGGAGCCTTTCTGAAGGCCAGCAGCAAAGAAGGGGGTCAGGAATGTGGTTTCACCCTGAACTTTCCCCCTTGGGAATTTGACCACATTCACCACTTGAGGCAGTTGGAAGGAATTTCTGCTCATGGGTAGAGAAAACCAGCCATCTCTCCCACCTCTATCTGGCATGTCCCGTCTCTGACTTTCAGCCTAAAGCAACTTGGCTTTGTGTTCAAGTGAACCACCCCTAACTTCTTTCTTCTCCTCCCCTTCCCAGTTTATTTCACTAAGTAGAAGATTAAGGAGCTGCTCTTTTATTTAAGTAAACCCCATCTGATTAAAAGAAAATTACTTTTGCAGCAACACTTGGGCTGTAGAAGAGGGTTATGGTCTGGGATATTTAACTTTCAGGTTTGTGGAAGATTCCTCTATTTCTCCTCCATATTTCTTACAGTCTGGGCTTAGGCCAAAGGGCGCAGACCAGGAGTCCTTCTTTGCTACAGGATGTGGATGCCTACACATGTAGATGATCCACAACAGTTTGACAAAAGTCAGTGGGAACTATAAGATGGTTGACCTCGATCTTGGTTCTGGGAACTGCTCAGAAGGCTGCCTCCAATGCTTATTTGGCTTGCTCAGCTTTTAAAGAGAGGCTAATCTTGCTTTCATCTGAGCCTCTCCGAGAATCTGTTGGCAGATGGGAATTTATTTTCAGCAAGCAAGAACAGCTTTGGGAAGCTTTTGTTTGCTCCTTCTAGCAATAACCTCCCCCTCCCCCTTTCAGTTCAGA
Source organism: Laticauda colubrina (assembly GCA_015471245.1). Classification (NCBI taxonomy): domain Eukaryota; kingdom Metazoa; phylum Chordata; class Lepidosauria; order Squamata; family Elapidae; genus Laticauda; species Laticauda colubrina. Next base: position 44,359,612 of record BLBF01000010.1, on the reverse strand, counting down.
CGTGGATCCAAAACCCGCAGGTCTGACTGGCTCCTAGTTGTAAGTCGCAGATTGCCAGATCTAAGAGTGACGGACAAAACTCATCCCCAAACGTCCCCCCCCCCCCCATCCCTTCGTGCCCGAACCGGGATGAGGAATGGAGAGTAGGCGCCTCGGCAAAGGATCGGTTGCCGTCCCAAGCCATGTTAAGTTGGGTGCGCTTCCTTTCTCGGCTGGGGGCTAGTTGAAGACATTGCGGTACCAAGTGAAAAGCTGGCGAGCGGAGACCTTCATGCAGAGGTCTCCAAACTTAGCAACTTTAAGACTTGTGGACTTCAACTCCCACAAGTTGAAGAATTCTGGGAGTTGAGGTCCACAAGTCTTAAGGTTGCCAAGTTTGGGGACCTCTGCCTTAATGGAACCAACCGAGCAATTATGCCACCTTAGGGCGGCGGTGGCGGATCCTTGGGTCCGGCAGCTGCGGAGGCAAGGCTGAAGCCAGGGCAAGGAAAGCCCTTTTCGCTTCCCCCTGCACCCCGCTGCTGGGGTGCAAGCCAAAGGCCTCTCCCAAGTTGGCTCTGGGATGGGACGGAGTCCCGCTGGCTGGCTAAACTCGGTGGCGGCGGAGGCGATGGAATCCGAAAGCTCAGCTTGCAAGTCAGCGCCTCCTTTCCCAGAGGTGACTGAGGTGGCCTGAAGCCCTTTTCTCTGGAGGGTCGGCAGATGAATGGAAACGAGGGATGAGAGAGCAAGGAGCTGCAAGGGTGGGTGCGCACAGGGGGCAGAGATCTTCCGCAGTTGCCTTACAAGAGGACGGAGCGAGCTCTAGAAAATCCGCTCAGATGCAGTACTCTGGGTGGGACAGCAAGAGAGAGAACTCAGGCAAAGTCATCCTTCCCGTAAGAGTTTTTGAGTGGCCTCGATCCAATGCTTCACCCATAGCTTTAACAGATAATCAGAGTTGGAAGGGACCTTGTAGGTCATCTACTTCACACACCCCCTGCCCAAGCAGGGGACCCTCCACCATTTCTGACAGGTAGGAGTCTTCTTGAAAGTCTCAAGTGATGGTGCTCCCACAACTTCCGAGGGCAAGCTGCTTCCATTGGTTGATTGTTCTCACTGTCAGAAAGTTTCTCCTTATTTCCAGGTTAAATCTCGCCTTGCTCAGTTTCCATCCATTCTTCCTTGTCTGGCCTTTCAGGTGCTTTAGAACAGGGGTCAGCCAGCAAAGCAAAGCTGGATGAGGAATTCTGGGAATTGAAATCCACTAGGCTTAAAGTGGCCAAGGTTGGAGACCCCTGCTTTTAAAAATAGCTTGACCCCTTCCTCTCTGTGGCAGCCCCTCAAATATTGGAACCCACCTTCCTTGATCAGCAAAACAAAAAAAAAAACAAAAAACCCCAAAAGGCTCCAGTCCCTTTGGGTGGTTGCAACTCAGCAAGAGCAGCCTGTTTCCCCTAGAGGTTTAACTAGGTGCGGGCAAGAAATGCTGATCCACTGCAAACTGAACCATTGCTTGTTATCAACGAACCCCATGGTATGGATAAATAGGCTGCATCTGCTAGCTCTGTCCGATAATGCCATTGGAGAATATGTGATTTAGCTTCTCCCACAAGAGCAACCACTGATCAAACCCCAATACACACTCTGAGGCTATTCCTTCCCAGAATAAGCAGTGAATGTGAGAAAGAGATTAAGCAACAACAAAGAAAGGAAGTTAAAGGTGTGAAATAGGACAATATACCAGTAATTAGATCCTATGTACATCAACACAATGCACTATCCCCTTTATATCTTTCTATTTTGACAAATCGTTTGCTTCCACCGCATGCATACACTTCCATTTTTTGTTCTTTTGTTCAATTGTGTCTGATTCTCACAGTACAAGTATCTGCAGTTTTCTTAGCAAGGTTTTTCTGAATGGCTTGCTGTTGCCTGCTTTGCTGGGCTGAGAGAGTGTGACTGGCCCAAGGTCACCCAACTGCCTACCATGGGCCTGGAACTCACAGTCTCCTGCTTTCTAGCCTTTTTTTCTAAATGTTTCACCTTTCTCTTTTTTGGGAATCTTTCCTCAATTTATGGAAACAGACTTCTCACTGTTTCCATTCCTTTCCACCCATGCACTCTTCCCCCAAGTATATATGTTTACAAATCAGTCCATATTCATTCTATCCATATCACTCTCTTCAGAATTCAATCCACATTCCTTCAGCCTTCATTCATTTCTGTTCCTATTTTTCCTTGTTTTAAACCCCCCCCCCCCATTCAAGGCCCCAGCCCCATTCCATTTAACTTAGTAGTTTGACATAACACACTTCCCATATGACAAAGGGGGCAGAAGCTCACTCTTAGACACATCTAGTTTGCTTTTTTTGACAAAGATTATTTGCAGCAGACCATATAATATCCACTTTTGTTCTTTTAATATGTGCATGTTTAAATTTCTCCACCCATTTACCCATCTTCAGTTAACACTCTACCAAGGGACACACATTAATCTACTTTTTCATCCCTCTGTCCACCATCCATCCATTCCCTTTTCTCTCTCAAAATAACCATCTTAATCTTAGTTAAATTTTAGATCCATATTGCTTATTGCAATTAATGAAACCATCCAGATTTTCGGCCTGGTGACAGGAAGGGCATCCGGCCATTAAAACATTCTGGTAGATCCATTCAGTTGCCCAGACGCCACCCCGCAAGGGATTATGGGATCATTAAATGAAAATAATGATGAATGGTTCAGATTTTTGGGCAACAACATAGCATCCCCTCCATACAAAAGTATATGTATGCTCAGATTCCCAATGTACCTCTAATATCACCGCAAACATTCCTTGTAATCTTTTCTTCCACAAATAGATTAAACCAAGGAGACATTACACATTTTTGTCTACCTACTCAATGTTGAGGCATGTGTTAAACATTTAGTTTTCATAGACACTTTTGTCATGTATCATTCTTATCACATTCAGCAATAGCCCATTCACTTCAACATACATTGTTCTAAATCAACAAACAGCATATTTATTTCTCACTTTTATACATTTTTCAGTGACCTGTTGCAGAACAAAAATCTCAGTGGGGCCCTTATCCAATGAAAAAACAAATTACAGCGGTTTGAGATAACAATCAGAATTTTGCCCAACAACTTTAGAGGTACACCCCATAATCTTCCATGTAGCTTTTGCAGTCATTTTCACAATTTTTCTTTTTGTACATGTTTCTACAAAACAGGTAGGCAAAAGTGTAGTCTTTGCATAAACATTAAAGAAGTCTCATAGCCACTCTATAAGCCAACCACACCCATATTTTACTATTTCTCCATATTTACTCATATGGAGAAATAGTATGTTATTACTCCATATTTCTTATATCGTATCATCTACAACTCTTATTTTTTAAATATTCCTATAGCGCACATAACTTCTTTTTCATCATCTCACTCAATTAGTTGCATTTACAGCATTTATTTCAATTTTGCTTTTTGAGGGTAGTTCTTCAACTTTCCAGCAAATGTCTAATATTTTTCCTTACAGCATTTTCCCTTATTGGTTTCTTCCCAAACCATTTCATCTTTGTGACTTTTAATTCCATTTATTCTGCTACAGATTCCATGTCTGGCCTTTTCCCTGTTGCTTTCAATTTTTACAATTCCTTACTTTCTTTTTTCTAAGCAATAACTAATTTCTTTCTCTTCCTCTTTTTGTCCAACACTCATTCTTGTAAATACACTTTTCTTTATCCATAGCCTTTTCCTCTTCAACATTCTACTATATATCCTTTTTCATATTTCCATTAGCCTAACACCATACACTTCTATGTCATTATATGGCATATTCTATTTACTCCACATCCTTTTTCCTTACATTCCTTACTGTCTATTCTATTCAGATCAGTCTAGCTTTCAATTGGCTTTCCAGCAGGCTTCATACTTTCTCTTCCTGCAATTGTTCTCCTTTCTCTCAAATTTCTTTTGCCTCCTTCCTTTCCTTTTATCTCCATTCTTCCCAAGATCCATTCATGACGTTATCAACAGATGGTCCGTGTCATCTTCAGAATCTCTTAAACTCTTCTGTCTGTCAATAACTCAATTCATCACAAAGACATAAATCAATCATTGTTTGAGATATATGTTTATTCTTTTGCATATCCACATGTTTACATATGAACAGTTTCTGATTTTGACCTTGTTTACCGCTATAATGTCTTGTCTACCTAGGAACAGATGTGCATGCTTAAACCACCTATTTGAAACAGACTTGATCTAAACAATACCCACTATTTACAGTTCTCATTAATTCTTTTATGACTGTCTCACCTGATTCTCAGCCACATATTCATATCATTTAATAGAATAATTTTCCTCCTAGACTATATTCATTCAGAATGTTTGCACAATTTCTCCTAAACTGATCTGTTTCTTCCATTATCACCATTCACTGAATCCTTACTTTTATTGTATCCATAGGAACTTAGATAACACCAAGGCATACTTTATAGCCAAGTAATAATCTTCGTTCTTGAGCCAAGACCTACTCCTGATGACTGTATGTATGCAGGGGTTTTTTAAAGCAACATCACATCATTTGCCTTCTTCCAGGGTATTTTTAAACTTCCCAGTCTAGCCAACAACCCTGGAATTCCCAGGTGTGTCCTACCCCCTATATAATAACTTAAACAGAGTTGACCTTCCAGCCAAGAGTGATTAATTGCTACCACCTGCTGGGGGATCAAAAACCATCTAACTACATTATGAGCAGTTTGTCTGGTTAATTTGTAGTTCAGTATGTCCCATTCAGTTATTTGGAGTAAATCATGGTTAAATTTGAGTAACTTTGTGGTACGAACCCTACAGAGTTTCAAAGATCAGAACAAGCATTTGGATTCCTGCACATTCACTGCAATAGACATTCTCTGGAGTACAAAGGAATGGGCTGAGCAAAGCTTAAACTTTTATCAGCACTTCAGGTTTGGAAGAATATACATATGCAGAGGCCGTCTTCTGGGCCTGTGCAGAATGCATCTCATTGGAAAGAACATTGGTTTCGCCAAACTGTGTGTTTTCTAAGTTTGCATTATTTGATTGCATTCTGGCTTAGAAGGAGTGGAATGATGTCCACAACATCTAGAAGGGTGGAGGAAAATATAGTAGTATAGGTTATGCCTTCAGTGTTCTGAATTAAGCTGGCCTCTTTTTCAATAACTATATTAATGTTCACCTCAAGCCAGACTTTTTAAAAACAAGCAACTAAATGTATTTGACCAGGGGTGTCAAACTCAAGGCCCGCAGGCTGCATCTGGCCCACAGGATGCTTAGATCTGGCCTGCGGGGCTGCTCTGGAAACAGCAATGAACCAGCCCGTGATGCCTCTGCCAGTGAAAACGGAGCTCAGGAGGGCCACCTATGGCCCTCCTGAACTCTGTTTTCACTGGCAGAGGGTTGCAAGAGGCTGTCACAGCCAAAAATGGAGCTGGGGAGCCTGCTTTTGCTGGCAGAGTGCTCAGACTACCAAAGGTGCCCCCAACACAAGTGATGTTGAGCTGGCCGTGCCCACCTTAGCTAAACCTCCCTACCAGGTCAAACACAATCCTGATGCGGTCTTCAATGAAATTGAGTTTGATACCCCTGCATTAAACTATCTAACATTTTTTTGTTCTCCACCTTTCCCTTCTTCCCTGCTCATTTTGCTTTTCCTCTTCCTTTTGAGATAGGATGGACATGTCACTGTCTGAAGTACCAACCTGTTTTTTTTCTCTTTACTTGTTTCTTTCTGGAAGGCTTTTAATTTTAACAACTATCTGAGAAGGCTAATATTCATCAGGAATAGTTTTTCTGAGGACTGTGGAGGGGAGATAGCATGGAAAAGGAGAAGGAAAGGCTTCTATGTAACTATTTTGCATCTGGACAATTGTTAAAGAAACAGTGGCTCTGCTTTAAGAATGGTTGGCAACCTATCTGGATTTTTTAGAAGTAAATGTTGCCTCTTCTCTGGTCTTCTGATTCTTTCATTGGTTTGATACTCTTATTTCTGCCTTTCTTTGCATTATATAACACCGGTGGATTGTAGGACTGAGACAGGAAGGATCTCCTGAGGAAGGCCCAGAAAGGCAATCCTGAAAATTATTTTGAAGTATTATTTATTAAAACTGAAGCATTGTTCTAATCCAAGTTAGATTCTAAGAAATTCTATGTAACTTCCAGGTAAGTATTTCAGTGTTGGGACGTTTTTCCTGAATCTTTCCTCAGGCAGAGATGAAGAAGAAGAGAGTTGCTAGCTACCAATAGTAACCACCAGGATCAAAAATTATTATGAGTAATTGTTTAAAATAATGCTAACTGCACAATAGAGTGAATGAAGATGCAACTTCACAGAGATTTATTTGGCAGAAATGCTAATATTAGCCTACAGGCCTATAGCCAATGCCCTAGTCAGTGTAATTGCTATCCCCAACCCACTGCAAATATTGATATTTCTTTTTAATTTTTTTAAAATTAAATTTGTCATATTTTGCTTGGTGCCCCAAGTCACTTTCCAGTTTGACTATATGGCCTGGTGAGTTTTGCCTGAGAGTTAGTCTTATTAACCTTAATAGCACTCTCCTCTTCATGTAGCTGTTTAACAGCTGGATATTGCAGGGGGAAACAGCTGTCAAAGTTTTTCATCAAAAGGTTATAAACTATATAACCTAGCAGGTCACCCTACGAGATTGTCACAATGGCCCAATTCAGCATTGTGCTAATCCACTATGTAGTTTGTTTAGGAGAACATGGGCAAAGAGCATGTTGTATGGACCCAGCCAATTGAAGCTCAGTCAACCATCCATCATAAAAAGGAAGTATGGCTGAGTGCTTACGGGACATTTTAATACGGAGTAGAACAGAGGAAAATAAACCAATTCTATGGCCATTTGTTCATTGGGAAAAGGGTATTAAGAGACTGCCCATAAAGGAAATTATTTAAAGCAGGAAGGGGGTTTGTTTTTATATATTTATCGTATTGTACTTGACAAAACCTTATTCAAATAGGCAGAGCTACAATCTAGAACAGAGTGATTTGAAAGCATTTGGGCTGCTGTCATCCAAATTTCTCAGCCTATTCTTAGCAAGTCTTTTTTATCCTTCTAATTAACTGGTGCTGTAATTTGATGGGAATTAGCCCGAATCTACAGTATTAATTCAGCTACTTTTTAATCAATCTTAACTACTTGAACATAGCAGCTAAAATGTAATCCCGGTTCAAAGATGCACTGGCTGGAAGGGTAAGGACAAGATATTTATTTTAGTACAAATCCCTACCATTGGGCAAGAAGCTGATTCTAAGGAACTGCCAGCAGAATTGTCCTGCTTATTGAAAAAGGCACAGTTGTCCTGCTCCAGAAACAATAAGTTAAAAAGAGAGGACCAGTTAGATTTAGACCAGGGGTGACAAACTTGTGGCCCACGGGCCGGGTGCATCATGTGCTGGCCATGCCCACCTCTGGTTTACCAAAGGGGGGGGGGAAGTTGTGATACATCACGTGACGATGATGTGATGACATGAGTTTGACACTCCTGTGTTAGACCATATCCAAATGTCCTTCAATCAAAGTCCCTAACAGCAGTACACAACTCGGAAGTTATTTCCAGAAAGTAAACCTAGTGGGGGCCTTTGAAAAACAATGTTCTTCTGTTCTAAAGATCCATATCATCCTGAAATATCTGAACATAGATAGGCCTCTTGACAATGTTCATGTGACACACACACTAATCGTTATAAAATGGTTTATGCTATAATTCACTCATTTGAGCTGAAACTGATAATACCTCATCCAACTAAATCCAAAATGTCTAGGGTACAAATCCTATACATATTTCCTAAGATGTCCACTCCAATTAATTTAGAATGTCTTATATTTGGGAAGACAAGCAAAAAATGGAGTACCCTAATTTTGCCTAAATTTGCTTAGAAAAGCAAACCTAAAACATTGGTTTATGGTAGCGAACCCTACGACAAAGATTCACCTTCAAGCTTTAAATTAGATTTCTGGCTAATACATGCTCCTACTTGAAGCTGATTGGTTTAATTAGTCTTAAAATCTCCTCCCATCACCCTTTAAAAATTAATTGGGGCAGAACAATATACCTGGAATGGCATAATTTAACCTGAAGTCAAATTATATCTGTGACATTGTTTAGAAGATTCTAGCTGTTTTACAAGTGACCCAGAGAGGGAATTTTTTTTTTTTGGGGGGGGGATTTTAGATTAGAATCATAATCTTCTCCTTTATTCTGAATTATTGGATGGCTTATCTCCTTCTCATATTAAAATCAGAGTGCTGAACAAGATATTGCAATAAGTGCAGTCGATATATATGCAGGTAATATAGGCAGGAGTGATGCTGTTAACAGAAAACATCTAATTAACAATGACTTCATTTGATTGGAAGGATGAAAAAACTTTCTTAAATCAATCCAGATTTACTGGCCTTGGCACAACCAATTTATGACTGGAGACTGAAGAGAGTCTGGTTTCCCTCCAGATGTCATCCGTGGGGGATAAAGGGCTAGGTGAAGTCATTTTCTTAGCCTGTGGAAACTCCAGGAGTTCCTTGATTTTGGAATTGAAGTCAGTGATGCTTCTTCATTTTATTAGGAACAGGCCAAGACCATCAAGGCAGCTCCCCCCAGCTTCTTGAAACAATTAGCCCTTCCCAATTAGCATACTTCTTCTAACCTCAATAACTTCTCCAGGTCTTGGCATTAGGCAGCTCTTTCAAGAAAGGGAAAAATTTGAATACAGCAGGGACTTGGTGCAATGAAGTTATATTCAACCAAGTCAGTACCTGAGGGCAGGATAAAGGGTTAGAGTGAATTGTAGTTACAACACCACTGCTTTCTCTGTTCTGACAATAAACTTTGGCAACATTTTAGTGGTAGAGAAGTGGTAGATCATTTTTTGCTGGCCTTAAGGGCTATAGTGAGTGAGGCAATACAGTAAAATTTACATGTGAATAGGGCTCATATTTCCTACTTTGCTCTCATTTCTTTTTATTTTAGTGTTGATTTTCTAAATGATAAACCTTATTTTGGGGGCTCCACTAGAGTTTTTATAAAAGTTTGAGTTTTATAAAATTCAATAGACTTATATTGCTTATGAGAGCCAGGACAGGATTTTAAAGGAGAGACCCTAATGTATCAGTTTATACATTTTGAAGCAAGCAAAATCTTCCATAGCATCAGGAATGCTTTCCTCCTGAAAGATAATTAAGCATAGACTCTGTACTGATCTGTGTTTACCTCTGGCTACAGCCTTGTCAGTCCTGACTAAGAGCTGAATGGAGTATATCTTTAGCAGCTTTCCTTAGCCTGGCATGCTCAGAAGGACTACACAGAAACATACCTGGGAATAAAGAAGAAGGTTGAAGAACTGGCTTGTTTTGCTCATAATGGAATGTATTAGCAACAACCTCAAATAGCAACCATTCATAATTACGACAGTAATAAACATTAGTAAGCAGTAGTAAAAAAATATTCTGACCAATGTGCAAACTTACACCCAAATTTCTGTGCCTAACAACAATCTGTGCTAGAGTAAAATAATTAGCATAGCTACATGAGGGAACTTTGTCTAAATGAGACATCAGCAACTAGCAATCTTCACAATCTCTGTCTCTCTCTCACACACATACATACACAAATCTTGTCCTCTAATCAATTCCTAATTTATGCCTTCTGTAACATAGAATGTCTGTCAATGGAGATTTGATTACTTTTAATTTGCTTAATAATAGAGTTAGTCTTCAATTTATAAAATTTCTGCATATGTATCTTTGTATATGTGTCTCTAGAAATGGTTAAGGGCTACTTTCTAACATGACAGAATATGTTTATCTGGAGGTCATCCATTCTGGAGGTGATTGTTGTGATGAGTTTGGCCAAAAAAATTAGGAACATATCATAGTACCAACGTTTTGATGCCAACATTGTTCTTCTATCATGCTCAAGACAAACTTTGACTTATTTTTACTTTGACTTATTTTTATTTATAGATTGCAGTTCTATAATATTATATGAGGAAGTAACTACTTTATTTATTATTTTTAATAAAACTTTCAATGGATTAGAACTAGGCAATTCAACTTACAAATTCAGAAAACCCTAAAAACCACAGTAACAATAAAGCAAAAATAATACCAGCCTCTCCAAGGCACCAGTAAAATTGAGCTAGAGTGAAATGTCCAACTGCCTTTAAATATTTTTTTAAAAAATTGTAAGAGCAAGTTCTATAAACCTGTTGAAAACTTAACAGATTTATTTCTGAACAGACATATATAAAATTATATCGTTAACATGCTAACTGCTCCAATCTGCCACTCTAATGTCTATGAAATCTTCTCTTAAAGTGCAATTTATGTAGGCTTTCATCCAATGAGAATCGTGCACTCATAAATAAGTTTCCAAAGAATCACTTTGGATTCTCTTTCTAGCTAGATCTACCGTATCAAAGTGCAGAGAACTTTATTTAGTCTGTGTTTGTTGCTGAACATTATGCTGGTTGAGGTTTTACTCTTTTAAAGTATTTATTTGATTGAAAATATTTATGTGAACATTTCTGCCATAGTGCGAGATAATGATGTTTCATCAAGTGCACTGAACAGTAGAAAAGGTGGAGGAGGTTGCTAAATAAGAGCAAGACTAAGTTAGGAGCAATTTTATGCTGCATTTAATGTTAAGTTTTATCAGAATGTAACTATTGTTCTACTATGTTTTTCATGACAGATTAATAATTCACAAGCATTGTTGAGCTAATTCTGATTCCTTCTTTATGAAGAGTTCCTAAGAATGCCACTCCAAAATATGTCTATTATGAGGAAAGTCTCACTGAACTGAGTAGGACTAATGTTTGAAAAAACGTCTCAAATTATGCTGTCAACAATCTTCCTATACAGTATTGGGACCTAGGAAGGTTTCTTCTATTAAATCAAGCCATCGATCCATTTAGCCTAACACTATCTCTCTGTCTGATTAGTGGCAGATTGAACCTGAAACTTTTTTTTTTCATATAAAGCATATGCTCCGTGAGCGAATTAATGTTAATACACAATGGTTTTATAAATCAGTTGTAAGTATACAATGTACAATCTTAGCTGGTTTTTCAGTGGAGCTATGAGGCAGCCAGGCAGCCATTTTGAATTCCACAACTCAGCACTGCAACATGTGAAGCAATTAGTAAAGGAATGCTTTGAACATACGCAGTGGGTTTTTTAAAAAGTCACTAACAAAGATATATAAGAGCCACAGCATTACCCCTGGTGTGGAAAAAAGTACTTTCAGAACAGATGTGTCACTTCTAGATAATTTTGAGCCCCATTGCATTCTCTCTCTTTTTTTGAAAAAGAATCCTTCCTTTGAAGCATTTTGGTCCATGAACTGAAGATGTGATAAGAGCCGCAACTGACAGAGGAAGTTCAGATAGAGGCATTACTTCTATGCCTTTTGACCCTTAGATTTTTCCTCCTGTGTGGCCAGAGAATGACCTCCCCTCATTTCCCAAGCTGGGACTGCTGCAAAGGAGAAGTCTCTTGAGGATTTTGACAGACTGGTTCAGATATTGAAGGAGGTGTTTTAATGCTTAGCATTGTGTGAAGTCCATTGCACAACCCTGCTCACACTAGAAAATGTGTTCTGTCCTCTGTCCTCTCTAGGGAAATGGATATTCACACTAACTTTGCACCCAAATGGGTGAAACCTCCCAAGACAAAATATCTGCTTAACTACAAATGGATTTTATTTTATTTTAGACTTTCAACTTCCCGTAGAACTTATTGTGAACCCCATTGCTTTAATTCAGTGCCCTGAAAGAGAGTGGCTTGTTTGCCTCTCTCTCTCTCTCTCTCTCTCTCTCTCTCTCTCTCTCTCTCTCTCTGTATAGGCCTTTGTAACTATCATAAAAAATCTATGCATAAGTACTATTAAAAGTTTAATAGTATTATATAAAATATGTAAACTGAGCTTTAAAAGAAATCCATGGGTAAAATATTCCTACACAAAGGACAATATGGAGGATGATCCTTTATTATTATAGTACAAATTCTGGCTACAGTCACTTTTTTATGGAGAAGCCACCTAGGCATCCAACTGAAGACAGCAGCAATGGGAAGGGAGCTGGCTGTCTCTCTGTGTGAGCAGTTAATAGTGCTGGAGCCTATGGGTTACCAGGTAGAATCTTAATATGATTTAGCTAAAGTAGCGACTTCTAGAGGGAACCTAATTCCTGCTTTGAGCACCATAACCATATTCTCTACTTCTAGACATTTGCCCTTCAAAATTGGAAGGGGAAGCCTAGTACCTCTGGATCTTCTGGACTTTCCCTGCTTGATAATGGTGAGATAATGTATGCTTCAATTGCAACATTTGTAAATTGAAAGGGCTTTGTTATCTGCTCTCTTTCTCTTTTGCAAATGATGATGATGATGGCTTATAGCAGTGCAATCTGATCAACTGGATGCCATAAAGGTGTCTGTGCCTTGGAATTTTATTAGGCTATAAACAGCAAAGTTGAAAAGGTTGTCAAACTCTACTTAGTAAATCTATAAAGAAGAAAAGAGCTTCTGCCTCTTCAGTGGTGGAAAATTATATTTACTCAGAGACGCATGCATTCCTCAAGCTAATTTTAAATGTTTATGCAGTTCAGATCTTGTGGAAATGCTATCTGTTGCCTCCTGGATATTATTGCTTGGGAAAGAGAAAGAAGAAGGTGTCAGAAAGATTTAAAATAATTAAAATATGTGGGTTCCCATCCATTTTTTGGCTCTGATACCACTCCTTTAGCTTCCCACACAGATTGCCTTTAAGGAATCAGATACTCAACCAAAAAAGAATGTCCATTATTGCTCATCAATAGGGACAATAGAGAAATTGAGAGGTGGAGAAAAATGGCAAACTAAAAATGATGTCCCAAAGAGAATCTAAGACATATCTTTTCAGATCCTTTTTACCAAATAAAATCTTTATGGTCATAAACTAGCATGTACTATAGTTGGAAATAAGAATGTAGCTAAACTAGGATGAAAGATCCAAAGCACACGAGGAATAAAGACTTGTGGGATTTAAATGCACAACTTTTAAAGCACATAGTTATTGCAGCAAAAGGATCCAATCTGCAGATAAATGAGAAATAGGGTAATTCTCGCAGCCAATTAAGTTCTGGTGTTTACTTTTTAAGTGGAATATTCAATAAATCAGATGGTCAGTCACATAATAGTGTATCCTCGACAACATAGAAGACAGGCGCCTACATAGAAATTCTGGGGTGACAATAACAAGCTCCCAAAATAATTTAGTGTTGGAAACCTATTGTCTGGAATTAGAGGATACTGTGCCTCTTCTAATCAAAATGTTCAAGATCATCTTGACATGGGAATAAAATCACTGAAGCATTATGTTCACTGTCACTCATATATATGATTTATATGTATGAAAGCTCAGTGCAGTCATATTTAAGGGAAAATACAGAGGGTCAAATCTCTCTAGAATGCTTGAAGTTGATTCAAAACTACAACTGTGGAAGCTCAATTAGACTGTATAACACAGATTAGGAAAAGTACCACCAAGTTCATGAGCAGTCAAACCACTTTTAGAGTCCAATAATGTCATTGTGAAAGACAATAGAATATAAATGTTGGCAAAATAAATGCAAGCAATAATAAAAGCATTAGCCTTTTTAGAAGATTGATCCAACAATGGATCATTAGACAATACCACTTATAGGAATACTAAAAGATAATACGATGATTGCACAGAAGCTGAATGAATTCTTCCTATTTATTTTTACCATAAAAGATAGGAAATTATCTGAAAAGCCATATAGATGAAGTGACTTTTCTAGGAAGTAAGTATGAAAGAGAAAGACAGAGGTGATAATATATATTAAATTCTAGGTCTAATACATAAATTAAAAAATTATTACATTGGCCCAATGCAAAATTGCAAATATTCTAACAAAGTTATATAGGTTACTCCAAAATTCAACCTCTGCACTTGATAATTTTTAAAAAAATATCCTTTAAAATGTGTAGTTTAACAATTGATCTAGAGGAGATACAGGAAGTTATAGAGTAGTTAATTCAATATTTGTTCCAGATAAAATACCAAAAAGTATTGCAAAATATAAAAATATCAAGTATATAATAAAAAATATCCTTGTTGAGGAGAACCAATCTTTCTTTTGTAGTGAAAAGTTCTAACAGTTTTATATTCTTCAAGAGTGTCATCAAAAATATGGAGAGGGTGATTGTGTAGCAAGGCTATATAAAGCATTAATGGGATTCTTCACAAGTGAATCAAGAAGGTTTATATCATAATAAGCTTAAAGAAATTTATGGCATGGCCATATTTGAAATTGGTTGTTATATTTCAAAAAGAATATTATCAAGCTGGAAAACTTCCAGAAAAAAACAACTTAAATAAAGAATTCTTCAAAGGATTGCAACAATGGTCTTTTAAAATATTAGTATAAACATGGGAGAATACTGTAAAAGTATATTCATGGTGTGTAGAGAAAATAATTGGGTTTGTCCTTCACATATAATACCAGATTTCAAAGTCATTCAGTAATGCTGAATGGTAGATGATTTAATGTAAAAGGAAGTATTTTTTTTAACATGACAAGAGTTTTCTATCACAATATTCAGCACTGTCCATCAATGGGCTCTTCAGTGGTGGGATTCACATTTTTTTAGTACCGGTTCTGTGGGTGTGGCTTGGTGGTTAGGGCAGGGGAAGGATACTGTAAAATCTGCAGTCAGAGGTGGTATCTGCAGTCAGAAGTGGTATTTGCCGGTTCTCCGAACTACTCAATGTTTCTGCTATTGGTTCTCCAGAACTGGTCAGAACTTGCTGAATACCACCTCTGGGGCTCTTCTGTAGAATAACAGTTGGAATGGACTCTTCCAGTCCAAGTTGTCCAATCCCCTGCTCAAGCTTGATAACCTGTACCATTTTGGACAAGTGGCTGTCCAATCTCTTCTTAAAAATTTCCTATGATGAAACACCCACAACTTCTGAAGGCAAGCCATTCCACTGATTAATTGTTGTGTCAGGAAATTTCCTCTTATTTCTAGGTAGCTTCTCTCCTTGATTAGTTTTTATCCACTACTTTTTGTCCTGCCTTCAGGTGCTTTGTAGAATAGGTTGACCCCCTCTTCTTTGTGAGAGCTCCTCTGATATTTGAAACACTGCTATCATGTCACCCCAGTCCTTTTCTCTAGGCTAGCCATACCCGGTTCCTGCAATCATTTTTCATATGTTTTAGCCTCCAGTCCCCTAACCATCTTTATTGCTCTTCTCTGCATTCTTTCTAGAATCACATTTTTAAAAAATATTGTGGCGATCAAAATGGGATGCAATATTCCAAGTATCGTTTTACCATAGTCTTCATCCTAGTGTTTTCCTGCAAGTGCAGTGTCTGTCTTTTTTCAGACCAACCAAGTGTTGATCCATTAGTTGTGACCAAGAATTAACTGACCAACTGAATTGTTCAAGCCTGACTTCAGTGGCTGAAATAACTGTCTGGCCCAAAGACAACCGGTGGACTTTCATGCCCAAGGAAAGATTAGAACTTATGTTTTGGTTTCTAGTTTGATGCCTTAACCATTTTACCATTGCCTCCCAGTTGGCAATCTCTCTCTCTATTACAGTTGCTGAGAGGAATGGCAAGAAAAGCTTCTTGTTCTTGATTCTGGACTGGAGGATTCATCACTAAGGATGCAAAACTAGCTAGGACCATGGCTATCATGCACAGAGTATCTCTTCAGGATTTACTACCATCCCTTGTACAACAATTTTAATAATTATTTCATAAGGACATGCTTTTTTGTAGCAGGGTCTCCCTATGAAAAACTGTGGTTTCTGGATCCACATGCTAGATCACGTAAAGAATAATTTTGCTCTTAAGGTGTCCCTAAGCCAGATTGTATACCTTATACACCACTTTTCTACAATTCAGAACATGTGAGGTCCAATAATTTCTTACGCCATAAAAAGCCCCATTCACCTGCAACCAAAAACCTTCTCTTGTAGTCATGGTGACTAGTAGTGGATCTAATCAAACCTCACATGAGGTGGGGAAACTTTCAAACTAATTCATCACATGTGGAAGGAAGCTATATCCAACAGTTCCCCTACTCTAGCCTACACAGGGTTTCCCTTAATCCTGAATCAGCATGACCAAAGCTTAAGCAAGCTATGGAATTAGAGGTCACACCTGGAGGACGAGAACATGCTTCTTATGCTACACCTCAGCATAAGAAGGATCACACCTGGAGAAAATTGAGTTGGGAATGTTGCTATATCATTTGAATGAGTTATTGCAATCTAAATATCCTACACAGGAGCACCAAATCTCAAATTTAGGTCACTTCCTCGTGAATGATTTATTCCATCTTAAACGACACCCAGCCATTGCTGTGGCAATATAAAGCCTGTCTTTTTATTGTTATAGCAACATGGCGATGATTGTACAATGCTATAAATCACTACTGAGGAAACAGCTTAAGACTTTAGTCCTGGAAAAGCATTGAGGAAGTCTGTAGAGTTGTATTGACAATCCCGGATTTAATCACCTACTTGGCTGAAACCAAAGATGGTAAAAAGAGCTCCATGTGTTCTTCAAACAAACCTAATTGGAAAAAGCTCCTCTTCTGGTCTCCCGTTCCAAGAAAGATCCAGTTCTGTACATTAGGAAATATAGCCATTATTGTTTTGATAATCCTTGCTTGCAGCTCAAAGGAAACCTGTTGAGCATTTGTCAGTGGCTGGGAGAGATTGCTTTTCCTAACTTTGCAAGTATTCTCCCTGAGCTCTTCACAATCCCTTTTACACAAAGTGTGTCAAACAGCAAGGTACTATGAGCTTAGGCACTTATCTTCTGAGGTAGGTTATTGGGCACAAGTTTTTTTTTTAAATAGCTAGAAGATAAGCCAGATACTAGAAAGGACTTCTTTCAAAAATATACTAAAAGCAGAGTTTGGTTTTAATTTCTGTCTTCTAAGAAGGATCTAATTGACTCAGAGATCAGAAAGAATTGATTCAGATACTCTCCCAGATCATTGCTTCTCTGAAAGTGTTGTCACCTTTACTGCTATCAACAGATTCTTCTTGGGACTGGCTGGTCTTTGGGTCTGTCCTCACTAATGGTTTAATGCAATTCCCAGCCTTTGCTGTATTGGCAAAAAGAACTGTCCCAATAACTTGACTGCAATCTCCATTTTGAATTCATAGTATTTAGCCAGACCAACAAGGTCTGATTGATTGATAGTACGGATGGGTGGAATATCTTATCAGCCAGAAACCAAAGGGAAGGTTAACAATACCTTTCCATGGCTTAAAACATGACTATAATTATTATGAGTAATTCCACATTTTCCACATTGCTATTCAGACTCTGTCAGCATAGGCCAGAGAACACATCTTCAGATATAGGAAGGTCTGAAATTCTGAGTTAAAGGCCAGCATAGTTTGATCAAGGGCGAAAATAGGAGTTTGTGTGTTGATGATACTGCTATAATCTGCAAATGAAGACAGGGCCTTTGATGGTTAGAATTAGCCTGCTGCCACTCCAAAGAATGTATGTGTGGGTGTCAGGTGCAAGGATCTCTGCCATTAGTTCCAAGCAAATTAAACACACACACAATGCGCGCGCGCGCACACACACACACACACACACACACACGGAGTTCAGGAAGTTTTAATAATGGGAGGAAGAAAATACTGGCACTCAGTAAATGTTATTCTGCATCCCCTGTTGATGAAGCCAAATGACATAATGCTTCTGGACTTGGAACATATCTTAACCTTCTCCAGCCTTTCACCTTTGTTTGATTTTTTAAAAAATATAGTAGGTTGTGACTATATGACTCCTTGTCTCTGGGTAAGCCTAAGGCAATTAATTTCCAAATTTAAAAACAAAACAAAACATAGCATTGACTGGAAGCTGACATTCCATAACCATCCATCATGTTGTTAATTATACTGAGTGAAATTAGGATGGCAAATGCAAGGTTATTTCTTTTGTTCCCGTGTTCTCTAGATATCCAACCCTTGAGCTCTGGGCTGTAAAAACTCAGAAGGCTCTTAGATGGCAGCAAGTAAGTCACTTTTTTGTTTAATTTAATACAGTTATTCCAGATGCACGAAGGTACAAAAAAAAGTGGATTTAACAGACAGAAAAAGTGAAAAGATCCCAATTCTGAGTATATTAGGTTAGAACAAGTAGGCAGGCTTTCTCAGCATTGATAATTTGATAGCTAAACTGCCCACTTGTACCAATTCCCTTTTGTATAGAGGTGCCCAAACCATTTATAGCCTTTAACCTCTCAGGCCATAATAAACAAAAGACAACAGAGGCAAAGAAAATATTAAAATCAGTGAGAAGCTGATTATTTTATTGTTTTTTAAAAAATAAAACAGGAAATTGCCTGAATTTGAGCCTTTCTTGCTATTGAGCACTATCCCAAATTAGCCCATCTTAGGCTGAGCCTAAACTCCTTGATTAGTGATTACATCTCATTCAACTCAGAGGGAATTCTTGGAGTGGTTCTGTCCCCAAACACTTCAAAGTTGTTTCCTGCCAAATAGAGGAATCCTTTCAACCCAGTGCCAGCTTCCAGCAGCAATGAATTTCAACCTCTGGAATGCATGACCATCTTGTATGAGAAATAATTCAATTCTGGGGGTTCCTGAGATATCAACAAAAGAGGTCCAGCAAAGCAAATACTACTCAATAGATAGGGTCACCCAGTTCAGTGGGATTTACTCCTCAGGGAATGGGTCTAAGATTGCAGACTATATGTTTGTGGATGCAGATGGTGGCAGGAGGAACAGTTATTCTAAAAAGATTAATGGAAAGGAGGGCAGAAGGGTTGATCTTGTATAGATGACATTGAAATCTCACCAATGTTCCACCTCAGTTGGCAACGCCTCTGTCAGATTTTAAAAAGGGGAAAGTGGGATAAAGCAGAAAGGGGTGAGTAGGGCTCTGAAAATATAGTCATTTCTTCATGGTTTTTCAGCCAGGCCAGAAAAGAAGAAAAGAAAGATCTTGATAGAATGAAACAGCCCATCAAGTGAAATCTATCCTTTTTAAATAAACGGATTCCTCTGTATTTTCCCAGGGTTGCTGTATGTTGTTGTCTGCGATGGTCCCCTGGGCTTTTCCCTCTGCTCTCTGATTTGGTGTATAAAAGCAGTCCTGAATGATGGATTACAGTGTCATTGCAGCCTGCAAAGGATTAATTTGTTTCATTGATTTCTCTTTAGGCAGATTGCCAGAATCAGCCGCTTCCCACCTTTCTCCAGACTTTCAGCAGTAATAGACAGTAACAGCCTAAGACAAATAAGGCAGTATTTGTGTAAAACTAGAAAAGCAGAACTCCACTGTTCTTTAGGCAAGAACGATTTAGTCCGAGGAACACTCAAAGTCACAGGTCCGGGAATATTTTGAAGGAGGGTCTTTAGATAAGTAAATGAACAAGAAAAATCCGAGAAAAGGAAAAAAAAAAGAAAAGAAAAAGAGAGGCCTATATATTTCTTGTAGCGACTGCGAAGTCAGAAGGGCTCAATATTGAGAATATTCAAAGCGCGGCCTCTTTCCCTATCTTGAGTGTATTATTGAAATGAGAATCCCCAGAGCGCAACCCGAGCATGTGCAGAATGCTTTTCTCCCGCCCCCCCCGTCCCCCCCCCCCGCAAGAGAGCTCGAAACAAGAGATATTTGGCGGAGACGCCTTCAGGGAAAGAAAAAACAACAAGCTCTATCTTACCCCTGCTCGGTAGCTATGAATGGAAGCCACTCAGGAGATGGGCAAGGCCAGGCCCGACTAAAGCTCTCTCCCCCATCGGGCTGGCTGATCTTGGCTTGAGAAAAAACGACCAAAAGGCGCTTTTCCCGGAGAGGGGGGGGGGGGGGGGGGGAAAAAAAAAAAAAAGAAAAGAAAAGAAGGGAAAAGCGGGAACTCGCTCTTTTTGTCCTGCGCGCCGGCCGAGAGCTCATCTATCGGCCATCTGTCTCCCCTTCGGTCCGCGACGGGATTGATAAGGCCGCGTCGCTCCTCAGCTTTCCCTTCCCGCGCGCGTCGCAGCCCCAGCGAGCCCCGTCGGATCGATTCGTCTGCGAGCGTGAAGAGGAAGCCGCGGCGAGAGCGTCTCCCCCGCGGGAGAGCCGCACACGTGACGGAAGGAGACCGCTGAACTGGATTGATCCTCGGCCTCCTCCGGCCCATTCGCTCCGCAGGCGTCGGCAAAAAACTGTCCCCAAAAGCCGTGGCCCTCCTGTGTTTTCGAACCGCCGACATTTAACCGCTTCCGCATGCGGCATGGCTTTTAGGAGGCTGTCAGCTTGTTCTTAAAAAGTTGAAAAGTGAGCTGCCCAGCTCTTAATTGACATCTTAATATACAATATACGTATCCGGTGTAAGTATAGTCTATAAAATCATACATTGCAATGTCCTACCAGTCAATGAATACTTCAGCTTCAACCATAACAACACAAAGAGCAAACAATAGATGCAAACTCAAAGTTAACTGCACCTAACTTGATTGCAGGAAATACAACTTCAGCAACAGAGTGGTCAATGTCTGGAATACTCTACCTGACTCTGTGGTTTTTTCCCCAAACCCCAAAAACTTTAACCTTAGACTGTCTACTCTTGACCTCACCCCTTTCCTAAGAGGTCTCTAGGGGGCATGCATAAGCACACCAATGTGCCTACCATCTCTGTCCTATTGTTTCTTTTATTTTCTTATTTTTATTTTTCTTATATGTATCCATGTATTCATTTATGTTTCCATGTATATGTATCCATGTATGTTTTAACTTAAACCTATTATCTTGTAAGCAATTGACAAACCAAAATAAATAAATAAATAAACATATCAGTGAACTTTACTGCCTATATTTTGAAGGCAGTTAGTGGACAATTAAGAAAAATACATCATTTTCTAGCATGGATGGGGCAAGGTAAAGAAGCAGAGGCAATGGCAGTTACAGTCAGGACACAAGACCAGACAATTACAATGGCCAAAACAGAGGAAAAGGTTGAAATACAGAAAGGGATTTCTAATGCAGAATCTAACATAGATTTCATTTCCAGCTAATTTATACAGAGGAATGAAGTAGTATAAGACAACAATGCAAAAAAAAAAAAAAAGCTAAGTAACAAATTGTTTCCCATTTCTTTCCATTTTTGAATGCAAAACAGAAAGTTGGTTGTGAGTTGAAGATGCTTTCTTGATTTTTAATGTGGTTATATTTTGCAGTTTATGTAAAGGCCATGTCACACTGCCCAACGGATGCAAAAAGGACACAACGGACGAGCAAAATGTTCCATCTGTTGTTATCCGCTCTCAAAAGGGGCAAAAATTTGCATAAGCAGAGTGGATAACACAGAAAGGAACGGACGTGGGGAGGACGCAGAACGGATGTATAGAGGATGCAGAGCGAATGTATAGAGGATGCGTAGAGGATGCGTAGAGGATGCAGAGCGGATGCGTAGAGGATGCGTAGAGAATGCAGAGCGGATGCGTAGAAGATGCAGAGCGGATGCAGAGCGGATGCAGAGTGGATGAGCTGCATCCGCTTTCATCCTTTCTCCATCCGTGCTACTAACGCTGCGCATCTGTTCTGCTTCCTCCCTGCATCCGTTTACCGCTGGAACGGATTTGAGTTGTGCGGATGCACAGCGGATGCCTAGCGGATATAGCAGATGCGTAATGGATGCAGAACGGATGTCCCCCGTATGCCTAGAGGATGCAGAACGGATGCATTGGATACATTTTCCGCTCAAAAGTTTTGGGCAGCTCAAAACTTTCTGAGCTGATGAAACGTCAATAAACGGATGCTGGACGCATAGAGAGGAAGCAAAACGGAGGCAGTGAGTACATCGCGTTAACCAACAGATGGCAAGCTTTTTTGTCCGTTTTACATCCTCTTTGCATCCGTTGGTACAGTGTGACATGGGCTTTATATAGTAGATTAATTTTGCTTTCCAAGTGGGAATGGGCTGTGTCATGGCCGCTAACAAGTCAGAAGCACAGAAATAAAATTCACGAATTAATTCATGAGATAATTCACCTGATTTTATTGTAGAACTGATATTACAGTTAATCTAGGATCAGAGTAAACTTTAAAACTTTAAACTTTAAAGTACATTTTGTGATTTGGAAAAAATATCGCCTCCAAGTTGATGGAATCAAGAAATGTGTATTGGAGCAAACAGACAAATCCAAAGAAATATTTTCTGAATAAAATATAAGGAAAACTCACGACCTCTTCAGGTTGTAATTAATTGAGAGCTGTACTTTCTATAATTCACAGGTTGAATACTCAACAACACCACTGTTCTTTGGTATAAGTTGTGAATCAGTGTTGTCCTAATATATTTCAGACATCAACTCCTGTAGTGATGATTCAAGTCAGCAAGACCATTTGGATCCATGGCTTGGATTTCATCCAAGCAAGAAACCAGCTATAGTAGGTGAGTCAAACTCACTGCATCAGGTGACGTATTGTGACTTTTTCCCCTTTTACTAAAACGAGTGATGCATCGGGCCCATAGGCTGTGAGTTTGATACCACTGAGCTATACAGCATCTTCATTCTGTCGCATGTCAATCTTCAGACTTTTATAAGCAGCATAGAGGCATCCCTGAACCTCATCATTTCTGATACCTTGATATTCTGAAAGTTGTTCCTATCCCTAGCAGTTGCCACTTCAAAAAAGCAGGAAGAAGAAAAAAAAATACTCTAACAAACAGACTATTTTGCAGTCTCTTTGGGTGTTAAAGAGAAAGAATAAACCTGTAAAACTTTTTTCTCAATTTCATTCCTTTGCATTTTGCCTGAAATCAGGAAATTTGAGGAACGTTGAACCAAGAATTCCTATCAAGCAATGGTGTTAAAAACAGCAATAGGGTTCCAACACTGTGATAAATTTGGTTCTAAACCACTTTGTAGTGGTTTCAACTGTGCTGCAGTTGAGTTGAAAACAAATTACCTAAGTTCCATAATGTTAATATCACAGTATGGGGGAAAAGGTAACTTATTCAGGGAAAGGGACCAATTATCCTTCAAGCTTTCCTGTCTTCTCCAGCAGGGAGTGGTTCAAGGCTCAACAAGTGGAGACAACTATGATTGTGTTTATCGGTTGACACACATAAAAATGTGCACAGTATTGATTGCATTGTTGCTGCTGACATCTTGACTTTTTGAAGCACACACCCCCTGAGGATAAACTTGACAGAAGAGGAAAGATGTGATGGTGTCTTGATTTCAGGCAGGAAGGAATACTGGTGGTTGAAAGATTCAGTGTAGAGCAGTAGACTGCTTGTTTCAGAGTAGAGCAGTCTTATCTAGCCTTATGGCTATAATAAATTAATTTGATTTGAGTAGAGAAGTGTTTCTCAACCATGGCATCTTGAAGATATGTGAACTTCAACTCATGCTGGCTAGGGAATTTTGGGAGCTGAAGTCCACAATATTTTCAATAGATCACTATTATTGTTAGAACAATGTTGATGCAGGATCTTCTTAAGAACTTTGTATCAGGTTGCATATTGAGCAAGGAATTGATATAAACAAGTAGTGAGAATCTAAAAAGTCTGCAGTTGTAGTAATGAATGATAGTGTTTTTGATTGTGGATATTTGATTCAGAATTGTATTCTCATTAGAAACCATTTTGATTCTGTATAAGTGAAAGGGGTTTAAGAAAAAGCTTAAGAAAAACCCTAACCCAGAAAAAAACGTAGAAAATAATTCAGTATTACCTGGGAGAATGTGTGTTTTTAACATAAATATTTAAAGGCAGGACTTTTTCATAGGTATTTAGTAGACAAGGCTCAATGAAGGAGAATATTGGTGAAATAAACCCATTTCTAAAATTGCTCTTTCGTTCTCTTTATAGACAACCGAATTTCTTTTGTTTATCTTTCTTTTTTCCATCATGGTAAATCCAAACCATGGATCCAAATTAAATATTTAACATATCTTCTGCACCCCACTTTTCTGCTACCTACAATAAATCAGTAGATGAAGGCAATTGCAGTAGATTCCAAACTGGAAAATTGGTAGAGAAGCAGATTAGCAAATATTAATGTGATATACAACCCTCATGAAGTAAAACTTATTATACTTTTAAAATAGTTTAAAGAGTTGCTTACAAAAGCACTTCCACCTATGCTAGGAAAAACTTGCACGTTAGAATATAATCTGCTTTCTATTAATTTGGAAACTTCTTTCCTATTTCATACAAAATGTACGTAACTTTAATATTTAGCCTAAAGTTTAATAGAACATGAGACTACACATATCACAATACCAGCTGTGATTTTAGGATCAACTTGTCTTTGGAAGGAATTGACCTTCTCTTTCCACATGTCTGTGCAGAGTCTGCATATTGTTTTTACTCATATGGTGTCTTGAGATTGTATAGATTTCTTTATATTATACCAACAATAAGGCGTAAGCTTTATTGTATGAGAAACTTACCTTTCATCTGGTAAGACTTTCTTAAGGATTCCCTCCTGAAAACAGTGCCTTTGAAGTTGCATGTGTGAAACTCTCCAGTACTACAACGAGGCAAAAATATTTAAAAAACTCCCCTCCTTTCTGTGATATAAAAGATATTTCCAGTACTACGATGCAAAAATATTAAAAAAAAAACCTCCTTTCTGTGATATAAAAGATATTTTCAGTATTCAAAACAAAATCATATTATTTTGAGTCTGGTTAAATGAGTTAAAGCCAAGAGCAGCCCCACTGAGAATTTTTTAAAAGAAAGACAATTCTATTTATATTCATTTAAGTAAATGAATAAAAGCACTGCTTTACTTTTTATGTGAACATAAAGAACCATTTGAAAGGCCTGTTGATCTCTTGACCGCTAATAAAGACAGATCCATGATGTGCAGTGAAAATAGTGGCTCTATTGAACCAAACCAAGCAGTCTAACCCCAGGCATGGATGAGCTTGTTCAACAGACACAGACCAATGACCAGCATGTACTTGAATCAGACATGACTGTGGGAAATATATTGTGTTCAAAGCCAACCAGGGAGACTGATGATTAGGCTACTTCAATAGTTCTGCTGAGTATGATAAGCCCACAGGGGTATCTTTGATAGGTTGTAGCTTTTCCTTGTGGAGTTTGCTGTACTCTGGTATTATCCTTAAAGGGTATTTGGAACTGTTTCCTCAGCCAATTCAATTGAAAAGAAAGGAACAATATATAAGCACAGATGTGCATTACTCTCAGCTTGAAGAACAAAAGTACTTAGGAGCTTATATTCTGAGCAAGAAACAGCTTCTAATCTAGATTTATAAGAACCATTGGATAAACTCTGATATCGATATTTTACTTTCCAATTACATGGAGTACTTTCCAAGTACATGGAGAATCTAAGCCTAGTACTCCAATTTTCAGCTCTGGAATCTTTTTGCAGGAATACTCTAGAACTCATTGAAAAAAAAGTAGGGTTGTCCTTGAGAAGATTTACTATGGTTCTATATCATTCCATATCATTTAAATGAGAATCACCATTCCCAGTACAGAGAAAATGGCTTTTCAGAATGGAAATGGGATTTCACCTTTAGTATTCTTCTTGGTTTCAGAAATTGGGCACTTGGCGAAGCCATGATAGGATTAGATTTAAGAATGTTGCTATTATCTTTGATTGGGAGAAACAATGTCTTCTAGAATTGTGAACTAGCAGGCAAAATTGAACAATTATCAATGTACAACAGTCTGATTTGCACACATCACAAAGTCATAGTGTTTCCTTGTTTTGGTTTATAATTATGCATGAAACAGATTAGTGTGTTTGTTTCAACAAAATGTGGCTTAAATTTTCCGCTCTGTGTGTGTGTGTGTGTGTGTGTGTGTATAAATGCAGCTGAAACAGCATTAAGAGTGACTGCTGATATAATTGGAAAGCTATTATTAACAATGAGTAAGGGAGAAAGAGAACTAATGATCAACCAAGAACAAGATTTATATAGAAAGTTACTTCGATGTGACAATGGAATTTGGTGAAAGTTGTTCCCCAAACTGAACCACTGGCCAGAATTATTGTTAATTTGGTACTAAATATTCTCTGCATACCTTTTCAGCTTCTTTTTGAATTGGCAGCTGGGGACCAACTAACATTTTCCAGTAGATTGCATTTGAGCCTTTAGTCTCTTGATTATAATCCTTATAAAAAGAAGGAACAGAATTTGGAAGTTTTTATTTAATGGGCTTAACTCATTCCAGTTACAGTATATTGTATGTCAATAGTCATGAAACGTAAATGTATATTTCAGCAGATATTTTCTCATTATAAACCAAATTGTAAAGACAAATAGCATTTGTAACATTCTTAATATAATTTTCACTGCTTTCTGTTGCACAGAAACAGGAAAAAATACTGCTATACTACCCATTTTGATAGGACTGTGCCAATTTAATATAAGATGCTGATATTACAAGTTATTTTCTCCCAAATTATCTGGATTTCAATTTACCTGCAATTATCTATAAGCAAAAACTACAAGAATGCTCTGATTAAAATGTATCTTGAAAATCTAATGCTCTGATGGGTTTTAATTTTTGGAGAGATGGCATAATATTTACCATTAACCAGAACTTCAATGGATTTGATTTAGATAAATGGATGTTCATGTGGCCAATATGCAAACATTTTTGAATTATGCCTAGAGAGGATCTATGATTTTGTGGCTGACTTTTAACCTCTGCCATTGCAATGCTTTTATGGTAATGGTAGCAAAATCCATTTTCCTGTTATGTAGTTTGCTCTAGTACTACAAAGACTGAATTGTTGTAGTATGCCAAAGTGCATGATGGGCACATAATTCAGTCAATTTGTTTAGGTTTTGTTTGGAAAAAAAATCCCTCTTTACTCTCTCCCTCTATATATAGACTAAATATATATTCAGATGTAGATTTCATTGCATATATTGGTTTTACTAGGTGGAAGAAGGTATAGGGTTGCAGCCTTCCCAAACAATACATTTCTACTGATCCAAGCTGAACATATGCCACATTCTGGAGAGGGAAAGGATGAGGAAATGTTTAGTTTTATTATAGGCATCTGCTTTATGAAAAATGCATTTTGACAGAGTGGTAAAAAGTTACTGTAGCAACACTTTGTTCTCCATGCTCCCTGTTGTTTGAGTGGTGGGATCCTGGAAATGTATATTTATATATTTGACCAAACTGAGAATTTGCTATATCCAATTGTATCTATAACTCTTAACTGCATTAAACATCTTAGCAGCTTTCTAGTTTTACTGTATTTGAGGGTGCTGAGAAAATAGATACCATGAACAAAGGGGCTCTGAAGAGTCTTAATGTGTTGTAGAGACTTAAATACGTTAGTTTCAATTTGTTCCAGATACATAGGAAAGTATCCCATCCTATTGCTGTTTGGTAACCTTTGTATGAATTCATACATTGCATTCCTTAGCAGTCCTTTCATGTCTTTTTTCTTTTTCTTTTTCTTTAGTAAGATGGGAAACAGGTTGGGAGGCCTGGGATCCAGCTGGCAACAGAAAATTTATATAAGCTGCCTCTATTGTGTTGTACCTGAAAGTTAAAGGCAAAAGCCTTCAAATGTTATACTTCAGTTCTAAGGACATTGATATGAAAGCCCAGTTGCACCAATTTCTGCAGAATTTGCTTCAAGTGCTTAGGATCAGAGCTTCAATCATAGTGAACACTTTACACTAAACTGCTTTTCTTGGAAGTACATCTCATTGATTTTGATGGGGTAGACTTGTAAGCAAATGGAATCAGGAAGGTACTTAAATAAATTCTTCATTTTATTCCTGTTTGGCAAAACACTTGAATGTGTCAATCACAGACATCAATGGGATGCAAGAGCATTTGGGAAACAAGCATTTAATAATACAGCCATTTAAATTCATAATACATCAAAACTCTCATTGTAATACACATGCTTTCCTTGGCAATGTGTGGGCTGCAGATCATTCTTGCTTTGTGTTTTTCCTTTTCTTTCACACTTACTGTGTTTCAACCGTAAAACATCAAGATTATGATCAGGATGTATTGTAAATGTATTTATTATGGTTTATTTTTGTTTACAACCAACAAATATCAGAATATTTGATAATTTATGTAACGAAAGCTAAATATCAGTTTCAGAGTAATAGACTTCTACATTCAGTAAATATTCCTTCTGATTAGTTTTTGTTACTTTCATTTCCTTTTATGGAAAATACAGTATATTTGTCACTGTTTGTTCATAATGTAGCTGCTGTACTGATTTCTTAGAAAGATCTCACTGGAAAAATGCATATTTCTAATAAAAATAAATTGACTCACAAAAATGCTTTTAAAAATGCAACTGTAAATTATTATTTCAAAATAATCGCAATTTTTTGATAAAAGTGCAAAAAACTTGACAAGAATTGTAATCCATAAACGTCTATGAACAGAGAAAATGAGAGCCCAAAACATTTAATTGAAATAGAATATAATTTATTTATATTCTAAATATATTTATTTGGAGAAAAACAATCATGTTCTATTTTGAAATGTGATGTGTTGTTTGTATAATGTTAATACTGTAGGATATTTCACATATTATTGCTGAAGTTAATAATATTTTGGATCAATTTTTATGGAACCTGTACTTAATTTTAATAGAAAGTCTGGTTCACATACAGAGATAGCTGATAGCTGATAGTGCAATTATAGAATTTATAATCCTTCTGTGTAAAAGATCAGTGGTGCAATTGTAAAATATATTGTACTGACTGTTACTGTCAGCCATGTTATTTTAAAGGCTTTTATAAAATAAAAGGAAAAATAAGATTTTGTAGATATGCTTGCAGAGCGCATAGTGTAAAAGATATTATAGAACTTTGTATTTGATTATATTTAAATCAATCACATTTAATCCAAACACGAGGAAACCTAAATAATTTTAAAACTGTTAAAGTAATAATTACAAAAGAGGCATATTTTAAGATGCTACATAATGCTCAAGAAAATTGTAGGTAATAAATAATACTTTGCTAAGATTTTCCTGTCAATTGTCAGAATCATAACTAATAAAACCTCTCATTTGTATGAAAAGAACCAAGTGATACCAAAATGTTCTTGAAGATACATGAAGGGACAACATGTGGTATTGGAGTTAAGCTTTCTCTCTGTCTTTTTCCTAGTTGGAATATTGTTTTTACAGAAATTTACATTTGGAGGATGCATGCTATATAGCACATAATAAATAGAATTGTTGATTTTTAACTAAGAGAATAGGTTGCTGATCTGTAAAGCTAAAGAGGCATGGGAAGGGATGCTGCTGTTAAACAGATGGCATGCTATACAAATTACCAAATTTCTATACTTAAAACTTGAGAAAATGTACTGCAGCAATATCATATATGCTAAGATTTATTTCCTACAAAATACTTGCAGGAAAAAAATGGAACTGAGTTGAAGATAGTCTGCTTCTCTACCAGCTTTGCATCGTTAAAATGCTGCAGTTTTCATAGAAGAAAATCTACCTTTGTGTCTTAGTTAAATGATCATTCTCTTTGAATATATGTTATCATAAATAGCCAGATAGATTTATGCAAACAAACTCTTTTAACGCTTAGTATATTCTACTGAAGTAGAGACAACTACCAGAAATAGCAGTAGAAGTCTCATGATGAAATAAAAATATTAGAAAATCCAAGGATTTTAGTGTGGCCCATTATTCATTCAGTTCCTGGCAGCCTTTATGATTACAAATCACTTGATTGACTAACTAGACATTCTCAAAGTGAATTATGAATCAGGTTCATTTTTTCTGGTTGATAGTTGATACATGTTGTAACTCTTTCTCATGATATATCAAGTTCTAGTAACAGTAATAAGAGATATAATCAACTCTTTATTTCAGGACAAATAAATTGCCTTTTCAAAAAAATGAAATGTGGTTGTTAACATTTTAACAGGGCAGTAATTTAATTCTTGCCCGCTATTCCATGGTGGAAGCTAATGCAACAAAATAGCTTTAAGTATTTTATCTGAATAATCTGAAAATATTTGGTGAATATTATATTTGCAGTCCATATGTATTACTGTCAGAGAGATTTATGGAAATATTCAATATACATAAAGAGAATGGGTGGCTCCTCTGTTAAAAGATTAAAACAATCCTTAAAAAAAATCCACTGTGCTTTTTATAGGGAGGCATGTAGAAAGTTTTTGTATGATAACATATCGGAATGACAATGTCAGTTTTGGGATAATGACTCATATTAAAATAACAATTTTAAATTAATTGTCCTACTTATTAGTCCATCCATTATATATTTATCCTATAGATGGAATATATAGTTACAAAGAAAAATATGGAAATACAGATTAATTAATGCATAGAATATACTTTGAATATAATTTTAAAAACCTATGTAATTTTTTAATTTAACATTATTATTATTATTGTAATTTCACAAAATCAGAGCTGATTTTGAGTTTGCAGCATATGCAGTTTCATAGTAGTCCTTTCGAAGTAAGGTTTGTGATCAAGGCTGCTACTTATCCAATATAAAGTTTCTTGGGGCAGAGAATGTATTTGCCTAATCCATTTATGAAAATATTTCAAGAGGTTTCAGTAAATTTCAATTTATTTAAGTCAATGTATCTTATGTTAATATCTATCCATCATAATTTATGATTATTTAGAATTATTGCAAACTACAATGTCAAGTAATATTGTATTTGCTCTCCAAGTACTGGGTTCTTAAAAAATGCAAGCAATTCTGCTGCTGCAAAACAAGTAAAGGAAGGTAAACACAATTGTCAGAAATTAAATTGTAAAAAAATTGTTTTTGCATTCTTGGTAAATGAGGCGATCTTACAATTTTTGTACATTTGACCCTAAAATCTAAAATAGTGCAATATGCTTTGATTTGGACTAGTTACAAGACACTCAAAGACACTCAAAAATGATAGATGGGTCCTGCCACAAAATAGTATAATGTAAAGTGCTTTCTTCTTGGTTCCAATCAAATGGCCAAGTATTGTTGTCTATCAAGACATGTTAGTTGTCTTATGCTGATTTTCTAGTTCTTCCTTCATTATTTTGTGGACACAGTATGATCTTTCCTTGATGGATTGTTTTGTTTCCCCTCCCATCTTTAATCTTTCCCCTTTAAATATTGTCTTTAAAAAAAAAGTAATTAAACATTTTTCTCCTGAGCTGAGAGAAAATCCTTTCATATAGATGGAAGGCAGGGGTGGGATTCAAATTTCTTAACAACCTATTCTGTAGGTGTGGCCTAATTTGTGGGTGTGGCTTGGTGGTCATGTGACTGGCTTGTATGAAAATATTATAAATATTTATGTAAATATTGAATTTATTATAAAAAGGAGCAACTTTTACCCAAAATCAGGCAAAGCAGGCAGGGAGATTGAGTTGCTCACAGAACCACAGATTCACTTAGAGATCTGTGTTTCTGCCACCTGTTACTTGAGTCTGCACTGAATAATAGAAACTTCAGGCTTAGCTCTGCTTTTAGAGTAGCTAGAAAGCAAGAAATCCATTGATTTTCTGCTTTCTATCTAATCTAAATCTCCTGGTACAGCAGAACAGCTGATGGTCGGGGAAAAAAAAAAGGAAAAATAGCGACTTACCAAATGCAGCAAGTTGGATGGCATGCATGCCAAGTAAGGAGTGAGTGGGTGGAGCAGGGCCGGTCAGTGGTATGATTTGCTGGTTCTCCAGCAGATAGAATCCCCGGTTTGTGCATGCCTGTAGATCATTTCCTAAAAACCTCAGCTGTGCCGCCCGGATAGCTGACAAGCGCTGTGCGAGGGTATGCAGCATTTGAAAATCCTCTTGTTTCCTGCTTTTCAACTCAGCTTTGCTGCACAAAACAGCTGAGGTTGAAAAGCAGGAAATAAAGAACAGCCAAGAGCTTAGGCAGGCAGGTAAGCCAAACAGAACTCTGCTCTTCAGGCCGAACCGGTAGCATCTCACCCCTGATGTAAGGTAGCAGTTTTGTTACATTGCATAAGGTACATGCATAAGGTACATAAGGAAACAGAATACATTTTCTATTCATATAGAAATTTTTTATTTCTCCTATGGTCCTCAAATATTTTGTTTTCTTCTGTTAAACTTGCAAGGACAATCCGTACAATTCCCCACAAGCACTCCTTAATGTAAACTCTACAAGCTCTATAATCTTTACCTCTGACTACCATGGATACAAGAGAGCCAAATAGGTTACAATTGTGATCAGAACTGGAATTTCTTGGATTTGGGTAGCCAACATGTTTAAACAGATAAACAAATAATGATACATATCTTTTATAGGATCATTATGTTGGAAAAAATATTCCAGGTCAGATTCTTGAATTGAGATTTCAAATTATAATGTCAAGATAAAAAAATGTAGACTTACCTTTAGCACTCTAGGCTAGGATAACAAAAAGAAAATAGAGAATACAGTAGGTAAGATCAGAAATTTAAAAATAATATTTTATTGGATCCAGATAGTCACTGTTCTCCTAGGCATCCATTCCTAATCATGAGGTCACCAAATGAAAAACATTCATTGTGATATTATGACACAGGCTTTCTCCTTTTTTTACTGACATTTCAATGTTGCTCATAAATATGCAAAGAGCAGAATGTGCATCAAGATTTTGTAATGTATGTTTCATCACTGGTTCCACCCCCTTCACCAACCACCACCAAGGATGCCTATGTAGGTTCTCCAGACCTTCCAAACCAAAACATAACATTTCTGGAAAACTTACAACAAGTGGCTTATTCTATCTTTTTCTAAGTATGGAAACTGGTCTAATATAACAACATTTGTGTTAATAAAACTGCACATAATGAGCTTTTGTGTTGTTTTTTATCTTCAAGAGAACTATTTTAATTGTTAAAGAGATTATTTTGCTTTACCTACTTCATTTTTAAAAGACGCAAATATAAGAGCTTCAAAGTATTTTTTCCAGGCAGAAGAGAAGC
Organism: Laticauda colubrina; assembly: GCA_015471245.1. NCBI lineage: Eukaryota > Metazoa > Chordata > Lepidosauria > Squamata > Elapidae > Laticauda > Laticauda colubrina. The sequence continues at coordinate 44,326,602 of BLBF01000010.1, read as the reverse complement.
AAAATGGCTGACAGACCACATATTTATAACACAGTATTATATTAGCTTGCAGAAGTAAGCACATTGATTTCCATAGGACTTTCTCCTAAGCGAGTAGAGTTTTAGCCTCAGACTGTGCTCTGTATAGATTTGAGTATGTCACATTAGAATCAATTGGCTTTCCTTCTGAGGATATAGGATTGTGTATTACAGCTATTTCTAGCCTGCTGAACATGGTGGCCTATGTGCAGCTATCTGTCAGTTTGTGTCTAATTCCTGTCTCTCATAAGTCTTTTTAAAAATTTCTAATTACTGTACTGCCATTGTAAAATGTTGATACTGATAATGCTAATACTGTTGTAATGTATATGCCTGTTTTGGCAGCAGTTACAAAGTAGGTTTTTCATAGAAGGAGCTCCTTGTCATACTATTAATCCTAATATAAAAAGGTAGATCTGCCCTACAATTTTCTTTGTAAGTGTTGTTATTGCATTTTTTTAGCTTTTATTATTATTTTTTACATTACTTGTCTTTCTGTATTCTCTTGGGGACTTTTATCAAAACACCTACTATGAATGAAATAAACCATACAAATTGGATGGAGTTTACACTAAGATAAAACAAAAACATAATTATAATTTCATTAACTTTGCTCAGCTAGTATTTTAAAACTATATTACTGTTTAGAGAAAAAAAAACTCCCTATATTTTTGCAGCTATCATTTTATCAGAGAAGTAAACTTTGCCAGGTGTAACAAACCTCACACATTAGAATACCATTGAGAAGCTTAGATTAAGGCCCTGTCCCACTGGCTGACGGACGCAAAATGTATGCATAAAGGATACAGCAGATGAGCAAAATTTTGGGGGTGGCTCCATCCATTGTCATCCGCTCCAAAAAGTGGCAAAAATTTGCATAAACAGAACGGAAAAGAACAGAAAAGAACGGACATGGGTAGTATGTAGCGGGGATGTTAAACGGATGTTCATAGGAAGCCTAGCGGATGTATATCGGATGCAAACCGTTCACTGCGCATCCTTTCTATTTCCGTGCTACTAACACTGTGTAAACGTTCCGTGTATCTTTTGTTTCCTCCCTCTTTCCGTTTTCAGCTGCAGCGGATGTAAGTTGCGAGGATGCCCAGAGGATGCAGAGAGGATACAGCGAACGTTTAATGGATGATAACGGACATAGAACATTTGTTGCCCGTATATGTCGTGGATGTACATCATACGCGGCGGAAAGTTCATCTGTTCACAAAGTTTTGTGCAGCTCAAAACTTCTTGCGTGGATGAAATCACAGTGGATGGATGCTCGATGGATTGAGCGTATGAAACACGTATGCAATGAGTACACAACGGATGCATAGCATTTTCCAACGGATGGCAAGCTTTTTTTAACGTTTTACATTCTCTTCGCATCCATTGGTGCAGTGGGACATGGGCTTTAAACATTGAAATCAAAGTAATTATATTTGTAAAAGTCAATCAGTGATTTAATCTTTGAAAAACAAAAAAAATATGCTTTATTGCAAAAAAAAATAAATCTAATGGGAAATATGTGCAGACTTACATATTTTCTCAGATATGGCAAAAATAATTAGAATAGTGAAGTTATGATGCATTGAATTGCTCTGTATTCTTTGTTAGTTCAACACAAAAATGTGTATGAAAATTTTAGCTTCTCATAATGTTCAGAACTGAAGGTATATAATAGTATGATAAAAGTTACAATTCCCAGTGAGTAAAAAAAACACTTACTTTTGGCTCAGCCATGAATTTAATTCAGCGCTTCATAATTTATCTTTCTTCCCTTTGAACAGGGAAGAAAATATTTATTTATTTATTCATTTGTTTGTTTATTTGTTTGTTTGATTTACAAGGCTATCCAACTCCAAAATAATTTGGGGGGGTTGTCAAAATTCAAATGAAAAGAGAAAAACAAGCAAAAACAGAAATATATATACTTAAATTTCCACACAAAACCTACTTAGGCTGACATATATTCTATCCCAGGCATGATGGGAGTAAATGCAAAACTCTTTGCTTCTAATTTTCTGGGTTTGTAGAATTTGGCCAACAAAAGAAAGTTTTAACTCTGATAAAATTATACAACTTGCCTTCAAGAGTCACATATGTTTGAAGGTTCTAGACAACTTCTTTACGTTTCCAATGGCCATTTTTTAAAAAGTTGATGCTGGTCCTTTTTTGTTTTGCTTTAATTAATTGTTTGTGGGAAAAGTCTTGTAAGGATGGCAAAATGGTGCTTTCTTAACTAAAACTACTACCAGTATTTCAAGGATTGTCATAAACTTACATAAATAAAAGTTTGAATTGCTGAAATGTTGCATAAACATAATTTATGATTAGTTGCTAGATACAGCCAATGGAATATTATCTAGCAAATCAGATCTGCTTCTCCTGTTCTGTTGTTCTGGAAGGAGAAGAGTTTACTTTGCTTCCTGGATCAAGAGAGACATAGCAAATAGATAATAGATCAGGAAAAATCTAAATTTCTTTTGCCTGAATCACTCAAGAGGGACATAGTTTTTCTTTGAGAACTTTTGAGTGTGAGCTTTTTGTTTTTGCACATACGTTTTTGTCTACATACATTTTGTGTGTGTATGTGTGTGTGTGTGTATGTGTGTATGGCAATATAACACCTTCCTCTGTCAACTATCTCATTATACCTATTGTACTTGTTCTTTTGAAATATTTTGAGCATCTCAAATGCACCTGCAGTGGGCCAAACATTTGTACATCACTTGTAAAAAAGAGATATATGTGTATTCATATATTTCAGTGAGGGAAGCATCTAAGTTTACATATTAACATGCATTAAAGAACAGTTTGTTTCTTTCCATATAGCAAATTCCTTATTTTCTGTGATTTCTCTATTTTTTCATTCTGTTATGACTACGTAACCCTATGTTTTTCCCCACAGTATTTGAAGTATATCTGGTATTACCAGGAACAATTCTGCGTGAATTCAAGATTGTGGTTCTACAGGTAATATTTTCATTAAATGAAGTAACTTGTTGTGTCATAAACATAGCAATTGTTGACTTTCCTGTCAATACCATACATCCAGAGGTGGTATTCAGTGGGTTCTGACCATTCTGGAGAACCAGTAGTAGAAATTTTGAGTAGTTCAGAGAACCGGCAAATACCACCTCTGACTGGAGATTTTACAGTATCCTTCCCCTGCCATGCCCACCAAGCCACACCCACAGAACTGGTTGTAAAAAGTTTTGAATCTTACCACTACATATATCTATTTCAAACCGAGTGAACACTTGTTTTTTGTTATTCTTATGTATAGTGAAAGATTCAGTCCTATCTAGATATTTCAATTTTAGAACATACAGTGTTCATTGTGAAGCAAAATTATGTTATCTAATGCAGAGGTCCTCAACCACCCGGCCCTGGACCGGTCCCGGTCCGTGGATCATTTTGTACCGGGCCGCAAAGAATGAATAATTGTGATTAAAATATATATAAAAATATGTTTTTAGTAAAGAAATAGTAAAGAAGCCCTTTACTATTGGGGAAGAATTGATTTTGCCGGTCCTTAAAAAAGTGTTTCTGTGTGAAACTGGTCCCTGGTACAAAAAAGGTTGGTGACCACTGATCTAATGTAAAAATGCCTTTTTCTTGAAGATCAGTATAGATTGTAGTATTTTAGTTTTTTACTTCACTGTTACTAGCACTAATTTTAGTACTTAATTAGTTCTAGGACTTTCAAATTCAAAGGAAAAATATTTTATCTGAAATTATATGATTTATAATTTTCCTATAATGGATTTCTAGTCACCCTATATTATATCATTGTGGTGATATAAAGTCTCTCCTCATCCTGCAGTCAGGATTCTGCCTTTCACTATTTGTTGCTTGTTCTTCTTTTATTTGTTGCCTGTTCTGTCATTTTCTTACTTTACTCTCTTGTTTCTTCTAACAGAATAGCAAAGTCAGAAGGGACAGTGGAGGTCTTGTAGTCTAACCTCAAGGCTGAAAGAGGGTCAGGAAGAAATGGCACTAGTTTGCCTTTTGATAGAACATGTCTTGTGCCTGCCATGGACATCATGGCACCCATTTTTGTGGAATGTTTTGTGGAAAAAGTTTTGTGGAAAACTTTATATAAAGTTTTGTGGAAAACTTTATTACCTACCAACAAAATTTCAAATGTGTTCATTGACCAAGAAAGATTGGAGCTCTTACTTTATAGATCTCCTATCCCTAGGACTAGGCTCACTTACTAGCTAATTTGATTTGTTTGGTCTTGGCTTACTATGGTAACTACATTTATTGTGGTTTATTGTAAGAATCCAACCAATAGTAGTAAACAACAATGGTTTCATTGATCATGAATCCAGTGGCCATGTATTCTGCTCTCCTCAGACTTTATTTTATCCTTGGCCAGGCTGGAAGCACTCAACCTATAAGGAAAAAAATCCAAACAAGCCCAGGTGCTGGAGTGGTTTTTTTTCCTCATCAGAGTATCCATATGGCTTAACTATATTTCATAGCTTCTGATTTGGATATGTCTCTTCAAGTTGTTTCTGAAGAAAAAATAGGTTGTTCATAAACAGGACACCCAGTATTCTGTCAGACTTTCAATAAGATGAGGTAAGAGGAGGATGAAATGTTAGATGTCAAAGGTCAGGCACCATCTTGGGCCTCTTCTTCTGAACCACTTCATATTGCTGTTTATCCCAAAAACTTGGAAACAGAGCACTGACAGGTTTCCTGCCAGGAGGTTTATTACTGGACAAATTTTGACTGCATCAGGATTTTATTACAAAAATTCTCTTTATCCTTTTGATGAGTTGCAAAACTTCCTGATAGCCAAATATTTTTAAGTACTCTCTGAGGAAAGCACAAATTAATTTTTTTATGAAATATTTCATGAAATATTATTTTGATGTGCACGAATCATGTAAATCTAAATCTAAAATCACCGGAATCATCTTAATCTAAATCCAAAATATTCCTAATATTTACTTTGTAGTTTGCAATATGAGTGTTTCAGTCACTACCCAGCAGGAATAAATAGAAGTGCCTCTTCAAATGGTAAAACTGAAGGAAGTGCAGCTTTAATCAGCGTTATTTATCTCCTATGCTTTCCCACCGTCTTACATAGATCAGCATGACATCAAAATATTATAGGCAGAAGGCATGGCTCTCTTCCTATTATTCCCTGATGCATTGTTACTCTAAGTACTTTTAGAATCAGAACATTATTCCAAAACTCTCTTATTTATTTGTTAAACATAATTAAGAATGCAGCTTTTTTCAAGGCTTTAAAAGGATTGTTTGTCTCCATTTAAAACATAAAAGACCTGTTTTACTGTTTATTTCTATTAGCACTGAAAACTCAAGGTGGACTTCCTAATCTTAGCCTTTACCTTCTACTTTATCTTCTACTTCTGCTGGGAGGAGGGGCTCAAAAAAGTCAGTTTCAAACATGTTGTGGCTGCCATCTTGACTTTTTAATCCTTTTCCCCTGACAAATATCCTTGTTACCCAGCTATGCTGCTACAAATCTCCCAAAGAGAGTATAATTATATATGCAATATACGATTGAGTATATTGAGTATATCACCTAATGATTGGACCTCAACTGATGGATATTTTTGTAGTGGATCTTTCTTACTTTTTAAAATCACATTCTTTCATCACCATTTTTTCTTCCAAGTTCTTTTCTATGCAATAATAATAAAATAATAAGACAAGGTTTCAACCAGTTAAAATCGTCCAGCCATATCAAAGGTCATGGGTTATGTATCATTACTTACTTCATTCTTGTTTAACTTCTCAAGGTTGCTATGAAGATTAAATAAATGTGAAAAGTCGGGGTACTCAACACTTTTGTGTATCAATTGTTCATAATAGCTTTGTATTGTAAGACTGTATCAAGGTTGAAAAATTAGAAGTTTAGCATAACTATGTATCCTCTTATCCCCTTTGTTCCAGCTGAACAATGGACTCTCATTTTGATTTTCAGGCTGTGTTTTGCCAGTTTCCTGTTCCCACTGATCATTGGCAGGGAACCCATAAAAATGGCTAGCAGGAAATCACCTGCATCCTCACTTTGGTTTCTCAAAAACCACTGTGTAATATTAATTTAAGCCTGTTTGCTAATTATCTAAGTGGAATGAATAAATAAATAACAAGATGATCTGATGTTGTTCCTTTTTGGCTATTCACATATTTTATAAACTACATTTTTACTACATTCAACTAACTGAACACAATAACATTTAGATACTATTTCGTCATGTGAAATAAAATTCAGTTTTTCTACATAGAGAACAGAATGTGGTAGCAAATGTCCAAGTTCTGCCTAATGTGTAGATGAAAAGGAAAAGGAAAGAAAAGCATTATCCCACGCAGCCCTATCTGCAAAAGTTGCTGTGTGCCAGTCTAAGTACAATTAAATATAATTTTTCTTGACTTTGAACTCTGCTTTTCAATTTTTCAGATTATTTATTTGAAAGTAAGTAAAACTGATATCAGTGGGGCTCATCCCCAGGTAAAGTAAACATAAGGTTCCAATTTTAATTTTTATTAAATTTATTAATTTATTAAAGTCAATTTTTAATTTTCCTGTATTAAATTTTGGTGTACAGTTTTTGAGATATCTCTTATTTGCTTAGAAGTATTTAAACAAAACATTCAAAGTTTTGCTTCATTTATGTAATTTTATGCAGTGTCAAGATATTGTTATGTTCCATTTCTAACATACTCTCATGTCTATTAGCTTAAGAGAGAAAAAAAGAATAGTTGCAGTGAAATTTTGATTGGCAGTATTGGGACTCCCTTCTCAAAGTATCTTTTATCCTTTCTACAGCCAATTTTTTTCATGTTCACATGTAAAATTTAAGAAATATGTTGTGTAGTAAAAATGGAGGGTTTTAAGCAATCAAATAGCTTCTTTACTGAGTGTAAAAAAGAATGACTGAAATGGACATACTAATTTATTTTCATGAAATATTTTCGTATTTTTGGGCAGAAATATGCCAATTCTGTCTAATTACAATGGTTAAAACCCTATTTATCTCAAAAGATAATACTATACTAGAATGTTTTGATAGCACAATAATGTTTAAAAATTCACTGAAATTCAGTTCTGAAAATCATACAAAGTAAACAGTACCTACACACATGCTTTCTATGTGCTTTTTAAATAATAAAAATAAAATGAAAGCAATTAAGGCTTCAACAGCAATTACAACACTTGAAATGTTTGTTGTGATCTATAATAATTTTGATCAAATATATTAGCATTGATGTTCATTATCATTAAACACATAAATGAACAAAAAATAGTACTAATCTAATAAAAATCTATCTCCCTCCCTCCCTCCCTCCCTCCCTCCCTCCCTCCCTCCCTCCCTCCTTCCTTCCTTCCTTCCTTTCTTTCTTTCTTTCTTTCGTTCTTTCTTTCTTTCTTTCTTTCTTGTCCCATCTCAACAAGTAACTATCATTGGTAAACAAAATTAAAATACTATAAAAACGAGAATTTCAACTATACAAAATATAAAATAGAAGATTGTAGAAATGGAAGTGTGCAATAAAATAAATGATAAGAACACTTGGAATAGGATTGGATGGCAGTAACAGGAGCTGTTACTGATGTGCTTTTTTACTTCATTGTTGTTTTTCTTTCAGTAGAAGTTATATCAGCTGGAGAGAGTTGTTCTTGTCTTTGAAGCTAGCTCTTGTTTCTCTGAAGTCAAGATTCCTTATTCCCAGGTCTCCACTCTGCAGTGCCAGCACAAACATACATCAGCAGCTGCAGACCACTTTCAAAAGTTAGTAAGGAACTATCAAGCAATTACTTATTCCACTTTAGATCCAAGTCTCTGATTTTATGTTACGACCTACGATTTAAGGAATGAAAAAAATCAAAGACAATAAGTAAAGTCAACAAATGCAGAAAGAAAATTCATATCTGCATTTAATTGGAAATATCATATTCTGTAGATGAGCAATGCTGGCAGGATAATCTCAATTAAAAGTTTGAATTAGATGTTTGGATCCTAATCTACAGCTGGATTGGATCCAATGCTTCCAAAATAGACTGCCAGGATTTCAGATTCAATATCCAGCTTAATTCTTAAGTATGATTGAAGTGAGATTCATCTCATTCTATCCTATAGGAATGCATTCTAACTATCCAAGTTAATGCACAAATATCCCAAGTGCCATGGGCGCTTTCACATCTATTAGTTTTTTAGTCTTCATCTTAGCTATTTATGCTAAGTGTGAAAGTTATTAATATTTTCTCCCACATTGCTATACCAGTGCAGAGCTATACTTATCTGTTTGGGAAGAAATGCCTTGGAGTTGCCCATTAGTGTAATGCTGGATTTCATTCCTAAAATAAAATGGCATAGAATTGTAGCCTTGAACTCAAACACACATTCTGTTCAATTTATTTTTTTATATTTGCATTACAGATCAGCTGAAGTAAAAGATCAGTCTATGGTTCATGGTAAAATAATCTTTAATGACAATGTGAGTTATCAATACAAGCTGAATTTTTCACAGTGAATGTGAACTCAAGAAAAGAACACCAGCAGTCATTCATTCTTAATTATATGTACATGAAAGATGTTACAAGATATTTTTTTTTCATTAACTGTACATTTCTGGTGCTTTACTAATTTATTTTAACAAGGGAAGTGAGACTTGAGGAATGCACATAAAAGGTCTGATAAATTGCAGGTGTTAATTATGGCTGCTGCAAGAGGGAGATTATGGTACAGTCTCCCTTAAGTTGAGCTTCACTTTAACTTCATGCAGAAATTCATGTAGTTTTCTTGGCAACAAGAACATGACCTTCTTTTGATATAGTTTCTGACTTTCTATTCTAGTTTAAAGTCCTGGGATTCAATGGCATTCTCCTTTCCAAATATTAAGCAGACCCAGTTCTGCTTATCTTTTGATCCCAGACTGATTGGGACAGATGCTGCACCTGCTGAGAGACCAGGAACAAAGCTGAATTAAAAATGTAAGATATAAAGTACATAAATAACAGGCTTGGGAAACTTTCCAGAAAAGCTTCTATAAAACTACCTTCTTTTGTCATTTTATCTGTTCAGTAGCAATATGGAAGATACTAAAAATGGGGTTTGGTTCAGAGAAATACAAAGGTCTCAAGCATCACAGATAGGTTGCCTCAATGCTGCTATTGCTTAAGACTATCCACTGTCTACTGTGATCTAAGAATAATTGAAGGTGTGAACCAAAATGTGTAAGTATGGAAGGTCTGAAAATGTTTTAGAGTTGGTTGATTAAGAATCCAATTTTAAGTATTAGTATTACAAGTGAAAGTAAGACAGAAGCATCGTGTTAATTTTATTTTCTAACTGACTTTTCCCAATCTAAAGATGGCCTATGGTGCTTCATTTTTAAAGTATCAGAATACATAATAGGACTAGTAGGGTTTCAAATATCCAAAATGTGATCTGGAGTTTTAAAGTCCTCGGGAAATTCCTAGTGCAGATTGGAAAAAATGGTAAAGGTGAAAGGAAAAGCAAAGAGTATTGATGGGCACTTCATTTTAAAAATATTGAAGCAAAGAAAAAGTGGATGTAGAATTTCCAAAATAGACTCAATGCATCCCATATCGAGATGTCTGATATATTAAAAAAACTGTGATGACTGTGATTGTAAGATTAAAGCCCAATTTCTTTTTAATGTGTCATATATTTATCACAGATAAAAAGAGGCATGGCTTTGATTGTGTGGCCGAAGCCACTATTATATCTTGAGTGTTTTGGCTGTCCTCACTTCAGATATTCCAACTCCCCCCCTGCCAAGTATGTTGCAAAGTTGGCCACGTCTGATTTAGTTGGGTATTTCTTCTGCTGTTTCTTTTAAAACCTGAAAAAATACACAAGATGAAGATGGAGAATTCTTTCTCTTGTGATGTGATTGATGGAAGTGCTGGAAGACTTTAAAAAAGTTTAAAGAGAAAAAAACCCCAGGAAGTAATGATGATGTTATAGCCAAGCATGTTGCACTGCATGCTTGGTTTAGACAGAATCATTCCCCCAATTCTTCTGATATTTTCCATTACCAAATCTTAAGAAATGCACATTGGAACCAACAGTAATTCTCTTCATTGTAGATACTTTTTCAGCTAATGAATTATAAGTGTTTGACTGAATATATTTATTTGGTGGGTTGAAAACTTTGGTACAATGATTTTTTAAAACTCCATTTCTTCAGTTATTGTCACATCAAGATCAAGTTGCTGTACTTGGAAAAATGGCAAGATATTTGTTTGTCTGTCTATCATCATTATCGTCTATCTACAGTATCTAGATTTATTCTCTGAAAATTGGATCCATTTATTGCATGTTCTCTTATGTCTGTAAAAGCATATGTGCCACAGAATACATCTATATCTCTTTCTACATAATCAGAGTGGGAAAAATTGAAGGCTTATGAGAATCATGCAAAAGTTATGCCCATTTGCTGCCTATCAGATGCTTTTCAGTAAAATTACACTGCTTTCAAACTGCAATATATATTATTCAGATACCAAAAATCAGAAGGTGAACAAGCTTTATCATCAATTACTGAATAATTACTTACTATACCAATGTTCTGCCCACCTCATCAGCTTTACTGGAGACAGACAATGGTTCATCATAACTGTACTTCATTAAAAGCATTTTTACAGGGTCAGATAATTACTGTCTGAGACTCATATCATGAGGATGCTAAATATTGATCAACACCTTGAATATCTGGGTAGCAATTAAAAATAGAAAGAAAACTACAGATTATATGACATAGAAAAATCAAAATATAGAGTTGATTCACATATACTTTGACATTAGTTTCAGTTGATGCACCGGCTGGGGTCACAAACTATTTTAGGCTGTGATATGATTTGTTTCATATTGGCTTTGTGTGCTGTATTAACTTAGTTTCTATGCACTATAAATTGTGGTTATATCATGTAAATATTTTGATAAAAAGTTATGACTAAAATAAGCCACAACTTAGCATGAGAATGTAGCTATTATGTTGGAAGCTGAATTTATGCAAACCTAGCTATCATGTTAGAAATATTCAAACTCTACCTATGGTGAATGATCTCTTTTTAGATAGAAGACAGTGTTTAATTACGCATGCCTCTTATTCCAAAGATTTGGGAGTGGACACATTCCTTAATTTAGTTGAGAAAAGATTGGAGTCCTGTATGTAATCCAAAATTCCATCTCTGATTTCTTCTGAATTTAATCAGATTGTGCTTCTTGTAGCATACTACAACCCGTAACTAAATTTTATCATTTAAGATAAAGTGCCAGATTACCCTTGTGAACAAAGTAAATAAAATTAATAGATGTGTACATATAGCATGACTGAATGAAACAGTACCAGGCACAGAGACCTAAATGTCATGCAATATTGGGCAGAGAGTTAATGTTATCATGAAAGACAAAAGCTAGTCTCCTGTAATTTTAGTACGCAGTACTAAAAACTCTTTATTGTATTGTAGTTATTAAAGTGTCAATAACAGACATAAAACTGGAATGGAATGCTCACAAACTTTTCAGTTTCTTAATAAAAAAAGCTGTTGGGAGACCTTCAGTACAATTAGTGGATGAAAAATAAATGTGTCCATTTGATTAGAACAAAAAACCTTTTTTAAAAAAGAACCATTGTAAATCAGAGGAGCAGAAGTAGAGGTGGTATTCAGCAGGTTCTGACCAGTTCTGGAGAACCAGTAGCAGACCAAGCCACAACCACAGAACCGACAGTAAAAAAAACTGAACAGAAGTAATTGGTGGAGCCAATGTAGTAAGGGAGAAAGTGGGGGAAAAAAAAGACCTGTTAGCTTTACAGTCTGGATGGTCTTGAAGATTCCAATATACATGTCACTGTGCTATTCAGATTACTCCAAATCTGTGCCCAGTTCTCAGACATGAGTGTCCTCATGCCTAATATATCTGTACTAGACAGAACAGATCTAGCTCTTCTCCCAAGCTTCCTGTTTCGGTACACTAGGATGAGCTCTGGAATCCAGAGTGTTACCAACACAGAAAGCATTTCCTGAGTCTAATGGTGATACTCATGATTTACTTGGTTAAGTTGGGCAGCTATAGAAATTGAATGAACAAATGAATAATTAATTAATAAAATAAAATTAGATGACATTAAAATAAAATAAAATATTGATATCAGTGAATTTGATATATTGTTACCCTAAGGACACAAGAAGAACGTAGCAGTAAAAGCAAGTTGAGGATAATTGCAGATGTTACTTTGAAATAATAAAATTGTTCTTTATTATTTGGCTTCTAATATTTTTTTAAAGATACACAAAATATTTATGTATGTCATATTAAAATAGTCAATATAACATGAACTCACAAATCTTGTAAGCTTCACTTTCCCCCCCTTTTTTGCTTTCCATTTATCATTGCAAATAGCCAAAGTAGGATGATCTTTGAACTGATTTTGAAGGATAACACCAGACAATAACTTTTCAGAATTGTACCCATTCTCTCTCTTAGTACTTTTTTTTTGCTAGTTCTAATTCTAATTCTCTTCATGAAAGAGATTTTATTTTCAAAATTTGTTTTAGAAGAGAATTTAGGGAACCTTAACATGGGTTTTTCATATATTTTCATATATTTTCATATATTTGATTTACTATCAAAGGCAGTGGGGGAATAATATTTTAGCAGACCATCATCTGGCCAGCATTATGAAGCTTCCCTGACTTCACTTCCTGTAAGTCCAACACATTGTGATGAACTCCTTCCATTGGACTTTTTCAGATTTGAAAGCAGTCAGTAAGAATTTCAGAATGATAGAATGATGGGTGATATAAAGCAGAAATGCCAGCAACAATAGGCAGTACTTCTCAGAACAATAAAAAAGTTCAAAAAGTTTGAGAAGTCAGAAGAAATGTGAAAGGAATTAGAGGTCCTAAAAATATGTTAGAAAACCAGAAGCTTGATTTACAGAGGAATAAAACTATTGAGAAATTACAAGGTACACTTTGGCATAATTTTCTTATGAATGTATGTTCCTAGTTGGGTGTACTATCTATTTATCCATAAACGACTTTGTACCTTCAGTTTAATATTGTTTTAAATAATATACTTTAATGGGATGCACAGAGACTACCTCTTTAAATATTATTACTTGTTGTGACGCTTGAATTTTAAAAGAAGTGCCCCAACTATATTGCCTGGGGATGACTCCCCTTTTTCATTTATACTAAATTTAAATCACACATGGCCAATAAAGAATTCTATTCCTATTCCTATTCCTATTCCTATTCCTATTCCTATTCCTATTCCTATTCCTATTCCTATTCCTATTCTATCCTATCCTATCCTATTCCATTCCATTCTATATTGTAGCAAATTTATAACAGAGCAGCTCCATTTGTGGCCACTGGGCTTCTTGCCACCTAACACTGTTGCTTGGTTCTTTTCATTAAAGAAAAAAAAACATTGGGAAATGGATAAGTTATTCACAGCAGTCTTTTTGTATAGTGCCTTTGAGATGCTCTTAAAATTTCAAATATGTCCATTGGACAAGGGAAGTCCTAGGTCAGATTCAGACAATGTTTGAAGAAGAATGTTTGAAGACAATGTTTGAAACCCATCCTCCTGATGGTTTGAAGGGTCACAGGAAGCCCTGTAGTGACATCACTCAATGAGGTGGGATTAAAAAAAAATGCTTGGTTGCTTTTGGGGCAAATTTTAAGGTCCCTCCAAGGAATAGCTGCCCTCTTTTCTACTCTTGTAATAATCTAGCAATAAAAGGAATGGGATGAAATTATGTTGACAAAATCTAGATACATTGTAGAAGTCTTTGGTAGCATGGTCTCAAGATGTCAGGGACTGTATTCTGAAACGCAGATAGATCACTATGTTCTTTTTCACAAAGTTTAGAAAACATTACAATGTTATGAAAAGTTAAGTTGGATTTTAAAATTACGCTGATGAATCCATATGGTTAATATCTGTTCATTTTCTTCTTTTTGTTTACATTATAGTAGCAGTTACTAAAAGGAGCTCCATAATCTTTTCCCAGGCACTTGGATAATGTTTCATGTTTTCCATAACAACAATTTAAAAAATGAAGCTGGTACACACATTGGACCATGGAAAATACATGAGGGTCAGAATCAGCTGATCTAAGGTATGATATACTCAACTGAAAAACAAGGGGAAAGGGAAGCGGGGTCTGGTGTACAAAGGAAGACTGCCTGAGGCCAAGAGCTCTGGATAATAAAGCCAATAAGATATCCAAACCACCCAATAGGACTATATTCTATCTCCTGAACAAATAAATATTGAAAAAAAGTTTATCTGTTTCTTTTTAGCAGTGCAAAGAGTTTCCAGCATGTATATATTAAGAGAGGATGTATAGTTGTTTCACAGCACTTAGAGTAAGACAAATATGAATAAAGATGGGGATGGACTTTGGAGGAGGGAAGATTTGGGACTGATTCTTGAGCAAAAACATGCTTTAGTAACAGGGGGTCTTGCCTGGGCTATAACTATCATGTCTCACATGCTGATTACTTGAACAGACTTGCTGCCAAAATAAATTTTCCTTGGACTCTAGAATTTATGGGATCCGCTTGTCTTGCCAACACAGCAGTTTCTTCCCCACACAAACAGTTCTGTTTTTGTTAGAGTATAAACAGAAAGGATGCTTGGTTAGTTGTTTGTGTAAAGACAAAGATAGGTGCAATCTGGGCTGAACTTGTATAGCACTCATATGAGTTTGTATCACACATGTTGTAAACCACATAACATTATGTCATCTATACATGCAATATACTGTGCGTCCATATACATTGACGTATGAAGAAGTATATCTTACATATCCACATAATATAAATCTACAAGGAAATCAGTGTTTCTTAGGCTATAACTTGGCTTGAGCTGACCAGCTAGCCAGAATCCAATATTCCAGGCAAAGAGAAAGTGAGATCCAAGAAAAAGACATTTTGCAGATCATACCAGCTCTGTAAAGACAGAATGACAGGTAGATCTTCAAAACATGTTTAATGTTGATGGTGCTGTACAGTCTGCAGGCAGGGTGATCCACTACCCGCATAATTGTATTCTTGGTTTTCATTCTTTCACTTTTATCTTAAATCATTTATAATTGGAATATGAGGAATATTGCTCACAGCAGCAGCAACAATGTTTTGTGGGAAAATCTTGTGTTAGCAAACTAAGCAAACAATCCTTTCATGCAAAAATCCTTGTTATCTGTCACACTTTCTTCATTTTAGCAGCATAATTAAGGGAATAAAGAAGGTATTTTCTGCAGCTCTTATTGACAAATGTAAATCAGAAATCCTTCTTAACCTACTAAAAATCTTGCACAGATTTACTAGTTATATTTCAATGTACTTTCTGCCATTTCTGTATAGATACTGTATTCTTTTAAGAATGAACCGATATATTGTAGACGAAGGACAAACCAGGTCCTGTGAGATATCGGTTTCACCCACTATTCAGCAGTTTCTTGTTATGTTCAGTTAAATGGTATGTATTTTCAAATCTAACTTCATTCTAATTCTCAAAACCAGACTGAAACAAATTATATATGAGTAAACCACTTTAAATTACTTTAGCATACCATGTAAAGCAGATGCAACTGCCGTGTATATCACTGTGATTTTACAGGTTGTTAATATTCCTTGCTGTGTCAGCAAAACTAATAACATTAAAACATTGGTATTAAACATTTGAATTAACCTTGTAGTTTATAAACGGCTCTTCCATATTCCCACAGATAATAAAGTGGGTGACTTTCATCTGTTACAAGGCAACTATACAATGAAAATGAAGGGAAAGTCCATCTACCTGATAAATATAATAATAAAAAATATTGTTTGCTGTCTATTCACATTGATAATTGTTTATCGCAGGTCAAATCTTGAACCCAAGGCAATCACTCTCCTATCTACCAATATACTTCTAGGAAATATATTTATTATAGCCAGTTGGTTAAGAAGGCATCAGTTGTTAATATAACAGATTTCTCTTTAACCATCTTTGCATTTAGAACTTACACAAATTTGGTTTCTCTTTGCTGAGTGTAGGACATAACATAGCTGGTTATTGCTCTTTTGGAATAAAAAGTGTTCACAGCCAAACAAGGGAAGATATATGTCAGATGGCTCACCAGTAACATTCCAGCAGCTGATATATGGGATATTTAAGGCAGATTAAGTTGTTAATGTATATTAGTATATTCTTAATTTCCTTTTAATTGAAAAAGACATATTGACTTTAATTAGAACCATTTCACAGGAACTGTCAATTAGCACATGTCAAACAAGTTAATTCAGAACAGAATTCTTTTAATTAGGATCTGCTTTCCTTTAACTATGGGGCCAATGAAATCAGCCTTTCCATATCAAGATTTTAAAAGTCTCTAAGATAGATAATACAAATGCAATCTCTTAACTATTATTAGAAGCCATATGGACAGTATTGAAATGATGATTGTTGTCAAGCACAAATGGGAACTTTCACAATGACAATGGGGAAAGAAAGAAAGCTTCAAACAATGCTTTGTGTTGGGTGGCTGTGCCTGGGTTGCAAGATGATCACACTAGATGGCAGCAGAGAAATACACAAAACTCTTTGTTGCCATCTAATGGATATCTTGATTTTTGCTGCCCAGATCTTGTCACTTAGGGGTGGCAAAATGGCGGATGCTTCATTCCCACCCCAGCTCTGTGAATGGGAAAAACGTCATGAAACATCACATGATGGCAACATGACGCTGTGAGTTTGACACCTGTGTTGTTGTAGCTCTTCTGTTTTAAAGACAATTGTGAAATATATGATGATGCAGCAAGAATTTTCACAACAGTAATCTTCACCTTTTATATTTTGAACATGTGAGGTGAGGATTCTAGAGCTGAAGCACAAGATAGTTGAAGGATATCAGGGAAAGATATATGACAAATAAGTTCATATTTATTCTTGACATGAGTGCTGAAATAACCAAGTTCAGTCAAACTTGTTTTACGTTCAAACAGCTTCAAAGGAGATTGTCCAGACACAGACTGAACTCCGATCAAGAAAGAAAACAGCCCTGACATATTTTTTAAAGGCAAAAATGATAGTATCAGTTGAGTGTGAAATTGTAACAACTCATGCTATTATGCACTGCAGTCTGAAAATTCTGATAAAGCACTGTTGCATTTCCTGTCCCTTTGAGACTAGAAGTATCATTACAATGATGGTCTTGCAGTCAGGCTTTTCAAAACAGAAAGGCAGAGGGAGTTAGTAAAAGGAGGAAATTATTTTCATACACACTTCTATCTAGTTTCCAGGTTTTATCATCATATGTATCCTTTTTACTTGTAGTACTGATGCAAACACAAGTATGTTCTGTACAAAGTTAAACATGTTGATTTTTGCGGAAAAGCATTGACAACTTTCTTTCTTCCATGGAAATAATGGGCCTTAAACTATTTTAAAGTTTGTCTGTAATTCACCTAGGAGAATATCCAATCCCATCCACATTCAATGCAAAGGTCTAATTCTGTGCTACTGTTATAGTAATTCAGACTTTCTTTTTACAAAATATGTTTTCAGAATCATTCAATCTCACTCCTTTTCCTCTTTTTTTAACCTGTCTTCTTTGGCTGTTATTCCAGGTTGGGCTTTTATCTTAATATTTTATTGCCCAATGAACTATTGCCCATTTCAACCTTCTAAATCTCTCTTTTTCTAAAGATGCATTTAAAACTCCCACTAAACAAGGAGTTTGATTGGTTCTTGAATTGTCATATATAAAAATGGTTACAATATAAATTCTACCAATAGTATGATGAAAGTTTCTTAATTTGTCACATTTATATTCTGCTTTTCTTTCACAATAAGGGTCAAATGGATGGCATATATTAAATAAGTAGTTTCAGCTCTTTACCAATATGAAAATAATTTTCTCCCCTGAAATTATTTTTAAACTACCCACTGTAATGCCCTGGTATATGCCAGTTATTTTCTATCCAAGTACTTAAATCAGTTTAAACTTGCTCAGTTTTTCAAGATTAGCCCGGAAGAGTTAGCTACTGACACTAGTCAAGAATCACTACTAGTAAATAATACACTAAGTCATAATTCTCATACAACATAAACTTTTTTTTAAAAAAAGTTCATATTTCAGCTTCAGCACATGTTTACAACTTTCCCCCATTTCAATGAAGGAGATATAAATAGGCAAAACTTTAATCAGGCTATTCCAAGAATACTCAAATATGTAGAAATACTCAAATATGTAGAAAATGAATGAAAAATTCAGTTTACTTTTTAATCTCAAGTTTTGCTTCTATTTTAAGTGACTTTTATTAAACAAGAATTAGAGAGGAATACTTATTAGTTGATTCCAAAGAGCACACTGTTCAACATTCTATGAAATCAATGATTGAATAAAGAATGCCTTGGCAGTTTAAGGAGAGGCCAGGATATCCAAGATTTATTTAGAAATGGTTAAATGCTGCACATGACTGTGACTTATCCTTTAACAAGAATGTAATAGAAAATTCATAATGTTAATGTCTGAATAGATATTTGAATAGCTTACTCCACACTCTATTTGCTTCACTGGCCTAGCATTTTGATATGACACTAGTTTTATATAGGTTGCTGCCTTCTACTAAATCAGATCCTTAGTTCAGCTAGCCAGATATTGTTCCATGGCACTGGTTTCCAGGCTTTGAGAAGATGTTGACCCTGAGATCTGTGTGTAATGCAGCAGTTCTCCCTCTGAACTATGGTTTCTGAATGACTGAGCCACGTTAAATCAACTTATGAAAAGCCTAAACTGAAATAAATTTTTAAGTCTCATTAGAAATATTTATCCTTTACAGTGCTACGTTGTTTCGATGCTAGGGATATATTAATTTAACTACGTTCAGATGCTAATAAATATCCACTTGATTACAGTAAGAATTTTCCAAGTAAGTATACTTCAGACTGTAGATATTATTACCTTAAGCATAATGTGCATATAATGTAAATATTAAACTCTGTAATGAGAGAACAAGTCCTTTGGTAGTTAAGGAAATTTATTCTGAATGTTGTTAAGTTTCCAGTGCAGTTTTAAAATATTATTTATTATTGCAAAATTAAAATACAATAATCAAATTGGTAATCTCCTTGTCAGTTGAGATACTTGACACACTGTAACATTTTTGAGTATCTTAATGTCGTGAGCCGCACAGTTTAACATCTGTTATGCCTTAGTTAAACAATATTGAAAAGTTATTAAAATCTCCAAAACAGTAAATTAATATGATTTTAATAGATCATATTAATCTATTAATATATTAATATGATATATTATTAATAGACATTATTAATATTATTAATATTAATAATAATAGGCATTGTGAATATTCATTTCATCCAGTGGAAAAAGTGCACACAAACTTATCTACGAAGAGAGTTTATGCATATTTCTTGGCCAATATATAAAATCTCCAACAGCCCTTGGGTAATGTGTGTATCTTGATTGCACATTGTACATGATCTGGTCATTATTCATAATGATAACACATCCCAAAAGCTATACATCTCTCACCGATGTTTTATACATTCTCATATACCAGTAGTCTCCGGGGAGCAGTGCAAAATCTACTAGAAGTTGATTAGAGCATAAAGTGTTCAAGAAATATTTTGAGATGATGAAATTAAGAGCTTCATCAACTGAATGTCCCACAGACAAAATGAAAGCCATTTTCTCATGTGGAATCAGTTTTTAAGTCTGGACTGAAAATATGTCAGCAGTTAGCCTGAGATCTGAAAAAAATAGAAAAACTGCCATTTTTGATGGCTGGAAATAGAAACTCTGGGAGTTGAGTAATGAATAATTGGTTAAATATTATCAATTGGAGCCTTGGTTAGACAAGCAATTCACTAATATAATAGATAAACATTGATAGAGAACTTTCTCTAAGAAATTCATAAACAGCTAGCTTGCATGGGAGATCAATGAGATCGTAAAAGGTATAACATTTAAGCCTTGGCTATCACACCTTTTAATTACATTAACTTTCACTCATATAATAATACCCCAAATTTCATAAGCTAATTCCAAACTTATGCTTAGTAGCATACACATTGATATCAATGATATGATTATATGGTCAATGTGGCAGTTTCAGTTTATCCAACAGAATAAGCATGAAAAAGACATACTATGAAAAGCACTAGGTTGAAAGGCACTGCCCATTAGATGTGTGCACTCCTTATAACTATGCAATAAACTCTGATTGTAGTAAAATCTGACAAGCATTAATGGCTCTAAGTCATTATACAACTTCAATTGCACTTCAATTGAAGCATAATTTTTACAATTATCCATGCAATATCTTCCAGCGCTTTTTGGGTCCTTGATCTTCACTACCAATTCTAAGTTTTCTGCCAACCTTGGTTTGCGAAAAGTTTGGCCCTTGAGGCCTACCCATTTAAAAATTGTGCTGAAATACTACAAGCTAAAATGGATTTTGCCCAAATTTATATCAGTTCCTTGAAGGGCTCTTAATAAAATTTGCATTTTTGCGAAGCGGTTGTTGACATGAATCACGAACTGTTTATATATTGTTCATGAATCAGTTTGAAAGCCATTTAAAAATGACTAGGCATTAGGGAAATCTAATAACTTTTTAACAGATTATTTACATTACTGGCTCTATGATTTCCAGTATTTTTTATCCAAACAACAGAGCTATAGAAAGCTTGGTGAAATTTTCTTTGAAAATAATTTTCCTGATTAAATCCTTTTTTGTTACTGGATTTATTTTTCCAGACCTCATCCCCATATGAGTTTTTCAGGTATTTATTCATATTTGGCATCCAGAACTTAATAGTGTAGTAATTTAAGCAACCCAAATGAAAAAAAAATGGTACACATTTACAATTGATTTCTTGAATATTCCTAATATAAATGTTATAATATAAATATGTATAATTTATATAATTATGAATTATTATATTAATTACAAAATAATTATATACATTATGAATAGGATGAGGAAGGCCATGTTGGCTTTCCTTATCCTATTCTTGGATGATGACAAGCAAAGGTGGCACTGTTATAGCCAGCAGAACCATCTTGAAAGCTTCTTCAGTAGGAAGCTAATTAATATTCTTCATGAGCACAAGTAGAATGAAAGCCAGCAATGTACTCTCACAGGTATCACCATCATCACCATATACTCTGTCCTTGAAAGGGAGAGCCATGTCTACCAAAATACCAAAATATTTATATAAATAAATGTTCATTGGTAATGCAGGTTTCCAAAACCAGGAGGTGCTTGATAATTGAGAGGGCAGTAGATAATCTTTTCCCAGTCCCTGATCTTGCAGGTATGCTAGTAAATTGCTATGAG
The DNA here is from genome assembly GCA_015471245.1 of Laticauda colubrina. Taxonomy (NCBI): domain Eukaryota; kingdom Metazoa; phylum Chordata; class Lepidosauria; order Squamata; family Elapidae; genus Laticauda; species Laticauda colubrina. Next base: position 44,305,205 of record BLBF01000010.1, on the reverse strand, counting down.
TGTCTGAGGCACCCTGAGCATTGCTAATCCAGGTGCTATGTGAAAAGTTTAGCAGATAGAATCTATGCAAGTAGAATTTCAAAGCAATTCCATATGCCAAATTTCTCATGAAAGAGTGCACTTGTTTGAAAAATGTTCCTCTGCTATCAATTTGTGATGCTTTCCCAAAATATTGAAGAAGAATGGAAATGTCTCATCATATTTTGGCATCTACTGTCAGGGATTTGAGTACTAAACGTAAGTTATAGCCTGTAAAAAACTTATATCGAGTTTTCTATTGGATTGCAATAATTACTTATTTGTGATAGGCAGTATTAATATTCGTTTTTTTCAAACATACATATGGATGCCAAATGTACATGCATTTATTTTTGTACAAATATTTTTGAATATTGAACCTAGTTTTTGAGAAAAGTTTATATTGAACTTTTGAATCACACAATTGCCTTTGTATAATTAGTGCTCAAAAATTATCACTGACTGTAAATAATGAAACCATCTTTCATGTAGAGTTGGTGGTGTAATTTATACATGAAACATGCATTTTAAGTTTACAATAAGTTTCATGACAAGATCATAAAAATATGCATTCATCACAGCATCTGATGGGAAAGTGGTGCACCTATGTCTACTTGCCTATTTTCTTATAAATTGATTGCATACATTTTTTTTGAAATGTCAATTTGACATAGAAATATGTAACAAAAACATGTTTGCTGCTCAGTATCATGAATATCCTATGTAAACCTCCTCTGAAACCTGATGTGTAATTCTTGATTAACAGTTTCTCAACCATTGATGGAAATGTTTATCTTCAGCTGTTTTTGATAAGTGATTGGAATAGTATTTCCTTATGTGTTGCAAAAGATAATAGAGGGGCTTTTGGGGAGCCTTTTTTTTGCTTTTGCTTTGAATCTTAAGTTCTATTTGAGCACATTGACTATTGTAGTTAGCGGAGAATGTACTGACATGTCCTAAAGTGGAAAAAGGCATTGGAAAAGAAAGAGAAAGTGTAATTTTGGTTGTCACTGAGATTTTCATAGTTTTTATGCACATTGGGTACCATTGCACTTTTGCTCCCCTGTACTGATAAGCATATCATATATTATTTAGATAATATAGTATTAAATTGGTGAAAAAGAAGTAGAAAAAAGCAAACCTGATTTCCATTATTATGTTTATTGAATCTGGTGTGTGTGTGTATGTGTGTGTGTGTGTGTGTATAATGTAATATATAGAATTCAACTGAACTTCAACAGAATAACAGAGTAACAGAGTTGAAAGGGACCTTGGAGGTCTACTAGTCCAACCTTCTGCTCAGGCAGGAAGCCCTATACCATTTTAGACAAATGGTTGTTCAATCTCTTCTTAAACTTCCAGTGTTTAAGCATTCACAACTTCTGGAGGCAAGCTGTTCCACTGATTAATTGTTCTAACTGTCAGGAAATTTCTTCTTAGTTCTACATAAGTTGGTTCTCCTTAACTAATTTCCATTCTTTGCTTCTTGACCTGCCTTCAAGTACTTTAGACAATAGGTTGATTCTCTCTTTGTGGCAACCCTTGACATATTGGAATATGGCTATATCACCCCTAGTCCTTCTTTCATTAAACTGGACATATCGAATTCAAGCAACTGTTTTTTACGTTTTAGCCTCCAGTTCCCTAATCATCTTTGTTGCTCTTCTGTGCACTCTTTCTAGAGTCTCAACATTATTTTTATATTGTGATGACCAAAACTGGATACAATATTCCAAGTGTGATCTGACCAAAACATTATAAAGTATTACATTTAATGAATAAATTATAAAATTATATTTTCCACTTCTTATGTAGCAGTATTTGACTGTGAGCTTCCTTAAGATAATGCAAACCTTTGGGAACAAAAAGTGTTTTTGAAATTTATTCAATTCTGATAGCTTTCTGGGAACCATTTATTTTGGTCCTATTAAAAATCTTAAACTACTGCATAAACTACTGCATGTTCAAAATGGTTTATTTTTTTTATATAGAAATGTTTCTTATGTGATGAGATTTGATATATAGAACGCTACTGCCAATCTTTTTAAAAAGTCATGAATTTCAAACCTGCCTATACTATTTTGTAAAGAATATCAACAAAGTCTGATGCAGCATCTGCAAAGAAAGATATTTACTGGGAAACTTTTTTAAATTTATGAAATGCCACTCATTGATCTCAGACAAATTGTTGAAAATATAACCTTTGCAAACATTGTGAAGTTTGGAAAACTGGCAGCCTGCCTGGTTCCTACTTAAAAGCTTGTCATTCATTAAAATAAATTTATCTAACTTGACAAAAGTCAAGATTTTTATATTTTACTGCAATCAGACTGATATCACAGATAATTTAAAATCTTGCCACATATAATATCTACAGATAATTTGTTATTTTAATCAATCATACATGCAAGACATTTTAAAAGTCTGTATAAATGCCTTTAAGATATTTAATAGCTAAGATTTTATCCTTCCCTCCTTTAATATTGTATAATATTTTATTGAGTAACAGAGTAACAGAGAACTTTGATTTGTATGTATTTGTGGTTTCATTTGGAAATGACCTTTTTTTTTTTTTTTTTTTACAAAATTACAAAAAGCCAGCATATAACCAGAACTGCAAACCTTGCTTTTAACATTCCCTTCTATTTTAATTTTTTAGATACCCTGTAGTCTGCTCGCCTGTCAAGGAGATGTGGAAATGTGCTGGCATTCCAGCTGTAGACATCATTATGAGTGAGAAAATGCTCAATGCCTTTTTTCAAAGTGGGCACTGAAAGAGATGCTTTTCTTCTTTAACTCCAGGGGATACTAAGAGCTGTCCCAGCAGACAGCTTTTGTAAGTTCAGTAATTTTGTGTGTGTGTGTGTGTGATTGTGAGTTCATGTGCCCAAGCATTTATAAAAACATTCCAGATTTTACTAGAACGTGGGTAGATATTTTTTTAAAAGAATAAATAAATTAATGAAGATACAGACGCAGCACAAAAGAAGGAATTGACAAGAAAGGATAATAAACTTTCCAGGAAAGAGCAGCACAATACTGGCAGAAGTGATTTTAATATCTGACAGGTTAAGTTCCCTAATCTTTGCTATTGATATTGATGGGAAGTTGCATCTGCTTTTAGAGATTGTATCAGTGAAGACATGCTGCACTGCACTTATAACATGGGAACAAGTTTGCTCACTACTCTTCTTCCTCTGTGAAAAAAATTGATATGAACTGTTTTAAACTGCTGGCAGATAATTACTCTGAACACTCAATAAGGAAAGCTGTATCTTTAGAGTCTTCCTTTATCTTTTTTTTAAAAAAATCCACTTTTTCATCCTCTTTTGTTTCTTTGATTACTTTGAGCCTTGTAATCAAACTAAGCTTAGTTCCTGGACCCTGGGGGCAGTATCTCTTAGTTCCCTGTCAAGCAGCATTGCAAAACAATCAATCTTGCTCTTGCACTCTCTTGGTGGAAGTGCCACAACACGAAGAGTTCAATGCTTTGCTCTTGTGATGAAGCCTCAATGACAAAAGTTTTTATAAGCAGCTGACTGTATTTAGGGTTATGAATATGCAATGACTCTCGTTAGTATTGAAGCATAGAAGCAGGGACTGACATCGTCCTCCCCACCCTGCTTAGAGCTGCTGCAGAATTGTCTAATAAATTGTCTTGCTCCTTCACTTGCACAGCCTTTTTCTGTTGTTTCTTCCAGTTCCAAGGGGAGTTGCCCAATTTAAGAACACTATTGACTGCAGAAATTAATTGCCAAGAACTGCTAAACAATCTTGAAATAGTGTTTAAACTGTCAAAACAGAAAACATATAGCTCTACAGGAGATAAACACAACACAACGGAGGAGACCTCTGGACAAGAACTTTGCTCACATTCAGCACAGGAATGATATTGACATTAGGAGCTGAATTCAAACTGCAGGTATCTGATTTCTAGTTTGACTATTTCACAGATAAAAGAGAGAGGATGAATCTGCATACAATAACTACTTGCATCAAATAACTGTTTGGTCATGCTTTCAAGACTTTGTCCAACACTTTTTAACCTAGATCATCTCAACTCTTTGTTGTGCCTCCATGCACAGTGTAGCATGCATGTGATACAGATTAAAATATTTCCAGCAAACTGGTTAAGATTTCCTCTTTGATATAAAGTATAAAAGAAGCTTCAAAACACATATATGGTTCAGTGAGATATATTAAATTATTCACTGTATCATATTTTTTTAAAAAAATCAACCTCATAAACTGACTGCAATTATAAAATGATAAATTCTAAGGAGGAGCAAATAGGAGATCAAAAGTTTGAGAAGCTTCTTTAAATATTTAATTTGTAATTAAAAGAGTCATATTTGTACAAGGAATTGTTAATTTTGATTTATTTGTGGGATAGCAGACAGCATCTTATTTGCTTAGCTCTCAAACTACTTTATCATCGTATATGTAAGTGTGTGTGTATGTGTGTGTTTTATACATGCATTTTAAGAATAAACAGCTGTGACAAATATGTCATACATCAAATACTTGTTTCCTCTGTTTCTTGGCTTCAGTGATTGTACATGACTGTGAACAAGTAAGTAATAAAATCTGGAGAAAGATGAAACCAATCAGGGCCTTTTTAAAGTCCATCAGTCATTCCATGCAACCTGGAGATGGTATTCAGCAGGTTCTGACCAGTTCTGGAGAACGAGTAGTGGAAATTTTGAGTAGTTCAGGGAACCGGCAAATCTCACCTCTGACTGGAGATTTTACAGTATCTTTCCCCTGCCACGCCCACCAAGCCACGCCCACAGAACCAGTAGTAAAAAAAATTGAATCCCAGCACTGATGCAACCATGATATTATTAGCTCAAGTAAGCCTTGTTCTTGCCATTTAATGGACATCAAAATCTACCTCATCCCCAGTTTCATCCTGAGATCTAAACTACCATGGGAAATAATTCTTATAGGCATTATCTTAGCAAGGAACCAATCAGATCTAATCACATAATATGCTACTGAATAATTCAATATACCTCCTAAATTTGCATTCTTTTTTTGAATATTAGCCCATACTTCTAAAACTATATGGATTAAGATATACACTCCATCTTGTGATAGTAAGTAGACAATAGCACGTGATTTCTCATAACCTATGTATCTTCTAATTATCATTGATTTCCACTGATGTCGAGCACATGTGAATATACATGTAAAAATATTTGGTTCCTGGACTTTTTCTTTAATTATACTACTATGAAATCTTAACTACTCCCAGCTGTAAAAACAGCAAGCATAAGAAAACCAAAAGTGAAACAATTATTTTGAAACAAAATCGACTGTGGTATGCAAATAACAACCAGCATGCCTGGAAGATATTGTAATGAACCCTAGAATTGTATTATATGACAATATTTCAGTTTTAATTGCAAACTGAGTAAAAATGATTTGGGATCTGTAATTAGCACATACATTCCAGACCTCATGACTGCTATGAAAACCTATAGTATTTATGGAATGATTATCTGGATATAAGCTAGTGTTTCTTGTTTTCAAAGAATACTTATAAAATACGAATTGAGAAAGAGAAAAATGATTACCGGTAGTTCATATATTTCTAATATTAAAGCACCAATTTCTTCATCTGATCTAGTATGGACTTTTGTCATGTTGTTTTAAATAACATGAAAAAGAAATAATATTTGTTCCAGATAGTAATGTGTTAAAAATATCTATGTGCAAAGTTGTAACTGTCCAAGGAATGGGTGTCTGTGATTCATACAAGATACATTTAAAAGACATTCTTTTTCTGAGAATTTGGTTGAATTGGTGCAGGTTCAAAATATGAAGTTCTAATTTTACTGCAATGTGAAACAGCTGTTTGTGAAAAGCAGGGATAGTAGCAACACACAGATGTAATTTGGAGCAAGCACACTCTTCTGTCCCCTTTGGTACTTACGTAAGTCTGTCATATTTTTAAATAAAACTGGTCATGGTCCAGGGTTGGAAACAATTATCCCCCCCCCCCCCAACTTATTATTTTGCACTGCAGAAAGGTGCAAAGGAAAGGAAAGGAAAGGAAAGAAACTTGAATTATATTAAAATTACTGTATTTATTTCTGAACTTTTGAATATGACTACTTTGCTCAGAACTATGAGTTGGATGCAAATTAAGATTTTAGTCCTATAGCTCATAACATAAAAGTGGAGTTCCATTTGCATTATTATGTCTTAGTTTGAACCAGCCTATATGAAATTGTGCTATCCATTGCTCAATCTGTTCCAGAGGACACATTAATCCCCTACAGCAGATGTTTAGGGTAATTTAGAATAATTTGAAACTGAAGTGACCTATAAACTTAAGAAAATAAATTCATAAATGATACATATTTAAAGGAAAGAAGAAACTGCTCCTTTCACTTCTGCTGATGAAAAAGTTTTATCAGCAAAATTCGACTGTATTCGGTCTGTGTTATAAAACATGATGCTAAAACAATCCCTATGCAGTAATATGACAAAATGTATATATCAGATTGGTTTGCATCCAGTAATATCTATTTATATTTAGGAAAGGTATAAAGGTAGAAAATGCTTTCTTCCTTATGACCATAGAATTCCATAACTAGTATTTGTACCAGAGAATCAGTGTTGGACCATGCTTTTAGTGCAGAGATCTGTTTTGTAGCATACAATAGACACTTGCATTCACCATAGAGTTGAACAGAAGAATTGTTGGATGTATGAAAGTATACCATTCCCCAGCATTTTAGAAAGAAAGAAGCTGTGACAAGGAACTTTTCTATATGAGGACTTTTCCTTTTTTAAATGTGAAAAATACTTGTACCTCTACAAGTACATCCCTATTATACATAGTTAAAATACAAAATGCGGAACATAACCATGTTCATTTTATGAGTACACATAATATTTATGACATGGACATGTAGAAAAGGGTAACAATCCAGTAAATTACACTTTTTAATGGTGTCTGAGCACTGATTATTGTTCATTTTCTAAAGGCAAAAGCATACTTTGGGTCTAGAGGAATGACCTAGATTGGTACTACATATCATCTGAATGTGGCCTAAATACAAAAGTGAATAACCAATACACTGAGTTGGTTTAATCATGGAGAAAGAAAGAATGAATATCAAACTTCACAATAAATTTATGTAGAAAGGGTAAATGGGTCTAATGGATACATTATGGCATCTTAGTCAAATTAATATGGAGGAAACTTATGAATTGGATATCAGTGATGGAAATTTTTTTTGTCCATGAATAATGAATAAAAACATAAGTAGTTTTCCACAATGGCCAAGACATGTGTACATAATCCTAAGGAGGTAATCTTAAGGAGTGGGAGAGCTGCGCTATTATTTTACAGCATTTTGTATTGTGAGATATCATGCCTCTGAAATTGAAATTAGGAGACCATAGCTGGTAATCACAAGGAACTGTATACTCAATAAATTAAGCTAATGAATTAAAGTCAACTAACTAGTGCTATTATCCCATCTTGTGCAGCTACATTTCATAGGTTAATCATTTCAAAGCAAAATCTTTCTAGTCTCTTTTGAGTATCAGCATATAATAAGTTTGCCTACCAGAACTGCTTTGAGAAGCGGGTGGTTACAACTCTAGAAATGACAACTTTCTTTTAGTTCTTCTGATATTTGGTGACAGGGTACAAATCATGTAAAGGCAATACCTTCCAGTCCTAGAGTCAATTTGGAATGTAGACATGGATTGTGATATCAATGTCATGGCATACATGCTTTGAGAAAGTCATTATGACGAATAATAGAGAGATTCAGTGGGAAGCCACTGAAAGCTGTAATTTAGGGTTCCAGAAGCCACAGTATTACGATTACCATTAAAATTTACAGTGACAGGAGCCCAATTACACATGGTTATTTTCTTTTCTTAAATCAAACTATATTTCTGCTGTACGTGAAAGATTCATTTCCTCCCTCCAATCACTGTCACGGGAACCTATTTTTGTAGCTTCTGGTGTCAGAAGAGATGGGTTAGCCTTATCTCTATGACAATGAAAGGATCAATGAGGGTAGCAAAGCTGGGAGCCTCTTTGGAGCCAGCAGAGAAAACTCATTTGCATGATAATCAGCACCATGCAAGCCTCCACACTTAGCAAAGTACAGCTTAAGTATAACAGCAGTCGTGAAATAGAACTGAAGTAGGAGCTTCCCACTAATTTTGGTAAAGCTGGTAGATAAAGCAACAAAGTCAAACTTCAGTTGCAATGTTATTCCCCAGACAAGATAAAAGAGACTGAAGTTTCAGTCTGAAAGGTTGGTTACTCATGCACCTTTTGTTTATTGAATTTATCTGGATGAAATGAACTAACCAATTACTTTATTGAATACTAGTTATCTTTTTGGAGAATGTATTTAACCCCTCTTCTGTTCAATTCTCATGAGAAATTGTACATGAAATTGCCATCTTTTGGTGAGTTAATCCAATGCTTCAATCACATGTAAATATTTTATTTATTACATTTTTATTATTTCCTCAAAGGAGCACCAGGAATCAATAGTTTTCTCTTTCTTCTACATCATTATATTCTCAGAACAACTTCTCCGATAGATGAACAACTCAAATGACCTACCTAGCAACTTTATTATTAAGTAGGGATTTACTATTGTTTTTTCTGAACAATGGTTCAGAATGGTTTTAATGATCCATTTATATCATTAGAATTGCTAGAGGTAGATAGATAATTGTCCAGCAGTCTTGCACAGTTTCTTTGGATCCAGGATTCCAAGAAAGAAATTACAAATAAGGGATCATTGTAAAATTTTTTGGATAAACATAGCTTAGGTAAAAGTTTTGGAAGAGCAAAGCTTCTGTGTACTTCTATTTCTATGCTGTTCAGTTAGAATATATCCTTTTCTGAAAGTTTATCAGCAATTGCTGAAGAAAATAGATGAATGCATCTCTTTTTTCTTAAAATGGAAACTGGAAGCTTAAATAACAACAGTAAGAATAAAATTAAATAATTTAAACTTGAAGCATATGAGCAAAGTCACAGTTAAGGTGAAATCAAACCTATTTAATAAAACAGCAGCAATCCTCCCCAAACATGAGCAAGCAAATATACAGAATGACTAGAGGATAATAATGCCAATGGCCCTTTCGAAATAATGAAATTTTAAAATCAATTCTCACATGCCTATTCTGTATTTATAACTGGGTTTCAAATGATGACATGTACCCATCATAGGTTTATCATCCCTGACAGAATCAGGACATCATCTAGTTCTGCCAATTGAAACACATGGCTTTTCCCAGTTATAGTTTTCATCTTCTGGTAGTTATCAAATCTTAAGTAATCAAGTGATGAGTAATTAAGTCATGTGCATAAATGTGTAAACTATTTATTCAAATGTAACTGGGTTATAATTGATTATGACATGCCTTGTACAAGATGTACCATGTAATAGATCTCCCTTGTGTTTACCAGTTCTGAAAATGCTGAGCCTCAAATATACTTCAGTTTCCTTGAAGATGAGGCATAAAAAAAGGCTACAATGAATACTGATGAGCCATATAAATAGACATTTTGCATCTCATCCCAGTGATTCTATCTGAAGGGATACTCTATGGTAAAGCACTCATTAATCTATGTTTCAATGTTCCAAAGAGAAGGCTATCATATAGCTGTTTACCATGCCTTGTGTATGATGATCTTTAGCTAAAGTAAGGTTTATCCTACTTGGACATACATTTAGTCTGACAATGGAGAATCTGGGTTTCCATTATTTTGAAAGAGGGAAAATTCAACAATGAACAATTATTGAATCAACTATGAATAAAGTAAATAATTAGACCAGGACTTGTTATATTTATTCAGAATCAGTAAAACTAGCGGCCACCATTTTTGTTGTACTTTTGGATGCTTTTCAATGATAGCTCTCCAACCAACCATATTAGAGTGATTTTTTTGGTTTCTTCAGAGTCTATGATATTCCAGTTTGAAATGAGATGGAATTAAGTAGTACATTAACTGTTCTTCATTCCTTCTATATTGTGTCATTTATGAATGAAAACTGTAATTCCTTTAAAATAGATATGCTTATTATATGCATATTTAAAAGTTTGCTTTAGTGTTGCATATTATTAAACAAAGCATTTTTAAAGAAGTTGGTGAATAGAATATATATTTTAAATCAGTTAAATCCTGTGCTTTTAAATGAGGCCCTTTAAAAAGAGCAAATAATGTCTTTCACTGTTTTTATGTGGGCATTGTTTCCCTCTTGTTCTTTGTTTTTAAAAGTTTTAATGATTGTAAGTCACCCTGACTTGTTGGGAATCAGGTAGCATGTAACTTTAATAAATTATTTTGAGTAGAAAATAGAAACAAAAAATAGTATATAACATTTCTTGCATGTGACTTCACTCGAGATGACATGTGATCTTTCTTTCATCAACTGTACACACATTTTAAAAATGCCTTTAAAAGATTACTTGATTAATTATGCTGGTTAATTGATGAAAGCTGGAGCTTCATTGCCACAACCATACAGACCATATGTACTAATACGAAAAAGATCTGGGAGAAGAAATGGAATTTCTTTTATCTTATTCAGCAAACTGATGATAACGTGAAGAAAGTCAAACAATTTTACATGCTTTCCAGCACTTCATATAGTTGCCATGCCATTTGGCATGCTATTCTCATGTTCCATAATTGCTAAGAACATTTTTTCTAGTGAAAGTTGTCCTTTTTTCTTTTTCATAGATTGGATGATGTGGTACAGCTGATGCATGAGCAAAACTTGAAATGAGCACATTTGAAATCTTGAAGCTATGGGGTCTGTGGTCTGCAGCTCCTTCTCTCAACCACTGAATAATTGAATTGATAGGACTTGTCCTCTGCATCTGATAACCAAGATTTGATCCATAAAAGTTGGCAGCTTTGTGAGCAATAGGAAAGAAGCAGTTTTTCTTTAATTCTAGCCACTGAATCTGAAGAGTAATTGCCACCCTGGAAAGGTAATTACATATGCTATTGTTTATACACATAATAGGTCTGGAATGCATGTTCTGCAAATAGAAAAAAAGAAAAAGAAAATCCTGCTTTCAGATTGGGGCGGTACACAATGTATAGTGACAGAATGCCACAAATAGCATTCATACCCCTGCATGTTAATAGGTGATTTCTCTTGGTGTGTGTATTTAAGGCAGGGAGGGGGAGGGATTTAGAACATGAAAAGGGAGGGAAGGCAAAAAGGCCTTTTTTATAAAGTATCATGTAAATACAAGTGATTTCTCCCTCTCCTCGCTCTTCCTAGTTCCCTTTCTCTTGCTGTCTCTTTCTTTTTAAAAGAATCAAGAGAAATGTTTTTGAAGCTTCAAAGGGATTGCACTGTTCTCTTACCCCATGGGAATATTAATTACTCCCAAACTTTTAAAATTTCTTGAACAATACCATATGTGTTTGTAAAATAAATTACAGAGAAAGCTGTACTAAAGGAGTCTTGACTTGAATTGCCCTGAAATTGGACTAAACAGTTTGACAGAATATTGGATAGCAGTTTGAAGCATCCTGCTGTGCCTGGAGTGGGACACCACTCCCTCCCTCCCTCCCTCTCTCTCTCTCTAACACACACACACACACACACACACACACAGAGAGAGAGAGAGAGAGAGAGAGAGAGAGAGAGAGAGAGAGAGAGAGAGAGAGAATTTTGATTACCAGAATGTCTCTTGCATCTATTATATTTTGGTTATTTAAAAGCATTTATTGGAAATAACATATAGATTGCCATGATACGCCCTTCCTGGATTATAATTATGCCTTTCTCAAGAACAAAATTATATTTACATTGCAAAGAATCCTTCAGGGTATTGTAGGAACAAGAATGGCACAAAGCCAAGAATTCTTTTGTATTTTAATATTGAACCAAGCATTGTTCGAGGCTGAAGCAAATCATCATGGGTTATGGTGTCCAGTAAATTGTATGACTAGCTTGTTAGGCTTGACAAGAGCCCTTCCCCTAACAAAGGCCTCAGCAACTCCTAGCAGCCACCAATGTCAGAATGAACACATTTCACACACAGATGTGTGATCATAATGGCTGTTAGTGGTGGAGAAAAGGTGGGGGTGATGGGCTGGGGAGGCGAACAGTTAGCAGTAGGGACCAAGCCCTGTTGATCATTTTTAATCAGTTCTTCTGTAAACAATTCAACATTTTCATTGTTCTCCAAAAACTAATAAAGAGAAACAAGCACTTTTCATTCATCTTGAAGTAATTTTCTGTCAGGTCCAAGCCCCTTGTGGCCTACAGCTTGTGCACAGCTAGCTGTATGATACCACTACTATTTCAATTTATTTTACAAACTCTGACCATTCAAATGTCAGCTAGTGTTCACCAAGCCGGCGTCTGAAATTGTGCAGTTAACGAGTTTTACAACACTTCTATCAAGAGAAACTGTTTAGCATAACTGACTCTTAAGGAGTTATTATACCTCTAAAAATCCATTTTAAGGGGCATTATTTAAATAAAATAGAAAAACGGTTCACTGCCTTTTAAAGGGGCTACAAAAAAAGTCCATCAGATCCAGTGCAGTAATCCTCAGCTTAAAGCACTCTCAAGAGCCCTTCTGGGAATTATCAGCATAATGAAATGTTTTGTGAAATGTCCAGATAGATTCTTCTACTCCACAATTTTATGGCACCATATTTATTTTCCACCCATTTTTTTAAAGTGAATTACTTTTCGACAGGATGACTTTACACTCGGCAGATTAACTGAACACATACTATTACCAAGGTTATAGAGTGGAAGGCAGATCTCTGTTTGCAGCATTGTCTATATAAAACTCTTAAGAAACAGACGGGCCCTTTAAACCACCATAAGGCTTATGCTAATGTGGTGCCTCTTGTACATTATTTCCCATACCTTTTAACAATTCCGTTACACAGTTTATAATCAATCTATCCTTTGGTTAAATGCCCCCCTGCCCCTAAAGATAAAATGAAATTGCATTTACTGCATAAAAGAGATATTTCTGGACACTAATATCAAAAGGAGTAGATAATGTAAATTAATTATACCTGCCAGTGGCACCAAATTAGTTTAACCATAAAAGTCCATAATGGGTAGGATACAAAATAACCCAAATATCTTGATAGTTGTAAAAACCACACTAGCAACATAAAAAGCTCTAAAGAACTGTTTTAAAAGTATATCCAGAAAGACAATATATCAACAAAAGCCCTTAGATTTTGGAATACAAGTTCTTGTTTTATTATTCTTTGACAAGATGACCTTTATTGGTCCTTTTCATAAATACAGAATAGTTTTACACTGCAACTGGGCATTCCTTGGGGAGCATCCCAGAGTCCATAGATTTATTCAGATTTCCATCAATTTGTCATTTGGCAATTTTGAAGTCAGAAAGAGAAAAAAGTATGCTTGGCAGAGTTGCTATAGGAAATGTCAGGAAGGGGTCAAAAATCTGTTAGAAGATTTCAAATTCAACTAGCTTACCAAGATGGCTTATATCAGCATGTAATCTCTGCCAGCCCTGCAGCTGGTATAGATTTGTTCCGTGTCATTGGTTTTAGCTGCTCCCTCTTTTTCTCAGAACAAATAAACAAATAAACAATGCTGCAAAAACTAAGCAGGATCAGATATAGTTAAAATCAGTGCTGCACAATCACATGGATGGGAAGTTGCAAGACATCCCAGGATTGTAGGTTAAATTGAGAAGTTGCAAAAAATATCCTGGATGAAGGTAAAGTCATATCTATATTGCTGCCAAGAAAATCACACAAATACATTTGTGAAGGTATAAGGAGCTGCCCAGGGGTGGGATTCTACTGGTATAATAACTGATTCAGTGATTGTGCACATGCACAAAAGCTCTAATTATCTTCTACTGCTATCCCTGTGAATAAAAGAGCTGAGGCGCAGCAAACTGCTCTGCCGCGTGATTCAGCTGTGCTCGAACAAAAGGAAATAAATCACAGGAAAGAGCAGGGACGGGCAGGTGGCCCCACATGCTTGTTGCAGCGAACCAGCAGATCTTCGGAGATCTGCCAGCAGATCTTCGGAGCAAGCCTGAACCGGTAGAATCCCATCCCTGGAGTTGCCTTAAGAAGACTTCAAGCCAGGAGTGAAATTCAACCACCTCGACTCCCCTCGGGAGAGGTGGTAGGGACGATTTGAAATGGTAAAAAATTGCCCCTGGTTTCTCCTGGTTGCTATCACTATTATACCAAGCCACGTCCACAGCCATGCCCACAGAATCAGTAGGGAAATGTTTTTGAATTTCATCCTTTGCTTCTATGACTCTGCAAGATTTTATGCTCTCATTACCACATGATTAGGCTACTGTAAAATGCTGTAGATGAATTACTTTTGAAGCCTCTCTCTAATCTGTAATTGGTATTGGAGCATGTGCTGGCAAAATCAACCTTTAGGAGAACATTACACTGTACTTAGACCCTGTGTTGATTATCAAAAGACTTCTGAGTACAAGTCAAAATGCCGGAATTAATTAAACTATGATTTAACATTAGATATCTCCAGGCAGCAATTTCTAGATATAACTGGTCATCTAATATGTCCATCATGATAAAATAGCTTGGAAAGATTAGAGGGACTAAACTCATTGATATTTAATAGTATTGATTAATTTTGTTGTAACTTGTTATGAATCTGCATGGAGTTGGTGGTACATAAATAAAGTAAAATAAAAATAATGGATTTTTCTAGAGACTAATTTTGGAATTAGGCTAGAAATGCTCTGTAAGTTGTAGGTTACTGTAAGTTGAAACAACATTTATTCTGAGTATTTAATAACTAATCTCCTTTACCAGGAATAGATTATGGTATAAGAGTCTTATTTTTTTCCCTGGTATTTTCCTGCAAGTGCAGGGTTTCCACTTTTTTTAAATGAACCGAATGTTGATCCATTGGTTGAGATAGAAATTGACTGACTGGCTTGTTACCTGGCCAAGATCATGGTTAATATTAGGAAACAATTATTCCCTGCTTTTGGCATGAACATTAGACTGAAGAAAAAGGAAAAAACAAAGAAAGAAAGAAAAAAAGAAAGAAAAGAAAGGAAAGGAAAGGAAAGGAAAGGAAAGGAAAGGAAAGGAAAGGAAAGAAGCTTCAAGAACACAAGTCAACATTTGGTTATAAGTTAGCTTAGAAATGATAAAAGCACTTACAGTTTATAAATCCTTGGCCATATTATATAGATGAATCAAGCAATTGTTTTAGTTCCCAGAAACTGACAAAGAAACATGATTTCAGCGGGGAATACACAAGTTCAGAACTCCTTGACTGCTTATTCACTTAATGCCAAACCACATTAATCTTCCCCCATTATCCATAGTTTATCATGACTTTGCTAGGTAGCCTTTCTTCTGTCCTTTCTTGATAAAATTAGCTGAAACTTCATGTATCAGAAGGGTTGACAAGACATCCTTCCCATGCTCTTATAGAAAACATGACAAAGAAAAGGTTATCATGCCTTTTCTTGACCAAAAAAATGGATGAGTTACCATCCCTGAGAAATCTGTTATAAAAAAAGGCATGGAATGAGCTCTCAGTTCAGATGTTACACCAGAAACATCAAGTTTAAATTTCAGGCCACTGTGTATTGTTTTATGTCTCCTTCCAGTTATTTTATAATAACAGATCCTGATAAAATAACCAAAGGCCATTACTAACTAGGGATAATGAGTAATCCATATGAAAACACTAGGTTGAGCAAAATTTTTTAGTTAGAACATAATTTGTGTATGTGAAGTGAATTTTTGTTTTAATTTCATTGTCATTTTGTTGTTTTTGCACTTCAAATGTCCAAATAACACCCTCCTTACGTGGCTCACAAGGAAACATTCTCTAATAGTGGTGCTGTGCTTTTTTTCCCCAAAGGTTAAAAACATGATCTTCCATTATCTTATGAAGCTTTTTGGTGTAAACTGAAAAAAAAAATCCAAACTTTGATGAAAGCCAAATACATCATACACTAGCTTTTTGGAAAGAAAACAGCAACAATCATTGTTATGTGCTGTGATTTAAAGTAGCTGGATAACAGGATTATAAATTATAAAGCTTTCCTGACATAACAGTCACAATTTATTTATTTATTTAATTGTTGGAGGAAGAGATTTTCTACAACAGCGTCAACTTCACCACAAGTAAAAAGAAACAACCGTAGTTGGCAGTCTACTCTAGAAAGATCAGCAGTGATTCTAATTGTTTTGGGAAATTTGTGTGAAATTTTTAGAAAGAATCACAGACATCACCACAAAGTTGATACAGGCAACCCATTTGTACCTATGGTTCTTTCTTCTTTTCAGGATCATTTTCTCAAAATTTGTCTCCTTGCTCCACATTTCCTGCAGTCC
Organism: Laticauda colubrina; assembly: GCA_015471245.1. NCBI lineage: Eukaryota > Metazoa > Chordata > Lepidosauria > Squamata > Elapidae > Laticauda > Laticauda colubrina. Next base: position 44,288,812 of record BLBF01000010.1, on the reverse strand, counting down.
ATATCCTCACCCAAATTCGGGGATTATAAACCTGTTGTTAAAGTTTTGCAGTTATGCCCAACATACAAATTTTCCTGTTTGTCTAGGTAGTCAGAAGAAAACCCAGAGCATCTCTGATAGGGATTGGACTTGGCAAGTCCTGGCAAAATTGAAGAACAGCACTCTGGAGTTTCCCACAGCCAGCCTGTCCAAGAAGAGAAGGAAAAATGAGAATGTTTTGCTCCTATTGTAAAAATATTGGGATTTAAGCTTCTAATGAAGAATTTAATTTCCATTTATTATTTTACAGATACAGATACAGATAATCAGAGTTGGAAGGGACCTTGTAGGTCTTCTAGTCCAACCCCCACCCAAGCGGGAGACCCTACACCACTTCTGGCAAATGGTAGTCCAATCTCTTCTTGAAAGTCTTGAGTGATGGTGTTCCCACAACTTCCAAGGGCAAGCTGTTCCATTGGTTGGTTGTTCTCACTGTCAGAAAGTTTTTCCTTGTTTCCAGGTTAAATTTCTCCTTGTTCAGTTTCCATCCATTATTCCTTGTTTGGCCTACAGAAACTTTAGAAAATAGTTTGACCCACTTCCTCCCTGTGGCAGTCCCTCAAATATTGGAAGACTGCTATCATGTCTCTCCTGGTCCTTCTCTTTACTAGACTAGCCAAGCCCAGTTCCTGCAACCATTCATTGTATGTTTTAGCCTCCAGTCCCCTAATCATCCTTGCTCATCTCTGTATTTTTTCTAGAGTCTCAACATCTTTTTTATAATGTGGTGAACAAAACTGGATGCAGTACTCTAGGTGTGGTCTTACTAAGGATTTATAGAGTGGTATTAGTACTTCCCTTGATGTTGATTGTATCCCTCTGTTAATACAACTTAGGATTGCATTAGCTTTTTTGGCTGCTGCTGCACACTGCTGGCTCATATTTAGCTGGTTGTCCACGAAGACAGTGGTCCCCAGCCTTTTTTGTACCAGGGACCGGTTTCACAATTATTCATTCTTCCATGGACCGCTACCTGAATAACGCGAGACTCCACCGCCATCGGGACAGCTCTTTGTTCGAAACTGCCCCCTCGCCTTCGATGAAACTAAGGTGTGAGGATTCCTTCAGCACCCAAACGCCACTTTCCAACCGAAAACCCGGAAGCAACCGAAAACTCGGAAGCGCCATCAAAATAAGATGGTGGCACCCAAGCCATGTGGTCCAGTACAAAATGATCCACGGACCACTACCAGTCTGGGGATCAGTGGTTGGGAACCCCTGCACTAAGACTCCAAGATCTCTCTTACAGTTACTGCTATTGAACCTGGTTTCACACAGTCTATATGTATACTTTTGGTTTTTCTTGCCTAAGTGTAGGACTTTACTTTTCTCTATATTGAATTTCATTTTATTAGATATGGCCCAATGTTCTAGTCTGTCAAGATCCATCTAGATCTTGAGCCTATCTTCTTTGGTATTAGCTATTCCTGCCAGCTTAGTATCATCTGCAAATTTGGTAAATTCCCCTTCTATTCCATCATCTAAATCGTTAATGAAGATATTGAAGAGTACTGGGCCTAAGACAGAACCTTGTGGCACCCCACTGCTTACTTCCTTCCCTGTAGACTTCGACCCATTAAGGACTACTCATTGAGTACGGTTTGTCAGCCAGTTGCGAATCCATCTTGTGGTGGTGCTATCTATTCCACTTTTTTCCAGCTTACTAAGAAGTAGGTTATGGTCTACTTTATCGAATGCCTTGCTGAAATCTAAATATATTATGTCCACACTATTTTGCTGGTCTACTAATTTAATCACTGTGTTGAAGAATGAAATAAGATTGGTTTGGCATGATCTGTTTTTAACAAACTCGTGCTGACTGCTAGTTATTACTTTACTTGTTTCTAGTTGTTGACAGATCTGTTTTTTTATTATCTTTTCCAATATCTTCCCGGGTATTGATGTTAGGCTGATTGGTCTATAGTTTCCTGGGTCTGTTTTTTTTTCCTTTTTTTGAAGATAGGAACCACATCAGCTCTTTTCCAGCCCTCTGGTCGTTCCCCAGTGCTCCAGGATTTTTGAAAGATATGGTGCAGTGGTTCTGAGATGACTTCTGCCAGCACCTTAAAAACTCTGGGATGTAATTCATCAGGCCCCAGTGATTTTAATATTATTTTAATTTTAATATGATTTTAATATTATTAGCTCAAAGAATAGTCTTGCAACATTTTTGCATGTGCATCTATGTAGATCATTGATCACAACAATGTATCATATAAATGAACTTACAAGATGAAATTTGGCCAAGTGAGTTAGAGTTGCAACAGATGGTTCTTACTAGTAAAGATTTTAAAATACCTTATCAGCAATATTAGTGGGAATGGGTACGAGACTTAAATAATGAGAACTTCAAGCACTTGTATTTTCATTCCCCTTCCCCATACTCAAGATATTCTTCCTGATGTCTTCGGTTCTCTGAGTAACCAGGATGAAGTTTTCTTACCTTTTATTATCAAAAAATGCCATCCAGCTCAAGGGAATTCTTTATATGGAAGATTTCCCCTCCACCCTTATCTATCTTATATTTGAAAACAACTATATTTCTCAAGGGTTTCAGTTTAGCTTTAGTTAAACTATATTTTTTGAGCAGATTCTCAAAGTTGTGATAACAAGATGATGAGAAAGGTTAATCCTATTTAAAAGTTTAGGGGTCGCGACATTGAAAAGTTTGAGATCCCAGTTTTATAAATGGTACTGGATTTAGCTTTTTAAATGTTGCCTTGATTAGTAACTACTTTGCTATTTCTTATTTTCAAAGACTAGCACAACACATTTTTTTGGGAATTGGTAGTGTGAAGAACAACCCTGACTTAAATACTTGTTGCATTCTCTTTCTTCCAGGGAGAAATGTTCACACTCTTTTTCTTTTAAACATTCAAATACACTTTTTGTTTTTTTCTTCTCATCTTCTCATCTTCCATTCCTTCCTACCCAGAGGTGGTATTCAGCCAGTTCTGACAGGTTCTGCAGAACTGATCGCAGAAATTTTGAGTAGTTTAGAAACTGGCAAATACCACTTCTCACTGGCCCCGCCCCCATCTATTTGCTGCCTCCCGAGTCCCAACTGGTACTTCTTTTGTTGCCCTGCACAGGAGAACAGAGCTGGAAAGCAGGTTAGTGGAGTGGGGAGGGAATACAGATATTACAGTATCCTGGAGTGGGGTGGAAATGGAGATTTTGCAGTATTCTTCCCCTGCCACGCCCACCAAGCCATGCCCACCAAGCCACGCCATGCCCACCAAGCCATGCCACTGAACCAGTAGTAAAAATTTTTGAATACCACGATGGTTCCTACCCCCTTTAATATTTTCATCTCAGTTCTACCCATCTCAGTTCTGGTTAACATACTATAAACACTTTCAAATGAAATTGATGAATCATGGGCCCAAATTCTTTTTTAATCACCTCATTATAAAGTGAGAGATGGTTTTCTCAAAGTGAAAAAAAGAAAGGAAAAAGGAAAAGCAGAAAGTTAAACTTGTGTATGAGTGCACATATACACATAAACACACACACAGAACTTTTAATAATTCGTTGGCTGTATAAAAAGGTTAAACATGATAGTTAATTTCCTCACTGCAATCAAATCTAAGGATTAGCAACAATAGAGATTCTGTTTTATTTGCATTTAATTTGTACCTTCACACTATTATCTCCTATGTTTTACTTTCAGGAAATGTGGTCTCAGGCTATTATAACCACATTTCATGCTGCTGTTGCACTGTTATTTGAGCTCCAAGGCAGGAAACAATATACTGAAAAATAAAGCTGGCATAGCTTATTGTAATTAGTATAGGTTTGTGTCCGCATATACATGTGCAAAAAAATGTATGCTTGCAAATGTTTGCTACCCTTCATAGATACTTGCAGTCATAGCCTTCTGCAACTCAGTGATCTGTAGATATGTCAGCCTGTCAGATGGACTGGACTATAATATCTTAGAATAATAGTCATCATAGCCAATTAAGTGTCAATCTCAGGAGCTGTATCCAGTTCATTTATACGGTACCAGATTGGGGAAAGCTGCCATTAAGTCAATTATTTGGAGATATACAATAAACTAAGATGATGATAAGATAAAATAAGATTTAAGATAAGATAACCTTTATTGTCATTTTTTTTTTACTGTGAGCATACTGGTACACATTAAAAGTGAAATTCTGTTGCCTGTTCTCAAAAGAAAGTAAATATCTACTTATACATAAAATACATATACACATGGTATATGCCTACACCCATACATATATACATATATACATATATACATATATACATATATACA
>BLBF01000010.1:44244233-44276998 GCA_015471245.1 Laticauda colubrina | reverse complement strand
GATCATAAAACTTAGCAAATGCCTCTTGTTATGCATGAGTGGTTGGAACATAATCTTAAATAATCATCACATTAAAGGGTTGTCTGCAAAGTATAATTAGTGTTATTTGATTATTGATTGCCTTATAGTCAAGTATTGTTCTTGCTTTACTCTTTCCTAGTTTGAAAGCAATGGTGTATCTTTTTTTGTTTTTCATGTCCTGAATAGTAAATAGTGTGATCTTCTGATTGAAAATGTCTAATTCCTGTTACCTCAATTTACTGATGTCAGTGTTTAGTCAATTTATTTCATCTTTCATGGTTAAGCTTTTCAATGTTTATGCTTCTTACATTCCAGGTTCCCACTCTAATTATGTCTTAGCACCTTCAGATTCTTCTGTGCTTGCATGTCAACATCAGCAACTAGATATCCTGAAGGCATAAATTTAACCAGGTCATAAATGCCATTCGTATTCTGAAAGATTCACAGCTCTTCCTCAGTAGCATATTGAGTGCTATCTGATCTGAAGGACCCATCATCTGACACTATATCATTTGTCATTTTATATTTTCTATCCATGTGGGCTTTCAGTAAAAATACAAAAGTGGTTTACCATTGTCTTCTTCCACACAATATGAATGTATGCCTAAATTATAATTATAGTGACACCTCAGGAGGGCTAGGTAATTTTTATTGCAAACTTAGTGAGGCAAAGTAAGCCCTACAGTACAATGTGACAGCTAAAGGGTCATCTCTAAAAGGGCACCTAAGAGAAAGAGAGAGATTGAAATTCTATTACAGATAGTAGGGTTCTCTAAGGTACAAAGGTATATAAATAGTCTACAGCTTGGCTTGATACTAGGCTGAGAAGGGCTGTGGAATGATCCTGTATGTTGATAATTTTCTCATTAAGGTGCATAGCTTTCCTACTTTGTAATATTTGCATGCAGCTATAATGTTGGAGAGAATTGAATTGCTTAGGGTAATTTAGTAAGGCTGTTCGCTAGTGCACACTTATTCAGGAGTAAACTTCACAGAATACAGCTATATCTGCTTCTGCATAAGCAGGCAGAGACTTAAAATGCATCTGTGTTTTACAATTCAGTCCTTTACTTCCCCCCCTAAGTTAAGTAGTTTTGGCATTTGATAAGAATGTTAAGTTACCGTAGTCTCCAGATAATATTTAACCTTGTTAAAGACATGAAGATCATTCACCATAAAATAACTTAAAATGTGTGGAAGCTAAATAAAATGTAATTGAATCAACATTTTTGCTTCTCGGTAATGCATATGAAACCGAAAACAAAGCATTGTACTGAAACAGACATCTCATGAGTGAAAAGTAAGATCCATGGAGAATATCACCTCCTCAATTGTGATTAAATTCTACTAATATCTTAGCAATATCCAGGATTCTAGGATGCCTAACTAACCAGTCAACATGATTTACTGAGCCAGAATTACCCAAGATTCAGACTCAAGGCAAATAAACACATCTGGAAAATTGCCCCCTAGCAACACAAGACTAGACTTGGCCAAAACTAATGTTAGAGCTTTTTGGGGTATAGCTCCCAAATCATTAGCTAAGAGAGGAAATAAGAATGGCTTGTTACCTAAAAAGATGATAAAAAGACAAGAGGTATTTGGGAAGGTGAAGATATGACTGGCTAGGAGATAATGTTCCATGGTGTTTATTGGGGAAGATTATGGTTGGAATAGAAAATATCACTACGCCAATGAAGATAAAAAGAAGCTTCTTTGAAAGTTGAACATTTCAAAGTGGAATGTACTTCCTGACCAAAAAAATAACAAGGTGCAGATAATTAAAGGAAAAATAACAAGGTGCAGATAATTCAGGCCTGTGAAGGAAAAACTACAAAACAGACTTTAAAAACCATAAGCACATGATGCATCATATTGTAAATGACAGTGAACAGGAAATGGAAGAGAAAAACTTCCACACAGTTGGCAGATAACAAATCAGTTACCTTATCTCAGGAAACAGCTTGTTAATAATATCTTAAATAGATATTTTATTACAGTGTTTAGGGCATAGAAGTAGGCTTAAAATCTGAACCAAATGGCTTTGGTAGCATTACTTAAAACCCTATTCTCCTCCCCATGCTCCCAAGTTCCAACAACAAAATTCACCATTATCCACCACTGTATAAAAAAAACCTTCTTCCCTCCCTCCCTTCCTTCCTCCCTCACTTCCTTCCTTCCCATCAACCAACCAACCAATCTCCTTCCTTTCATTCCTTTTTAAATTCTATTTAAGCATATAGACTCTCTCTCTCTCTCTCTCTCTCTCTCTCTCTCCCCCCCCCACTAGTTGTCAGAAACCAAGGCTGACTCCAAAACTATCTACGTATATATATTCTTCTGACAGCAAAGAACAGACTTTGCTTATTCAAAATCCACTAAAAATGTACACTAGTTTTAGACATTTAGCTAAAGCAGAGCTCCATATTTCAAATGCAAAAGAATTCTGTGATTGTGTCTTGATTTTCTGCTAATCAAAACTTTGTTGTGAGAATAAGCAAGAGATAAGCAAGAGATCCTCACATATGGTAAATATGGAGGTAAATCGGACAGGGAATACAGTTGCAACAGTTCATTTAGTGACCTGTTCAAAGTTACATCAGCACTGAAAAAGTGACATGACTGTTTTTCGTACGTTTAACTGTTGCAGCATTCCCATAGTCATGTAATAAAAATTCAGATGCTTGTAAACTGACGCATATTTATGATGATTGCAGTGTCCTGGGGTCATGTGATCAGCTTTTGCAAGCTTCCAACAAAATCAGTGGGAAATCCAGATTTATTTAACAATTAACTGCAGTGATTCACTTAACAACTATGGTGAGAAAGGTTGTAAAATGGGAAAAAACTCACTTAACAACTGTGTCATTTAGCCACAGAACTTTTGGACCCTAATTTTACAATTGGGATTGTAAATTGAGGGCTACCTGTGTACATTAAATAACTATTGGATTCCTAAGGAAAATCTTGTAATAAAACTACAATTTTATTTATTGAAATACTCTACCTGACTCTGTGCTTTCTTCCCCAAACCCCAAAAACTTTAACCTTAACTTTAACTGTCTACTATTGACCTCACCCCTTTCTAAGAGGTCTGTAGGGGGTGAACATAAGTGCACCAACGTGCCTATCATCCCTGTCCTATTGTTCCTTTTATTTTTTTTAATGTTTCTTATATGTATCCATGTATTCATAACTATGCTTTTACTTATACCTATTATCTTGTAAGCAATTGACAAACCAAATAAATAAATAAAATAAATACAGCGATTAGGACTAGACCAAACAGTCACTGGGAAACAAGATTGACTTGAAGGCATACTTTCCTCCCCCACAAAAATTTAGGATTAATGTAAAAAAAGTGTTTAAAATCTCCTATATGTTGGGAAATTCTTGTCCAACATATAGAGCAGAGTGATAGAATTCTGAGTATAGAAATGTGGGGTTACTTTAAAAAAAACATGACACAATTGCCCTTGGTATGCAGACTATTTGTAAGCTGTGAAACAGCTAAAAATGTACATGCAGCTGCACAGAAGCCAGTTACATTATCCACTACACTGGGTACATAGGTACTATCCAAGAGGATTACAGATGAATGGGAAGAAAGGCATATGTGAAATGTGAATGTTCATCAAGTCCTGAATGGGCCAGGAGCTCCCTCCCCCTCAAGAAATAAAAGGAATTTTAGCCTCAGCTGAGGAGCAAGAGGCAGTGTGAGCTCTGGGCTTTTGTGTGCCACAGCTTGAACTGTGATTAAAGGTGACTCAGCAAGCACAAACATGGCAAATTGTTGTGTCAAAGATGAGCCACATGGAGTCTGAGGATTAGAGACCACAAAGAGGCCAAACGGAGGCAGAGGATTAGGGCGTGAAAGACCCAAAAACCAGGGCACTCAGGCAGATTCAAGATCCAGAGATGTTTTCATAAACAGTGAAATGGCAGACATGAGCAGTGGATTAGTCACCATGCGGCTCCAATTGTGGCAAGCCTCTAGATCATTTTTAATTGTTCACCTCAGCAACTTTATGTTGTGTGGACTTTGACTCCCCGAATACCTTAGTCTGCAAGCCAGCATGCTGGCTGGAAATTCTGGCAGTTGAAATCTACCCATTGCTGGGTAGATTTAATATTACTGGGACAGAAAAACTATTCTAGATTGAGAAGATTTAGACCATTAAATCTGAAGTTTTTTAAACCAGTGTCCATCAAAACATTTCTAATTTCTATAAAATCATTTATAACTGTATAATCAAATAATTTTGCAAATGAACCATAATGTTGAGGTGATTAAAATAAGAGCCACAAACATTTTTCAGTGTGTATTGTACAGATAACAACTCTTAACAAGATTTTTCAATAATTTTCAGCTTTGAAGTTACTCAAGTTTTAGTAAGGGTTCACTTTCTGGACATGCTACTGCTGAAAATATTGCAAAATATACTGAAAATATCACTAGGATTTAGGATTCAGCCTAGAGAGGTTTTTTGTGTCAAATGATACATCAGAAATGATTGGCAAGCACAATGAAATTCTGAAGCTACTAAAGAAGAAATAAAGTGAGCAGAAAATATATGATGCTGGTTCCACATTTAGCATAGCTAGGAACAAGATATAGGGCAAAGACTGTCTCTTTTGATCTACCAATTTTCTGTCGATCTCTATCAAATAAATTTCAACAGTAAAGAATTTCTCAAAAAAGTCATTTCATTCTGACATACTGTTAGAAAAATTCTTAGGCTTGCTGGAATTTGGTGTTTTTGATGATCACACCTGAAAGGATCCTAAGTATTTGTCATGACCGTAAATATCATTTTGTATCTCAATATATGCTGAAGGGTTCAAGAAAATCGATCCCTCTAAAGATCATAATCTCTTTGCAATCAGTATATTTTTCTTCTTATTCTTTCCAGAGTGATAAATCTCATAAAAGATGGTGTATGATTGGTTGAACAAGACATGGTATTAATTATGCTTATCCTGATTTTTAATTGGATAATCCCTCAGGTCATCCATAGATTGCTGTCTAAGACTGCTGTCTTGTGTATCCTGGTAAGTTCTGGTCCATCTGTAAGAAGAAATTGGATGCTTCATATCTGTTGATGTTGGCAATTATAAGTGAGACTGAGACATATTTAAATATTTTAACTATGTTTCAGTGGACAAATCTTTTGAAATTGCCTAGTCGCATGCAGAAACAAGGAAATTTTACCAGAATTTGTACAAAGCAAAAATTGCCAATCGTTCAATATTGTTGGCAATAGCTATATCTGATACTGTTGGAAAAAAATATCAGCTATAAATTGGCATTTTTAGAATAATTTCCGAATACATTATAATAGAGCTGGCAAAATAATAAATGTGTAAAGTTCATGTTCAGCTACTGTTTAACAGATCTACCCAGCACGGACCTAGAAATGAAAATTGTCAGTTCAAACTGCCAGCACGAGCTTCTGGGTAACCAAAGATACAGTACTTATGTTTTATTCTTTTTTTGTTTTTTATTTTTTTGTAAAAATTATTTGGATTTTCACAAAACATAATACAAGTAAAATTTCTTTTTTTGAAAATAGCATGGTCCTGGGTTATCACTTCTCCATACAGACACAAACTCAATTTCATATTTGTCTTTGTGTTCTATTTCATTTCTCATTACTATTTTAACATTTTCTCAATAATTTTTCCCTTCCCTTAGTTTTCTCAACCTTGCTTTTAATTATCTCATTCCTTTCTAAATTCAGTTGTATGTATGTTTTTCTAAGATTCAATACCTTTCTAATCATTATATTTACACTTTTGTCAGCCCGGAATAGTCAGAAATATGTCAGTCAGAAATATGTTTCAATTTCATATTTTCTTTTCTCATTAAACAAAATTTTTCCCTCTAGTTACTAATTGGAATATGACACCTTTGTATCTTTTAATTTTTATCCATTCAACTCTTATTTAAAGTTTAATTTATGCCTTTACAGTTATAACATTCGGTATAACACATAAAGCCCATGTCACACTGAACCAACGGATGCAAAGAGGATGTAAAATGGACAAAAAAGCTTGCCATCCATTAGAAAACGCGATGTACTCACTGCCTCCGTTTTGCTTCCTCTCTATCTGTCCAACATCCGTTTATTGATGTTTCATCCGCTCCGAAAGATTTGGACTGCCCAAAACTTTTGCGTGAAAAATGTATCCAGTTCGTCCGTTCTGCATCCGCTACGCATCCGCTATGCATCCGCTATGCATCCGTTACGCATCCGCTATATACGCTAGGCATCCGCTACGCATCCGCGCAACTCCATCCGCCCGGACGTAGGGAGGAAGCAGAACAGACGCAGAACGGATGCAGAACGGATGCCTAGCAGATGCAGCACGGAAACAAAGCGTTTAGAATGGGAAAAACGTTCACAGAGGGGACCTATCTTGGATATTAAGGATGTCTAGAGGATGCCTAGAGGATGCCTAGCGGAAAACCTATATTTCCTATAAAAAGGGGGAGCAACTCAACTGCATCTCACTTTCAGAACAGCAGCCCAGCAGTGCAGACCTCTGCAGCCTTCATCTGACTCTTCCTCTTCCACAGCATCCAGTCATGTCCACCGTGGATTGCAACAAAGTCCTTTCGGCAGCCACCATCGTTCTGCAACAGTGCGAAGCCATCTGCAGGCTCTGTGAACTCTACTGCAAGAAGAAAAAGAGCCACCCAAAAAGAGTCTGGGTCCGAAGATGGTTCGTCAGAAGAGCAGAGGACGGACTGTACAACAAGCTGATGGTGGAGCTCAGGAACAAAGACACTTGGACGTTCCAGAACTTCATGAGGATGCCTCCAGCCATGTTTGACGAAGTTGTGCAGTGGCTGACACCCAGGTTGACCAAGGTAAACACCAGCTTCTGGCCCAGCCTGGAACCTGGGCTCAAGGTGGCACTCACTCTGCGCCACCTGGCCTCAGGGACCATCTACAGGAGCATGCAGTACGGCTGGAAGGTGCCATCCAACACCATCAGCATTGTGGTCAGAGAAGTGGTGCAGACCATCATTGAAGAATACAAGGAGGAGCTCCTCCAGTACCCCTCCACTGAAGAAGGATAGAAGAAAGTTGCAGAGCAGTGGTATCAGAAGTGGAACTTCCTCCACACCGTTGGAGCCATAGATGGCAAGCACGTGGCCTGCAAAGCGCCAGCAAAGTCGGGGTCCACTTATTTCAACTCCAAGGGCTTCTTCAGCATCATCCTCTTTGCCATGGTCGATGCTGACTACAAGTTCATGTACATCGATGCTTCAGGCAACGGCTCATCTTCAGATGCCCAGGTATACAACGCCAGTCACCTCAAGGAGGAGCTGGAAGACAACCTCATTGTGGGCTTCCCAGAATCAAAACCCCTGCCCAACGACACACAAGATGTGCCCTACTTCATCGTGGGGGATGACGCCTTCTCCCTCAGAACCTACCTCATGAAGCCCTACACTTCCAGATGCCTCACCGGTGAAGAGAGGATCTTCAACTCCAGGCTGTCCAGGGCAAGGCGGGTGGTGGAGAACACCTTTGGCATCCTGGCCAACAGGTTCCAGGTACTTCTCACCACCATGCAGCATTGCCCAGAGACCGTGAGGAGGATCATGGAAGCTTGCTGCATCCTGCACAATCTCACGCGCACCCGCTACCCAGTCTTGCAGAACAGGCTTGTGGACCTCCAACAAGGCAATGAGGACATGGAGCCTGGTGAATGGAGGCAAGGGCAAAACCTGATCGACACTGAGGATGTGCAAGGCCCCAACAGAGCCTCACATGAAGCGAAGAAGCAGCGCAACATCCTGAGACACTGGTGCAACTCCCCAGCTGGAGCAGTGGAGTGGCAAGACAGGATGATAGATGCTTAATGGATGCTTCCTTCAGCCTGTCTCATCACACGGATGAGATTGGGCCATGTATGTTTGGTTGACCTACAATGAACAGGGCGTTTAATAAAGAGTTGTGTTTATGTTGACATGTGTGGATAATTATTACATTATTATTGATAATAAAGGGCCGTAGGTGTGGCACCTGGGAGGGTGGACCATACAGTCCCACTATGCTTGCACTGGAGGTTTATCTATCCCACTGCTATCCTAACCCATCTCAAAGCTATCCTTACCCATCCCACAAGCATGCAAAGGCGTAAACCATTTCTAAAAGTTTCCAGCAAGACTTTATTAAAAAAAAGAAATGAAGCAAGTGTGTGAATCAAAAATAGACTTTATTAACAACAAGCTATAAAACAAAAATGAGTCTCTGGCACTCCTCTTGGTCGCTCAGTCTCAGGGGTGAAGGGTCCAGGTGCTGTGGAGGTGGCTGGTGCTGGAGTGCTTGTTATCAGCTCCTCCAGAAGCAGAAGCAACAGAAGCCCCAGCCCCAGAAGAGCGAGCCCGTGCTGCAGAAGCCCCAGCAGAACCAGAGTGAGGGCCAGGGGGCGGAATGGTAGCCCTCTCCCTCTTTCAAGGTCTGGCAGCAGATGGTTGAGGCTTGCTGTGCTTTCGCATGGTTGTGGGGTTGCTGGCTGGCAGGGAGGCTGGCAGGAACCAAGGCTGGCAGCAAGGCTGGCAGGGAGGCTGGCACCAAGGCTGGCAGGAAGGCTGGCAGGCAGGCAGGCACCAAGGCTGGCAGGCAGGAAGACAGCAAGCCTGGCAGGAAGGCTGGCAGGAAGGCTGGCACCAAGGCAGGCACCAAGGCTGGCAGGGAGGCAGGCTCCAAGGCTTGCAGGAAGGCTGGCAGGCAGGCAGGCACCAAGGCTGGCAGGCAGACATCAACCAAGGCTGGCAGGCAGACCGGCTGGCAGCAAGGCTGGCAGCAAGGCTTGCAGGCAGACATGGAGGCAGGGCAGGCAAGGCAGCCAATCCGTCCGGCAGCAGATCTTTCCTCTGAATGGCGACCTGCTTCCGAGCTGCTTCCGTTATATCCGCGGGGCTGACGCAATGCATCCCCCTTGCATGCGCAATTAACGCCAGGCATCCGTTCAGCTTCCGCTGTGCATCCCCTAGGCTTCCGCTGTGCATCCGCTTCATCCGTTCAGCGTCCGCTTTGCTGAGGTCCCCCGGCATCTGCTCTCATCCGCTTCCATCCGCTGGGCTTCCGTTCCGCATCCGCTTTCCATCTGCCCTGCCTCCTCCCCGCGTCCGTGTTATCCGCTCCGGTTATGCAAATTTTTGCCCCTTTTGAGAGCAGATAACAACGGATGGAACATTTTTCTCGTCCGTTGTGTCCTTTTTGCATCCGTTGGGCAGTGTGACATGGGCTTAACTCCCAGTCGAGTTCTGGTTGGTACATTCTTAAAATACACACTAAGTTCTTAAAGGAAAGGTATACATATAACAATAATAAATAAAATACTTATTCTATTCCAATTCAGTTGTATCATATATATATGTAATATATTAATGTATTAATATATATAAAGGTATATATATAACAATAATAAATAAAATACTTATTCTATTCCAATTCAGTTCTTTCATTAATGTTAATTATAATCTTTAACATCTTTAACATTTCTTTTCAATAGGATATCATACTTCCTTAGGAACACATAATATTTCCTTAATTTTTTTCATATTTCTTTCATGTTCCTCTTCACTTAAATTTTTATAACACATTAGTAATAATTAAAGTGTTCTCTTTCTTTCCTAATTTCATTGTCTCATTCTTATTTCATTTATTTATTACCAAACATTCCATTCCATTACAATGAGTATTTTATCTATCATTTTAATCACATTTGTTTCATATTTTCAAAATTAATTTCTATTTCTAATATAACAATACTATCTTATGTACCCTTGCAGAATCCCCTTTTCAATTAAATTTTCAACCATTAACTCTGTGTCGTCTAAATAGGCTTAAACCTTTGTACGTTTAATCCTTTAATCCTTGTACGTTTTCCCTGTTTCTTTATATTCTGTTTCTGTCCTTTATCATTTCTTTTCTTTTCCCTCTTCCTCCTCTTCTTCTTTTTGACCCCTTGTCTCTCTAATTCTGATTTTCTCTTCTGTAATTTTCTCTTCTGTTTCCTCCTAATATTGTAATTACTTTTCAAACTATTTTTTTTTGGGGGGGTTGTTTTTTCAGATCTTAAATTTTTTGCTTTCTTTCTCCCCTTTCCTTTCTTTTCCCCACATATAATTACTTAGTCATTGAAGGTGTCTTGTTTTCTTCTTTTGTGAAGTATTGCTTATTCTTCATTGTCAGGTTTCCTGAGAAGGTTAGACATTCCTTAGGGAAGAAAAGAAGGACACATTGGAGCATAATCAAAACACAGAGATGTTAGAAACAATTCCTATATATATTGACATCCAAAGCCAGCACATTCAAGAAATAAAAGTGCACTGAATGATCATTGGCTCTTAAAACTGCTACATGTGCAATATTTCAACAAAGAGATAAACTTGATTGTAAGACTTATTAGTTCTTATCTATTGCCTACATTATTTAAATTTACTTCTTGATTTCCTTTTGGTTACCCCTTATAATAACCTGCTAAGGCAGGGGTCACCAACCTTTTAGACCTCAGTGACCAATAAATTCATAATTTTAAATCCCATGGACCACTAATTTTAATCCAGTGGGCCACTCGCTGAAGCGCCTGGACTCCCAGTGACAGGGTGGGGTCTTTCAGGCACTTAGCTTGGTCACCTGTTTCTGCAACCTTAACACTCAAAGTGCCATTTGGACCCATTTCTCATAGAAAACAAAACATCTCTCATCTCTCTCTGTATCTCTCTCTTTCTCTCGGTTTCATCTCTCTCTCTGTCTCATCTCTCTCTCTCTTATCTCTCTCTGTATATCTTTCTTTCTCTCTCATCTCTCTTCCCCTCTCTTTGTCTTTCTCTCTGTCTCTTTCTTTCTCTGTCTCTATCGCTCTGTTTCTCTCTGTCTCTGTCATTTCTCTGCCTGTCATCTCTCTCTGTGTCTCTCTCATTCTCTCTCTTCCTCTGTGTCTCTCTTTCACTTTCTCTCTCTCTCATTCTGATTCTCTGGCACTCTCTGGGTCACACAGGTGCTTCTTCGGCCTTTGTTCGGGCTGGACACACCTTGGTTGCTCAGGGAGATGCATGACCTACTCTCCACCCCGAGACACTTGCCTAACCCGACTACAGCCAATGCTCCATGTCATAATGGGCTCCAGGACGAGGAGGAGGGGATACTGTCTCTCCCATTATGAAGCACATTAAATTTAACTGTGCTGCGCAAGGGGCTGCAAGAGCAGTGTGCAGGCCATGGAGGTGCCATCAGTAGCAGCAGAGGGAAATGGCCAGGCTGGGCAAGTGTCTTGAGGTGGAGAGGATTACACATCTCCCTGAGTGACCGAGGTGCGCACAGCACCAATAAGGTCCAGAAGAAACACCTGCGAGATCCAGCAAGAGATGAAGCTTCACTCCTGCTGTGGAATATGGAGTAAATATCCATCAGCTGCTGTTGCCCTCACCTTCTCAGGCCAGGCAAGGAGTGGGAGGGGAGGGCGAGGGATGGGGCCAGGCAGTGGTGGGTTCAGCCAACAGGGAGCCATGGCAGGGAGCCAAAAGAACCATGGGTTGCTGACACCCATTGCTTCAGCCTGCCTGTGCCGCCACTTCCCTTTGCCACAACAGGATCATTACCTCATTATGGTCAGTAAGGGCTGCACTACTCCTTGTACGTTCTTTCAAAGTTGTAATTTGCACATACCTCCCTCTACAGTGGAGATTTCCAGCCCTGCCATGAGCTGTCTGGCCGGTCCCATATTCCAGAACTCTAGTCACAGGACTGGACCATGGTCATTCTTGGTCATCCCAGAGTAGCTTATCTACCGGTTATGCTGCAGACCTCTAAAATTTTCTTGTGTACCACCGTTGGTGACCTCTGTACTGAGTAATACTAAGAAAGAATAGTTGGCCCCAAAGATTACTTTTATTGCAATTTGCTTGAATCTTGCTAATCACACCAACAGGAAAACCTAAGCCATTATAAACTGGTTGAAATACACTAGCCCAGTGCTGATAACATGTTTTAAATTTGTTGGTGTCAGTGCCACTGATGGTATTCATCTTCTGATTTTAATTTTTCAGTATAACTTTGGGCCCTGTATTCATGGTTCAAGAAAACAATTTTAATAAATAAAAGTTGAGCTCATGTTCTTCCCTTTCTTTTTACCAGCACTGGGCCTAGAAAAGTAAAACATACATGTAGCATATCAACACTTTTTTTCTACTTGGAAAATCTGGATTTTCTAGGTTTTTGCTACTTAATTCCATTCATATTTAAGTATGATATAACTCTGCTATCTTGTGATTCTCATACTTTTTATTCTAGATCAGGATGAATGAGAATTAGAAACAGAGTAATTCTGAGAAATTGAGTCACTTCATGTTTTTAAACATTAATATGTAAATATGTGCAGGCTGCAAGCAGGAATTTCTTATGATGCATCTGTTATAGGAATTACTGACAGAGCACCTTGTTTATACTGTGCCTTGTACATAGCTTGAGGTTTATTATGTCAACTTGGCTGTGCAGATGAGAGCCATGTGAAAGCGATTATTCTGGCATAACACAAGAAAGAGAACTAGTTCCTCTATATCATGGATGTCAAACTCATAGCATCACGTTGCCATCACACGATATATTGCAATATTTTTTTTCCCTTGTGGAGCTGGGGTGGACATATCCTGTGCATGATGCATCTGGCCCATTGGCCGCTATTTTGACACCCTGCTCTATATTCATTTAATAAAGTAATTTACTTCTGTAAACCTATGCCATTGTTTGTAAGATATTATAGTTTGTATTATAAGTGATGTCATATACATACCTTGTTTTCTTTAGCAAAATTTCTGGTCTTTTATTGCAAATATCATCCTGTTTTGATACAGAAATTATATTTCAGTTTGCAAATGAAGAACATGATTAATATAATGCTGAAACAAAATAGTGCACTATGTGTAAGTTGAATGAGCTTTATATGTCTCCTCTTGGTTATTCTGGAAGGGAGAAGAATGCTGTTACTTTAGCAACTGCAATAAAATATGGTACTTGTGTTCACAGCTGCTTCTGCATCATTGCCCATTGCCCAATCTCTTTCTATTCACATCTAGAATGTCTCCCAGAAGAAATAAATATCATCCTGTAGAATTCCTTCAGGACAACCAGACATCAGTTAAATGGAATCTTTTACATTTCCAGAAAAAGAATCTTCATGTTGCTGTCATTTCATTTTTACGTAAATATCAAGAGAATGAGCAGTCTTACAGCGTTTTAATAGGGACTACTCAGAAAGGCAATTTCTTTCAGAATTTCAATGAGCTATAGACCAACATAATCTGTAGAGGTTGGAGGAATGAATATAAACAGACCACATATTTTTAACACAATTTTGAAAATATGCCCCCCTCTATTTCCACATTTTGTGAGTTCCATAAAGCAAATTTTAATTCTTTTCTCTGTTGGGGCCATGTTTTCTCTGTTGGGGCCATATTAAAATGTGTTTTGATCATAATATTCTGTCATGGTGAGATACCCTAATATTGTTGTATGTTTCATAGCCATCTTAATTTGTCTTAAAACCCAACAGATGTGTTTCATAGAGATGAGAAATATAAAGCATCTATGATGAAAGGGGAGTTTGCTTAATATTCTGTTAAAATTAGCTAGCTTCATGGCCACAAATTATACTCTTTGTGTAGGAAAATATTCAAAGCTGCCTTATGCCAAGTCAGTTTGTTTCTTTTCTTCCATATTTATATGTATATTTATTTATATATATATATTTCCATACTTAACTGGCACTAATTCTCTTGAAACTTGGACAGTATTTCTTCTCAATCGATACCTTGCAAGACATGCTCCAAAGAAAATTCCTAACTTAAAATGCAAAACTTGTTATAACCATAATTATTAACAGGTTTTGATAAACAGTCAAATTCCAAAACTAATTAAACATTACATTAACATTTGAATATTTTCCTATAAATTTAGTGTATATGTTAATGCACTATCCCCAAAAGATATCAAATGATCATATGATCATTTCATTAGCATATTTAATGTGATTTTCAGGAATATATAATATCATGTAATATTATATTACTTTGGTCAAGAGTTTCTGTCAATACTACAAATAAAATATGGGTATAACATGAAAGTTATGATGGCATAGCCTGAACAAAAATACAGAATTATTATTCCTCAATGGCTTTTCTACAAATGAAAAGGATGACAGTTATTAAAAACAGTTCTTTTCAGAAGACAACTGTTTGGGCAGCAACAGAGAACTGAAATTATAAACTAGAAAGCAAACTATGTAAAAGTGTATTATAAATGTAAGATTCATTATAACACCCATTGTAATTTCAAACTAGTCCACTTTTCCTTCCCTTCTATTTATTTATCCAATCAATTTTTGAGGCCACAAATCTGGGCATTTTACACATAAGAAGAATACATGGAAAAGGATACACAATGTATTGGGAAAGAAGGACACCAGCAATGAAGCTTTGAAAACATAATGGGACTAGATAATTATCCACTCCCGAAACTTGGGAAAATTTTAAAACTCAGATGAGGTAATGTTATCAATCCCTTAGAATATGGTTAAGCAAATTATATTTTCTTAGCTACTGCCCTCAGAGCTTGTTTAAAATTTGCTGCTGAACAGTAGTCTCAATGGGAAAGATGGCCCAAAATATTTCAATGAAAGAAAAAAAGAGAGAAAGGAAAAGGAAAGAACGAAAATTGAGTTTAATTTTAGTTAAAGCTTATATTAGATTTAATTTTTTCCTGGTTCTGCTTGCCTCAGTAGGTACAGCACATGGTTAACCATTTCTGTACAAAAGTTAAGCTTAATACTTGGATAGAAGCCCTCCGGAAATACCAAGGTTATAAGTTTGACTGGGAACATTGAAAAACATGAAGTAAAGAAGACAATGCGCATGCTATTGCCAGGAAAACTACACTGATTTATACACAAAGTTGCCAAGAGTTGAATTTGATTCAGAAGAGTCGATTTTTACCAATTCTGTCTAAGTGCCTGTTGTCAAGAAACCTACTGTTGGAGTTTGACTACCTCACCTTGACTCAAATATTAAATGCAACACTAAGTCAAAATAAAGTTATTTTAAAGATATTCCCATCATAAAACAGAGTGACAATTTTTTATGGTCTGAAACCTAATTTCAAAAATCCTACCTATATCATCATATCAGATCTACTGAACTTAATTTAAGGTTAGTGCCAAAACGTCAGATTCAGCAAGTTTTTAATCTCATTCAGGACTCTATTCAGTAATTTTTCGAGGGAAATCTCTCTTAGATCCTTAAATACTCAAAATGCCATCATCAGTAATACCACCATACCAGCACCATCAACATGTGGATCATTTTCACTATTAGTTTGTTAATACTAAGAATGGAAAAATATGGCTGGAAACAAAATGAATGCAATGGGATCATCATTCCTCGAATGTACTTTTTGAAACAATTATTGTTATTTTATATCTCTTGCATCCAGAGGCATTCAGAGCAGGAGTCATAGAAGTCAAGATGGTAGCTGTATGTGAAGAGCATGCAGCCATGCCTGGATCCATGCAGGAATGACAGAAACTAAGGAATCAATGTGGTACCTGTCAGAAAAATAATATGGGGTTCCAATTTGAGCTGGGGTTGAGCAAGAATAAATAAAAATCAAATCCAGACAGCTATGAGGAAAGCTGAAATATTTATTTTCAAAACCAAAGAGGTTTGCCTTGGGGGCAGTTGCAGAAAAAAGGGCTATAGAGACACTGTTTTATAGGAGAGCTTGTCCATGGTGTGGAAGTGTGTGTGTATTTGCTGATTATAGGGTGATACGTGAGGTAGGGGTGTATGTGGGTGTGGGAGTGTGTACATGGCATCTATGATGTTTTTTTTCTTGTGATCATGCAGTTCCATTGGTAGACCATTTTCATTAATTCCATTTGTGTTTACAGACCTTCTCCTTTGATATGTGGATTAAGTCTGGGTAACTTATTTGGGGGTTTGAGGAAGTTGAGTAAAACTTAAGTTAGTTTCAGCTTGACTGATTCTCAGTCCATTGTGGATTTTGTTAATATTTAAGGGAAGATGGAGATGGATAAGGAATATGTTTTGATATAAGACTTTCCACATATTTTTCAGGTGTGCTTACACTAACAGCTGCATAACAGCTCCTGTTATATTCAACTTGCTATCCAGTGACATCATTGTTTTAAATGATTGGTGTTATATTCAAGAAATAACAAATTGGGAAGAGCTGAGGTAAAGTAATTGTATAATACTTATATTTTGCTAAACTGGTATTATAAGTGAACATTTCATGTTTTAAGACTTAAAGACTTGTCTGGGAGAGGGTTGTTTTAAAATTTACAGTTCAAAATATTGTAGCAGTATTTTATTACTAGTATTGTTCAATCAAAATATTTCTTCTACTATGGAGTTTTTCTTAAAGTAATATGCTTAGTCGATATCTGAGAATCCTGCATATGTAAGTTTGAACTTCAATTGTAAACATGTAAAAATGTATTTTTGTGCTGTTGGTGTGTGTTCCTCTCATCATTTGTCAATGGAGATGACATCAGATGATAATTGCCAAGATAAATAGTAATAGGAACAATGTAGCTCAGAGATTCCTGTAAAAAGCACCAGTCATATCTAACAGAGTTCCAAGGAAGGTTTAATCTGCTGAGTCAGACAACTACCTTTGAAATGTTATGATGAGTTGTTAACAGTGAATACTATTGGATTTTTAAATATGTTTAAAATATACTTTATTATTTAACCATAGTTTAGAAACAGTTAAGCTGTAATTTCTCTGCCTCTAAACTTTCAGATTTATTGTTAGTGTATTCTAAAATGGGCATTAAGTAAACATAAATTTCAAGAAGAAATGATGACTTTTTTTGTTTGCTGTAATTGTTGGCCACGACAAAGTTAAAGCTAGTTAAATGTTTTCATGATCTGTCAGAATGCATTAGATTGTACTGCAGCTCTTTGGGACAGATTGATGGCCCAGAAATGTGAAATATAAACAAATATAGATAAAACAAATATTTAAGAACAATAAATATCTAAGAATGCATTAATATCTTCTTAATCTCTTGAACCCTATGTGTTACTTTTGCAAATGAAATATCAACAATGTTGCATATCTGGAACTGTTAATTCTTGAAAATAGATTATTTTCTCCCACCGATGCTGAATATCAAAATAGTAACCAGATCATGTTTAGGAAAGAGTCTATGTGGAAGCACATTTAGTTATATTAGATTCCTTTATGATTGAACATTGTCTTCATTCATACAAAATGAAATATCTTGAGTTATGAAAAATTTGCTCAACAGAAATATAAAAGAATATTACACAATTACTCCCCAGAATTATCAGGGCTTGAAAAGGCAATGAGAGAGACAAGAAACACTACTGATTTCCACACCTCAAACAAATCTTGATAATTTCCCCCTAAATCTATATTTACTACATAATTATTATCTTTCATTGTGTTCTTTGCATCTATTTAGTTATGCATGCTTGCTAAATTATTTATTTAATTCTGGGGACTATAACTATTTTTATGTTACCCTATAGTCATATTTCCAGACTGTTTTACAACTACAGTAACCCCCTCATCCCCAATATAGGAATATTTTCCACATATGGGAAAACTAACAACTACAAAATATGAAAAGCAGCAAAAGCCAGAATACAGAATTAAAATTGCTTCCAAAATGCTTGCATTTAAAAAAAAAACTTTCTTTGCAAAGCAGACAAAAGGAAAAGAAAAAGAAGTCAGGCAATATTGGCTGGGAAAACATTCAACAGCAGATTGCCACCACTGAAAATCCTTTAGGGTCCATTTCCAAAAGACGTTATGATACAAATATTGCACTTAGATAAAGGGTGAAGTTCCCATGATGACATTGGGACAGTTCACTTGTTTTACTCACTTCCTGCTTTTCTTATGCTTGTAGTAGCTATGTCTTTTCCCTGGTTACCATGAAAATTTGAAAAGAAATGTGGCTGCTTTACTATGAGCTGACTCATTAAATGCACATCTGTAGTGCAGTGGAGTTGCACCTATCTAAGGTGATTGAACTAAGTAGATATAGCAAAATGAGAAAAAATGGGAAAGAATGAACAAATTCTGAAAGATTACTGACTGAATATAAAAATATAATATAATGTAAAAGGTAATATAATGAATAAAGAGTAATCACAAAACATACAGCACGTAAGAAGAAAGAAGTTTTGTATGCATATACAAATATATTTATGAATATAGTTGGTTAAGTAAAAAAAACAGAAGTTTGAAAAACAAAAGACAAAATATGAACAGTGTAGAGATGTGGCAGCAAGAATTTATATGTGATGTTGGTGTGAAATAGTTTTAGCTAGGTTTCCTTTTTTATCTCATACTTTTAATTTTTTTGATTATTCTTATTTTTTCCTCTGCTATGCGTAATGGGATAATATAAGAGATATGTGTGATAACGTAAGATGTACATATGATAACCCTTATCCTTGGGAGTAAGAGACATATCTTTGAAACATAAGAAAAACTTTAAATACAAGTTCCATTGGAATAAATAGTTACTGTCATGAACAGAAAGATAAAAATATTACAAACAAATACAACATAAGAAAAAGAAAAAAAATTGAAAAGTCCATGAAAGGAAAAAAAGAGTAAAAGAAAAAGGTAAAAGAAGTAGCTCCTATATTTTTGATAACAGTCATAATTATAAATCTGCATTTTATGCTTTGACTGCACCTTAACTTTCTTCTTCTATCCTGCCTAAGCATCAAAACCATAAATCATAAGTTCATTTTTCCCCCTTTTTATATAAAAACTCCATAAGGGGTTTCCAGCCGCAATAAATGCAGATGTTGTCTTTTCTTTGATCAAAGAAGTCAATTTAGTAGTCTGTCGTGGAATGTCTTTTAGCTGAATTGATTATTCTAAAATCCTCATATTTATTTAGATATTTCTCAGTTTTTATCTGAAACAGATCTAAGTCCCAATGGTGCTTTTTGTTCAGCTCTGAAGAGCTGAAGAAGCTTCTTGAATGAGAAGTGAAACGTCTTCAAAGAAAAACCAAAAAGTCCAGTTGCCTCTTGAAAAAGCACCTTTGGGACATCCATGACCTGGATGACTGAGAATCTCCATGGACAAACATATCTATGGAATTAAAATATTATAAGTATAAAACATAAGAGGAATAATTTATAATAAATAGTTTTTTTATTCAAAATTGATGTCAAACTTAAGCTGGAGTTGAAGGCAGAGGTCGTATTCAGCAGGCTCTGACCAGTTTTAGAAAACTGGGAGTGGAAATTTTGAGTAGTTCGGAGAACCGGTAGTGGAAATTTTGAATAGTTCGGAATACCACCTCTGACTGGTCCCGCCCCCATATATTCTCTACCTCCTAAGTCCCAGCTGATTGGCTAGGTCTTCTTTTGTTGCCCTGCATAGGAGAATGGAGCTGGAAAGCAGGTTAGTGGGGTGGGAATAGAGATTTCGCAGTATCCTTTCCCTGCCACACTCACCAAGCCACGCTCACCAAGCCACACCATGCCCCCCAAGCCACACCCACAGAACTGGTAATAAACATTTTTGAATCCCACCACTGGTTGAAGGCCTTATTAAATAGAGTTGCACATTGTGCTTTAGAACACTGCATTCTAGTATCATTCCAACAGAGAACTGTCTATATATAAATATATGTAATGATTTGTTTTTTAAAAAAAGATTAAAAGATTATTGCATGGCAAATGAAATTTTATGTTCTAGTTCCAAATTTGGTATTGACCTATCATTCTAATTCTTCCAGAAAAAACAATAATAAAACAGTAATTATTTATTCTATAGCTATAATGCAGGGAAATGTAAACAAAGAAGTTACAATATTTTGTATCTAGTGTGCTCCAATAACGTACAAGACAGGAAGGTGAGTGGACTCTATCCTTCCAATTAAAAAGTGAATGTCAGTTACTAAATCTAACAAGAATGCATGTAGTGGAAATACAACTTCTTGTTTTCTTACCATATTTAGTGTTTTGTATGAAAATTGCCAAAATGTGCCTGGAATGAACCCAGATATAAAACATGAACCTGCTGCCCTTATATTTAGTATGAACATCTTTTAAAATAAGGTTTATTATTTTTAGCTTCCCCTACCTAGAAATTTCTTTATAAGATTTACATAAAGAGGGAGTAGCTCTCCTTTCAAATACCAACTTACCCTATATAAAATATTTTCATTTTCACACATACATTGTATACACAAAAGGTCTTAGTTCCATACACGCCACAAGATAATAAATAATAATATCAAATGTGCAAACTCTTTCTGGGAGCTGATCTCATGTATTGGGAATTACCATATATAATCAAATACCGGGTGATTCATGTTTCCTGGCTTTAACTTAAGGAAAAAGCTGTGTGAAAAAGTCCTGCACGCTTTATGGTGTTCTAAGCCGAAGCGATGCAGCCTGGTGATAAGCAATAAGGACTGGCCAATTTCATATTAGTATCATATCATATTTGATATCATATCATATCATTCATATCATCTTTGGTTATCTAAATGGTCCTTTTTAGGGCCACAAATAATAAAAATGTTAACAAAAACACGAGCATCGGTCTTAGTAATTGCAACATGTATGCCACTGGGTATGCATCAGTTAATCTGTTTTCATAGTCATTGTAAGTATGCATTGTAAGCATGCAAGAAAATTCACAATCCCCATCCGAACAGCAGCAAATTGCAAAAAGCTTATGGTTTTCACTTAAAAACTACCAGTATTTATTTAAATATAACAATATTTGCATAACAGTTAGCATAAAATATCATAAAATCAATTACCAATCCAAAAAATGTCGTAAACTGTAAAGTATGCAAGACTTTTTCACACAGCTGTACATTACTATGTGTCAATCTGGTCAAGTAAATTTTATATAGATTAAGTTATATGGCATAATTTGCTTTATGTAACCGTGGAGGTATTTGAAATCAAGACATCTATCAGAAAGATATTTTAAGGATATGATGACTTGGATCCAAGGCAGCATACAATGTTGCTTGACTACATTGTGTTCTTCCTTTTCATTCTGCCTTCTAGCTCGCAGGTTCACAAAAAATGAAACAAAATATTTCAATTCAAATAGTGTTGCTGCTCAATTCTAATCAAGGATTTACAGGCAGTCCTCAACTTGTTCAATTTTATCAATTCAGATAAAGAGAATAAGGATGATCAGGTTTCTAGAAATGTAGTCTTACAAAGATAGAATGAAGGACCTGCAAATGTTTAGTTTTGGAATGAGAAGATTGAGTGTGCTTGGGGGCAAAATATAATAATATTTTTCAAATAACTGAAAAGAATTTTCAAATTTTCAAATCCCACACAGAAGGCAAGATCTGTTCTCTATCATCACAGGGGCAGGACCCTGAACAATGGTTTTATATTACAGGAGTACAAATTGCAGATGAATGTTAGGAAAGATTTTCTAACAATAAGAACAGTTTGACGGTGGAAATAATTACACAGAGGGGTGGTGGGTGGCCTTTTAAAAAAAATTATTCAGCAACCGATCAACCATCTATGTTGAATGCTGCAACTGCAATTCTTTGAGGAGTAAGAGGTTATATTTGATCCAAACAATCCCATCAAAGCCTATAATTCTCTCATTTCTCAACCTTGAAACTTTCCAATGAAACTTTCACATTAATATCGATGATAGAAACACTATCTGAAAGGTATCTAATACTAGAGTGATAGGGCACATTTTTTCTACAAATAATTTTTTCTACAAATTAAACATATTATGCACTCAGGAGCCATATTTAGAATTGCCCAATGAATGTTCAAGGCATCAGAAAAGGTAATTTAAAATACTGTTTTTTTCTTTATTGGTGTCTATTACATTGATAGTATCTGTAAATAGTAAGATAGTATAATTGTCATTTTAGAGCATCATAGGTCACAGCAAAATTGACAGAATGAGATATAGAAAAGAGCTGAAAATATATCTCTAATCGCCCTGTGTTATAGATCCAGATTTAAGGTAGTAATTTTTCCTCATAATTCAATTTATTTTGCTTCAGTGACTCTTTACATAACAGCAAATAGTCACATATTTTAAATATATATGGGAAACAAGGAAGATCAGTATATTTTATTGGACATGTCTATTGTAAGTTTATTATTTCAGACTATGTGATGGTGAAGTTTGCTCTTCCTAGTGGTGCCACTGGATACTGCCCATCTGCCATGGTGGTGCTGAGCTGAAAACTGCCCAAATCGATGTCAAGCCCAGGTGATAAGCCAGTTGGTCAATTTTTTTTTATTGCAAGCTCTGGATCTATTGCCGACTCCATCAAAATGCAGACATGACCTGCATGCTGAGTTTGATCATGTAAAATGGTGTTTGTTGATCCAAAAAGCAGAGCCTGCTGCTGTGAGAAAAATGCTAGGAAGATGATTATGAGATGATTATTTCAGACTATGTATGGAGGTTAATTGTTCTTGCATATCAATAATCTTATTGCATATAAAAAAAGTAGTGGATTTAATCATAGTAATTTAGCTATTATATCTCTCTTTTTCTTTTTCCAGGAACTCAGGACAATGAGCACAATCTTCCACTCTTCCTCATTTTATCATCAAAATGACTTCTCCTAAGATATTTTAAACAAAGAGAGATAAGTATTGCTGTCACTTTTGGACCCCAGTAAGGTAGGTCCTTTCCCATAATCCTTAATATTTTTGATAAAGTCAATAAATTAATACAATTTTTCAAAGAAAACCCTTATCTTTCTGCCTGTTATTTGATTCTCACTCCTTAAAAAAAAAATCTATTTCTCCCAACTTCCCCAAATAGCTTGATATCTTTTAAAAATAAAGATACACAGGGTTGAACAGTGCAAATAGTATCATGTTCAACCTCGCCTAAATCTCAATTACATTTTCCAAAAATATTTTCACTCTTTGAACTCTTTGGACTCTTTTCATATGTGTTCAGAACTTTTATTTGCAAAATTGATAACATTACAGTAGTTCATGGTAAGATTTTCCTCTCCAAACTCAGTCTTGATATTAATTTTCTCTGATTCACAGAACACTCTGTTGTCTCAATATTTCATTTAGTGGAATCAAAGTTGAAGAACAAATAAAGATATGACATTAATGCTAAAAGGCGGTGAAGAAAGAACAGCAAGACTATTGCATCTTTTGCATCTTTTCAGCTTTGGATTTAGTGACACTAAATGACAAGTGTTCTGCTCTGAATATTTATTTCTGTAACTTAAATCCACAGAATGTAAAAGAAGTACGTCTGATTCAGTGATCATGTATATGCTTCCCAAAATGTGTACACTGCATTGAATATGATATTGTTGTTAGTTAATGTTGCTATTTAATGACTTAACCCAATTGCAAATGAAATACAGTTGTTTTTTTACAATTCAGCTCTCAGGATCTTAATCTTGGCCAGCAAGGAATTAACAATCCATTACATGAAATAAGAAATGAACTGGGAATTTCTAAACAGAACACAGAATCATCCATGAACTATTGATATAAGTCAAATGAAACAAAAAGAACAACATGAAAATTGTAATAAACATACTTCATTTGGTCTTATATTATGTTTCACTCCATTCTACACAATGCTGGATTTTGAATAACTTCATGTAGATCAATACAAATCCACAAAAAAGCTGCTGAATATTTAAAATTTCTTTTATAGTTGTGATT
Source organism: Laticauda colubrina (assembly GCA_015471245.1). Taxonomy (NCBI): domain Eukaryota; kingdom Metazoa; phylum Chordata; class Lepidosauria; order Squamata; family Elapidae; genus Laticauda; species Laticauda colubrina. The sequence continues at coordinate 44,253,213 of BLBF01000010.1, read as the reverse complement.
TCATATTTTCCTAATTAAATAAGTTTTCATCACAAAAGATGAATAAATATGTGAAAAAAACAAAGAAGCAGATATATTTGTTTAAGAAAGTTTGCAGTACATTGCAGAAATTTTTAAATGGCATAGCTTTTATAATATTGTAATAAAAGGTGGGGAAACACTAGGTTTTCTTAAAAGATTTGCCAAATATATGAAAATTTAAATGACAAAACTAACTTTGGCAATTGTATTAAATATCAAGTGACTATACATTTATTTTAAAATAATCAGTTTTCAAGGCAATTCAGTTGGATATAGGTGTGTGTTTATGTATATATGTATGTATGTATGCATGTATGTATGCATGTATGTATATTTGTATGTATGTATGTATATTTGAACTGCAAATGAAAATTCAAAAGCTATATTTATCAGAACAATCAAAGCAGATCAGAATCAACATAAATACTTGTCACATAGCGGATATCTATTTTTGCACATATAGTAATTCTACAATACAGAAAGTTTAACATGTCTTTTTCTGAATGTGTTGGATATCATTTCTACAATTCCCAACCAACACGGAACAGTGTTGCCTGATTTACAATTTATCACAGTTTTAACTGCATTTGTTGAGATTTGTTTGAAAGTGCAAACTTAACTATACAAATTTATGATCCCAGCAAAAGGTGGTATTTCTTATTAACTCTCATTTTTAATAGAAATACAATTTATTACTTAATAGATTGTGGCTGAATTTTATTTTTATTATTATTGTTTTAATTTACTTTCTTAATCTTATTGCTTTCTTAGCCATTTTGAGGGCACTTTTCATGGTTGAGAATAGGGATATAAATGATCACACAAAGCAAAAGTAAAAAGCAAAAGCCAAGAGATTGTACTACTTTTTCCTGACTAGATACAAAAGTCCAACTGTTATCTTCAAAGTGTTATCTTAGGGCATCAGTATACATTTCTTATTATTCTGTAGCAGAAGAGGAAGCTCTGTTTTAAGTCTGATGAACTCTGTTTGGCAATTCCTATCTTGAACTTGAAAGGGTTGGGATTTGAAAAGTTTTATACACCATTACCTCCTTGTCTTTCTAAGTGTTAGATAAAAAGGAAAAGGATTCTTGGTTTCTTTGCCAATATAATTACTTCAGAGCTTGGTTTTCTGCATAATTCTTGCTTAAAAACCATAAAAGACTATACACATGCACACACACTTTGCTTGGTTACAGAATAACTAACAGATGCAAGCCAAAATAAACTCTGGCCAAACATGCACAACTGCCTCTGTGTTAACCCACAATCCACCTACACAGCCACAGCATCTCCTGCCAATTATTTGACTCAAGATTTTAATAATCACTTTTCCCTTGAAATGAGCAGGATTTGCAGATAATTATGCAGTGCATGCATATTACCACATTCACTGTACTTATATTTTGGGACGCTCATAACATGTGTGAGATTGTCATGTTTACATATGAATGCTGGTGTATTCCAAGTTTGGGATTTGTATTTAATAAATAGTAACAAGAGTCTAAATTTACTCATCATAGAAAGAAGGAAAAAATTGTTCCTAATTAAAAAGTATTCCTATCTAAGCCAATTTGTTTGTGATAACAATAACATTTTTGCAAGTGTTGTTTATTATTCATACAATCTTTTTTTTTTCCAACCATTTCACTGTTCTGGTAAAATAAGATTGTGTGAACATATATTTGAAGGAAACCATATTTTTACTTTATCCTGAGTCACAATTCTATATAACTGTATTTTGAGTCATAATTCTAACTGCACCATTATGTACTTTAACACTACCACTAAATATACAATAGGGATCAAAACTCATTAAAAAAAGTAATCTGAGTTACAATAGCAGTTAGCAGTTCCATTTCAAGTTACATATTACTTGGTAGTTGTACACTATATATCCATTTTACAAATGATATACATATATTTCCATACCTTTTGTATATGAAATAGGTGTACAAACATTTATTTAGAGCAAGTGGAACAACTTAGCTCCAGAAGTGGTGGGTGCTTCATACTGGAAGTTTTTAAGAAAAGATTGGACGATCATTTGTCTGAAAAATAATATAGGGTCTCCTACTTGAGCTGATGGTTGGATGAAAAGACATCCAAGATCCCTTCCAAGTCTGTTATTCTGTTAATTAAAATTGTTACAGGAGAGCATATTTGTTTGTTTGTTTGTTTGTTTGTCAAACATGTACAAGATAAAAAGTATAAGTATGAACATAGACAAGAACCAAGGCAATAAATAAATGGGGACAGTAAGACAGGGATAGCACTTATGCACACCCTCTTTAAGGACCTCTTAGGAATGGGGTAAGGTCCATGGTAGACAGTTTGAGGTTGAAGCTGTGATGGCTTGAGGCTGTAAGAAGGCAACAACTGAGGGGTTGAGGCTGTATACCATTTCTAGAATTCATATTCATTTTGCACGTTATCATTTATTTCCTTTGTTTTTCTGTACATAATTGCTATGCTGAGAAGAGAGAGAGTTTTAGAAAAAAATGGAGTCATATGAAAGGTGATGAGAATGGATTTTTATGAATGGAATGCCTCAAAATGTAAGGGAATGTAGGATCAATCTAATCACACATGTTCTTCTTCGTTCCATACCTTTTTCAACACCTTGCCAGAGTTAGTGTGGCCTTCAAGGAAAATAGTTCTATTGAAGAATTAACACAGAAACTTAGACAAGTCATAGGGTCAAATTTCATGGCAGATATTTAGGAATATGTTTAACTTGTTTTCTAAAATAAGTGATCTTTCTCTGATGCATATGTTTGGTTTGGTAGAATTCTGGATCTCATGAAAACCAACTCACCATTCTACTTTTAAGAAACCTCTGCTAACAGAGATGTAATCGTATCATTTTGACAAAATTCTTCTTGTACACAATTACAGTTTTTGAGATAAAGACAATGAAGGTGCACTTCATAAGTCATAAAATCATTTTGCCTATGCTGTGCTATTCAAATTTATTATGGCATATTAGGCTGAAACAAAATTATTTTGTTATACAATATATGAAAAAACTTTTTGGTGAAAACATAACAATCTGCATTAAAATTAAATTTAGATCCATCTGACAGTTAAATCTCAATGTGAACTTTAGTGATTAGTAAAGCGGTACCAATAAAGCATTTTTATGGGACTAACACATATTTTTGAGAACTAGTTTGGTGTAAAAATTAAAATACTGGACTAGAAGCCAAGAGTTCATCCCACCTTAGGCATGAACCAATTGTGTGATTTTAGATATATCATTTTCAGCCTTAGGAAGAAACCAATGGTAAATCTTTCCAAGAAAACTGCAGGGACTCATCCAGGCAATTCATCAATGACTTGAAGGCTCTCTCTCTCACACTCTCTTTCTGTCTTCTCTGTCATCTATATATCATCAATATCTATATCACTATTCTTCTAATCACAAATAATAGGCTTTGCAAACTCAATAGCCAGTCTTAAAACATTCAATTAAAACAAAGTTACCATATTTCAAATGTGAAAATATTCAGTGACTCTGTTTGTTTTTGTGCTGATCAAAACTTTGCTGCTTTTGTGAGATCTTTACACACATTGGTGTATTTCTTTAAACAGAAGACAGACATGTTGCCAATTAAACAATCCTAGGTTTAAAATAGGTTGTACTGAACTTAGAGATTGCCTAGTTTTTCTGGTAAAACCAAGATGTGAGATATTTTCCTTACAAAGTAGTTTGTATAATGTTCCTGGGGCATAGTACACATGAATAAAAACCCTACATATGTTTTACTTCTCCCTGGCATAATTTCATACAATTTTAATCATTCTGCATACTATGAGGTGAAGATTTTAGGTATGATAGAATAACATTTTATTGCTTTAGGAGTAAACAAGGTATGAATTATGCCCAATTGTTTAACTCAAACTAAATCTGCCTTGGGCTAGTTTACATATTAACCTTAAAAAAAGATCTACTACTTCTACAAACATATGTTTCTTTAACTGGTCCTTAAGTTAAATCCTTAGATGAAGTCTACATTCATAACTACTGGCAGATTACATATAAAAGAACACAAAGACACTTTATTAACTGAGAGAGCAGATATCCAAAGATACCATTTTTAAAACAAGCAAATAAAAAGCATGAGATATTTAATAGTATGTTTGTGTATGCATGTCTATGTCTATGTGTACACATAGAGATATACTTTCACACTTCTCACTTTTTTGTATATTCACTCATATATTTATCTAAAGGTGCATTAGATAGTTATTCCAATAAAATAAGGATATTTCTAAATCTTGGAAATTTGGATTATCTTACCCAATATTTCCACTTGTATTTCTTCATTAGTACATCTGTGGCATATATCATATACATCTGTGGCATCTGAAACATTAGAAAGCATGAATTGAAGATAGTTTTGCAAGATAAATCATATCTGCTATATTTTCACAACATGTGCTTGTTTCTTTACTAACAGGGATCAAATACATTCTTTCATTGAAGCACACATAGCTTACAATGGTAACTGAGGCAACTGAGGCTCATCTGAAAGGGTAGAGATGCAGTGTAAGATGGGCAGAGAGAAACTTGGGTAGACTTTTGTGATTTTTTTATTCTACCTTCTCTAAAAATGAACAAACGTCTTTGTTCTTATTTCTCTGCCATTTTAAAGAAGTTGTTAACAAATTTGTAATTTTTTTGTATGTATGTTAAAAAAATCCCTGAACCAAGCAATCTGATTAAATTTGAAAGGTAGAAAATACAGTATGTCATTTAAAGATAAATAAATTATTAAGGTTAAGATTAGGGTTAGGTTAGCATTAGAGGAAACTTATTTCTCATCACAAACATTGCTGTTCACAAGACTGCACAGCACAGAGGATTTTGACACATTCTGAATGACTGAATGTGCTAAACACCATTTTAGACTTTTCTGAGTGAGGCACTAAATTAAACAACTGTAGATATTAGGAAAACTATATCTTGTATTAAAATGAGGCTTGTGAAGGATGCTAGGAACAACAAAAGTTTGTTTTGATGTGCCCAGAATAAAAGGAATACATTGGTATACCAGCTTCTCAGTGAAAATGGTGAAATACTAACAAATAACAAAGAAAAGACAGCGCTACAGAAATCCAACTTTAGCTCAGTATTCCCCAGCAAGAGGTATGTATCACACAATACATACAATTGTCAAAAGCAGAATGAAGGAGTAGAATTGAAGTTTGAGAGTATGGGAACATAGCAATTTTGAATGCATTTAAATCTCAAGAATTGGATAAATCTCCAGAGTTGGTTGAACCTCTTAGGGTCTGGCTGAATGGTCTGGCTGAAATATTATGTATTATCTTTGAGAAACCCTGGAGAATGACAAAGTCTGCTTCACACTTGAAGGGGGGCAAATACTGTCCCTGTCTTCAGAAAAGGGGAAAGGAAGATTTAAGAGACTACAGATAAGTAATTTACTTGATCATTTACAGATCAATCAAAAAGATCCATAAGATCCTGGAAAACAATGCAGCTATTAACAAAAATCACCATGAATTTGTCAGAAACAAGTTTTACTAGATTAACCTTATCTATTTTTTTTAAATAATTCTTGAAAGAATGTCAAATAGTTCGCTGAAATCAGATATATTATGTCTAAAGCACACTCACAAAGTACCTTATGACATTCTTATTAGATAGCTAATTAAGTGTGGACAGGATGATATGACAAGAAACTGGATACACAGTTGACTAAAAAACAATAACCAAATATTTTCCCATTGGAGTGCATAGTTTAACACCATAATTCTATGATAAGCCCTTTAAATGTAATATTGAAATGAATTGCTTGTTTTCCTTTTTATGCATTCTATTTTTACAATCTTAAGAATGTTTAATCTTGCTTATGACAACATGTCTAAATTGTCTTAAGTTATTCTAAAAATATGAACTAAAAAAGAAATTACCGATCCCTAATCTATCTCAGATCCCGTTGAGGAATAACAGAAGGAACTACACAATTTTAAAGATACTTCCTGCATATTAGCAGGACTAAGCATCTCAAGACCTTGACAACACCCCTTCTATCATAAAGTAAAATCAAATGATCATGGATTATTTTAGATATTTAAATATTTTAATATATGAGAGATATGTAAAATAAGGATTCTATTTTTAGAATTTAATATAAATTATAGATAGAATAAGAGTGATTGAGTTTTAACCCTTTCTCAATTGTTATATAAAGAATAGAAAATTGAGTTAAACATACATATATTTAGACATTATACCACTTTCTTTTCTCTTTAAACATTTTTATACATATATTGAATTTAGAAACCACTCATTTTCCTCACAGACTAACTCTGGTGGTATTCAAGTAAAATATAAAAATGTAAAAGTTATAAACATTGTATGAGAAAGCAATTAAAACAAGATAAAATAAAAATAAAAATTCAAAGGATCTTCAAGTCACCAACAGCACCATAGAGATGGATGCTCCTCTGTGAATCCCCAAGCAAGTTGATCTTCAAACATTACTGAAAGGCCTGGAAGGGGTGGGCGGTGGCACTTTCTCACCTCTAGGAAGACCATGTTCCAAAGGGCAATGGCAATAGTAGAGAAAGCACTATTCCTGGACATTGCCAGTTTAAATTATTTAACTGTTAGGGTCAGCGACATATTCTCACTGCCTGACCAAATTGATGTAATGGGGTAAGGATGGTTCTGTCAGTAACTTGGCCCCATGCCATGTAGGGTTTTAAACACTTTGAATCAGAGCTGGAAGCAAACTGTACTTCATGCAGTTATGCAGCCCAGGTATTACATCAGCAGTAAACATTTATTAACAGGGCAACTCTTTTGCATTTCCTTCCTCACCATACTTTAAATTCTTTAAATAAGATATTAAAGAATTTTGGATCAGACCAATTTAGCCAATTCATAGTTTTAAACATCTTTGCAGGAGGCTCTCTAAGAGAAATTAAGTAATATTAATAAATCACAAATTGCCATTTGTGCAATAGTTGTTTCTAAGAAGTCTAACCTGATCATTAATTATAACTAGACAACCTGTTATCCATTGGGTCATCATTTCAGGATATTTCTTTACCTACACAGAGAAACAGAATGATCAAGGACAATATATCAGTGGGAATGGAAGCAACTCCTGATTTCCTGTTAGCTTGATTGAAGCTGACTGCTCTTCAGCAACTAATGGCAGGATCATTTTACTGAACCTCTGGACATGGCACAGCAGCATAGTAGCAATGAAGCAACTACAATTTTACCAAATTTCAATTTCTGGAAGTTATGGCTCCTGGATTTTGGATTCATTCCATAAATTAGCCCATTTGAAATGTTTTTGGGTCAAAAATTGTTGCCCTATGATGCACAATTTTACTCAAAGGTTACAGACACACAAGTTTTAGTAGTATATAGATCCAAAGCAATTTAACCTTTCAAATGCCACAATTACTTTATCCAAAATTTCAATGTTTTAAAATGATTATAGAATTGTATTGTGCATTAAATATACAGTGATATATACTATTATAATATTGTATAAAATATTCATATTTACATTGTATATATGTCTAGATATTCATGTGTGTATAGTTCTTTTATTGGAATAAAATAAATATGAGAGCAATTGACATCAACAAATTGAATTGACTATTATTACAATGTTTTGTTCTATGTGAAATATTGAATAATTCTGTCTCTTTCTCTCTCTCTCTCTTTCTCTCCCTCCCTCCCTCTCCCTCACATTTATTAAATAAATGGCTAATTTACCAGACATAGCAAGAATTGTTTTGTCATACAATTAAAAAAAAAATTGTCTTAAGAACATGAAGTAATACACATCTTTTGAGTATTTCCACTAACGATACTTTGGACTAGTATAACCCCTGCTATTGGAGCATATAAAATGAAGGAAAGAATGACAGATTCAAAATTTTAACTGAAGTTACCCCTGGGAATTCAACAGGCACCATAAAAAGAGAAAAGAAAGAGTGAGAAAGTATTTTTCAGGGGTTGTTTTCCTCAGTGAAAGTTCTCTAGGGGGCTTCTCTGCAACTTGTCGAGTAGCGATGATTTAGTCATCCTAACCTAATGACAGCCATCGATGAAACCTGGTATCTTTCAGCTGTCAACATGAAGAAAGAGTCAAACATGACGGAAAGATTAAAAAATATTTCTGGTTTGTTGGTTTATGATTATTTGTCCATTATTTTTAAACTAATGCCAAAAAAATGCAATCCTGGTATACTTATTCTTAAAACCTAGTGAGGGCAGGATGACAGGGTGGGGGGAAATCTATGTAATGATATAAAACTGGATAATGACAGTTAAGATGTTATTCGAAAAATAAGGGATAATTTTTAAATGCATGGGAAAAATCTTGCTTCATAGTTTTCCTCCACTAACTGTAAACTTGAAAATTGTGGCTTATTTCAGCTCCAATGAAGATACAGTGCACCCGGTTCTCTTATATATGATTTTTATTGAAGATCTTAATTATAGTAATAAGAACTAATGTAAAATAAACTCACAGAAAGAAAGTAAAGTAAAAAGCAAGTAAAAAGCTCTTCCATGAGGAAGGTAGGCAGTTAAGAAGTTTGCTATATAAATTATATATATTGTATATATATATGTACATATAACTTTAAACTACAACTTTAAAAGCACAACTACAATGACGTGGGATAATACCCGAAGGAAGCTGAACAGCATACACACACACACACACACACACACACATATATATGTGCTGTTTAGCTTCCTTTGGGTATTATCCCATGTCATTGTAGTTCTGTTAAAGTTGTAGCAACGTTTCAGCAGAATCTCATCTGCCATCCTCAGGCTTCTGTATAGAGTTAGTTCCTGGCTGAACATCAAGACTGCCTTCAAAACAGACAAAAAAATAGCAGCCATCCTGAGGAACCCCAAAGACAAAATTGACCTGGAAAACCAAGGCATATA
>BLBF01000010.1:44208956-44239233 GCA_015471245.1 Laticauda colubrina | reverse complement strand
TATGAACTCAATACAGAAGCCTGATGATGGCAGAGGAGATTCTGCTGAAACATTGCTACAGCACACACACACACACACATATACAATATGTATATAATAATATATATATAATATATATATAACACACAAATATATATATTTTTATATATAAAAAAAACAAATATGTATATATATATTTGTTTTTTTAAGTTTTCGTGGGTATTTTCATGTGTGCTGTTCATCTTCCTTCGGGTATTATCCCACGTCATTGTAGTGCTTTTAAAGTTGGAGCAACGTTTCAGCAGAATCTCATCTGCCATCATCAGGCTTCTGTATTGAGTTTGTATGTGGGTTAGGGTCTCACAACCATTGGTTTTAAATTTGAGGCTAGCCTATTATTGTGGCAGGATGTTTTTTTCTACATCCTGATTGGTTGGGAGTCTTGGTCTGTGTTTATTGGACTTGGAGTTTGTTTGATTGGTGTTTCTGGTTTCTCCTGTCTTTTTTGTGGCTTTGATTGGCTGGCAACACTGTGTTCCTGTATTGGAGGCTTTCAGTGCAGCTTGGCTTCGCGTGAAAGGATGGCTATCATCAATTAGGAAGCTAGGTTTCACCTGGGTGCCTGGCTGGGGTGTGTTTGAGCTGGAGGTATCAGAGGGAGTCTGTTTGTGCCCAGGTGTTTGCCTGGCTTGTGGTGTGGAGATCTTTCTATTTGAGAGTGCAGGCTTCCAAATGATTGACAGTCTGGTGGAATCATCTCTTCTATTCATGCTTTCAGGTCTTTTTTCAATCTCTATGGCTTCTCTGATGATTCTGTGGCTGGGGTTTTCTATAGTGGCTAGGGTTTTGGTGCCACTGAAGTTGATGTTGTGACCTCTAGTTTTAATGTGTTGGACAAATGAGGAGGTGTGTTCCAGCTTTTTTACTGCATTTTTGTGTTCGAGGCGGGTACTTGTTCTTCTATTGGTCTGTCCAATGTATGTGGCCGGGCATGATGCACAAGGAACTTCGTATATGCCTTGGTTTTTCAGGTCAATTTTGTCTTTGGGGTTTCTAAGGATGGCTGCCATTTTTTTTTGTCTGTTTTGAAGGCAGTCTTGATGTGATGCCTGTGTAGTATCTTACTGATTTTATCTGTAGTACCTCTTATGTAGGGCAGGACAGCTGTTCCATAGGTCTGTTGATCTTCTAGATCTCTGTTATGTCTTGGTGTGGTTTTGTGGATGAAGCTGGTGATTTTGTTTTTGTGGAAGCCCTTGGCTGTCAATACTTTAGTCAGGGTGCATAGTTCAGTCTTTATATGTGTCTTATCTGCCAGGCGTTTGGTTCTGGTAATTAGTGTTTTGGCCACGTAATTTATCTGTGCTGGGTGGTGGTGGGATTGGGCGTTGAGGTAGCAGTTGGTGTGTGTTTTCTTCTGGTATACGGTGTGTCCCAGTGTGCCATCTGTTCTTTTGTAGATTAGTACATCTAGGAATGGTAGTTGTTTGTTTATTTCCGTTTCCATGGTGAACTTGATTTTGGGGTGTGTGCTATTTAGGTGTGTTAGGAAATTGTTTAGGTTTTCTTTTCCATGGGGCCAAATCACAAATGTGTCATCGATGTATCTTAGCCATAGTTTGGGTTTGTGGGTGGCATTAGCCAGGGCTCTGGATTTGAATTCTTCCATGAACAGGTTTGCAATGACGGGTGACAGTGGTGATCCCATAGGGGCTCCTTCAATTTGCTTGTATCTTTGTCCTTTGTATATGAAATATGTGTTGGTTAGGCAGTGTTCTGTTAGTTCCATGAGGTCTTTAGCTGGCTGGCCGTACGTGCCTGTGCCAAGCGCTGCGGCGTTCTTCTAATGCCGCAGCAACAAGGGAGAAGTAAAAGGTCTCCTGAACCTCAAGATGTCACCGCCCGTCACCCGAGGATGCAAGGGGGGGAATTAAGTCACCCCCAAAAAGACGGCCTAGCTGTTTTTTCGGGGGTCAAAAAAATATAAGGTCCGGCCTTATAATGTGAGAAACATGGTATATATATATATATATGTGTGTGTGTGTGTGTGTGTGTGTGTGTGTGTGTATACATATGTAGGTTTAGATGTATTTGGGCCTTTTCCAGTGTAAGATTAAGAGTATCTTGGTGACGTTTCAGTGAGGTCCCACTCGCCATCTTCAGGGTGCTTTCGGCTTTGTGCCAGTGCAAGCAGACTGTACAAGCAGACTGTGCAAGCAGACTGCCACTGTACTTTCTGCCAGTGCAAGCAGACTGTTGCATTGCTTGCACTGGCATGAAGCCGAAGGCACCAGCCTGAGGTGCCCCAAATTTAAAACTGAAACGGTTGTGAAAGTCTGACTCACAGACGAACACAATACAGAAGCCTGATAATGGCAGATGATATTCTGCCGAAACGTTGCTACAACTTTAAAAGCACAACTATGATGATGTGGGAAAATATCCGAACAAAGCTGAATACCATATATATATATATATATGGAAAAAGTAAAAAAGAACAAGAAAAAAAGGAAAAGGTAAGAGTTAGTTAAAACAATACACAAAGAAATAACTTCCAATTTTCATCAAAGATAAAGAGACAAAAGTTGTCAGAACTTTATAAAAACATCTTATTCTAATCTTGATAAAATAAACTAACTTTATATTTTTCCCTTTTATTTTTGACAGCCTTCATCTTTAATTCATTCAAATGTTGTCATAGGATTTGGTCTTCCTTCAATTTTTCTTTTTTCACATCCCAAAGGTTTCTTCCAGGCTTTAGCAAACCTCTCTTGTAAATCTAGTACAAAAGTCATTGTTCAGATCATTCTCTTGGCTTATCATTTTTCCTTTAACTTTTAATACTTCAGCCAGATCTTATCAGAATCATTTTCTTGGGCCGTTATTTGTATTTTCACTTTAAATGCCTTCTCTGTCTCACAATCCACACTTCCCCATCTCCAGTATTTCTGATTCTATTATTTCTGCATCAAGTAATATTTATTTCACATCTTATATTCATTGACATCTATTGAACATAGTCTATCCATAGAAGCAGACCTCAGTAGTGATATTGTAACATTATGGCTACTAATTTTTGGCCCCATTCATTTAATATTTCAAATATAACAATTTGTACATTTTGTAAATCCTGATATTGATCAAAACAAAAAGGTTTAAACATTATTTCCTTTTTGCTTGGAAACCTTAGTCCCCCTAGTGTCCAATTTAAATAATAAACTCTGTTATGATTTATAGTCAATAAAATAATTTTGGTTCTCATAAAAAGCTGTTTATTTTATTGCATATAGTTAATTCCAAAATCTGAGAGTAAATCTGTCTGGACTCTTTTTACAAATCTGTCTGGACTCTTAATTTGTTTATAATTTCCTTAGTTCAAAATTTTATTTAGCTTTTTGCATTTGTTTCAATTTTTTATGTTCTTAAACCTATAGTTAATTTTATTTTGTCCAGGATTATAGCCTCACCAGGTTGTTTTTCAACTTTGTCAGTCCATAGATTTTCAATAGTTTTAAGATGGTTAGATAAGCAATTTCTGAAAATGATTAGTATTTGGTTAGCATACTTTGTGTCCTTTAGAATGTTTGGATATGGTTAGGTGCTTGTGTCATGGATCTGTCCCTGACTCCTTTCCAGATGTGAGTTCAGAGGAAGAGGTTGAGGTTGAGTCACCAAATGAAAGTGTGGAGCCGAGTATTGGGCAGGATTGGGCCTCAGAGAATGGTAGTCTGATGGAGCAGCCTCAGCTGGGTTGACTGGATGAATAACAGGTGAAGCTGAGGGAGATGAGCTGCAACTGCAGCAAGTTGGCCAGGAGGCTCCAGGCTAATATGGGGAGCATCTGCCACCCATTAGCAATGAAGAAGGGGTGGAGTCCACATCTCCTCTTTATCTAAGGATACATACATCAGAGAGGTATGTCAGTCAACCATGTCAATCAACCAGGTTACTCATGAAAAGGCAGCCTCACCTCTGATGAAGGTTTGCATTGACATTGCCTACTTAACTCTACCCTGACCACTTGAATGTTTCTGAAGCAATGTGCCCAGTTCTGTGCCTTGTGTTATGGCCTGTTTGAGTCCTGGACTGCTTTTCCTGGACTTTTTGTATGCCCATTGGTCTTGGTTACCATGTGACTCTTGCAGTACTATTTGGAATCCAGACTTGAACAACAGGGGTGCTTTCCAAGGACCTGTTTGTTTTGGAGGGGGGGGGAGTTGAATCAACACCTATAGAACTCTTGCTATATATGTGAGGGGAAAGGACAGCACAGCTTGATGACTGATTCTTTCTTCTGCTGATGCTCAAATCATGGGAGATCACTGTGCTCTGATCTCATGAAGTGTCCAGGGCAGATGTGGAGTCATCTCTTATCCAGAGAGATTGTGAAGAAATGGTCTACTCAGTGGTTCTTTGGTATTCAAACTTTTCATGTTCTGCCAAAGGACATTTGGGATTAATTCACCATAAACCCCACATGTATTTCTTGGACAATATCTACTTTATTATTTATATTTTTATTCTTCAAAAACTTGTACATTTAAAAAAAATATGTATATTATGGAAAAGAGCTGTCAGTGAAATACCTTGAGTAAAATTATAAGAGACATATTGTTTATGTCTATGTATCTATTGATGGTTAAGTTTTCAAAGTGCTAGGCTTTTAGAAAAATTTGGAGTTGCCTTGGCCTAAGATGCTCACAGTATTTTTGGATTTGGCTTGGTCTAAGATGACCACAGTTTCCCAGTTGAAACTATAGTTAAGTCTATCCACATGTTTTCTTCATGTCTTTTGACTGCTAGCTGATGTTCATGGATGCATTTTGCCAGACTTCTGCAGGTTTGTCCTATGTAGTGGCTACTGTACCACTGAAATCATTATATTGTATGTTGTATATGACTCCTGTTTTTTCTTTTTGGGCTGCTGGGTCTTTTGGTTTGCTTAGGATGTTTTGAAGGGCTTTAGTTAGCTTGTGTATGCTATGCTGTTTCCATGAGGTTGTAGTAGCTGTTGGTGGTTTCTGAGATATTCTTGATGTATGACAGTGTTTTTCTTTTCTTTTTTTAATTTATCATTTTTATTTTATTATATAAAATACAAAGGAAAAAATAGGAAATTAAGAGAAGGAAAGGAAGCGGGGAAAAGGGTTTTGAGATACAAGGAGAAAGAGAAAAAGAAAGAAAATGGGGTATTGACTTCTACTTCTTCGTACAGTACAAGATATACTCCAACTCTTCTTAGTACAGTACAAGATACACACACTACAACCTCAACTTTTTGCTTTTCATACATTAATATATATCTAGCCATTCCTATAGGAGAGTGTTTTTGTTTTTAGGGCTTGTGTTGGTCGTATTGGGTTGAGTGTTCAGTAGCTTTTGATACAGTTGAGTGGATATCCATTTTGTTGTATAGATGGTCTGTTTACTTTTTCTCAGTTCCAGGTTGCTACAGTAGGACTGTATTCATCAAAATCAAATTCCTACACAGCTTCTCTTGTGAGAGGTTAGGTTGTTGCTTTGGTAGTGGAGCACTTGGTTGGTGTGGGTGATTTTTTTGGTACACTTGTGTCTCTAATTGCCATTGTGATCTCTCCTCATCTGTTCAAGAAGGGTAGTGAATTTTTGCTTTTTCCTCTCTGGTAAAATGGATTCTTTGAATATGTTGTTGATGGTTGTGTGGATGTTCTGTAATTGGTTCTTTTTTTGGACTAACAGCCTGAACTCAGATACATATAAACCTAAAACCACTGAGAAAATCCAAAGGGCATACTATTCCTTAATGCTGACATACAGAAGTGTTTGGGGTTTCTGCAGCTATGCAAAAAACCTAGCAGGCATTTAGAATCAACCAAAGTAATGCAGAAACAAATAGAGAAAATGCAAATTTCTTTGGAATTCAGCTTAGTTCTATGTACTGAATTCTATCTATATCCAGACTTACAATATTTTCAAAACTAACATTTGAATGTTGGATAAAAATGATTCACAAGGTAAGCCTCTGTTTCATACATTTTTTAAATAGCTTATAGGAAAAGATAAAATAGTTAATGCATTTTTGATGCATTCTTGCACGTCTCCAATTAAAATTTATGCTACTCCTATTTCCTTTGTTTATAATTTATTTAATATCATTGCATTTAACAGATGTCACAATTCAGACAATTCTATAAACAGGAATAATCGACCCATTTAAAATTGGTCTGCATTCTGAACCAGCTGGCTTTATCAACACATGTATTTTTCCTGGAATTATAACACACATTCTATGGTACATAGAAACAAATGATTAACTTGAGCTCACAAATCATTCTTTTTGTTTTTCAAATTAAAAGTGCCTATATCTTTATAATAAATGTAAAATATAAATATTACATAAAAAGTTTTCAAAATGTGCACTAAAGAGATGAAAAATTGGTTGCTAAGCTAGGCACAAATGGAAATTTGCTCTAATGAGAAGCTGCCATATGAAGACATATTTGAATTTGAATTTTTTATAATTTATCTATCTACCATCTATCTCTATCACAATAGAAGCACAATAGTCACCTGTTATTTGTTTATTGTATTGAAGATATTTTAAAATATGTATTATATTTTGAAGTCTTTTTTAGAATAACACATCTTATTTGTTCCATTTTCCACAAAAAAACAGTAAGAAAGTACACTATCTATATTCAAGAGTTTTTCATGAGTTTTTGGTGTGCTGAAATGGAGTTCATGGAACTTGACATATTAAGGCCTTGTCACACTGCCCAACGGATGCAAAACATTTGTAAAAAGGACACAGCGGATGAGAAAAATGTTCCATCCGTTGTTATCCGCTCTAAAAAGGGGGGGAAATTTGCATAAGCAGAGCGGATAACACAGAAAGGAACGGACGGGGGGAGAATGCAGAGCGGATGGAAAGCGGATGCAGAACGGAAGCCTAGCGGATGGGAGCGGATGCAGAGCGGATGCAGAGTGGATGCGTAGAGGATGCGTAGAGGATGCGTAGAGGATGCAGAGCGGATGCAGAGCGGATGCGTAGAGG
The DNA here is from genome assembly GCA_015471245.1 of Laticauda colubrina. Lineage (NCBI taxonomy): Eukaryota > Metazoa > Chordata > Lepidosauria > Squamata > Elapidae > Laticauda > Laticauda colubrina. The sequence continues at coordinate 44,232,221 of BLBF01000010.1, read as the reverse complement.
ATGCAGAGCGGATGCGTAGAGGATGCAGAGCGGATGCAGAGTGGATGCGTAGTGGATGACACGGATGCGTAGCTGCATCCGCTTTCATCCTTTCTCCGTCTGTGCTACTAATGCTGCGCGTCTGTTCCGCTTCCTCCCTGCATCCGTTTACTGCTGGAACGGATTTGAGTTGCGCGGATGCGCAGCGGATGCCTAGTGGATATAGCAGATGCGTAATGGATGCAGAACGGATGTCCCCCGTATGCCTAGAGGATGCAGAACGGATGCATTGGATACATTTTCCGCTCAAAAGTTTTGAGCAGCTCAAAACCTTCTGAGCGGATGAAATGTCAATAGACGGATGCTGGACGGATAGAGAGGAAACAAAACGGAGGCAGTGAGTACAGAACGGAAGCATCGTGTTAACCAACGGATGGCAAGTGTTTTTCTCCATTTTACATCCTCTTTCCATCCATTGGTGCAGTGTGACAGGGGCTTTATGACAGAAGGGATATAGAATTTGTAGCAAATAAAGTTTCCAAGTCATTCAAAAATATATTGCCAAAAAGTTACATTACAACCATCAATTTTGATATTCAAAACATTGCTCTCCATCTAGAAATGTAGCCTGTGCAGCTTAAGTACTTAATATAAATATGTTCAAAAGAAAACAGCAACCTATTTTTCATCATTAAGTGGTAAACTGAAATAACAGCCATCCCATAAATGGTCGGCATAATTAAATATCCAGAGAAGAAGATTTTGTTAGCCTAAATGGGCCTTATTTGGAACAGGTGTTTTCCTACTGCAAGCTTTATCTTATATGTTAGAAGATGCAATGATACACTATAACACCCAAGCAAGAAAGCATGTGTAATATTAAAACTTTCTACTAATATTTCTGAAAAGTTCTATCATGGGTATTCTAAATTCAAAAAAAATAAAAACATTAGCTAGCTTCAGATATCATGCTATTTATATTAGTTTGTCGATTTGCTCTTAGGATTTTCCATCCAAATATTTGTCAGTATACTTTGCCATCTCTTTGCAGGTGTCCTTTTTGTTTTCCTGTGCCTTCCATTCTTTAGTAAACATTACTATTTAAATATTAGGTCTAGGACAGGTCAGAGGTCATTAAGGTCAAACAGAATTGTAGAAAAGTTCTGCCCATATTCATAGTAGCCAATATGAGGAAACTCAGTTCAAACCAAGGTCTTTAATTACTATGACCTGGTTGTTGGCAGTGATTAATCTCTGTCTACTTAGCTATTTGAAAAACTAAATATTTATGCATTTAATATGCATTAATCCCAAAATCTTAGGAAAAAAGTTCAAGAATAGATTGAATAGAATATAATAGAATACTTTATTGGCCAAGTGTGATTGGACACACGAGGAATTTGTCTTGGTGTAAATACTCTCAGTGTACATAAAAGAAAAGATAAATTTGTTAAGAATCAAGAAACATAACGTACAACGGTTAATGATAGTCACAGGGTACAATCAGCAATAAAATAATACAAGGAAACAGTCAATATAAATCATAAGGATACAAGCGACAAATTTACAGTCCTACAATCACAAGTGGGAAGGGATGAGTGACAAGGAGTGATGTGAAGATTAACAGTAATAGGAATGCAGACTTTGTAATAGTTCACCAGTGTTGAGGGAATTATTTGTTTAGTAGAGTGATGGCTTTTGGGAAAAAACTTTTTTTGTGTCTAGTTGTTCTGATGTGCAGTGCTCTATAGCGTCGTTTTGAGGGAAGGAGTTGAAACAGTTTATGTCAGGGATGTGAGAGGTCTGTAAATATTTTCACAGCCCTCTTTTTGACTTGTGCAGTATACAGGTCCTCGATTGAAGGCAGGTGAGTAGTAATTGTTTTTTCTGCAGTCCTAATTATCTTCTGAAGTCTGTGTCTATCCTGTTGGGTTGCAGAACCAAACCAGACAGTTATAGAGGTACAGATGATACTCAATAATTCCTCTGTAGAACTGTATCATCAGCTCCTTGGGCAGTTTGAGCTTTCTGAGTTGCTGCAGAAAGAACATTCTTTGTTGTGCTTTTTTGATGACGTTAGGTGTCCATTTTAAGTCATGTGATATAGTAGAACCTAGAAATTTGAAGGTCTCTATTGTTGATACTGTGTTGTCTAGTATTGTAAAAGGTGGTAGTATGGGAAGGTTTCTTCTAAAGTCTACCACCATTTCTATGGTTTTGAGTGTGTTCAGTTCCAGATTGTTCTGATTATACCACGAGGCAAGTGATATAACCTCCTGTCTGTATGCGGATTCATCATTGTCTCGAATAAGACCAATCACTGTTGTGTCATCAACAAACTTAAGTATTTTAACAGATGGATCCTTTGAGATGCAGACATTGGTATATAGGGAGAAGAGAAGTGGAGAAAGCACACAGCGTTGGGGGGGGGTACTGTGCTGATTGTACAGGTATCGGATGTGATTCTGCCTAGCTTCACCTGCTGCTTCCTGTCTGTTAGGAAGAAGTGTTAATGAATAGTTTCTAATCAATTGTTCCATGATCTATTTGATTATTTGCGGTAGCTTCTACAGGTGAAACTTGAAAAATTAAAATATCGTGCAAAAGTTCATTTATTTCAGTAATGCAACTTAAAAAGTGAAACTAATATATGAGATAGACTCATTACATGCAAAGCAAGAAAGTTCAAGCTGTGATTTGTCATAATTGAGATGATTATGGCTTACAGATCATGAAAACTGCAAATCCACAATTTCAGAAAATTAGAATATTGTGAAAAGGTTTAATATTCTAGGCTCAAAGTGTCCCATTCTAATCAGCTAATTAAGCCATAACACCTGCAAAGGGTTCCTGGGCCTTTAAATGGTCTCTCAATCTGATTCAGTAGGAATCACAATAATGGGAAAGACTGCTGACCTGACAGTTGTGCAGAAAACCATCACTGACACCCTCCATAAGGAGGGAAAGCCTCAAAAGGTAATTGCAAAAGAAGTTGGATGTTGCCAAAGTGCTATATCAAAGCACATGAATAGAAATTTATGTGGAAGGGAAAAGTGTGGAAGAAAAAGGTGCACAAGCAGCAGGGATGATCACAGCCTGGAGAGGATTGTCAGGAAAAAGCCATTCAAAGGTGTTGGGGACTTTCACAAGGAGTGGACTGAGGTGGAGTCAGTACATCAAGAGCCATCACACACAGACGGATCCTGGACATGGGCTTCAAATGTCGTATTTCTCTTGTCAAGTCGCTCCTGAACAACAAACAACGTCAGAAGCGTCTTATCTGGGCTAAAGAAAAACAGAACTGGTCTGTTGCTCAGTGGTCCAAAGTCCTCTTTTCTGATGAGAGCAACTTTTGCATCTCATTTGGAAACCAAGGACCCAGAGTCTGGAGGAAGAATGGAAAGGCACACACTGCAAGATGCTTAAAGTCCAATGTGAAGTTTCCACAGTCTTTGTTGATTTGGGGAGCCATGTCGTCTGCTGGTGTTGGTCCACTGTGCTTCATTAAGTCCAGGGTCAACGCAGCTGTCTACCAGGAGATTTTGGAGCACTTCATGCTTCCTTCCGCAGATGAGCTTTATGGGGATGCTGACTTCATTTTCCAGCAGGACTTGGCACCTGCCCACACTGCCAAAAGCACCAAAACCTGGTTCAGTGACTGTGGAATTATGGTGCTTGATTGGCCAGAAAACTTGCCTGACCTGAACCCCATAGAGAATCTATGGGGCAGTGCCAACAGAAATATGAGACATATAGGACTGAACAATGCAGAAGAGCTGAAGGCCACTATTGAAGCATCCTGGTCTTCCATAACTCCTCAACAGTGCCACAGGCTGATAGCTTCCATGCCACACTGCAAAAGGGGCCCAAATTGCTGCAAATTGGGGCCCAAACCACATACTGAGTACATATGCATGCTTTTCAGAGGTCCAATATTGTTCTATGTACAGTCCTTGTTTTATTGATTGCATGGAATATTCTAATTTTCTGAGATTGTGGATTTAGGGTTTTCATGAGCTGTAAGCCATAATCATCTCAATTATGACAAATCACAGCTTGAACTATTTTGCTTTGCATGTAATGTGTCTATCTCATATATTAGTTTCACCTTTTAAATTGCATTTCTGAAATAAATCAATTTTTGCATGATATTCTAATATTTCGAGTGTCACCTGTATCTGTTTTACTTATCTGTACAACATAAGAGTTTTGATATTTATTATTTATTGCAGTAATTTATATAGTATCTCCTCTTATGGAATTTAGACAGATGTCAGTTGAATCATACTGATATTCTTTAACATTTCTGTACTGCTTATTAGATACAATTTCAAATGAAAACAAGTGTACTTTGGTTGTTTGAAAATGTAACTCATCTCAGCATAATAAGTCAATAAACTCAATTTTGACAATTTTATTGGCCAAACATCTCCTAAATGGAGGATATAGAAATAAAATCTTTAAACAATTAGATGTCAGAAACTTATAGGGTTTTTTTTTCTAAATTGAGTAGATCTCGCCATTAAGCTGTGCATGAGTTTGAGAATATTGTAGCTGAAATGCACATCCAGGAAAGCTTCAATTTGGATTTCTGTACTGAACAGGAGGTTGGAGTCAGTGATTCCATACAGAGGTGGTATTCATCAGGTTCTGACCAGTTCTGGAGAACCGGTAGTGGAAATTTTGAGTAGTTCAGAGAACCGGCAAATACCACCTCTGACTGGAGATTTTACAGTATCTTTCCCCTGCCCCGCCCACCAAGCCAAGTCCACAGAACTGGTAGCAATTTTTTTTTAAATTCCACTACTGATTCCATATAGACTCAATTTGGAGCAGTAGGATGTGTTTTTGAATGTGATGCTTGACACTAAAATATAGATAAAAATACACCCATCAGTTAAGTATAAAGAACCCTTTTAAAAATCACCTTTCTAAAAATAATGCTAAATGGATGAAAAATTTGCTTATACAATTCTTGAAACTGTTAGAGAAGTCCTACTTAAATATTAGTAATGCTTTACAACAAGGAGTTGGACAAGTCTCTCTTATGAATTAAAATTATATATAATACAACTACTTATCTAATAGCATCACAGACAATTTATCACAATTATTCCCATCGCTTTTCCCTTCCAATTGATGCAATTGGTATATTCAGAACTTCTTTTTTTAATTTTTATTCTTTAAAAACAAAAAATACAAAAATCTCATTTCCATTAACAGTTATTGTGTCATTGTATATACATGTTTCTTATTTTGCGACTATACATTATTTTAACCCTATCCTTCACCCATTCGTACCACTTCTCCCATGTCGCATAGTCTTCTCGATCCTCTTTGCCTTTCAGTTCCACAGTGAATTTATCTAGTTCAGCACAGTCCATTATTTTTTGAATTAAAACTTCATCTGGTGATATTTTATCACTCTTCCAATTTTGTGCTAATGTGATTCTTGCTGTAATAAAGATGTGTACAATAAGGTATCTTTTATTTTTACTCAAACTCAAATTCCCTTTGATTGTACCTAATACAAATGTTTCGGGTTCCAAATTCAATTTATATTTTGTAATCTCAAAAAAACATCTCTATTTTGTTCCAGTATTTTTGACCTCTATACATTGCCACCACATATGGAAAAACATTCCTTTCTTTTGTTTGTACTTCCATCATTCTGGTTTCAAGGTTGGATACATTTTTGCCAGTTGTGCTGGCGCTAAGTGCCATCTACAAAACATTTTATATTGATTTTCTTTGATTTCCGTTGACAAAGTCAGCTTCCAGTTCTCGGTCCAAGTCTTTTCCCACTCATCCAAATTTATATTATGATCCACATTTCTCACCCAGGCAATCATTGGTCCCTTAACAATTTCCTCCTTTAGTTCTACCTCCAGTAAATAATTATATGTTCGTGTTATAAATTTTATATCCTTGCCTGTCAAGATTTGGTCCAATTTTTGTAAATCTTTATCTATCCCTAGATCCTTTATATCTTTCTTAAATTTAGTTTGAATTTGCAAATATACCCACCAGTCAAATATTATCCCTTGTTCTTTTAGTTTATCCAGTGTTTTTTATTCCCCCTGTTCCTCTACCAATTCTTTATATCTAATCATTTGTTAGTGTCCCTTGTATTTGGATATCATATACCTTCCATAAGTGAGATCCAGTTTGGTCTTTTCAAATAATGCTTTTTAAAAATTTTCTCCCATGTTTGTAAAAGTGAGTCCCTTATCAAATGACTATGGAAATAGAAGTGGATCTTATTCTTTTTATCCCATAGAAAGATATGCCACCCAATTTGGAGGTCATGACCTTCTATCGCCAATTTTTTTTTGTTTTTTAAGTTTATCCACTCCTTAACCCATAGTAAAATTGCTGCTTGATAATATGTTTTCCATTTTGGGAGTCCAAGGCCGCTTCTGGTTCTACTATCTTGTAACGTTTTCAGTTTTATTTGTGTTTTTTTCCCCATTCATATAAATTTCATTACTATCCTATCTAATTCCTGAAAAAAAAAATCTTACCCAATTTTATAAATATTGTTTGAAAATAGTATAATAGTTCATCATTCTGTAATGATGTTTGCTCCACTGTATTTTCCTTTAAAACAAGTTCCATTTCTTTCTTAACTTTCTCTCAAAATCTTTCTCCTTTAAAATTTGGGGATTAAGTATCTACCTTCTACTTTTCCTTTTCTTTCCTTTCCAAGTTATTTTTAATGGGTTATGATTAATCCATACATATACATGGGTTATGTATGAGCCCATACATTTGGTATAATCTCTATCGAATCTACTTGGTTTCCTAGTTTTGCATTCATCCACGCCATGTCTAATTTAGACCACAATTTTTGTGGTTTAGAGTAGAATATGAATTCTTTTTTCCCCAAATTTATTCTCCTCCATTGATCTATCAAATTTAGTTCCTGTGTCATATTGACAAAGGATCTTTCCTTTTCTTTTTGTTCTTTGCATTACTAAAATAATCCTTCCTTGTATCTACTACTGCATTAAGATCTGCCACAATCCATACATTATCTTGTCCAATCTCAATGATTCTCTCATGTAAATCCTTATAGAATAGACTTTGGTTGTCATTCGGTGCATAAACTGTAACTAATAACATTGGCTTGTACCCTAATTCTAGTTCAAATATTAAAATTCTCCCTTGTGGGTCTATGTATTTTTCTACTGCCTTAATTTCTTTTTTAACATATACCGCTATCCTTTTCTGTTTTTGATCTGCCAGGGCTATGAATAACCTTTCTAATTTAGGATATTCTAAACATTTCCAGAATTTTTTTAATATGAATTTCTTTAATATGAATTTCTGTTTAGCTAATCTAGATAGTATCTGTTTCATTTTAATGGGTGAGTTTAGACCATTTATGTTTTATGATAATAGCTTCATTTCCGTTTCTGTCTTTCTACTTGTGGGATATTGTCTTCTGTTAATTCTACTCTCTCTTTGAAGGCATGTTCTTAATCTTCTTCCTTCCGTCTCCTCCTTGTTCCCTCCTTCTTGTTCTAGGCCTCCGATATCTTGCTGTTGTTGTTCTTCTTGGCTTTCTGTCTCTAGCTCCTCTCTACCACTGCTTTCTTCTTCTATTCCTCCAATGTGCTCATAGAAATCTTGTGCCTTTCCGGAGTTATCTATCCTGATCCTCTTTTCCTACCATGTTACCAACAAGCCTTCTGGAATTAACCATAGAAACATTATGTTCTTCTGGATAAGTTGTGTTGCCAAAAATTTATAGTCTTTTCTCTGTTCACACACCTTCTTGGGAACCTGCTTCAGGGTTTGCACTTCTTTATCTTTATAAATCAAAGGTTCATATTGCGTTATCTTGTATATTATGTCACATACTTGTTTACTGGCAAATCGCATGTGGACTTCCCTGGGTAACCTGTTACGTCAAGTGTAACTCATTTGAACTCTATAGGCCTTGTCGATTTCTAGCAGGATCTCTCAGGTCTCCCTTTGTAAAGCTGGCGCAAGTAATTCTGCCATAAGCACATTCAGATCTTCATCTCTACTTTCAATGATATTTTGAAACCTCAAGTAATAGGTAGCATGGTCCATCTCTAGGTGGATAATCTGTTCTTCTAATCTTTTATTTATTGTCATCATCCTGTTGTTCATTAGTTCAAGTTTCTTTTCATTTTGTACTGTTCTAAGTTCCACCTCTTCTAGTTTCTGCTCGTTCTTTTGCATTGTTTGCTGTATAATATCAACTTTGTCTTCTAATTTATTAATATTGTCTTTCAATTCCATATAATTTTGTGAAATATTCTCTTGCATTTTTATCTGTTGTTCTTGCATTTTAAGCATGGTTTCTTGAATAGTCATTAACGAAGCCTGTATTGTTTGCATATTGGCTACAGTTTGTTTTTCTGCCCCTGACATTCCTTCAATTGCCTTTTGACCGGCAGGTGATGTAATTGTCAATGTTGGACTAGATGTTATCTTCTTTGCCATTCTCCAGGCTGAAGTCATGGCACTTGTCTTATTTTCCAGCTCTATTTATTACTACCTATTTTTTTTATTATAAACTAATCTCTTTTAATTTATTCCTTTTTCTTTTCAAATCTCTTTATTATAATTATATAGAATTAGCACCACTTGTTATCCCTTTCTCTATCTCAAAGTCAATATCACTATATATCTAACAATATCCTACTCAGACAAAGCCCTCCTGCCTTTCCTTATGCACAAAGTATTAAATTTATTCTTTTTTTCTTTTATTTATAATAAAAGGGGAAATCAAAACCTAAATATACATTCCCCTTAATCTCTTAATACTGTAATCAAAACTTATTTATCACTATCTTTCCTGAGTTCAATATTCTGTACAATACTTAATCAAAGTAATTATAACCTCAAATATCACCCCAATAGAGAAGGAACGACAAAAAGCCCCCCTTTTTAATTTCTTAATTCATTTTTAACTTAGAGCAGCAATCCAGTAGTCAGGTATTTATCAATTGAAAGATATATATCTGCATGTATCTCTATATATCTTGCTCAAACACCCCTTTTCTATTTCTTTCTATAAACAATGTATTGTAGTTTCTCCTTTATACAATAAAAGAGGGGTCAAGGTTTAGATTCTCTACGCTCACAACAATATATATTCTTCTTAAACTCTTAATATCCTACTCTAAGATTATTTATCACTATGTTCCTTAACCCAATAATCCTATTTAGTCAAGACAACTATACCATCAAGTTATTTCAAATTAAAGAAGGAGAAAGCCTCCTTTTTGATTTCTTATACCCACAATCTTCTTAAGACAGTGCTCTAATAGACAAATACATTCAAATCATACAGAACATACAGATCATGTTAATCATATAAATCAAACTTATATTTCAATACCAGCCTATTTTGTGATCTTTAAAGTTTACAATTCATACACCTCACTCAAAGATTTCCTTTTCTTTTCTCTCCAATCTCACTGTCTCAGTCCAAACCATTTTCCACTCTCCTCTCTTCTGCTTTGTCTTTCTACTACTCCCTCCAAGTCTCTCTCTTTATGACTCCACTCGTATCTTCTCCGTTTCTTTCCAATCCTCCTTCGTCGTCTCTTTCAACCCACTCTCTGCCAAATTTTCTTCTTCTCCACTCCCATTAATGTCCTGCCATCTCTTTCCATTTGAAAATTGCTCAGTCACTCTTTTCTCCATGTCTTGTCTTTCTCACCTCTGTCATCCAGACTTTCCTTCTGATCCTTTCAATGTCTCACTTCCGCTTCATCTCCTCCTTCCTTCCAAGACTTTCTTTTCTTTATTTCGTATCGCTCTCATGTTCTGATCGGATTTCACTTTCTCCTTCTCCACTCGCCACGTTGGTCTCATAATCGCCCTCCATCTAAGAAGCAGAGAGAAGTCAATCATCTTTCCCTTATCACCTTCTTTTTGCCACCTCCTCCTCTGGCTTCCCTGGTTTCCCACAGTTCTCGTCTTATTTCAATCTCCACCTTTCAGCTTCCTATAACTATTCACTTCCAACTTATCCCCCTCTCCTTCAGTCTCTTTCCGTTTGTAAAAAGTGCTGAATCACAGCTCTTTCTTAAGGCCCAGTCCCACTGCACCAACGGATGCAAAGAGGATGTAAAACATTAAAAAAAGCTTGCCATCCATTTAAAAACGCTATGCATCCGTTGTGTACTCATTGCATATGTGTTTCATACGCTCTATCCATCGAGCATCCATCCACTGTGATTTCATCTGTGCAAGAAGTTTTGAGCTGCACAAAACTTTGTGAACGGATGAACTTTCTGCCGTGTACAATGTAAATCTGCAACATACGAGCAACAAACGTTCTATGTCCATTATCATCCATTAAATGTCCGCTGTATCCTCTCTGCATCCTCTGGGCATCCTCGCAACTCACATCCGCTGCAGCTGAAAATGGAAAGAGGGAGGAAAGAAAAGGTACATGGAACGTCTATACATCATTAGTAGCACAGAAATAGAAAGTAAGCGGAGTGAATGGTTTGCATCCGATATATATCCGTGCGGCATCCCCTTTCTTTCCTTTAGGTGTACGTGATGCATCTGCTTCATCCGCTATGCATCCGCTTCACAATTATCCCCCGTAACCCCTTTGAAGGTGTCATCCCCTTCCATCCGCTTTCATCCGCTAGGCTTCCGATGAACATCCATTTAACATCCCTGCTACATACTACCCATGTCCATTCTTTTCTGTTCTGTTTATGCAAATTTTCACCACTTTTTGGAGTGGATGACAACGGATGGAGCCACCCCAGAAATTTTGTTCGTCCACTGTGTCCTTTATACATATGTTTTGCGTCCATCGGCCAGTGGGACCAGGCCTTTACTGTCTTGCTGCCTGTACTATGGGGTTACCCCCTCTCACCAGAGCTCTTTTTTCTTTGGAAACAAGTTCAAACTTACTCTTGGCAAATCATCACAGTTGCAACTTTGGGATTTTAACTTCAGTGACACTTTCTGTTGATAATCGTCTCACTTCTTCCTCATTCACAGTTCAGCCATGGTCTCAGGTCTGCCATAAAAAAATAACAGACACTTCCACGTTGGGTTTTAAAGGGTTTCCCCTCTTGCCAGCTGGTGATCGTGTTTCACTTCGCCATCTTCCGAGCTTCCTCTCTTCTCCACTTGGCTCTCCTCACTCCCCAAAAGGTCCCCAAAAGTGAAAAAATGGGATCCAAAGATGGAGACCACTCTCCCTTCACCCTTTCACCAAGGCATCACCGCTTGAAGCCGGTATATTCAGAACTTCAAGGACCTGTAATCTTTCATCAGACTGGCTAGGAATCCTGACAATTGCAAGGGGACCCTGACTTGGGAAGCTGAATTTCTCAGGATACAAACCTTTGAAACCTGTTCGTAGGAAAGATCAACTGAAATGTACACAATGCTTTTCTTCAGCTCCTGTGCATTGCAATGGGACTTGTTCAGGTATCCCAATGGATACCTCATAAAACTATTGTTCTACGTTTGACTTTGACTCAATATACCTCTCTTTTCTTTTTAGAAGGCAATTCTTCAAAAATAAAATTCCCATCTTTTAATTTCCTATGTTGCTATCACAGTTTATTTAAGATGGTATCCTATAAATATAACCATAGTCAAAAGGAAGTTCCTTCACTCCCCATAGGAAAAATAGTTAAACACGCAGATTTCTCTCTCGCTAGCCTCCTTTCTTTTCTTTTCTGTAAAGTTGGAAATGTCTATGACATGCAGGTCAGCACTGATGAAATTCTGAATAACAAATTTACAGAATTGCCTGGTTCTACAATCTGACCCCTGGTGAGATTTTTTCAAATTGCAGTGTTTGTGTCAAAGTTCCAGTAATCTATTAATTACTGCAAGATGCCAGATCACTTGTGATCTTGTTACCACTCCATTTCACCTTTTGAAGTATGATGGCTTCTCCTGGAGACAGTGGTTGCAATCCCCAAAGTCCAGCTGCTACCCAGGGTCTATTCATTCAGGGGGTTGTCATGTAAGCCTCACTGAAGTGCACAAGGATGTTAGGGCTGCAGGGTTGGGTGGTTTGCACCTGATGCGAACAGATCCTTATGGAGAATAAATGTTTTCTTTTGCTTCTCCTTAGGGTGACCATTATCTATGGTTGGTTCTATAGACAGTAAGTCACTAATTAAAGGCAGTTTCTTTGTACATGGCTTACTTCAAGGCTGGGCTTATTTTTCCTTGTTCTCCTTCACCAAATGATTCCTCCCCCTCCTTCCCAGAATCCAGCCCTTTTAAGGATTTCTTTTTTAAGCATTTTTCTTCAATTTCCATTCTGCCACAAGTATTCATCTTAAGAGACAGGGAAGTGAAAGGCTAGGTTAAGAAAAACACAGCCACCTCCAAAGTGCTAAAACTGCAATAAACCCATCACCTCAAACAACAGCGAAGCATGAAAAGATAAAAAACAGCCTGCCAAGAATGTACTAACCACCCATTCACTTTTAAATGCTCTCCACACTTCAGTGCACAGACCTAATTACTTTTCTGCATTCCCAAATCCACTTTGCTGCACTGCAATCAGAAACCTGGCATTAAAATATTTTAGACTCTAAGGATCAAGGCTAATTATGGACCTAAGCAGCACCTTTTGGTTTTCTTTCTCCTTCCACCTCTTATTCTCTTCTTTGGGGCTACTTTAAAGCACGCTCCTTTGGAAGAAAGGCTGCCCAGTCCCAGTTGGGGGTGAAGTAAAGAGAGAATAAAACAAAAAAGCCACTCAGTTCAATTCAGTAAGCTTCAATGAAGCTGGTATATTTAATGTGAGCCAAGGGTTAGCCTACAGAATGCAATATTCTCAACAAAAAAAGAGGTGTTTAAGGTTGGGCAAGGCCCCATAAGGCGGTTGTTGGTGTTTAAGCAGTACACCAAGGTATTTAGCTTTGAAGGTTTCTAAACATTCCAGCTGAGAAGAACACCACCTCTTTACAGTAGCCTCTTAAAGTTTGGGGAGTGGGTGTTTAGGAACGTCCTTTCTCCCTTGCATTGAAAGGTCAACAAACAGTAGGAAAGATCATGTCATAACAAAAATGGAGTCCTTTATTAGAGAGTATCATGATAGCTAATGGCATTATTAAGATAAACTGCAGATATGTATTAAACTGAGTAGTTTCTTAAACAATATCATACTCATTAGAGCATTCATGTGAGAAACATTCTCATTTTGTCCAGCATCAAAATCTTGATCAGGAAATCCAAAACACTATATGGTGGATAGAATAGGCGACCACATCTCATTATATTATCTCCACATTGCATCATAAATACTGTACATTTATACTATACATAATGTATGTTTCTTGGCATTTATAAAAATGCAAAGAGGAGTATGTTTCCTTTCTAGTTGGGTTCTGAAAAAAAAAAAATCGTACTCACTTATATCCATGAAAACGATGGGCAATACCTTGAGAAAGTATTTTTCTTCCACATGTTTAATAATACAAAGTAATAAGAAAATATATTTTCCCAAAGGTAGTTCATACAACTAAAATTACAGAAAACGGATACAATAGCACCAGTACTTTATGGAGCATGAGATTAGACAGAATATTGCAAACTTTCTATAATTAGATCCAATTAACCTAATATGGATATAAACTTTTTAAAGATGTGTGCATAGAGCTTTAATGGGATATGAGTTCATTTTAATGACTGATAAGTCACTGGTCAGCTTCTAATCAGAATATAAAGTAAAATTATATCAGCTTCAAAAGTAATAACTTGTAGGATTATGTCAATATCTAGCCACTAGAATGAAAAAACAACCACATCTGGATTCCTTCTTTCTTTCACAAAGACACTATTTATTTATTTATTTTTATACAAAGAGAAGAAAATGTCCCAAGTTGATTAAAATTAACAGTACTAAGGCTGCAACTTTTACTAATGATTAAAACCAAAACAACTGGACTTTCTCGTTTTTCTTTGAAGATGTTTTGCTTCTTACCCAGGAGCTTCTTCAGCTCTAACTGAATGGTGGGTAATAAAAATCTTACAACCTTTGATGCCAAAGTAGCTTCCTGTTTGGAAGTGTAGTTTGCATCCTTTTAGAGAGTCATTGAGGCAACATGGAGGCTTGTCTGTTTCCTTGGGTCACCTGAGTGATGCAAATGGCTGTTACTAAGGTGAGGCAACTGGCAGTTGCAACAGTTATTTTCAGGTGGGGAGGCAGAGTAGAACTCCTTGGTATCAGAGTGTGTTAATTAATGTATTAAGAAATACTAATGATGGTCATTTTGAAAAATCCTTTCTTAGCAAGCACCCAGAGCCAACATATATGCCAAATTTCAAGTTTGTAAGTTTTACGGTTCTGGAGATTTTGTGATGCTTTGTGAAATTCTTCTTTGGGTCACAAACATAACATCTGACCATTATTTAAAACATTTTCAGCTCATCGTCTATTTGCAATCATCTGATATAGAGAATCTTTGGTTTTAGATTAGCTACTTGTACATATGTTTGCTTCTTGTTACCCCCTTTTTAAACTTTGTCTCATTCCTTTTTTGTAGTTGTAATAATTTTGATTGTAATTTCAATAGTAAGACATTTTAGTTTTTGTTATGTATGGTTATGTTTCCGGTACCAGAGATGGAAACTTGTAGATAAGTAGGGTAGATATATTCTGGATTTTTCAATTAAACATTTGTCCTTCTCATTTTTCTCCCCCTTTACTGTAGTTTCCTTGATTTGATTGTTTAAGTTATATAGATCAGGGGTCTCCAACCTTGGCCACTTTAAGACTTGTGGGCTTCAACTTCCAGAACTCCCAGCTGCTGGATAAGGAATTCTGGAAGTTGAAGTCCACAAGTCTTAAAGTGGTCAAGGTTGGAGACCCCGATCTAGAATCAAGAGCTATACAAGTTTGATAAATAAATATAGCACCACATAACATCCATCCTCCTTACCACATGCCACTGTGATTACTTAAAGGGGAATTCTATACACAGATAACAGGGATCCCCACTGAAATTAGATATTGAATCAGTGAAATATTAATTTTTTCCCTATGGAACTTGCTTACACATAATATTTTGTGTTGAAATGATAAATAGAGAACTTAAAGAAAAAAAACAAGTCCATCTATGAACAAAAGTATTATCCTTCCCTCCTGAAAGATAAACATTCTGAAAAGTGACTGTTTCCCAAGGGCTCATGGATGAAAACAGTAACACATTATAAATTTCAGTAAAACAACAGTATATTCAAGATCAGAAATTCTCTGACAAACTCTAAGGTATTATAGCCCCATATTCTGTGACAAAACTAATCTATAATGATTAGTCCACATTATAAGACTGAAATATTAACACATTCTTTTGACCATTGACCATGATTCAGTTTGCCTTCAGTTTGCTAGCTAGATGTTTTGTATAATTTATACTTTCCCATTTGAATTTGAAAAACTACAACATAAAATTGAGAAAAAAACCCTGTCCTAATTAATGACATAAAGCATATATGTTTAATTTGTAGAAATTGGGGTATTTAAACAGCTATCATATAGATAATAGATAACAGATACTCAGACCTTGTAGGTAGGAAGGGACCTTGTAGGTCATCTAGTCCACACCCCTGTCCAAGCAGGAGACCCATCACCATTTCTGACAGATGGGAGTCCAATCTCTTCTTGAAAGTTTCAAGTGATGGCACTTCCACAACTTCCGAGGGCAAGCTGCTTCCATTGGTTGATTGTTCTCACTGTCAGAAAGTTTCTCCTTATTTCCAGGTTGAATCTCTCCTTGTTCAGTTTCCATCCATTATTCCTTGTCTGACCTACAGGCGCTTTAGAAAATAGCTTGACCCCTCCTCTCTGTGGCAGACCCTCAAATATTGGAAGACTGCTATCATGTCTTCCCTGGTCCTTCTCTTTACTAAACTAGCCAAGCCCAGTTCCTGTAACCGTTCTTCCTATGTTTTAGTCTCCAGTCCCCTAATCATCCTGATTGTTCTTCTCTGTACTTTTTCTAGAGTCTCAACATCTTTTTTATAATGTGGTGAACAAAACTGGATGCAGTACTCTAGGTGTGGTCTTACTAAGGCTTTATAGAGTGGCATTAGTACCTCCTTTGATCTTGATTGTATCCCCCTGTGGATACAATTTAGGATTGCATTAGCTTTTTTGGCTGCTGCTGCACATTGCTGGCTCATATTTAGCTGGTTGTCCACTGAGACTCCAAGATCTCTCTTACAGTTACTGCTGTTGAGCCTGGTTTTACCCTATCTATTATGTGTAGTTTTTGTTTTCTTTCCTAAGTGTAGGACTTTACTTTTTTCTACATTGAATTTCATTTTGTTAGATACAGCCCAGTATTCTAGTCTGTCAAGATCCATCTGGATCTTGAGCCTATCTGTTAGCTATTCCTGCCAGCTTAGTATCATCTGCAAATTTGGTAAGTTCCCCTTCTATTCCCTCATCTAAGTCATTAATGAAGATATTGAGGAGTACTGGGCCTAAGATGGAACCTTATAGCACTCCACTGCTTACTTTCCTCCATGTAGTCTTAGACCCATTAAGGACTACTTGTTGAGTATGGTTTGTCAGCCAGTTGAGAGTCCATCTAGTGGTGGTGCTATCTATTCCACTTTTTTCTAGCTTACTAAGAAGTAGGTTGTGGTCTACTTTGTCAAATGCAATCTAAATATATTATGTCCACAGTAGAAAATAGCTTGACCCCTTCCTCTCTGTGGAATCCCCTCAAATAATGGAACACTGCTATCATGTCTTCCCTGGTCCTTCTCTTCACTAGACTAGCCAAGCCCAGTTCCTGTAACTGTTCTTTATATGTTTTAATCTCCAGTTCTCTAATCATCCAGGTTGCTCTTCTTTGTACTTTTTCTAGAGTCTTAACATTTTTTTGTATACTTTGGCTACCAATATGGAATTTAGCTGAGTAGTAATATAAGCAAGAGAGCAAACTAAGATGATGCTGAAGATTCAGCATAAACTTTGAGCTGATTTCCATGGCCATCAGCAAAAACAAACCAACAAATGAACTAACAAGCAAATCAGTATCTGGTAACGTGTAACAAATTCCAGTGTTTGTCAAATACAACTGTCTACATAATTAAGAAAAGCAAAAAATGCACATACTCTCATATAATTAAAATTGATGCCATGTATGATAGGATTCTACAAATAATTTACGTCATGAAAGCATGCAACCTAAAAGCTTTTTGAGCCTTTACAGTAGAAATATCAAAAGTAGGGTCAATTTTGGGAATGGGTGGATTTAGCCTATTCCAATTCATTAACAAATCTTTACATTAAAGAGGGGTTATCATTTAATAATGGCAACTTTGATATTTTTTATGAATTTGTGGCATTTTCTTCATAATCTAATTATGTTCTCAATCTTCCTTTGGGAAAGAAATAATGCACTCACAAATGTAAAAAGTTTTGACATATTTATCAGGAAGCAATAACCTGTTAAGAAATCCTGAGGCTTTTTTGTATTTTGCACTATATTTATACAGAAATATATCCTGCCTCACCAAAGACTCTTGATTTTGAGAAAAGAAATATGAAACAGGAAACTTTGTTCATCTGTTCTTGGGTTGGGCCGTTTTAAATTACTTTTCCTTCCACTTCCATCAACTCAATCTGTTTTTAGTCCCATCTCTCTGAACTCTGACTACTGCCATGTTCTCTCTCTCACTCTAGTTTTTATTGCAGAACTAAGAAGAATAAACAGAACTGTTGAGAAAAACCTGTCCAGTTGCATTCAGTACCTCTAAGGGCTGGTGCAGGTTACAGGCTGCCTGTTCCCCATCTGTAGTGGTCAGAATAACATTTTATATAAGAAGGAAACTACTATTTTCTCTAAACTGCAGATTGTACTACTGGTTTTCCTGTGATCTGAATCCAGTTTGCTTAGACAGCACAATTATATTGTCACTTTATAGACAAATACTTTGGATATTGCTTTGAACTATTTTGAATGGATTTTGGCTGTAATATTCTGCAAAGATTTTTGAAAGGAAGTTTCATTAAAATCAAGGGAGATTCACTGCAAATTAATTATAGTTCTCATTAAAACACCATATCAGATACATTCGCAACCCAAATATTAACAGCATAGTATTTCCCTAATTAGAAAACTACACAGTTCAGCACTTCAGCACCCTAACCCACTCTAACCCACCAATATTATTCCATGCTGGATGTTCATATTACCTTGTACTTCTCAAATATAGTATATTGGAACCACAGTTCTCAGAACTGCAATTCAGTTGTTCTAGATCAGTCAGATTCCCTTCAAATCTTCTGCTTTAGCTAATGTAGTCAAAGATCCAGACCCAGAATCCTAATTACTCTTGCTTCAGGTGTTTTGACTTATTTGAA
The DNA here is from genome assembly GCA_015471245.1 of Laticauda colubrina. NCBI lineage: Eukaryota > Metazoa > Chordata > Lepidosauria > Squamata > Elapidae > Laticauda > Laticauda colubrina. The sequence continues at coordinate 44,213,881 of BLBF01000010.1, read as the reverse complement.
AAACACTGTTTTCTAAACTGAAAGATCTCAGCTAAAAGACCATAAAAGTTTCCTTATATGTATTACTTTCTGTTAATTTGAACATTTCATTCTAAATTAAACTTATTTTTGTTATATACTTGATTCTATTTGTGTAGCCTCTATTTTGATATAAAAACTTCAGAGCTTCTGTTGAGGGAATGTATTAATCCGGCCAATACAACTATAAGTGCTTCACTCTGCTAACAAACCAACATCTGAAGCTCAAAGAGTACCTTATCTGACTTACTGTGTCTTTCCCTTCAGCAAAAGAGTCATATCATCACTGGCCAAAGGTGAATTACCTAGAGACGCCATTTTTTGCAGTCCCATTTTGTCAGATATTCAAATCATTTTGTTTTGAAGAGTAGAGACCTTAAACAATGTCATGTTTGTATATGTTCAAAATACAGGGAAGGATACTTGCTGATCTGCTTAGATGAATGCAGCAAAGTATACATTCCAGAGTAAAAAAAGAATTTCTATTGCATGTTTATTTTTTCCTCTCCAGTCAAATGTTTTGCTTGAGAAGATTATTATTTCCAAAGGAAGAAAATATGAAAGATGACACTTGTGCTGACATCTTTAACTTTACTCCTGAAGTTGAATATACCCACTAATGCTTTCAAAGCATGGAGGTATCTATACATTGGGATGTTGATGTTCATGTAAGTTAAAGCAGAAGGATTGAAGTACAAAGTCAAAAACACAGACTGGGTTTCTGCTTCTTGAATCTGCCAAGAGACTTCCTGTGGTTGCCAGTTTTCCATTGAAATGTTGCCCTATATTTATAGTTTTCTTAATCCCTACAGCAAAAGAGCCTAATATTCATTTAAAACCCAATAACAATTAAAACCCCCAATAACAATTAAAACCTGCAATGAGCAACTGCTCCAGCTTTGTTTATTGCAGACATAAATAATCATACTCCAATGAACATGTTAGCATCTATGATCTTTTCCCCGAATTAAGATTGCCTGGAGACCGCTTGCTTTGGCTACTGTAAATATGACATGAATTATTTCCAGGAAATGGTGTTTTACATGCTGGGTTTGAAGTAAATTATTTTCTTCTAATATACCTACACAACTGTCACAAGGAATTACACTGCAGATTTAGTGATGTTAAGTGTCAATTGTAATTTGGTGACAGCCATTTTATTGGCTATGAATATTGCTCTGCCAGGACCTGCTTCTCAGTATGGAGGCCACTGTATCATTAAAAACCAGTGATCCTTCACTGATGACATAATTTGACTGGCAGGGAGAGGAGCAGTGAGGGGCTCACTTCCACCTGCACAGAATCTGCTGTGTGTCAGAGATGAATTTGCCTTCAAATTAAAAACAGCACAGCAGACTAGTGGCGGTGATGTTGCTTGATTTCTTTTAAGGAGTTTTTCTGGAACGGTTACTGAGCAGCTGATAGGAGTCTGCTTTAATAAGTCAAACATATATATTGTGCAGCCTGTAAACATTTCAAATATTTTTAGCCAGATGGCATAAAGTGAGTTATCTGTGAAATAGTTTTCAGCTGAATTGAGTCACATATCTTTTTTTTTACTTTCTCCCCTTCCCTACATACTCATCTATCCGTCCCTTCTTTTGTCTATGGTACTACCTCTGCAATAAGCTCAGGATATTAAATTTAATCTGTTAAAATTGGAAAAAAACATAAAAACCAGTGTTTTAACAGATAAGCTAAATCATGCAAGCAGCATAAAAATTTACAGTAAGAGCAAACCCATAATCGTACATTCTGAAAATTTTATAAACTGACAATTCAAGTTATGTGTTTTATGCTAATATACAGAACAGCAAGATCTAATAAACTCTGTTATACTCATAAATAGTGGAAAATCTGAATAGTGGAAATCACACCAACACATGCAACATGCACTTTCCTTCTGAAAAAAGAAATAGATTCTAAGACTTAGTAAATTTAAATCAATACAGCAGCATTCCATTTTCAGTATTTAAATTAAATTTTTTGCTGTAAGGCATTGGAAGGAACAAAGCAAAGTACCTTAAAAGAAAGTGTTTCCCTGGTAATTTCACCTAATTTCACACCTATTTGGCAGCTTCTCTTACCCAATTGGTTTCGTTGAATATGCTGATAACAGTATCCCCTCAAGAATGATCATGCTACATAAGGTTTTTCCTCCTTTGATTTACTCTTTAAATATAAGCATGGAAAATAACTTTTCCTCCACTTTTACCACCATCTTACCATTTAAATGTGCTTTTACATTTTTGCCATTGCCATTCTACTTAAAACAAAACAAAACCACAGATAACTTTTCTGAATAATAAATAGCATAAATTATTCAGCCAATCTCAGTTGGGTGACATAAATCATATTCTAGTCAACATACTATTTATGACAAATGCTTTGTCTAAAAGACACATACCATTGAAAGTTTAATCAGAAGCCTAAAACATTTCAGTCTTTCTCAGTTTTTTTTTTCTTGGCAAGAAATTAAGATATCTATTTTTAAAAAATATTCTTCCATCTTCCAAGAATTGAAGGGCAGGGGGATACTAAGTCCATCTTTATTTGCTTACAGATAAATGTCATTAAAAAGTTTTCCAAATGAACTGACAAAATCTTTTAACTTTCTGAAATATTGATCCATATTGTTTCAAGACATTAATCTGAAAGAGTAAAGCCCATGTCACACAGCACCAATGGATGGAAAGAGGATGTAAAACGGAGAGAAACACTTGCCATCCGTTGGTTAACACGATGCATACATTCTGGACTCACTGCGTCCGTTTTTCATACTCTCTATCCGTCCAGCATCTGTCTACTGTGATTTCATCTGCTCAAAAAGTTTTGAGCTGCACAAACCTTTTTGAGCGGATAAATTATCCAACACGTCCGTTATAAATCCATCCGGGGAACATCCATCCGGGGAACATCCATTATACGTCCGTCATCATCCGTTACGCGTCCGCTGTGCATCCGCGCAACTCACATCCGCTCCAGTGGAAAACGGACACAGGGAGTGAAACAGATGCGGAATGGACACGCAGCGTTAGTAGCACGGACATAGAAAAGATGAAAGTGGATGCAGCTCGCATAGAAAGCATTAAAATGGAAAAAAACGTTTGTATAGGGGACGTATCTCAGATATTTAGGATGTCTGCAGGATGCCTGGAGGATGCAAAAGGACACCAAGCGGAAAACCTATATTTCCAATAAAAAGGGGGAGAAATCACCTAGATCTTACTTTCAGTCCAGCAGCCCTGCTGTGCAGACCTCTTCAGCCTTCATCTTGCTCTTGCTCTTCCACAGCATCCAGTCATCTCTACCATGGATCGTTGCAACTCCTTTTGGTAGCCGCCATCGTTCTACAACAGTGCGAAGCCCTCTACAGGCTCTTTCACCTGTTCTACGGGAAGAAAAGAAGGCATCCAAGAAGTGTCTGGGTCCGAAGATGGAACGCGAGAAGAGCCGAGTACGGACTGTATAACAAGCTGATGGTGGAGCTGAGGAACGAAGACACTCGTGCATTCCAGAACTTCATGAGGTTGCCATCAGCCATGTTTGACGAAGTTGTGGAGCGTCTGAGACCCAGGCTGACCAAGGCAAACACCAACTTCTGGCCCAGCCTGGACCCTGGGCTGAAGGTGGCACTGACTCTGCGCCACCTGGTCTCCGGGACCATGTACAGGAGCATGCAGTACGCCTGGAGGGTGCCACACAACACCATCAGCATTGTGGTCAGAGAAGAGGTGCAGGCCATCATAGAAGAATACCTGAAAAAGGCTGGAAGAAAGTTGCAGAGCAGTGGTATCAGAAGTGGAACTTCCCCCACACCATTGGAGCCATAGATGAGAGGCATGTGGCCTGCAAAGCTCCAGCCAAGTCAGGGTCCACTTATCACAACTCCAAGGGCTTCTTCAGCATCATCCTCTTCACCATGGTCTATGCTGACTACAAGTTCATATACATCGATGAGGCAACGGGTCATCTTCAGATGCCCAGGTATACAACGCCAGTCACCTCAAGGAGGGGCTGGAACACAACCTCATCATGGGCTTCCAAGATCCAGACCCCCTGCCCAACAACACACAAGATGTGCCCTACTTCATCGTGGGGGATGACGCCTTCTCCCTCAGAACCTACCTCATGAAGCCCTACACTTCCAGATGCATCACCCGTAAAGAGAGGATCTTCAACTACAGGCTGTCCAGGGCAAGGCAGGTGGTGGAGAACGCCTTTGGCATCCTGGCCAACAGGTTCCAGGTACTTCTCACCACCATGCAGCATTGCCCAGAGACCATGAGGAGCATTGTGGAAGCTTGCTGCATCCTGCACAATCTCATGCGCACCCGCTACCCAGTGTTGCAGAACAGGCTCGTGGACCTCCAACAAGGCAATGGGGTCATGGAGCCTGGGGAATGGAGGCAAGGGCGAAACTTGATAGATACTGTGGATGTGCAAGGCCCCAACAGAGCTTCACATGAAGGGAAGAAGCAGCGCAAAATCCTGAGACACTGGTGCAACTCCCCAGCTGGAGGAGTGGAGTGGCAAGACAGGATGGTAGATGCTTAATGGATGCTTCCTTGAGCCTGTCTCATCACACGGATGAGATTGTGCCATGTATGTTGAGTGGCCCTACAATGAATAGGGCATTTAATAAAGAGTTGTGTTTATGTTGAAATGTGTTGATCAATGATTAAATTGTTGTTGATAATAAAGGGCCCTAGGTGTGGCACCTGGGAGGGTGGACCATACAGTCCCACTATGCTTGCACTGGAGGTTTATCTATCCCACAGCTATTACCCATCCCACAGGTATCCCTGCCCATCCCACTGCTATCCTTACCCATCCCACAGCTATTACCCATCCCACAGATATCCCTGCCCATCCCACTGCTATCCTAACCCATCCCACAGCTATTA
>BLBF01000010.1:44101980-44188807 GCA_015471245.1 Laticauda colubrina | reverse complement strand
AGTATTTCACCTAAAACAGTTAGGGTGAACAATGTTATCCCTAACATCTACAACAACAGAAACCATTATAAAACAACTTGACAAACTCTTTGCAACCCATGGCCTACCGGACGTCCTAGTGTCCGATAACGGGCCACAATTAACTAGTCTCCAATTCGAGCAATACCTAGCCTCCCTAGGTATAAGACATGCCCTAACCGCGCCGGCCCACCCGGCTGCAAACAGTAGGGCAGAGAGAATGGTCAGGTTTACCAAGGAGGGTTTAGAAAAAATGGACACTGGGGATGTCCAAAATAAAATAAATTGATTACTCACCCTCCAACATATCACACCCAGTACTACAACCAACAAAACCCCATCAGAATTACTGATGGGAAGGAAACTAAGGTTGTATCTAGATAGATTGCAACCAAATTTCACACCAGAAACCCCCCCCGACTCCTCCACCCGATGCAGGACCTTTGCAATAGGCGACTTAGTTTATGCTAAAAATTTTACTGGGGACCCATTATGGCTACCCGGACAAATTACACAAATAACAGGCCCCAAATCCTACCGACTAACGGTAGATGACGGCAGGGAATGGAAGCGGCACATAGACCAGTTTCGCTCCCGAAACATAGAACGAAATGCAAACACACAACCACACATAGAAAAACACGACGAAATTCAAACCAAAGGGAGGGGGGAAATGCGAGAAATCAATAAAGAACCGTTTAAATTAAACTCCGAAAACAATAACAATCAAAAAGAGCAAATAAAAGACTCACTGTTTGAAGAAAGTTGTGAGAAGAGTCCATTCGAAGGGGCCAGCCAGGCCAGCTCGACCTGCCCGGAGGAAACGGGAGGGAGCGGCAAAACCGCCAGCCTAAGAAACTCAGGCGGCAGTAAAATGGCTGACTCACCCTTCCAGATGGTTCCATGGAGAAAGACTGGAGAAACAGCAAACCCATCTGAACCGGTCGAAGTCTCCAACAGAAATGAACCGCGCAAGTCCAATCGATTCAAAAGAAGCCCCACCTACCTGCGCGACTATGTCACTACGTAGGACTGAACTAAGAGGGGAGGGGTGTTCTGTATAAATAATGGTAGACTCCAAATACTTCATTCCGATTGGTTAACAAAACCTAAAAGGGGATTGGTTCAATAGGGACCAATCCACGAAGCCACCCAAGGGCGGCTAAACCAAATGCTTGTCATTGGCTACAAGCCGGCAGACAGAAACATATAAAAGGGCTGTCGTGGCTTGAGCCAATGTTCCATTTTGCAACTATAATTGAAATAAAGACTTGTTGTTGGAACCCGGTCTACCTCGCGTTTTTCCGGACAGAACACATTAGGGCTGCTTCTTATAAGTGCATATCGGCATTAATAAACCTGATCTGTAAATTTGTAGTGACATTGATCAGGAAAATAATATTGAATGATGTTTATTTTGAGAATGAGTACGAAAATACTTTTATTAATTTAAAATAATCTTGAGAAATTGCAATTTTGACAGCATCCTAGGTTTCTGCAACTAGTAAACACTGGAAAAAATAGGACTCAGATAAAATAATAATTTTATATTGGTTGTGAAGGCTTGGGTAATGTTAAGAATTTCACCATGCGGCAACATCTCTTATTGCATTTTATACATTTCTGCAAAAAAATACCAAAACAAAACATTGGGCTCATATACCACACTAAATCAGAATGAGATTATTTGCTTTTGGCTTAGTTAAATGTGCAGTCTTGTCTTAGGGCCTTTTAATTACCGTGAATGACTTCAAAATTGTGAATGGTTTAATATAGTGAATCCAGCCAATTTTGGTTTATAACTATGACTATACAAATCATCACTTAACATAGCATTGTCAACATAGTCTCTAAGTGAGACAAATAGCAATCCATCTGTTCCTTTCAATTTACAGGCTTATAAGGTTAGACTACTATGTACCTTGTTTGTGGCACTTGTGTAATTATCTTCTTAAAGAATGAAAAAATAATTAAGACAGGCAAACCAAAAGCACAGGCTGCTATCTTGGGAAACAAAAATCAAATGCAAAGGTACAGGATGGGAGTTAACATGGCTTATTAAAAGTACTTATGAAATTTATTTTGGAATAAAAGTTAATTACAAACTGAATATGAATTAGCAAAATAATGGGCCTGCAGAAAAGGCAAATGAAATGTTAGTCTGCATCAATGGAAGTATAATTCCTAAATCAAAGGAAGTAACATTTCCACTTACTTTGTATTAGTGCATTTAATATAACATTTAAATTGAACTTTAATGGTATAAAATTTAATTTTTACTAGTCCCACTAATTATTTATTAATATTTTGAGGGAAGGTATGTGATCACTAGCAATTTTTGGAAAGTTATATGGTCTGATATTAAAGAAATGTCAGAAAAGCCTATTTAACCATGAAATTTCAAGCTGTTTAATATAGAAAAAAGGTAGTTCTTGCTTAAGCTTTATTGTTTTATAAAAGTGTAAATGTATAATAGTTTTTCAGGCCTTAAAATATCTAGCTTCTAAACCAGGAGGTTGGTTATTTGTTCTTTTTTTTTACCTAGCATGTTGCATGAAGCAGCCATTTATGATTAGTAATCAGTGGTTTAGATTTATTGTGTTATCTGAACTTTACTACTTTTCTTTATTCAGTGAACTATCACTATACAAACCATGTTTTAACTTGCTGTATGAACCCATCAAATATGTCACAGAAAAAACCGAGCAAATGATTTTGTACAGCTGAGCTAAATAGAGGAACCACATCAGTTACTTAAACATGGAATAGTCCTGTTGAAACTAAACTACTTGCTTCATTTCAGCCAGCAATTAAAAAAATAATAATAATTTCATTTTTATTGCTGATATTATTTTTTGTTACTTCAGAACCATGTTAGTTTTCTTGAATGCTGAACTAGGTAAAATGCAGAGCATTTGTCTCAGCCAACATAGACACTTTGTACACTGAAATGAAAGGAGAGGCAACAACATATTCCATCCATTTATCCCGCTTGAATTTAAAGTTACATATTAGTAAATGTAGTTCAGGAAAAAACTGAACCACATGGTTCAGGAAAAAAATTAACTTGGGAGTGGAAAAATTGTGTTACTCTAGTAAGCAAAGACTCCTAAAATGGAGAAGTATAATGTTCCTATGTGTAGAGTGCCTTTGAACCCCTGAGATTCCAATGAGATGCCATGACACAGTGAATGAGGATAACATAGAAGAATCATGCAATGAATAGCTGAAAAGAAAACTATGAAAGAGCTGAAAATTGGTAAGCTTTTCTAAATGTCAGATGGGCTCTGCTGGAAGATGTCAATGTTCTCTTAATATTTCTAACTGTCTCTGCAAATAATGCCATATTATGTATAATACATTTATTTACATCAGCAAGCAGATAAATGCAAAGTCTGCCATTCTGGTAAACTATCATGAAAGCCTGAAGGGAAATAGACTTGGGGAGTACTAGGCAGTATAAAACATTGAGGGCAATATTCAGTTACATTCTGGCTGCATATTCAAAACCTCAAATTTGCTGACGTTCCAATATAACCACCAAGGGCATTTTTTCCTGAAAGTTGCATATATGAGCTCTTGAAAGCACATTTGCTTAAGAATCATTCCCCTTGACAAAATAGTGCTTTTATAAGCAACAAGCACTTGACTATTTTCACCATTTTGAAAAACCAGGTAGGAGTGGCACACATTGTTTTCCCCAGTTATGCTAAATTAAAGTGCCCTCTAGAGAATTGATCTCTTGATACTTTTGCAGCTTGAGTTTATATGAAATCACCATTCATTGTATCCGGCCTTTATTAAAAATACTCCATCCTCCTGATTCAACCAAGCAGTAGGAGTGCCTTGAGGTAGATAAAAAAAAAAGGTCTTCAAATCTGAGATTGGATTATTTTTAAGGCATTTATATTATCCGTCACACAATTCTTCCCCAAATGAACTAAATAATAAAAATAGAATAATATGGAGATACCAGGTGAACTTCTGTGACATGTAAAAAAATATTATGAGGAAATTATTGCTGTTCTATTTTTCTTGCTGATATATGAACCCAAAACTATAAACTAGATGAAAATTTTTATTTTTCCCTCATGGCTTGCTATCAGATAAGGGCATCTTGTGAATGGATTCTAATATATGCTGTTCTTTTCACATGTGTTCTGATGAACTATGATCACATGAACCTTGTTTTAAGATAGGGATTAACCACTCAGAGCCTGTGAACCTTTTTTTTTTTTTTCACCCCGGAGTCAATCTAATTTGCAAAAGTTGATAACAAAACTGACTTTAAAGAAATTAGGAAGTTATCTGTTCTGTATAAAAATAGTAGACTCCTAAAGACTGAATTCTGATTGGCTAAAGAACTCGAATGGGGATTGGTTCAATAGGAACCAATCCACATAGCTTCTAAAAAGGCGGCAAATATCAAATACCTGTCATTGGCTAAAGCCGGCAGAGAAAAACATATAAAAGGCTGCCGCAGCCTGAGCCAATGTTCCGTTTTCCCAACTGTGTTACTTAATAAAGACTTTGTTGTTGGAACCTGGTCTACCTCGTGTTTTTCCGGACGGAACACTGGCGACGAGGATGGGATCATCCTAAACGCGAGACTGAGCACGCGGCGACAGATAAAAAAACCAGACGAAAAACAATGGCTGGAAACGTGCCACCCACACCCTTCAATCCCAATGAAGAAGATTGGGAATCCTACATAGATCGTTTCCAGATGTATCTGGAGAGCAATGAAATGGAGGAAATCTCAGACCAGCATAAGAGAGCTGTTTTCTTGACACACTGTGGGCCCTCAGTCTTCAAAATGGCCAAGGCTTTGGTGAAGCCCCGAGATGTGAAACAATTGACTTGGACAGAGCTCCAAAGAACACTAAAGGCCCACTATGCACCGGTGGTGTCAAATCTAATCAAGCGGCACAAGTTTTATCTGAGAGACCAGAAAGAAGGCGAAACCATCGCTGATTTTGTGGCAGCCCTCCGACAAATAGGGGGAGCGTGCGAGTTTCTGAACTTAGATGAAGCGATGTGGGATAGAGTAATATTGGGTTTAAGAGACTCTAACATACAGAGCAAACTGCTGAATAAACCCAATATAACAGTAGCTGAAGCTATCGCAGAAGCCACGGCTGGTGAAGCCGCGAAAAAATCGGCAGTCAAAATGAAGCAAATGAATGCGAACAATGATGAAACAAGCCCGGCTAGAGGGAAGAAACAATCTCCCATCACCACGCACTATGAAGAATTCGACGAGACGTCAGAATCTGGGGAGGAAGACGACGAAGTCCACCGCCTACACGCCAACAAGAAAGGGCGCAAAAACAGAAATCGGCGGGAATGCACTGGCTGCGGGGGAAACCATCCTTGAGCCGATTGCAGATTCCTCGATGCCATTTGCAGAGCGTGCAAGAAAAGGGGGCATATCGAGAAAGTCTGCAGGAACAAAAAAAATTACAGCCCAAAAAGACGCAGCAACTCCCCAGCAAAAGCTGAGCCAAGACAACCCGAGAGAAAGTGGCAGCGAAACAAGCAAACCACTAACCGAGAGAAAACATACCAGACTTTCACTATCGGAAGCGCACAGACGGAAAGCAGGAAGAAGGTAAAAATAATTGTAAAAATTGAAGAACCCCTGCGAGATGGAGGTTGACTCTGGATCTTTCCTATCAATGGTGTCATGGGACACCATCAAAAAACTGGTTCCAGACATCAAAATCAAGGAACTCCAGAGACAAAAATTAACCCTCAAGGACTACCAAGGAAACCGAATTCCTGTAGTAGGCCTGGGACATTTCCGAGTTGCCTACAAGCAACATGTCGCTGTACTACCATTGATGATAGTCGACCAAAACCGACCAAGCCTCCTGGGCATCGAATGGTTCGCACCATTGGGCATCGGGATGACCGGAGTAGAATGGGTGGCCGCAACCGACTGGGAAGAAGACCTCATCCAAGATTTCCAGGATGTTTTCGATGGCTCCCTAGGCAGGTATCGGGGGACCCCAATTTCTTTTAGTCTAGACCCCCAAATAGCCCCTAGAAGACTAAAGGCCAGATGAGTTCCTTTTGCTCTAAAAGCAAAAATAGAGGAACAACTAGATACATTGATAAATCAAGGGGTCTTAGAGCCTGTAGACCATGCCAAATGGGAAACACCAATTGTAACGCCAATTAAACCAGACGGGTCGGTTTGAATCTGTGGCGACTGCAAGGCTACCCTGAACCACGCGTTGCAACAAAGCGCATGCCCGTTGCCAGTCGTACAACACTTATTAAACTCCCTTGGGGGAGGAAAGGTTTTCGCTAAACTAGACCTAGCACAAGCATATCAACAGCTCCCAGTAGACCCTTTAACGGCTGAAGCACAAACAATAGTAACTCACAAAGGGGCATTCAAATGCAACAGACTCCAATTTGGAGTGAGTGTAGCCCCAGGCGTTTTCCAGAGCCTCATGGAACGCCTGTTAAATGGTATAAAAGGAGTCGTACCATACTTCGACGACGTCCTAATTTCGGCCAAAGATGCGACCCAACTTAAAAAAAGACTTAAAGACGTACTAAATAAATTCAGAGAGTCTGGCCTTAAAGTAAAAAAAGAAAAATGCTGTTTAATGACTGATTGCGTCAAATTCTTGGGCTATTTGATAGACGGAGAAGGTATACACCCGACCGAAAAAAAGGTCAGAGCTATTAAAGATGCACCAGAACCAAGGAACAAAACTGAACTGCAGGCATTCTTGGGACTAATAAATTTTTATAATGTGTTCCTACCCCACAAAGCAACAATAGCGGAACCATTGCACCGATTACTGGATAAGCAAACAATTTGGACTTGGGGTTATAGAGAAAAGAAAGCCTTCCAAAAAATAAAAAACTTATTAACATCAAACACCGTTCTTATTCAGTTTAGCAACACACTGCCATTGACGGTGACCTGCGATGCCTCACCATTTGGAGTCGGTGCCATCCTGAGTCACAAATTGCCAGATGGAAGAGAGGCACCCATCGCATACTATTCAAAGACTCTGTCTAAAACCGAGCGAAATTACAGTCAATTAGACAGGGAAGCCCTGGCAATCGTCGCCGGAGTAAAACACTTCCACGAGTACCTATATGGAAGGACATTTGTAATAGTAACGGACCACAAACCACAACTGGGAATTTTGGCGGGAAACAAGCCAACACTGAACATTTTGTCCCCGCAAATGACTAGATGGTCAGAATTCCTAGCAGCCTACTCTTACACCCTAATACATCGCCCTGGGAAACAAATCTCCCATACAGACGCGTTAAGCAGAGCACCGCTACCAACTCTAGAGGAAGACCCGGCACCGACGACGACCACCCTGCAGATAGAGACATGCCCAAATGTGCCCATATCTGCGTATGATGTCGCCAGAGCCACCGCAAAGGACCCATTGACTGCCTGTATACTGAACTGGGTAGGTAAAGGCTGGCCGGAAAACCAAAAAACTGAGAACTTTAAACCTTTCCGGACCAGACAAACTGAACTCTCAATTCAAAAAGGTTGTTTGTTGTGGGGTGATCGGGTAGTTATCCCCTCCAAATTACAAACGAGGGTTCTCAATATGCTTCACGAAGGCCACCCTGGAATTGTTAAAATGAAAAGCCGGGTATAGATAGGGACATAGAATACTGGGTAAACTCTTGTAACAAATGCCAAAGAAATAGGTTTTCCCCGCCACAAGCAACCATAAGGGACTGGGAAACCCCACGAGGCCCCTGGTCACGAATCCACATAGACTTTGAGGGTCCAACTAAAGGACATACCTTCCTAATTGTCGTAGATGCATACTCAAACTGGCTAGAGGTTAAAATCATGCCATCTACGACAACTGAAACCGTTATTAAACAACTTGACAAACTCTTTGCAACCCATGGCCTACTGGACGTCCTAGTGTCCGACAACGGGCCACAATTAACGAGCATCCAATTCGAACAATACCTAGCCTCCCTAGGTATCAGACATGCCCTAACTGCGCCGGCCCACCCGGCTGCAAACGGTAGGGCAGAGAGAATGGTTAGATTTATCAAAGAAGGTTTAGAAAGGATGGACATTGGGGATGTCCAATATAAAATAAATCACCTACTCACCCTCCAGCATACCCAATACCATAACAAACAAAAGTCCAGTGGAATTACTAATGGGGAGAAAACTTAGATCTCAACTGGACAGATTGCACCCAAACTATACACCAGAAAACTCCCCCGACTCCTCCACCCATTTCAGGACATTTGAAATAGGCGACCTAGTCTATGCAAAAAACTTTACCGGGGACCCATTATGGCTTCCAGGAAAAATTACACAAATTACAGGCCCCCGGTCCTACCGACTAACCATAGACGACGGCAGGGAATGGAAGCAGCACATAGACCAGCTTCGCTCCCGAAACATTGACAGAAATACAAACACACAACCACAAATATTAAAAAATGACAAAAATCAAACCAAAGAGGGGGGGAAATACGAGAAAATAATAAAGAACCGTTTAAATTAAACACAGAATACAATAACTACCAAAAAGAGCAAAAAAGAGACTTACAGTTAGAAGAAACTTGCGAGAGGAGTCCAATCGAAGGGGCCAGCCAGGCCAGCTCGACCTGCCCGGAGAAACCAGGAGGGAGCGGCAAAACCGCCAGCCTAAGAAAATCAGGCGGCAGTAAAATGGCTGACTCACCCTTCCAGGCGGTTCCATGGAGAAAGACCAGAGAGACAACAACCCCATCCGAACCAGTCAAAGTCTCCAACAGAAATGAACCGCGCAAGTCCAGTCGAGTCAAAAGAAGCCGCACCTACCTATGCGACTACATCACCACGTAGGACTAAACCAAGAGGAGAGAGGTGTTCTGTATAAAAATAGTAGACTCCTAAAGACTGAATTCTGATTGGCTAAAGAACTCGAATGGGGATTGGTTCAATAGGAACCAATCCACATAGCTGCTAAAAAGGCGGCAAATATCAAATACCTGTCATTGGCTAAAGCCGGCAGAGAAAAACATATAAAAGGCTGCCGCAGCCTGAGCCAATGTTCCGTTTTCCCAACTGTGTTACTTAATAAAGACTTTGTTGTTGGAACCCGGTCTACCTCGTGTTTTTCCGGACGGAACATTATCCATTTTTGCAATTTGTGGGTATAATTTAAACTGACCCCAGGAAAGATTTGGCAGAGTACTCCATACCATTCTTATATGTAAGAATAGATGGCATGGATGTTTTGAAATCATGCACAAAAATGCTAATCAATCATTCATTAAATTGGAGGGAGACAATGAATATACAATTTCAGGTCTCAAGTCTGTTTTATTCTCTTCATATTTTGTTCATGATTTGAACAATGAAATAGTTTTACTTGGACATTTTTAAAAAAGCAAAATTGGCAGATTAAACATATGAAAAGCTTACTGTGCTTATTTATTCCCCCCCCCCCTTTTAAAAAAGCACAAAATGTAAGCATTATAAGTTATACATATAACATTACATGTATTATCCAAATTCTATTGGGTTGATTTTTAGGATTTGGGTATACAAAGGACCACTGGGCCACGGTTTATCCATCTCCATCACAGTTTTATAAATCACAAGAGCTATGTTTCCTATCACACTAAGCCAAAACCTGACAAATCACAGATAAATCAGCAAGTATTAAAATGTGTGGAATGGAAGTATTTTTTGCACCTGAACTTTTTTACCTCCTTTTATTGTTGTGTTTAAACCACAATGTTTGAATTATTATATTTTGCTGACAGAGCTTTAGCAGAAGCAAAGTATTATCAACTTTTCCTGTGGTGACATCACCAAAATAATAACTAGACTCTTGCAAATGTATAAAAGTTATTAAACTGAAAAAGGAAAGTGCTGCTAAACTTGCAACTATAACCCCATTTGGTAATTTCCAAGTTTATGAAATTCACAGTTATAAATTTAGTATTCAAGTGCTGAACTGTTCTGGACAGTGGCAATAGTAACTGTATGGAGACACAATTTTGTAAAATTATCATATTTTTGCAATGAGCTCTTTGATTTCACCATCTTCTTTTCAACTACAGCTCACCTATGTGAAAGTAATAGCAACCCTAAGCCAAGACACCTTTGTATATAAATTATTTTTAGATTATTAAAAGAAACAATCAAAAATGTGTCTGCTGATGGAAAAAAATCCTGCTTCAGGTAAGATTCTCTCACTAAGTTAATAGAAAACATTAGCAGGTATTGCTTCAGCTTATGATCTATCCTTCTTTATTTATATTTATTTTTGCATTTCCCATTACTTTTTGAATGACTTTACACCACAATATTCCATAATGGGCCAAAACACCCTGTCACAACCCAAATGAAAGAAACAAATCCAGAAAGTGCAGAATTCCAACACGTTCCCCAAAGAACAGAGTCCTGATTCACATTCTTCCTCAATTCAAACGAACTAAACTCCACTTAGTATCCCCTCTCCTAATGGGCACCCCCACTGGGAACTTTGTGAGATTACCACTTTGGAGGAGGCCTTACTGCAGCTGGATATGTAAACAAGTCCATAATCCATTTGAAAGGACTCTCACAATTTGGCAGGGTTTGCAATGTTGTTAACATAGTGTGCCAAAAGAATAACAAAGCCATCATTTTAAGTTTATTCATGGACTTGTATTAATCAAGAAATTTTCCAGAAATCACTTGTAAATGAGGGACCTTCCAGAAATTTAGCATTTGGACAAGAATGTTTCCAGATGACTGTTTGCTTATCTGCGATATGTTCTTCAAAATAAATTACAGCTTTATCCAAGTTGAATGGAGACAGAAAACACATTGCTGCTGGAGAGCAGAAAGTAAGTTCTCCTTTGATCTCTATCCACTATTTGGACCCTCAGTTGCTACTTCCACTCCCAGTCAAAATTTAGGTCAAAGTTCTCATTTCACAGGAGGTGGCCAGATATATTTCTGGCAGTAAATTTAAAGAAAACCAAGTGATGGATTCAAACTGTAATCATATATACAATAGATTTTATCTCCCTGTAGTCACTAGTCAGAGAGATTTTGTCTTTTATGTATAAGTTTTTAAGCTTAATGTCATTATAATGAATTCATGTGGAATTCTGCTTTCCATGGCATGTCTGGCAATAGAGAGCAGAATAATTCTCTTAACACTTACAGGTGGGATTTGGGAAAGTTTTTTTTTATACATCCTAGCTTTCATGTGATAAATACCTATGATCGGATAACTAAATGGTTGTATTAATTGCCCTTCACCTTTGGGCTTCGCCATTGATTAAATACACCATTTTTAGGCTGCTGAAATATGTTTTCACATAATGGAAAGCTGCAACTTTTGAAAATCTTTGACAGCATTCACAAGTCCCTAAACACAATGCATTTTTATACTATTAGCAGTTGCCATCAAGATCCCCCAAACAGCATGAGGCTTGCACATATTATAGTCATCTAATTATGACTTAGTCCATCTGAGAGTGTAGCATGGGATTATATATCTATGCTCCATTTACAATGGAGTTTTGGCTTTTTGTTCCAATTGGTCCATTTTAATCAATATCTAATACCTTTTTTAATCACAACTCTTGTCCTTGCTGGGTGACTTGCACCAGACACTACTGCTCTGTGTGAAATAAACAGCTATCTTAAGCTACCAAAATTCAGCAACATTTACAATATGCAATTCTTGCAATATATAATACTATATACATAAACATAAACACCCATACATTTCTACCAGCTAATTGCATTTGTTTATTTATTGACATGAAAACATCTGAATTAAATTTTGAATAGTTTTTAGATATCATGAAATTTAAGCTGCCACATCTTACACAGTCCATTTAATAAAATATTTTGTGAAGACTTAATAAAGAATTTTGAAGCAACATTCTGAAATATTTTGTTAATACAACCAAAAGGAAGCAAGTTCTTTTTTGGAATGTTCTAACGGCCCCAAAAGAAAGGAGAACATAAGCAAAATTTAATAACATTAACATGTTGAATAGAATACTTTTTGTTGAATAGAATACTTCTCTAATAAACTGTTTTTAATAAACCGTGATTATGGTGGGCTGGAAAATATAGACTTTTGAAGAATATAGGAAAATTGTGAAAATTTTGGCTCTTTCATAAACAAAAGACATTAAATTGTTTTTATTTTTTTCTTACTTCTTTCTACAAACAAAAACAGCTTTTTGAACATGTAATGATTTAGCAAGTTAATTTCTTATAAATTCTTCCTCTATAAATTTTAGCAAAGGAATTTGTGCATTCATGATACACTATAAACAATAACTTGTGCATTCTCAATACATTTTAAAGTTATTCTTTCCATGATGCTTTTGAAATATCAAAACTGAGATTTCATTTAAAATATTAGCATACTGTTACAGAAATGGAATTAGAGACTCCAAACACCACACATGAAAATGCTTACAACAGAGTTGGAGAAAGTTCAGAAGGGGACAATCCCTATGGCCAAGGATTCAACTTTTTACTTCTAAGGATATGATTGAAAGATGAAAAACCAGCTACTTAAAAAAAGATTTAAATCAAATAAAAGAAAGCATTTTTCAAAAGGTGCATAATTAATCTTGGATATCATGCCATACCATAGCATGCCATACCATTATATCTCATATCAATCTGTATTATGGTCATAGACCAACAGATCTGGGATCACCATTCTATGTCTAATCATCCTCTGAGGAGGTAGGATCCTGATCCAATGTTAATAATCACATTTAATACCTTTTAACTATACCGGAGGTGTGCAATATATGGAGGCAGATCTTTGGATGGTGGTAGAACTTACAGTGATTTGCTGTCTCATTTTCCAGTTTTCTAGAATCTATTTTAGATTATTTCAACTAACATGATCCTTTGATCAGTTCTTGTTTAGCTACGGATTATTTCTAAAACTTTTCATAACTCATATGACTAATAGAAATTTTAATTAGGTATAAGCATATCCATAACTAATATTCATCATGTGAAATTGACAACAATTTCAAAACTTCAACTAAACATGAATGATGAAAATGAAAACAATTTGGGACATGTGAAAAGAAACTAGCTCTTCTTGTTATCTATAGACAGAACTACAAATAGTAAAGATACATCTGAAATGTTGTATGGGTAACAACCCAGAAAATATATAGTAATGGAATTTACATCCATGTCAAACAACCAATTTTAGACCAGCACAATGTAATCAACAGATTCAGACCATAGTGGTGATAGTGAATGAGTTGAATAAAATATTATAATATATTATTAAACTTGTCTTTTTTCTTAGTCAGTGACCTGCAAGATTGCAAACTGTCATAGAAAATTCAGAATGTCAATCACAACACTAAGGATAAGAATCATATTCATTGCAACAATTGCTGAGTGTCTGATTTGCAAGAAAGTAGGGTCCAGAAAAAAGAGAAAGTAATTTTTTTTACAGAAGTCAAGGCATAAAATGCAGGAAATCCTAGGGCAGGGGTCTCCAAACATGGCAACTTTAAGATTTGTGGACTTCTACTGCAGGAATTGCTCAGCTAGTGTCATGCCTCTGGTGGAGACTGATTCTGAGGAAGAGGACAAACAGCCAACAGGGAGTGGAAGTGTGGCTCAAGAGGTGATGGAGGAAGCTGGGGAAGGGCAGAGGCCGGCTGAGCAGTCAGAGGCGGACCAGGCTCATCCCATATCCATCCCAGGGCACGCAGGAAGGAGAGGATCAGGGTAAAACGTGGTCTACTTGGGAGGAGAGGGCCATGATCCTCTTCATGGGTTTGAATTATTGTGAGTTCTGCATAAAAGGTTGGACCTGTGTGCTAACAGACGCTGGAGACAATTAGTGTTTTATTCCTAAAGAAGGTTTATCTTGGTTGGTGTTCTTCCAATGGATTGTCCCTGGTTATTTTCCTGAAGTTGGCAATTATCTATCCTGGTCTGTCGTGGAATTTTATTCAATGTGGTATGTTTTTGGTTTTTGCTTTGTTATCGGCGCTTTGAATTTGAACTGTGTTTTTTTCCTTTGAAATGTTATTTTGAAAATAGTTTACTCCTCCACTGTGAACGATTAAACAGTGAAGCCAAGTTGAAGGCATTAAAGGATTTTTAGTTACATTTTGGGTTTTGTTATATTTCTGAAATATTCTGGGTCATAACAGTTAGTCATGCTGGCTGGGCAGTTCTGGGAGTTGAAGTCCACAAGTGTTATAGTTGCTAATTTTGGAGGCTCCTGTCCTAGGGAATCTTCTTTACTGACCAGTTCTGCAGAAGCTAGGCAGGTCCTTGTCCATGACCCTGGGGTATTTTTATTGTTAAGCAAAATGGCCCTTTAAGCAGGCCAGCAGAGCTAAGGAGATTCATTGTTAAAGGAAATGGAATGCTAAGGATGAGACTTTGGGGTTTCTTGCACTGCTAATAAATTGCAATTCCTTTATTAGGGTTGTCTATATTGTAAATTGAAGTGTGATGCTTCTATTCTTTTGGTTTTGATGGGATTGTAGGAGACTTGGTCTGGAGGAAGGAAGAGTCAATTGGGGTCTGATAAGATTAGAAGCTGATAAGCACAGAATCTGAGTTTAATCATGTTCATGTTCATGTTCAAAAGACAGAGAAGGAAAAGAGGGCATATTTCAGTTTATTTGCCGTATTTATTTGTTCCTCCACAAAAATAAATTAATTGGAGCTGAGCAAGTACACAATCCAAATGCAATTGAATCCAAACTCCCTTTTCTTGGCAATATGTAGCTATGTATGGCAACAGCAGAATATAGTTCAAGCTCTGGTACAATGGCCTTTGCAATAATCTCCCAGAATATTGCCAGATGAAGTGGTTGTTATAACTCTAGGGGATAATATTTCTGCAGCTAAAAAATGATATCAAAACTTAAATCCATTGATGTTCTTTTGGTCCTTTTCCACGAAGTGGAGAAAAGGAAAAATAAAAAGCTGAGATGAATTACTAAGTCAAGTTTACAAAGAAGAATTAGACTGAAATGGGTCCATTTTTTTTTTCATGTTTATGGGTTTGGTTTTGGCTGAGGTGATGTTAGGATAGCTAGATGGAATTTACCAAAGCTCAGTACAATGCCATAATGGAACACATAATTCAACACATAAAAGTGTTACATAAGCATACTTTCTGATAAGTAGTGTTGCACTTAGAGACAAGTTTCTATACATAGGCATAATTTTTACATTGAGCTTCAAAATTAATTACATTATTTTTAAATTTAAAATTGTGGTCCTTTCTTCACCCAAGGGGATCTCTGTTCTTTTAATCAAGGACATGATTGCAAACAAAACAAAACAAATCCCACAACTTACTTATTGATATAAGACCTTAATTTATTCTATTATTAATAGTCTGATGTGGAAGATTATAATGAGTTTATTGCACATGAACATTCTGATATTCACATATGATGTTTTGGAATAAATGGAGCTTACTTGGAAATAAGAATACCTGAGAGTAAAAGACATTAGGCTGAAAATGATTATCATGCCTCTAAACAAAGAATAAAGACCAGAAGTAATTTAATTTCATTGAATCTCTATTCCTAACTCATGTTAGTTCTAACCCATACAAATAATTGTGTGAATTAGCTCTCTTTCAGTGGTATATTTTGGCATGTCTTAATGATATTTGGTTTTCTGTTCAAAAGATTATTCATCCATCGTTCCTCCAATTAGAGAGAAAAATACAAGCCTCCCTTGCCCCCTTTGCCATGAACTGGCAGGGTGAAGACTATATTGTGTCAAATGCCTGCAGTTATATTTATGTGACTGATGAATAAATTAAGCATTTTGGTTTTTTATTATACAGACATCTCAGAAATATTCACATGGGAAAGTATTAAGAATTTATAAGCATGAAGACAGAAAGTTGTTGTAATACATGCTATAGAGAGGTGTAAAGAAAGAGATTAACATAAGCTGCATACTGGTCTAGTAAATTAGCCCTGCACAGTGTATGAATCTGACAAGAGCTTTGAACATTTGCAATGGGATCACAACTGCTACTACTCTCTATGCAATCTCCACTGAAATGAAAGCGAATTACACAAAAGCACTGATGTGTTCTGCAACTTCCATTCATTTCAAAGGGCTCAGATCGAAGTTGCTTGTGGATTGTGCCCATTATTTTTAACGTGATATCACAAGCTAGTGACATTAAAGAATAATTCGTCACCTTTGTTCAAAAGCAGTAATAACAAATGTAAATAATTTCCCATAATATTTTAGCTAGTACAAAGATCCTTCTATTTCAGAACTAATCTAGTCTCACAAATTTTGCCAATAAATCACAAACTGTAGATTTTAATGATTTTTTTTAAAAAATATTCCTTGTTCCATATTACTTTACATTCAGTAAATAGCTCTTAAATAAAATCTTTTTTTTTCTTTTCACAAAAGACAGCCTTAGATCACACATACTATGTTATTTCTGAATGTGGCTTATACAGCTGTTTTGTTTTAAGATTTGTTTGAAATAATTGCTTATATAGGGTCTTTGTCTGTTTCAATTTGGGCAGGCTGTTCCTAATTTGGATAAATGTATCTTGATCAAAGGGAAGGAAGAGTAGAAAATGCTCTCTGCTTGGTAAACTGATACTGATTCTTAAGGGATGGAAAGATCCGAGGGCAAAAATACCAGAACAGATAAGGAGAAAATACATTTTGGGAAAAAAAGCATTAAATCTTGCATGAAGCTTATAAATATGTTAATTAGAAAGTATCTCTTTATTGAAAAATAACGCTGAGGTGAGGAAAACATTCTGCTAATATATGGACAGTCTTTTACCTCTCCTCCATGTAAAGATTATAGAAAATATTCCTTGACATATAAATAAGCAAATACAGCAACTTTCCATCTCTCTGGCCTCCTGCTAGATTATAGTAGAACTCTATCAACAACTATAAAGGGGCACAGAAGCAATTTCAATAAATATTTCATTATAGGAGCACACAACCATAAGTATTTCAAATAAATACATGTACTTACTTGGTGGACCCTTGCTGTGAAATGTCTATAGTCTTCATTTATAGACCAACACTTCTTTTAACATCTAAAGAATGTTTTTTCCCCGAGTGTTTTGGTTGATTATTTGTAAAAGTGAAATACTTTCATCTTTTCCACTTTTAAACAGACTATCAATTCATTGAAGTTATAGCATATCATAGTGTGCATGGAAAGAACTTAGAGAGCATTTTTTGATTAAATGAGAACTAACTCTTAAAATGCTTATTAATAAATTTGAATTGGTTAATATCTAAATATTGACTCAAGTGGAAATATCTCTGATAATATGCTATCCATCATTCCATTTCTGTGTCTGCACAACTCATTGAATCCCAGAAACCCAAGAATAGCGGATACTGCTATTTTTTGATTTTTGCTGTCCACACATAAAGTATTGTCAAGGAAGAATTGGTCAAATGTTCTTCCCAAGCCAAAAGATTTCAGATCTCTCATTACTGAGAGGCAGTACTATTTAGTGGCCTTTGGATATCTAGTATCATATCTTTTTTAAACATGCCACCCCTTAATTCACAAGGGGTGTAATAAAATAAATTTTATATTGACTTTAAGGCAGTAAAAGGTTCTATCCTGATGAACAATTTAATATCCCTTTTCCTATAGAAGGTTCAACCTCAGGAAAAACACCCACCCCATGGCAAAACCCAAGGGGCCATTAATAAGTGCCAATATAACAAAAAACTGTCCAAAGAGTTAAATCTAACAATCAAGTCAGTACCCACATTCTTGACCTAAATGTGAAAGATAATTTGCAAAAAAGGTTTTCACACTTTTTACTTCATATTTCACATCTAAATTATGCACATAACAGACTGTCATCCATCTACCCATGATTTTGGAAAGGAGGGAACAGAAACAAAGTTAATTACAATTAGGCAGCTGAGTGTTATGGTATCAGTTCTGAAAATAAATGGAAAATATACGCAGAAATGAATATATACTTTTATTCAGCGCACTAAGAGACAGCTCTTGAGAGAACTGTTGACCTAAAAATTGCATGCTAAAAACATCAAGGTTTGCTTCCCATTAGAACATATAGTGAAAATTTTTCCTTATACATTTTATTAATAATAGATGTGATTAAAAATTCAAATCAAATACTGGGAACTACTTTCATATATAAAATGACCCAAGGAATGATACTTTCTCATTCATAATCAAGACATAAAAATGTAGTTTAAGTTTCAATTTTACAATATTTAAAGGCCAAGATATTATTTCTCTGTGATACATGCAATTCTTTGCAGTTAGAGAAAGATTATTAATATTATAATTAAATATACGAGGCCACTCAGCTGGGTTTTTCCAAACTGATCAGCATCAATCTTTAGTGAGGAGCATATTAGTTGTAAGAGACCAAGTGATTGTCTCCTGGATGGATGAACTACAAGCAAAGACCTTCTCAATGGCTTATTTGTGAATAGAGATATTAGAAAGAGCCTTTTGCTGATTTTTTCCCCCCAGGAGGAGGCAAAATCACATTATTAAAGATGGAAGTTCATGTTTGCAATAGCAGTAGAATGGCTTCTATTATAGTTATTTTGAAAGTAGTAACAATTGTGTGAGTTTTTTATTGCAATATCTTGAGCCTAGAATAGTGTGGGAAAAATAGATGATTAAAACAAAATTACAGAGGAGATTCTTGGTACATTCTAGCTCACCTCTTAGTCAAGATATTAAGCTACATTTCCAAGTTGTGTAGAATTATCAAACACATTTAAGCTTTAACCCAAACCATGCTTCCTGATTTTAAGGGAAGGATAGAAATATTTAACTTTATTCATGCAGCAGGAATTTTGCTTTATTCAAAATGTTATGAACTTACTGTAGCACTGACCTCCTTATCTTTTTGGCAAGCTAATCTCTTTGGTAGAAGTTCCTTGTACTTTTTTGGGATCATTGCCAGAAGAACAATGGGAGGATTGGGTTGTAAATCAACTTATAAGGCTGGAAAATGTTGGCATTGGACCAAAGTATAATTTTCCCCAAACAAGAAAAACACAAATCAATTTTTGTCTTTTGCAAAGACCAATAAAACAATATTTTTTCTTCCTTTTTAGCACTCAAGAATAATATTTCTGATCAGCTGTTGCTTTTACCAGAGTTTCAAATGGCACTGAGTGGAAGCACCAGCTCAGTACCACAGCTTACTAGAAAGGACCTTCAGGCAAATCATTGGGATCAACACTAAACCCTTTGCTGTTTGCTTCAGAAAGTTTTAATTATTTTTACAAAATGCTAGGTAAAATAGGACAAAATATTTACAGGAAACTTGATACTTAGCAATGTATGCAAAAATTAATCTGGGTGATTTTTGATTGTCAGCATTATTGAAATCTGTGTTAAGATGGCAGAGGCAACTGATATCAAAGTAATGCTAACTTGTGAAAACTTTCTCTCATGGCAACAGCAATTCCAACATGTGCTTTGTTAAATGAAAATGTACTTATAAATTCAACCCAATAAATTATGGCAACTGTATGACTGATGAGTTCAGTGGAATAACACTGACTAAAGAAGTAGACTGGAAATCAAACTCCAAATATATGTTCAGAAATGACCTATGGACCGTAGACCAGCCTTTCTCAGCTGGGTTTCTATAAAACACTAGGATTCCATGAGAGATTGGTATGGGTTTTGTGATAAATTATGATCTAAAAAAGGGTTTGAACTACACAGCAGTAGCTTATATTCTATGATTAAGATCTGGCTTGCCACTCTACTTTGTAAAATAATGAATTATTGTACACCTACAATTGTCTGATTATGCTGAAGTACCATGAGCTATAATTATAATAATATAATTTTTATTCAGGAGTTCCCTATGACCTGTCAAAGGCTTGGCTCCCCCAGTGTGAAAAGACTGAGAAATGCTGCTCTAGGTTCATGCAAAATAGCAATAGCACTTATATTTATACACTGCTTTACTGCTTTCCAGCCTTCTCTAAGCAGTTTACAGCCTTCTCTAAGTGGTTTACAGAGTCAGCATATTGCCCCCAACAATTTGGAAGGATGAAAGGCTGAATCAACCTTGAGCCTGGTGAGATTTGAACTGCCAAATTGCCTGTAGCCTGCAAGCAGCAGAAGTAGCCTGCAGTACTGCAGTCTAACCATTGCACCACAGTGTCTCATAAAAAAAGAAAGAATATTAATTCAAATATTTTCAACTTCTAAATGTTAACCTTGTTTTAAATACATGTCATGGGGAGGAGAATGGAAATCATAAAAGTTCTTCATTTTTTTTTCTTAATATAAATTGAAATTATAGGAGAGCTTGTGCAAGAAAAAAAATACAGACTGAATGCAGTGCATTTCTTGCAACCTTATCTTAAATTGCCATACATTATTATCTGAAACTGTTATATGTAGATACAGCTTTTTCAAAAAAAATTTTTTCAGCCTTAAGATGTTAGTAATGTGTTGTGGTCAAATAGACTTGTCATTTCATAGGACTGATTGTGTGATACCCAAATCCATTTCCCTGAGCCAATTCAAAACCTCTTTTCAAAATGAATCACATTTTTATAATACTGTTAGGAATATAAGTCACCTAACAGGTATTTGGGTTAGAAATAGATAAACCAGGATAAACATTTTCGTACTATGTCTTTAAGAGATTGCAAAGACTGCATTTGGGTGTGGTTTTTCAAATGGCCGTAAGATGGAGCCAGAAACCTGGGTTGTCTTAGTCTGAGTCTCAGAAGAGAGTGTGAGTATATCTCTGTTTCCTTCTGTTGGAAAGTATTGTCGTTGCTCCATTTCTTCTAATTGACTGATATTACTGGATTTAATGTAAGTCTGATACTGAACTGTTTTTGACACTGGAATTTGATATTTGGATTATCCCTGGATTGAAAACTGACTGATTTACTTGTGAATGACTGCCTATTTTGGACTTTGCTTAAATCTTTCTGGAAGTAAAAACCTACATTTACTGGACAGTGTATCTGTGTACTATGTGTGTATTATTCAAACACTTCTCTCAAATACGTCTCCCTGTATGCGCTCATTCTCCTAATGGGGCATTACCTCAACAAACACCCCTTCCAATTCTGGTTTAAGTTATTTTCTTCTTTATTGTTAACTCTCTTTGATTATTGACCTCACCCCTTTCTCACCCCTTTCCTAAGAGGTCTGTAGGGGGCGTGCATAAGCGCACCAATGTGCCTACCATCCCTGTCCTATTGTTTGTTTTATTTTTCTTGTAAGTATCCATTTCATGTATTCATAACTATGTTTTACTTATACCTATTATCTTGTAAGCGATTGACAAATCAGACAAATCTAAAATCTAAATCTTGACGCCATTTAAATTTCAGGAGGCAAAGTCTCTCCCAACTATTTCTCTGAAGAGTAACTCACCTAGCCTTCTATCTAAAAACAGTTTTCTTGTTGAATGTAATGGTATGAGTTCTAGTTGGCACGAGAACTGATTCTTTGCTGGCAACAGTTTTCTCATTTCACTGATATACCTGAGAAACTGGCAGGACACTTTCTAAAAAAAGAATCAAACGATTGCTTCATAAGCTAGTTTTTTTCTTGTCAAATAATTTCTTTATAAATCAATGTATATTTTTAGGGATGGGCAATTCACTATAATTGTGTCAATCCATTATATTACTCTTTGGGGAAGAAAAAAAACTAACCACTCAGCTTATTTTACCTGCTGGCCTGCCTGTCTGCTTGCCTACTTACTAAATTTATATTTTCTCCCATCTTACAAAAGTGAGCCTGGACAGTGTACAATAAAATGAGTTGTGATAGTGCAGTGGTTAGAATGCAGTATTGCAGGCTAACTCACAGCCAGGAGTTTGATCTTGACCAGCTCAAGGTCAACCTTCCATCCTTCCAAAATCAGTAAAATGAGGATCCACATGGGGGTGGGGGAAAATATACTGACATTTGTAAATTTTTCAGACAGTGCTGTAAAGCAATGTGGAGTAGTATATAAGTCTAAATTCTATTGCTATTGCTATAAAACCAATAATTAGATCATTCTACAAAAATCATTTAAAACAATTACATGTAAAGATAAACAAGATCACAAGAGGTAGTACTTCAGAATATAGCTAGTGCATGAGCTCTCTATTGTCAAAGGATCCCCAGATCTGTTGAAAAAAACAACAACACATGAGGTTTCTAGAAGGTCACAAGGGTTGGATTAGTCTTACCTGGAGAAGGGATGTGCAGATGCCATGGCAGAAAAGGTTGTTCTGATTAGATAGAACTCTTAAGGCCCTGTCACACTGGCCGACAGATGCAAAACGTTTGTAAAAAGGACACAGCGGACGAGAAAAATGTTCCATCCATTGTTATCCGCTCTCAAAAGTGCCCCAAATTTGCATAACCAGAGCAGACAACACGGAAAGGAATGGATGGGGGGAGGACGCAGGGCAGATGGAAAGCGGATGCTCCACGGAAGCCTAGTGGATGGAAGCAGATGGGAGTGGATGGCACATCCGCAAGGCTTCCGGTGGGCCGCAGCAAAGTGGATGCGGAACGGATACAGCGGATGCAGAGCGGACGCCGAGCGGATGAAGCAGATGCACAGCAGAAGCCTAGCGGATGAAGCGGATGCAGAGCGGAAGCCTAGCGGATGCCTAGCAGAAGCCTAGCGGATGCCTAGCATTCACTGCACATGCGGGGAGGATGCATTGCGTCAGCCCCGAGGATATAAAGGGAAGCAGCTCCCAAGCAGGTCACCATTCAGAGGAAAGACCTGCTTCCAGACACATCGACTGCCTTGCCAGCCTGCCCTGCCTGCATGCCTGCCTGCCAGCCTTGCTGCAAGCCTGCCTGCCAGCCTGCCTGCCAGCCTCCCTGCCAGCCTGCCTGCCAGCCTGCCAGCCTGCCAGCCTTGCTGCCTGCCTGCCAGCCTGCCTGCCAGCCTGCTTGCCAGCCTTGCTGCCTTCCTGCCAGCCTGCCTGCCAGCCTTGCTGCCTGCCAGCATGCCTGCCAGCCTCCCTGCCAGCCTGCCTGCCAGCCTTGCTGCCTGCCTGCCTGCCAGCCTACCTGCCTGCCAGCCTTGCTGCCAGCCTGCCTGCCAGCCAGCAACCCCACAACCATGGGGAAGAAGAGAAAGCCTCAGCCATCTGCTGCCAGCCCGGGCAAGAGGGACAGGGCCACCCTCCTGCCCCCTGGCCCTCACTCTGCTTCTGCTGGGGCTTCTGTAGCATGGGCTCACTCTTCTGGGGCTGGGGCTTCTTCTGCTTCTGCTTCTGGAGGAGCTGATGATGCTGCTTCTGCTGGTGGTGCTTCTGCTCATGCTTACTCTGCTGATGCTGCTTCTGGCGGTGGTGCTTCTGCTGGTGCTTACTCTGCTGATGCTGCTTCTGGCGGTGGTGCTTCTGCTGATGCTGCTTCTGGAGGAGCTGCTGATGCTGCTTATGGCGGTGGTGCTTCTGCTGCACCACCTGCTTACTCTGCTGAAGCTGCTTCTGATGGTGGTGCTTCTGCTGGTGCTTACTCTGCTGAAGCTGCTCCTCGTCCTGCTGGTCCCGCTGGTGCTGCGGGTCCTGCTCGTCCTGCTGGTCCTGCTCGTGCTCCTGGTCTTGCTGGTCCTGCTGGTCCTGCCTGTGCTCTTGGTCCTGCTCGTGCCCTGGTCCTGCTGGTGCTGCTGGCGCTGCTGGTGCTTACTCTGCTGCTGCTGATCCTGGTCCTGCTGCTGCTGCTGCTGCTGATCCTGGTGCTGCTGGTGCTGCTGGCATTGCTGGTGCTTTCTCTGCTGCTGCTGATCCTGGTCCTGCTGGTGCTGCTGCCGCTGCTGGTGCTGCTGCTGCTGGTCCTGCTGCTGCTGCTGCTGGTGTAGAGGAGCAGCTCCACAACCTGGAAGCCCCTCTGATGAGGGCCCATGTGGCCCTGTCAAAGGAAGGAAGAGGCATATGTGAGAACGGGAGAGGAGGCAATACTCCATCGAGGAAGAACATGAGGATGAGGTGCTGGAGTGGCTGAGAGAGAATGAGTATCTATGGCGGAAGGGACACAGGCTCTACAGGGACACCAAAAGGAAGCAGCCTGCTTGGAGAGAGAAGGAGGAGAGCCTGGGCTACACTTCAGAGGTGCTCCTCGGCTGGTGGAAGCACATGCACACCTGGTACGGGAAGCTGCACCTCAAGAAATCTGGCCAGGCTGCGGTCAAGCTGACGGACAGAGAGACCTACGTCATGGCCAAGTGCAGCTTCCTGGAGGGTGAGATCCGCCACCGAGGAGCAGCCCCTCTCACAACCCTCTCTCTCAGGCAGCCTGCTGAGAGCCAGTCCTCTTCCGGCCAAGAATCAGCTCCTATCTCCAGGCAGGTGTCTGTGGAGCGTCCCACGTCGGAGAACCCGCCGACAGCTGTTCTAACCGTGGCGGAGTGTGTGGAGGACTCCCTGGCGCAGTGGGAGAAAGGAGACGGCACTTCCACCACAGTCCAACCCGCATCCACCCCCAGCTCCACCTCCACAGAAAGGCAGGGAGCCAGACAGGAGGGACAGAGCCACACTGTCCTGCTGGAGATGAGAGACACCATCAGGAGCAGCATAGATATCCTCTCTCAGCTGGTACACACCAACTCCTCATCCTCCAACCGCAAGCCCTTCCTCACCTATGTGAACCAGACCCTCGGGGACATGGTAGAGCCCCAGTACTAGGTGGTGAAGGACAGGATCACCAATCTGCTTCACAACCCTCCAGATCCAGATGAACCTGCTCCCACCCAGTCCATGTCTGCTTCTCCACCCCAGATGATGTCCCTCCCATTCCAAGGCTTTCCACAGGCCCTCACCTACCAGGGCTATGGCCACCAGGAGGTCCAGCAGCACAGGCAGCAGCCCTTCCCAGTCCAGGCACAGACTCATCAGTTGCCACCGTTGCCACCGGTTCCACTGATGTCACCGATGCCACCCACACCACTGACGCCACCAATGGCACCCATGTCACCGATGCCACCCATGCCAGTCCTCACACAGCTGCAGACCAGACAGCCCCACTACATTGTTCCTTCTTCCACCCCACAGCCAAGCCCAGCCTCAGTACATCTGTCCTCGGTACTGGGGCTGACACCCCATGGCATGGAGTAAGAAGCTCTCAACATCACGGGGCTGAGCCAGCTGTTTGAGAGCTTCCTCAACACACCGTCACCTGGTCCTCTCAGGGCCAGGCACCCCAGTGGGGCTTCAGACCAGCACTCCAGCAGCAGCCACCTCCACAGCACCTGGACCCTTCACCCCTGAGACTGGGCACACCTCTGAGTGACAGAGAAGAGTGCCAGAGACTGGGTGGCTACCTGTAGACTTTATTTGGACGCTTGACTTGGGTCATTTTTCATTTACAGCTTGTTATTAATAAAGATTATCTTTGCTTCACACACTTGCCTCATTTATTTTTGTAAATAAAGTCTTGGTGGAAACTTTTAGAAATGGTTTAAGCCTTTGCATGCTTGTGGGATGGGTAAGGATAGCAGTGGGATGGGCAGGGATACCTTTGGGATGGGTTAAGATAGCTAAGGGGATAGATAAACCTCCAGTGCAAGCATAGTGGGACTGTATGGTCCACCCTCCCAGGTGCCATACCTATGGCCCTTCATTATCAATACTAATGTAATCATTGATCCATACATGTCAACATACATGGCCCAATCTCATCAGTGTGATGAGACAGGCGGAAGGAAGCATTCATTAATCATCTATCATCCTGTCTTGCCACTCCACTGCTCCAGCTGGGGAGTTGCACCAGTGTTTCAGGATTTTGCGCTGCTTCTTCCCTTCATGTGAAGCTCTGTTGGGGCCTTGCACATCCTCAGTGTCTATCAGGTTTTGCCCTTGCTGCCATTCCCCAGGCTCCATGTCCCCATTGCCTTGTTGGAGGTCCACGAGCCTGTTCTGCAAGACTGGGTAGCGGGTGCGCATGAGATTGTGCAGGATGCAGCAAGCTTCCACGATCCTCCTCACGGTCTCTGGGTGATGCTGCATGGTGGTGAGAAGTACCTGGAACCTGTTGGCCAGGATGCCAAAGGCGTTCTCCACTACCCACCTTGCCCTGGACAACCTGTAGTTGAAGATCCTCTCTTCATAGGTGAGGCATCTGGAGGTGTAGGACTTCATGAGGTAGGTTCTGAGGGAGAAGGCGTCATCCCCCATGATGAAGTAGGGCACATCTTGTGTGTTGTTGGGCATGGGGTCTGGATCTGGGAAGCCCATGATGAGGTTGCATTCCAGCCCCTCCTTGAGGTCACTGGTGTTGTATACCTGGGCATCTGAAGATGAGCTGTTGCCTGAAGTATCGATGTACATGAACTTGTAGTCAGCATCGACCATGGCGAAGAGGACGATGCTGAAGAAGCCCTTGTAGTTGAAGTAAGTGGACCCTGACTTGGCTGGCACTTTGCTGGCCACGTGCTTGCCATCTATGGCTCCAGCAGTGTGTGGGAAGTTCCACTTCTGATACCCCTGCTTTGCAACTTTCTTCCAGCCTTCTTCAGTGGAGGGACACTGGAGCAGCTCCTCCAGTTATTCTTCGATGATGGCCTGCACCACTTCTCTGACCACAATGCTGATGGTGTTGTGTGGCACCCTCCAGCTGTACTGCATGCTCCTGTAGGTGGTCCCTGAGGCCAGGTGGTGCAGAGTCAGTGCCACCTTGAGCCCAAGGTTCAGGCTGGGCCTGAAGTTGGTGCTCTGCTTGGTAAACCTGGGTGTCAGCCGCTGCACAACTTCGTCAAATATGGCTGGCAACATCCTCATGAAGTTCTGGAATGCACAACGGTCTTCGTTCCTTAGCTCCACCATCAGCTTGTTGTACAGTCCGTACTCTGCTCTTCTCCCGATCCATCTTCGGACCCAGACGGTTTTTGGCCGCCTCCGTTTCTTCCCATAGTAGAGTTGAAAGAGCCTGTAGATGGCTTCGCACTGTTGCAGAACGATGGTGGCTACCAAAAGGACTGTGTTACGATCCATGGTGGACATGACTGGATGTTGTGGAAGAGCAAGAGGCAGATGAAGGCTGCAGAGGTCTGCACAGCTGGTCTGCTGGTCTGAAAGTGAGATCCAGGTGAGTTGCTCCTCCTTTTTATAGGCAATATAGGTTTTCCACTATGTGTCCTTTTGCATCCTCTAGGCATCCTCTAGACATCCTTAATGTCCAAGATAGGTCCCCTCTGCGAACGTTTTTTCCATTTTAAATGCTTTCTTTGCGAGCTGCATCTGCTTTCATCCTTTCTCCGTCCGTGCTACTAACGCTGCGCGTCCGTTCTGCGTCTGTTCTGCTTCCTCCCTGTGTCTGTTTACCACTGGAGTGGATTTGAGTTGCGCGGATGCTCAGTGGATGCCTAGTGGATGTAGTGGACGCGTAATGGATGCTGACGGATGTAGAACGGATGTTTCCCGTATGCCTAGCGGATGCAGAACAGACGCATTGAATACATTTTCCGCTCAAAAAGTTTTGAGCAGCTCAAAACTTTTTGAGTGGATGGAACCTCAGTCGACAGATGCCGGACGGATAGAGAGGAAGAAAAACGGACGCAGTGAGTACAAAACAGAAGCATCGCGTTAACCAACGGATGGCAAGTGTTTTTCTCCGTTTTACATCCTCTTTCCATCCGTTGGTGCAGTGTGACATGGGCTTTAGCAGAATTACCAACAACATGGATCTCTTCCAGATAGGAGCAGTAGATGTGGTCAAAGAGATACAGTACCTCAGAAAACCTGGCCAAATACCATTTAGAGCTGTGGATACCTTACTCCATGGCACAGATTATCTTACCTCAGTGGTTTCATGATGTGATGGAATCTGCAGGAAGTGAGAGTTGCTAGGAAGTCAAAAGGCTTGCTAGCCTAGAATCCCTAAATGTGTGGAAGTGACAGAGAACTAATTCTCCTTAAACCCTGCAATATTTATCTGGTTGTCCTGTAGAGAATGCATCTAGCCTGGCAAGTTTCCTGTAAAAAGACAAGTAACAATAAATGTACTGCTCTGATCAACTGTCAGTGTTACCTCTCACTCCAGATCTACACTAACAAATATTAGGTCCCATGGGAATGAAGAGTGCTATCAACTACCAATTCCTGGAGTTAATTCAGAGGAATACCATGGTTAGTGGTATTGAAAGCTGCTGAGATGAGATGTCAAATAGAGCCAGAGGGATGCATTTCTTCATTCTGCTTATACCTGTTGAGAAATGCCAGGTCAGGCAAGGAGGAGGAATCACGTGAGGACTTGAATCATTGCACAAGATATCAAGATCATTGCATGATATCAAGATCAACCTCCCCCCACAAAGTTCTACCTGCTTACAAGGGATGGAGAGCAGCCTGGGGAAATTTTTGTATTATCCATGTAGGTAGAATTCCAACAAAGTAGTCAATTTGAAGTCTTCAGGTATCAATCTATTACTTGGCCTGAAATTACAAGAATGATCCAAAATTGCATCAATATAAGTCAGAAAGCAATCCAGATAATGTGCTTCATCTAGGCCGCAGATGTCAAACTCATGGTGTCATGTTGCTGTCATGTGATGTTTTGTGACATTTTCACCTTTGTGGAGCTGGGGTGGACGTGGCCTCCAAGTGATACATCCAGCCCACAGCCCATCAGTTTGACACCCCTGATCTAG
Organism: Laticauda colubrina; assembly: GCA_015471245.1. Classification (NCBI taxonomy): domain Eukaryota; kingdom Metazoa; phylum Chordata; class Lepidosauria; order Squamata; family Elapidae; genus Laticauda; species Laticauda colubrina. The sequence goes on along the minus strand of BLBF01000010.1, from coordinate 44,160,148 downwards.
GCTCTGCTGACAATATTGCACAACCAACTTTTTGACAACCGATTCTTCCTAAATAATCTGATATTGACAACTTGGTTAAAAAAGAAACTCTCATGCTATTAGGCAGAAAGAACTCTCTCATGTTTTAGTAGTGAGATTAAGTTTGTTTCCAAAGCCAGTTATTCAAGTATATTTTCTTCTCTGTTAGCCTAGAAGTGAGAGATGCTTTATGTGATAAGCATAGTCTAATGTACTTTCGTTTTCTACTAGTCTTCATGAATCTCTATAGGCAAATGAAGTGAAATATGGCTTAATTCTTTGGATTTACTTTACATAACCCTCTGTAAAGATTTCTGTCATTATTCAACAAATATTGTTATCATGATTTCTATAGGAAAGTTCTTATAATAGCTTTCCATAATATTGGTTAGAAACAGACAAACAAAAGAACCCACAAACACTAATATCTGATGGAAAATTGATTTTGGGATCTCAGAAATGAGATACAAACCAAAAGTTTTGTAAAATTAAAAATAATGGCACGAGCTCTTGAACAAGGGTTCTTGGGAAACAAATTCCAGAAATATGGTACAGAAACTAAGTTCAAAATTATAGTAAGATCATCAATACTATGATTTAAATCATCAAATATTTAATTAGAAAACTTTTATCTTTTGTGCCTTCTTAGACAGTGAATTTAACATATATATGTATACTTATATATATGTTTTCTTAAGTTTTCACGGGTACTTACATGTATGGTATTCAGCTTTGTTCGGGTATTTTCCCACATCATCATAGTTGTGCTTTTAAAGTAGTTGCAATGTTTCAGCAGAATCTCATCTGCCATCATCAGGCTTCTGGTTCAGGTTCATTACTATGTAATGAACAAAGTATTTAATAAGAATATTTCATTCATACACGCATGTGTGTGTGTGTGTGTGTGTGTCTGTGTGAATGAAATATTCTTATTAAATACTTTGTTCATTACATAGTTGAATGTGCTGACAACAAAATCACACAAAAATGATCAATGGAAATCAAATTTAGCAACCCATGGAGGTCTGGATTTGGAGTGACACTCAAAATTAAGTGGAAAAAACACTACAGGCTGATCCAACTTTGATGTAATGTCCTTAAAACAAGTCAAAATGAGGCTCAGTAGTGTGTATGGCCTCTACGTGCCTACAATGCCTGAGCATGCTCCTGATAAGGTGGCGGGTGGTCTCCTGAGGGATTTCCTCCCACACCTGGACTAAAGCATCCCCCAACTCCTGGACAGTCTGTGGTGCAACGTGTCTTTGGTGTATGGAGTGAGATATGATGTCCCAGATGTGCTTAATTGGATTCAGGTCTGTGGAACGGGCAAGCCAGTCCATAGCATCAATGCCTTCATCTTGCAGGAACTGCTGACACACTCCAGCCACATGAAGTCTAGCATTGCCTTGCATTAGGAGGAACCCAGGACCAACTGCATCAGCACATGGTCTGAGGATCTCATCTCGGTACCTAATGGCAGTCAGGCTACCTCTGGCGAGCACATGGAGGGCTGTGCAGCCCCCTAAATAAATGCCACCCCACATAATTACTGATCCACTGCCAAACCGGTCGTGCTGGAAGATGTTGCAGGCAGCAGAACGTTCTCCACGGCGTCTCCAGACCCTGTCACATCTGTCACATGTGCTCAGTGTGAACCTGCTTTCATCTGTGAAGAGCACAGGGTACCAGTGGCGAATTTGCCAATCTCGGTGTTCTCTGGCAAATGCCAAATGTCCTGCATGGTATTGGGCTGTAAGCACAACTCCCACCTTGGATGTTGGGCCCTCATACCACCCTCATGGAGTCTGTTTCTGACTGTTTGAGGAGCCACATGCACATTTGTGGTCTGCTGGAGGTCATTTTGCAGGCTCTGGCAGAGCTCCTCCTGTGCCTCCTTGCACAAAGACAGAGGAAGCAGTCCTGATACTGGGTTGTTGCCCTCCTACAGCCTCCTCCATGTCTCCTGATGTACTGGCCTGTCTCCTGGTAGTGCCTCCATGCTCTGGACACTACGCTGACAGACGCAGTAAACCTTCTTGCCACAGCTCGCATTGATGTGCCTTCCTGGATGAGCTGCACTACCTGAGCCACTTGTTGTAGACTCTGTCTCATGCTACCACTAGAGTGAAAGCATCACCAGCATTCAAACATGACCAAACCATCAGCCAGAAAGCATAGGAACTGAGAAGTGGTCTGTGATCACCACCTGCAGAACCAGTCTTTTATTGGGGATGTCTTGCTAACTGCCTGTGCTTTCCACAGGTTGTCTATTCCATTTGCACCAGAGCATGTGAAATAGATTGTCAATTAGTGTTGCTACCTAAGTGGACAGTTTTTTTTCACAGAAGTATTACTGACTTGGAGTTACATTGTGTTGTTTAAGTGTTCCCTTTATTTTTGTGAGCAATGTATATACTATAATAGAATATTTCAGATTTTTTAAAATAAAGTATTGCCTCGTGTTAGGTTCCTATTCCTCTTTTAATTTCCCATGTTTCTAACAAATGTTTTTCATTAATAGAAAAATAATTATAACTTTAAAATATATTACAGCTATTGAGGCTCCTTATAATACAACACCGGGCAAGGTTAGTATTTGTCTATTGGGGATATGTGGTTTTTTTCAATGCCACATTATATTTTGGAAAAGTTATTTTCATGGAAAATTAGTTCTCTCATAGCTTAGGAAAATGATCACAGAAGAGATAAAATTAATGGAAATGATATAATCCTATGAGATAATAAACAGGACAAAAACAAAAGAGAAATAAAGAGTTTGTTCTTAATTTTTACGTTATATGGGATATATCACTTGTGTATAAAGTGTGGAATTGAAGATGCTTTATTATAACCATGGAAGATTGTGGCAACTTACTGAGAATCCTACCATTCATTTAATAGCACTTTTCCAGTTCTTATTCTGGGAGAAATTTCCAGTATAATTTTCAGTAGCAATATTGAAATATATCTATGGCAATCAACTATTATAATTATAATATAATTATTATATAATTAGGATGTTTTCCTTGCTTTTTTTAAAAAAGAAAAAATAATGTTATTTTATTACATTATTCAACAAGAAGAAAACATGTACATAATATGATGGAGCAATCCTTTAGGACTGAAGTAACAAATAAACTATTGTAATAAATATGTGTCAGAGTTACTACTATACCCCAATGGCAATGAATCTGATATACATCAGTTATAAACTGATGGTAATACACACAACAACATACCAATGAATATGACAAGGGATAATATTAATATTTTCAGAAAAAAAGTATCTTTGGGCTCTACCTAATTTGGGTTCAGGCTGAGTAACAGTATTGAGGTAGAATTGATCACAATTGTGAATGACTTCTGGAGGACTTGAAATGGAGCTGTATGGAGTCTACGGTAGCATCCCTCCTGGGCTTCCTGAACCTCCTGGCAGCTTTTAATACCATTCATTGTGCTATCCTTCAGGACCAGCTCTGGGCATTGGAAATGATAGGTATTGTTTTGCAGTGATTTCCTCTTTCCAAGCCTTGCTGGGAGGTGGGGGGAGAAAAGATGTTTAGCCATAAGTCCCTGTGGTATGGGTGCCTCAGAGCTTGAGTCTCTTATCATTCTTCTATAAGATGTAAATGAAACTACTAGTTGAGATAATTTCATAGCATAGGTTGTGATATCATCAGCATATTGATGAGACCCATTTGTGCATCAACTTTCCAAATAGGTGATATTGTTGTGATGTTGCTCCAGAGCCTGAAGGCATGAGGATCTAGATGAGTACAAACCATCTCCAAGTCAACTCTGTTAAGGTAATTCCCCGTTAGGAGGATGAGCACATGCATACAGGGAGACATATACAGATACACTGTACAGTAAATTTAGGTTTTTACTTCCAGAAAGGTTTAAGCAAAGTTCAAAATAGGCAATCCAAAGTCATTTACAAGTTAAATCAGTCAGTTTTCAATCCAGGTGTAATCCATAAATGTCAAAAACCAGTGTCCAGTGTCAAAAACAGTTCAGTAACAGACTTACATTAAATTCATGAATATCAGTCAATTAAGAAAAAAGGAGGAATAGCAATACTTTCCAACAGAAGGAAACAGAGATTCACTCTCTTCTGAGACTAAGGCTAAGACAACCCAGGTTTCTGGCTCCATCCATTTGAGATATCACACCCAATTACAGTTTTGCATTTTCTTAAAGATACAGTTTTAAAATGTTTATCTTGGTTTATATATTTCTAACCCAAATAGCTGTTAGGTGACTTACATTCCTAACAAACTCTAGCAAGACAGAGTAGTTTTGAGTTTTTTGTCCCCTGGGATCTGGAAAACTTATTCTTGACAAAGTAGAGTTTCTGTGGAATTAGCTTATATACAGTTTGGAAGTCCTCCTGCACTTGCAGCTCATCTTTATGGAGAAAGTGGCAACCATAACCTGAGGATGGGGAGGGGGACTTTGCTCAGTGTTTCTTGGTAGAAGGTTAGTTAAGTTATTTGTAGGACTGCTTCCCCTTGAAGGTATCTCTATTCTACCACACTAAAAGTTCCCAACTTTGGCCTATGTGTGATACCATGCATCAATACTACCTTGCATCAATACTACTTTCATCAATCTGATATGCTTTTCTTTCTTGTGGTTGCCTGACATTGAACTTAAGTCACTGTATGCGCACTTAAGATTGTATCTTAACTAGCATAAATATGTTTATATTCTTATCACAGTCACTGGTATTAGAAGAAAGAAAAGACTAATAGCTGCAGAAATATAATACAATATAATTTACTAGTTCTGTGTATGAATAATGTGTTATATATACATATACACTTGAACTATCAGCAAGATAAATTGTTCAGTGAATCATAAGCTTCAGGCAAGACTTATGATGAAAATATGCAGCACTGTATTTAAATTCAAAGGATCAAGTTTAGTGTGTCAAGTAATAAAGCATTGAATTGCTCAGCTTTTTTGGGATTGTCTCTTAATGTGTTGTGGCATTTGATCTGAAAAAAATGTATGTAAGTCTCAAACAGAGATTATTTTCAGCATGTAAACATTGGCTGTAAGCCTTGCAAATTACTTCATGTCCAGTTCTTTGTGTTGTTTGTATTTCAAGCAGTTATCATTTTTACAATAGGTTTCTTAGAGATAATTTAGATATATATCTATAAAAACTTTTTAAAGATGTCTGTGATTGTTTTAGGGAACTCAATGAAAAATCTGAGAAAGTACTGCAAATGCTAAATATCATAAGAAATCATGCACATCTCACATAATAAGCAGTTGCATGATTTATGCAGATGAAATTCTCCTGAGCAAATTCCTTTAAAATGAATGTAAGCTGGGTATTTGTTCATAATATTGCTTGTGTTTTTCATCAATAATCTAGACCAATTGAAGGAGACTTTATTTCTACCTTTTGTATTAAATACCAGTTTCTGAAATAGCTCATGTTTATGTTTATTTTTGTGGCACTGAAAGTGGGCACACAGGATGCTTAATCTCCTTGGAATGTCTATAAATCAGATGTATGGAATATTTGGTAGCAAATGTCAATTCAGTCACTTTTAAAATTATTTTGAGAAATCCTAGCTTGTTTGAACCATATAGAATCCCAGTGTCTTGTTTGATAGAAATCTTACGACTATGATAGTTATTAGACGTACATTTAAAGAACTAATCTGAAAACAAGGTCTTTGTCTTAACTTTTCCTGGGCTTCTAACCTTTAAAGGTGAGCTAGACAGCTGCAGAAAACTGATCTCATTTCCTGCCCATGGCAAGATTTTTCAAGTTCATCTTCTTTTCCATTCTCACAAAATCTGATGAAAAAATGAAATGTCATGAAAACAAGCTCTCAGGCTAAAAAAACAGTGTCTGTCTCTGTGACAGATGTCAATTTGAAAGGCTTCAGGTCACCTGTCAGAAGTATGTCAGTGTGATCTGTATAAACTTTAATTCAACCTCTAATATCAACATTTAACTCCTGCTTTTTAGAATATACCTTGTAAAGAACTTAAATAAAATGAAGTCACCTATTCCTCTTTCACTTTTAACCCTGATTAATGAATCAAACTCTTAGGTACAAAAACAACAATAACAACACCAAACAACAACAACAACTTCAAATTTAAAAGGACAGTTTGACCTTTATTTGCCCCTGGTAATAAACCAATCAGCATTCTTATATACAGATGCTGGGAGATGAACAAATGCTGTAATTGTGAATAAGAATTTTGTTTGATATCAAAATACAACGATAAGCAGTCCTGGAATGTTTTTAAAACAAAATATTCTGAATTAAAATTAGTTCAAATGATTTTGATTAATAAGTGTAGCATTCTAGCCTTACATATAAGAATAATTCAGATATTTACATGTATCTTCTAGCTTCTATTTTAAGAAAATGAGTTGTATGGGAAAATCTTCTCTTTAGTCTCACACACACATGCAAACACATACACATGTAGTCATACGTACACATACCCACACCCACACATGCACATACTTGATAAAATATCCTGATTAATAGAAATAGATATCATATAGTTCTCTCTATCTCCATTTTCTTCTCCTACTTTGGCAGTATCTTGTCAAAAATAAATGGGTCACTCTTATCTTTCTGACCAAAGTCTTTTTCTCTTACTATTATCTTATTGTTAAAACAGTTAAAACATATAAATGAATAATTCATTGTAACTTTGCTGCTTCTAATCAGTCCTGGTTTGCACATCATTGACCACAAAGCAACAGCTTTGGGGATCTGATCAATTAATTGTATCTTTAAATAATGTCTTTCACTAATTTCCTTTATTCTCTGTTGCATTTTCATTTGGTCAGTTGAGTCATCTCTGGAAATGCATTATTAAAGGTTATGAAAAGCAACATTGAATAATTATTGGTGTCATTTTGAACTAGTACTGTAATATTGCCACAAACTAGATTTCCTTTGAAAGAATAAGTGTTTTTATGTCTTGATCCCTACTAAGAATATTTAAATCTTGAAAGGGACTTAAAGAATAATAGAAGAAATGATGAATTTTCCAGCTGAAATGAATATTTCTGAGTATCAGGGAAATTAATGTCTCTGTAACTGTACACAGGCAATGCGTTTATGTTATATGACAGAATGTTTGCAAATTTTCCTGACTATTCTATTAGAGATCACACCAAGTAGGGGCATCAACCAAGCATGCATTATTTAAGTGGTTGGTATGTAGTGACAATCTGGAAACTACATTGTTGTGGCTGCCTGTAGGACAGTTCGCACTTTCTGAAGGAAATTCTTTCACCTTTGTGTGCCCATAGCATAGATCTCTCTCCACAGCAGCTGTAAGATGCACAGGAACTCTGTGACCTGGAAAATGTGGGACAACTGACACAAGGTGACCTTTGAATGCTGGGGTAGGCCCAATTAATTTAAAATTTTGCTTGGCCTTGTCTCTTCCAATTTTCTAAATCCTCTAGAAAAATGATTAATTCAGCCACTGCCAATGCGAAAATATTTTTGACCCTATTAAAGTCGACCAAGGGTAAACCAAGTGTAGGCTGGCATTGTATCAAACTAGTTTTATTAAATTTGATTGGAGAATTGTATCAGGAAGGGACAGACAAGGACATATTTTTCTATTGCAACTCTTTTTGAAATGAAAATATTGGGAAGAATACAAAATGCCAGTGCTGTCAGGCGAGGAGTTGTAGGATTTTAGGAGTAATTGAATCTTACTTTCTTCTTTCCCCACCCTTATTTTTGTTAAATACCTTGGATTTTAATAGGGGGGTTAGAATCTGTTATGTCATTGTGCCTGATTTACTTTATTTATAATGGCACGGCTTCTTTCCCTTTTCCTCAATTTTTATTGTCCTGTCTCTTTACAAAAAGTTTCCAGCTGCCAAATTTCACATTCTGTGTTTCAACTGTCTCACACATCCAATGGCATCATTTCACTGAATGACTCTAACTTGTTTCAAAGCATTTAGAGAACTGCTTCTTGGAGACATGGAGACATGGAGACATGGAAGGACAAATATATGGGGATTCTCAGTTATCCAGATCATGGTTGTATCAAAGGTACTTTTTCAAAAGGCAACTGTACTGCAAGGAATATAAATTCCTTCCATTCTCCATCATTCAGTCAGAACTGAAGAAGCTTTTTGGAGAGAAGTGAAACCAGGGGTGCAATTCAACCGATGTAACAGCTTATAAAGCTATTCATATCCAATACATAACTCCAGTCAGCTTACAACCATTAAAAACCATATAATAAAATATAGTATGAAAACTGTCTTAAAAATATTACAACACAATTTATACCAAGGTATTAAAAAAAATAATCAACAATTAACGGACTTCTGTTTTGCAGGGCTTCGGCGACAGGCAGGAATTCACGATCGTGCACGGTTTCTGCCTGGGCTCGCAGTCGGAGTACCCCGAGCCAGATAGCTTCGGGGCTAAACCACCCCATAGAGGCTGGTGAAGACGGGGGAGACTCCAGCAGGGTTGAGGAAAGCCGTATCTTTCCTCCCCAGCTGGCTAAACTCCCTTTCCTGAAGGCAGCAGAGCGGCGGTCAGAAATGGCCACCTCAAAGAAGCCCTAATCCGGAAAAGAATGTGCAGGAGGAAGAAAGTGCTGAAGCGAAGGTTTTGGCTGACCGGGATAAGAAGAAACAATTAAGGTATCCTGGAACTTAAACCCTAAAAAAACCCAAAAGATACATTGTTCCCAAAGAAGATTCGGAAGCAGCAAATGAAAGTGAAAAGGGAAAGTTTTTTTTTTTTTCACTTTCCTTCCTTACGTTGACAGAGAAGAGATGAATGAGAAATCGGAAAAATCTGCTTTGGCATCAACAGGTATTTAAACTGGAAAATGTAATGCCAAGGGGATAATAAATATTTCTGAATATAAAAGGCAAAAAAAAAAAAGGAGAAAGAAAATTTTCTTTTGCTGTAAGTGGGAAGGGAGAGGAAGAGAATAAGAAAGGGATTTGGAAGAAGATCGCCTGGAATCTAAAGAATCTAAAGTTAAATTTTAACAGGATTGCTAAAAGATACATTTTAACTGGAACTTAGTAACTAAATATTAACCCCAGGAAGAGGAAGTGAAAAAAGGAAGAAAGTGTAAAAGGAAACAGCTTGTGTGTATTTGGATTGTTTGGTGACTTTGGGACTCTTGGAATTATATCGGAAGGATTAAAAATACTCAGGTGGTTGTTTTAAAAGAAGAAGAAAATACAATGGCATCACTTGTGGACGAATTGAAAATAGAATTTAAAAAATATAAAGAAGAAGAAAAAGAAAGGAAGGGCTCTCTTGGGTCCATTTTTTAATTCTTAGAAATGGCGATCATTACCTACAAGAAACTACAAGAAAAGACTACGTAACAAGAAGATTGGGACAAAGAAGAAGCCATCTTTAACGAACAAGTAACTTTACTTGGGGAAGAAAAGGGAAAGAGGGGAAAGAGAATGGAGAATTTGAGACTTAAAAAAACAACCAAAAAAGGGAAAAATAAGGTGGATATAATGTGAGAAAGCAACAGAAAAAGGGAATAGAGAAAAGGAAAATTGTGGTGGAGAGATTGGGGGGGGGGGGTAAAAAGAGAAGAAGCAAAGGAGGAGGGAAAAGAAGAGAAGCTACAAGGGTGTGAAGCAAGATGTAAAGAAACAGGATTTATTTAGAGATAATGGGTAAAAAATTAATTAAAAAAGGGATTCTGCAGGTACATATGATTGTATTATATTTGTATTTAGAAATAATATTCGAAGATTGGAAACAACATATGATTCAGTGAAACATTTCTGAATAAAATAAATGTAATGAATTAAATGAGAGAATTAATTTAGAAAGTAATGGGAACATTTTAATGACATAAATGTTTTAAAATGCAAGTGAAGTGCTGGGGAAGTAATCATGGAAAGTTTATAAGCGTTCCCATAGAAGCATGATACCTATTTGAAAAGTAATGTGTTAAATGTTTAAAATTTAAATGAATATTAATATTAATGATATAATTGAATGGGTATGGATCATTGTTCTAATTATATTATATATTTATACTTTTTTTCTTTTTCTTTTTAAAATGTAGTGTTTAGCTTTAATGTATTATGCAGAATCCGAATAGAAGTTACGTTTTATATTGTCATACTCCAATTAGTGACCACAGGAGGAATTTTGTTTAAGGAGGAAATATAATAGATAGCTGAAATAGGACAGACAAAGAATATAAATATAATGATCTGATTTGAGATGAAACAAATAAAAATAAAATTAAGAAAGTTAAAAGAGGGGAGAAGCCCTATAGAAAATGTAGAATGGTAATAAGATATGGAATGGTGTATAAAAGTGAGCATGAATTTGAATTGGTGTCTGTACAAAGAGTTGTAACCCGGGATCAGGATGCTTTCAGAAAAGAGGTTTTATGTTTTCATGTTTTGTGTTGTGTTTGTCAATGTTTGTTTTTAAAAATCAATTATTATTTTTTTCAAAAAAAAATATGTATTAAAATTGGTAAGAATTGAAATTTGCACTAAAGGCTTGAAATTAATAATAATATAAAATGACAGGGAAAGTTGATTAATATAATATGAATGTAAATTTATATTCAAGAGGAAAAGATTATATATATCATGCACAAGAATTATGTACTAATTGACACATTGTACAATTGAAAGGTTTCATTGCTTTATGTTTGTATTTGTCTATGTTTGTTGTTAAAAATAAAAAAAATTACACACAAAAAAATCAACAATTAACATAAACATAGTGCAGGCTTTATTAAAAAATCAGTAGGGTCAAGATCAATCTTGTGTGGAAGCATGTAGGAATGATGTTCTAATTCTACAAAACAAATGGTTGAGCCATACAAAAAAATGCATTAAAATAATACAAATTATAAAAATATTCAATAAATCTAACACACCATAGTTTCTATTGAATTAAACTAATTTAAAGACCTAACACCTGCTAGAACAGCACTGCTTTGGCTAGTATCTGAAATGCCAGTGGCAAAGAGATTGTTCATAACTCTAGGGAGATAATGTAACATAAAATGAGGATCATCAATGAGAATGCCAATCACTGTTCCATCCCTTTAAACTTTCAAGGAAGCAAGGCTTGTAACAGGCCTTCCTGGTGATAGGACTGGATAGACATATTTAACTTTGGCAAGGCACTGGCAAGGCATGTATACTAGTGCTACACCTTAAAGGCTTTAAAACTCTTATTGTTTTTAACCTTTATTGAAAATTTAAAACATTAAAATACAAAATACAATACAAATATTTAAAATATTACTTTGAATTGGGCTTGGAAATATATTAGCAATCTTTATAGTAACTTCAAAATAGGTGTTAATTTTCATCTGATGGGGTTGAAAATCCCAGGAATCAGGAATCTAGCCACTACAATTAGTTCAAACTATGTTTATGAATAATCTTTAAAGGACTATACATAGAGAGCATTGCAAAAGTTTCATAACTAATGTACCAGCTTTTTGCTGTTTAAACAGGAGCCATAAACAGGAAACACTCCAAGTAATGAACTAATCTTTAAGGAGAAGCATAACTTCTCTGAATTGACTAATTTTCAGAACAGATGTTACGAGATTGTCTCAATATCAACAGAGAACAAGATATATTTTTTTGGCTAGGATTTAATTTGACCTTCATTTGTTCTATCCAGATCCTCAAAACTTCGAGATTGTTCAAGGATTCAGGGAATTTTCAGCTTAGTTCAAGCCGCCAATTTTGGGTGTCACCAGTGTATCTTTAACTATTCACCCAAATGTGTTAAATTTATATTTACTGACAAAGAAATAAAGCGAGTCTAGTATAGATCTATTTCAAACTATTTAGCTCTCATCAGCTAGCCATGCACTTCTGGGATCTGAATCTGGGCTGCTTGCATATTAGAGTGTGTCTAGCTGATGAGAGCTAAATAGCTTGAAATAGATCTATAGTAGTCTTCCTTTATTTTTTTTGTTGGTAAATATAAATTTAACACAAAATAGTTTGTTGTGAAAGCAACTGCCTGTGAAGGCTCCTGAATTGAAAGGTGAACGGGAAGCAGTATGCTCCTTCCCATATTTGGGTAGACCAGGTTGCCCTGATAGACAAAAAACACTTAATTCACCCAAGTCTAGCAAATGACCTCCCAAAACTATCATGTCAAATGTTAAATAACATGTAGAAAACAGTAAAATCTAAGGAACCTCAGACTGGTGTTCCCAGGAGCTCAGATTCTGTCTCCAGATAACACTGACTTGAATACATACTGAAGCGGGATCAGAATAACCATAAAAATGGAATACCCAACCCATGAAAACTTTCCAGAAAGATACTGTGATCAGTGGTATTGAATTCTGCTAGTAACCCCATTAAAACAAAAAAGGACACATTTCCCTGATTGACATCCCAGTTTTGGTCAGATCAATCTATTCTGTTTCTGAATTTCAACTGAAAACTATTTGGATAATGTGTAATTGAGAATATTCTGTAATTGTTTGTTCATTTCTATTTGTCTTTGAAATGCATCAGATTCAAAATCTGGTCACAAATTTGGGGATTCTCGAAGGAGTGTATTCTGTTTTTTTTTTAAGTCTCCAACTGAATACTGTTAAATTTATCCCTACACTTAGAGGAAGAAAAACTTCACAATTTACTTAAGAACCCATATATCACTATTCAGTTAGGAACATATGGCTAGGAAAGCAGGCTGATTTTTAGGAAATAAGGAATTGTATGATTTCCCCTTCCCACAATCTAACCAGAACAATAAATTAATTCTGTTTGGAGAACAGAAATCTGCTCATGTGGCATTGGAGTTAGTGGGTAATATATATACAGAGGCCACTTAGAAAATCAGATGCTGAACTGATATTTATTCTGGAAAGAATACAAGCTAGATTCAATAGTAATTTGTCTTATGAATTTTTTCTTTATCTTACAAAAATGCTCTTCATTACAAAATGGTTTATTAGTTTTCCTTTGGTTCATTCATATTGGTACTTGGGATTACTATATATAATGGTACCATTGGAAAAATAACTTTTTAAAAAAGGAAAAATAATGTGTATTTCAATCCCAATACCATGTTTCTCCAACAATACGGCCTCCACCAATAGGAAGGCCCAGCATGATTTCTAGGCATGAGGTGAAATTAAGCCCTGCCCCCTAAATTTAGGCCTATTAAAACCATGCGTTTCCCCGCCATTTCTCACATTGTTCGTTAGAACTACACGAGGTGAAGAGAAATGGGGGGAAAGGGCTGGGGTGGGGTGGGAGAAAACTTGCCTTTAGGAGTGCCCTGCAGGTAGCCTAGGCCAGAATACCCTTTGAATTGAATTGAATACCGATTGAAGCTCTCTTGAAGGCTGAGTCACCAGCCACTTCGATCGGCCGGTAAAAGCAGCCTCGGAGTGAGCCTGCACATATATTCTCCTCGCCATGAGGCTGCTTCTATCGGCCGATTGAAAGCTAGCTCCCTTGAGGACACAGGCCCCAGCTACTTCGGGGCAATGCGTGGCTGCCCCTGTCCCCTCGCCTTTAGGGCAGTCTCTTTACTGCGATGGAAGCTCCCCAAGTGCAGTCAACAGCCACTTCAATCGGCCGGTAGAAGCGGCCTGAGGCGAACACACACACACACTCCCCTCACCGTGAGGCCGCTTCTATCTGCTGATTGAAAGCTCCCTTGAGGACACAGTCCCCAGCTGCTTCAGGGTGATGCGTGGCTGCACCACTCCCCTCGCCTTTAGGGCAGTCGATTTCTGGAGATTGGAGCTGCCCAAGTGCGGTCAAGAGCCACTTCGATCGACTGATAGAAGTGGCCTGGGGTGAGCACACACACATACTCCCCTCGCCTCAAGGCCACTTCTATCTGCCGATCAAAAGCTAGCTCCCTTGAGGACACAATCCCCAGCTACTTCAGGGCAATGCGTGGCTGCACCATTCCCTCGCCTTTACGGCAATCGATTTCCAGCGATTGGAGCTGCCCAAGTGCGGTCAAGAGCCACTTCGATTGGCCAGTAGAAGTGGCCTGGGGAGAGCGCATACACACACTCCCCTTGCTGCGAGGCCACTTCTATCGGCCGATCGAAAGCTCCCTTGAGGACACAATCCCCAGCTGCTTTGGGGCAAGGAGTGGCTGCCCCTTCCCCTCACCTTTAGGGAGATCTGGGGCGAGGGGAGTGTGTGTGTGCGCTTGCCCCAGGCCACTTCTACCGGCTGATCGAAGTGGCTCTTGACCGCACTTGGGGAGCTCCAACTGCTGGAAAGAGACTGCCCTAAAGGCGAGGGGACTGGTGCAGCCACGCATCGCCCCGAAGCAGCTGGGGATTGTGTCCTCAAGGGAACTTTCGATCGGCCGATTGAAGTGGCCTCATGGCAAGGGGAGTGTGTGTGTGCGCTCGCCCCAGCCCGCTTCTACCGGCCGATCGAAGTGACTGTTGATCGAACTTGGGGAGCTCCAATCGCCAGAAAGAGACTGCCCTAAAGGTGAGGGGACAGGGGCAGCCACACATCTCCCTGAAGCAGCTGGGGACTGTATCCTCAAGGGAGCTTTCAATCGGCAGATAGAAGCGGCCTCACGGTGAGGGGAGTGTGTGTGTGTGTGCGTGCTCGCCCCAGGCTGCTTCTACCAGCGATCAAAGTGACTGTTGATTGCACTTGGGGAACTTCAATTGCTGGAAAGAGACTGCCCGAAAATCTCTTGGTGGGCCGCTCTTGGTGGGGGAGGAAATTAAGTCACCCCTGAAAAGATGGCCTAGCTGTTTTTTTGGGGGTCAAAAAAAAATAAGGCCCGGCCTTATTATGTGAGAAACACGGTAGTAACTTTAAAATATTTTCATATTTATATTTTTATACTTTAAAAATAAGTAAGAAATGAAAAACTACATAATTAAGATCATTTATTGTCTCAAGAAGTACAACTGTATGTACCAGACCTACAATTTGATTTTAATATATAATAGTGAAAATCTGCATTTTTATAGCATGATTTCAGTTTGCATTCAAAGCTGGTCATTGCTGTTTGGTCCACCAAAGATATACTTGCTTCTGTGCATATTAATTGTGTTTGTGACCTCAACCTATTGACTCCCAGCATCTGCCTGAATAATCCTCATAGTTTACTTGGCAATATTTTCAAAAGTAGATTGCCATTGCCTTCTTCTATGGTGAGAGAGAATGACCCATTTCTCCCAGCTAGCTTTGTGCCTAAGGCAGGATTAGAATTCTCCTGATTTCTAGCCTGCTGCTTTAACCAATATCCCAAATTGTCTCTCTGAGTTTGTTATGAATAAAATTGTGGAAATTGTAAATCCTTGCCAATTGATTTGAAAATTAATGCAAACCTAGAGATCTATTATAGCCACCTTTGTTTTATGCTGTGCCAGATATTTATAATAATTCTCTCTCAGTGTTAATGATTTGAGTCCATTACTTGCTTTAAATTGAATAACTACAACAATCTCTCTTCCTGTAAAGTACTTGGTCTAATTTAAGTTTCTGAAGAACAAAGATTTCTAGAAAATAAAAATCAGTCTGAAGACCAATTCAGTGTTAGTAGAGAGCATTATTATCTTTGAATTTGTTTTTAACTATAATAGAATATCATGTGAAAAGATATGCACAAAGGAAAAAATACATTATTTGCATGATTCTTGAAGTACTTTTCAATACAAGAAGCATCAAATAAAAGTTCAGCAAAGGTGAATGGTTTTAAATTCTGCTAATTTCATTTGCTATGGAAATATCTTACAATTTCACAAGTGCCTTTTTTTTTTGCTTTTTGTTTATCTTTTAATCTGGAGCATATTCAAAGAATTTGCTGCCATTATGCTGCACCCTAAGTACATTAATCAAGTGCTCATTCTTTGTTTAAAAGGAGGGGAATTCCTATGTATCTTTTGCAATGAAGAACACTAATCTCAGTATGAGACAATTTTACAAATTAGCTATATATAATTTTGGGATCACAGATCTATTTAAGAAAAAAGTATTTATATTAGGGACTGATGAAAAGATTTGCCTGTATATTCAAATATCAGATAATTTGAAAATGAAGGAGGTTTTGTATTATATCCAGTAAGTTTCTATTAATGGAATGTCTTCTGTTTGTGATATGGAAAGGGAAGGGTATGATTTCCTGAACACGCACAATCTGCCCCTCCGCCTGGAACAATTCTGCTATGAAAATCCAATGTACAGCTTTCAGTTTTTCGGATAACTCAAACTATACCATACAAATGGTCTTCCTGATCATTTTTTGATATCTGTTTCTGTTGCCCTTCAATTATTTTGGATTGAGACTTTGTGGCCCAAATGGCATTTTAAGCATTATGATTCTCTAATATTTTTAATAATTTAATGAATTACTGGAGGTAAAGGTAAAGGTAAATAAGTCTCTGTGGGTTTTATTCTTCTAGATGTAGCTGACTTTAGGGGGTGATACTCATTTCCATTTCTTTTAGCAGGTGAGCCAGCACTGTCCAAAGACATTTCTACAATCACATGGCCAGCATGTCATCATGTGGCAGCACAAAGCATATGTGGTACTTCCTACCAAAGTGGTCTCTATTTATCTATTTACATTTGATGCTTTTGAACTTCTAGGTTGGAAGGAGCTGAGACAAGTAAAAGAAGCCTACTCTGTTACAGGGTGATGAGACTTGAACTGCCGGAGCACAAATCTTCTCCAGCACTGAATATAAAATGCCTTTTAAAATGCCACCCAGTCTGTCAGACACCCAGGCCTGTCCCATGGCAGTTTCAGAAATATTTACAAATGTATTACAATACATTTGGCTTAAATAAGATCAGTGGCAATCTATGTAATCTTCTTAGATCAAATTTAATGTTTGTAAAGCAAAGGAGTGAGTACAAGACAACTTGGGGAAGGAATTTAGTTTAGAATTAAGCAACTCTGATATTCCATACCTATTTGTGAAAAGAAAGTCAGATAAAAATCCTAAATTATTCTAGTGGAAGCAAATTTGATTTCTACCTAAACTATAAATAGCACATATATTTTCATAAAAAAGGTTTATTTACTGTCACCATATTCAATTTATGTCAGAGATGCCATATAAAAAAGTATATTAATGTAAATCTGATTAACTATCGTGAAAGCCATGCAGGAAAGAGGCCATACTAGTATTTATTTATATTTATTTAAATTATTTCTATAATCCATCTCACAACATGTTAAAAAAGATGCAAAAAATGTCTTAGCAATCTACAACTTCAAAGACTTTTCAATATTCACACATAAACATTTCTTTTGTTTTGTGCAAGTGTTGTGTTTGTTCATTGAATTTTTTATGTTTGTCTTTTGTTATGTTATATCTGAAACCTTAGGCTTAAGGTTAATATCTGAAAAAGGATATTCAGATTTTTTTTTTTAAAAAAAAACTATTTCCCTGTATTATTAACAATCTAATTTTTTTCTGTAGATCTATATGAGATTTTTATTACAGCACAAGAAAAAGTTAAATTTTAAAAATTAAGCATTTTACCACAGCCTAACATTTTTGCTCAAGCTTATCTATACAAAATTCTTGATCATTATTGATCTTACTTTTAATTTATGCATGTGTCAAATATTTTGATTATGCATTTTTGTATACATAAAATTCTACTGATGGTTTTGAACAAATTCAAGCAACCCAAAAGATCCACATTGGCATGAGCTATTCATCCATGTTATAATTTTGTTTGTTCAGCCTGTTCACATGGAGATAACTTAAAATATCAGAACACTGCGATATGCTAAAACTTCTCTAATGTCACATTTTGTTATATAGAGTTACAATGAGAAGAAATTTAACAGGATGTGACATGATGTAAGTGATGCACTGACATGTATAATTTAAAAACTACACTCTTGTTGGAAGCAGACACCTGCAATTAATTTTGATATTGGGAATTCAAAATGAAACTGATGATTAAAGCCAGAAGGGACTTGGAGAACACATTAAGCTCATGAACTAGGGCAGTCCCTCTGTTTAGTAAACAGTATATTTGTTTACTCAAAAGATGTTACGTGTGAAGTCAAGATGTAACCTTCCAATTTACTTATATGGTCACACCACATTTTATAAAAATCAATTATATTTTATAATAACATACAGTGTAAAGAAGGTTTTTTGTTCTTTTTTTGGTTCTGTTTCTGATTTTTTAATTAAGATTCTATTCTCTTTCAGGAAAATTGAATTATGTCAACACAGGAAGGTACTCAGCATTTACAGAATTATGCAAACCCTTTTTAAGCCTGAAGAAATTTGTGTCATTCTCTCTCCTGCTCACTTTCTCCAGATGAAGAACTTATATACATTTTAACAGAATTAGTGCCATATCTTATTTACCCTTTGCCATGAGATTTTGTATTTGCAAGGCAATTCACACTGCTCATTCTTCTCTGATAGAAACAAGTATATTAAAGCTTTTCTGTTTCAGCATGCAGGACTTAAAACCGAGCACAAGTCATTCTGAAGTCCCTTTGCCTTGTGGATTGGACTTGGAACCCTTGATCTGCCACTTGAGTTTAACCAGAGAGATCTGCCAGTGTCTCATGGCCCCCGCAGAGTCTGGTTCAGAGGAAGAGTTGGAACTGGGATGTCTGACAGGGAAGGCATGCCAGCAGCTGAGGACAATGCTGTCCTGGGCCTCTCAGGCATTGCGAAAGGTGGTTGACCAGATGGAGAGCTGCCTGCCTGCACTGACACAGGGGCAGATCAGCTGCTGATTGCAGTGGTGCTGATAGGCAGTTGATCTCTTTGATGAATAACAGCTGTTTACTCCACTGATCCAAGGGCAAAGAAAGTGGAATGTAGGACTGCAAGGCTATTCGGGAGAAGGTCACCCCACCCCTCCTCACAAGGAACACCTGGAGGGGAGTAATTTAAGGAGAAGTTGTGGGAACTTTGCTAAGTTGTTCTTTGCTAAGAACAATTGTTTGCTTACACTCCCCTGGCTTTGACTTGTGCCATTTACTGTTTGCCTTTCCTTTCCTTGCTTGGAAGATTGCTCTTTGCATTTTGTTTTGGACCTAGCCCTTCTTTGTAGCCTGTGTTTCGGCCTTTGCTTCACTGTGCCTTTGGAACTGCTTCTTGTCTGGAACCTGTTTCTTGTCCTGAGGACTGTCCTTGTCTTGTGCCTGGATGCTGCCTTGTTGATTGGATGTGGATTGGACCTTGCCCTGTGAGCATGCTTCTACTCTATGGGGTTTCTTTGACTACTGGGACTATGTTTGGGAGACTGAGAGTGCTGCCTTCAGAGACCAGGGGGGTGGAAACTTACTGGTTGTTGAAGGGTCATTGGCTGGAACAATGGTTAAGAGAAATAAAGAAATCTAGAAATCTGTCTTGCCTTGACCACCTGGATCACAACACCACTAAATTTTTAAGAACTGTACAGGCTGAAGACATAAATGAGAACTCAAAAGGAAATAGGACAAAGGACAAAGGATGAAGGCAAATTATATCACATCATATCATCTAACAGATTAAAAACCTATACACCAGGACAGCCAAAAGAATAATACTAAATAGTTTATATGAGAACCACTTTGGTAGTGTGGCTACCAGGGGTGAGATTCAAATTTTTTTAGCAACCAGTTATGTGGGTGTGGTTAGGAGGACGTAGCCAGGAAGGCATGGCCATGTGACTGGATGGGTATGTTTTCTTCTTCTTTTTTTGCATCAACACCCAGCCCATTTTTGGAGCCTTCTGGGCCTCAAGAAAGCCTCCTGGGGGGTGTTGTCACTCCCAGGAGACTTTCCTGTGGCCCAGGAAGGCAACAAATGGAACTGGGGAGGCATGCAGTTTCCCCTGCACTCTGTTTTTGAACCTCCTGGATCTCCTGGGGGAGGCATTTTTAGTCTCAGAAGGCTTCCCTGAGGCTCAGGAAGGAGTAAAATGGAGCCTGGGGGGCGCATGCAGCACCACCCATATTCTGTTTTTGGGCGTTTTGGGCCTCAGGAAGCCTCCTGGAATTTATGTTTATCTATCTATATATGTATATATACATGTATACACACACATATATATATTTGTATATATACACACATATATACATACATACACATACGCACATATATGTAAGGATATATATGTAGGGATGCAGTGGCTCAGTGGTTAAGACACTGAGTTTGTTGATCAGAAAGGTCAGCGGTTCAGTGGTTTGAATCTAGCACCACATAATGGAATTAGCTCCTATTGCATGTCTCAGCTTCTGCCAATGTCATGCCCCTGTTAGAATCTAACTCCAAGGGAGAGGAAAAACAGCCAACAGGGAGTGGGATGTGGCTCTGAAGGTTGTGGAGGTTGTGCACAGGCTGACCGGGCATTCAAGGAAGACCCAGGCCCATCCCCTCTTCATCCTATTCATGAAGGGCATGCAGGAAGGAGCAGATAAGGGAGAAATGTGGTCTACCGGGGAGGAAAGGGCCTTGATCCCCTTCATGGGCTGCAGCTGTGAGGACTGTTTAAAGGGACAAACTGTGCATGGGCCCGTGGTGGAAGCAAAGCGTGAAAATATTTTTAGTTTGTCAGTTCTTATCTGAGTTCTGCCATCCTTCCCAGTGTGTATATTTCAATATCTGTGGACGTCTTCAAGCCCTTATCCTGCCTTAACTCATTAATTGCTTCAGTGTGGTTTGTGTTTTTTACCCCTATTTATGTGTAATTTTGAGTTTGAACAGAAGTTCTTCCTTTTTGCAAATGTTTGTGGGGGAATTTTTTCTCCAGTCCATGATAACTGGACCTGTGAAGCCAAGTTGAAGGAATTAAAGGGTCTTCACCTGTTTTTGTGACTTTGTTGCTTTTGTAAGTCATCACAGCCAACCTAGCAGTTCAAAAGCATGTAAAAATGCAAGTAGAAAAATAAGGATCACTTTGGTGGGAAGGTAACAGCATTCCATATGTCTTTGGCATTTAGTCATGCAGGCACATGACCACAGAGACAGCTTCAGACAACACTGGCCCTTCAGCTTTGTAACAGAAATGAGTACCACCCCCTAGAACTGGAAACCATTACCTTTTTATGTAAATATATCTATGGAGCTATAACAAATGAATCTGAAATTGAATTACTGTTGTATTCTTTTCAATAAGACAAATATTTCTTAAATTTGTAAAAAGCATTTGTAAATGATTGCATATTTTATATGTTTGCATGTTCCACAGAATAATTCCAAGAATTTGATATTATATCATATAAAATCTAGCATCATGAGATCTTTCTATTAATAGGGAATAGGATTATAGTTAATATCACTTCTTTTACTGTGTTATAAAAGCCTAAAGTTTGAAGACTTTGATATTGAAAGTCATGTAATTGTGACAAAATAAACATTGCACCATTGAAAACTGATTTCTTTAGCTGTTAAATCCTGTCTCTGTTAAAGCCCATGTCACACTGAACCAACGGATGCAAAGAGGATGTAAAACGGACAAAAAACCTTGCCATTTGTTGGTTAATGCAATGTATCTGTTCTGTACTCACTGCCTCCGTTTTGCTTCCTCTCTATCCGTCCAGCATCCGTTCATGGACGTTTCATCCGGTCCAAAAGTTTTGGGCTGCCTAAAACTTTTGCGCGGAAAATGTATCCAGTTCATCCATTCTGCATCCACTATGCATCCGCTACGCATCCGCTACGCATCCGCTACGCATCCGAGATATCCGTGAGGCATCCGTGACGCATCTGCACAACGCGCATCCACCCGGACGCAGGGAGGAAACGGAACGGATGCAGAACGGATGTAGAACGGATGCCTAGCGGATGCAGAACGGAAACAAAGCATTGAAAACAGAAAAAACGTTCGCAGAGGGGACCTATCTCGGATATTAAGGATGTCTAGAGGATGCCTAGCGGAAAACCTATACTGCCTATAAAATGGGGGAGCAACTCGCCTGCATCGCACTTTCAGAACAGCAGCCCAGCGGTGCAGACCTCTGCAGCCTTTATCTGCCTCTTCCTCTTCCACAGCATCCAGTCATGTCCACCGTGGATTGTAGCAAAGTCCTTTCGGCAGCCACCATCGTTCTGCAACAGTGTGAAGCCATCTGCAGGCTCTGTGAACACTACTGCGAGAAGAAAAAGAGCCACCCAAAAAGAGTCTGGGTCCGAAGATGGTTCGCCAGTAGAACGGAGGACGGACTGTACAACAAGCTGATGGTGTAGCTCAGGAGCGAAGACACTCGGGCATTCCAGAACTTCATGAGGATGCCGCCAGCCATTTTGACGAAGTTGTGCAGCGGCTGACACCCAGGTTGACCAAGGCAAACACCAGCTTCCGGCCAAGCCTGGAACCTGGGCTCGAGGTGGCACTCACTCTGCGCCACCTGGCCTCAGGGACCTCCTACAGGAGCATGCAGAATGGCTGGAGGGTGCCATCCAACACCATCAGCATTGTGGTCAGAGAAGTAGTGCAGGCCATCATCGAAGAATACAAGGAGGAGCTCCTCCAGTACCCCTCCACTGAAGAAGGATGGAAGAAAGTTGCAGAGCAGTGGTATCAGAAGTGGAACTTACCACACACCGTTGGAGCCATAGATGGCAAGCACGTGGCCTGCAAATCTCCACCCAAGTCGGGGTCCACTTATTTCAACTCCAAGGGCTTCTTCAGCATCATCCTCTTTGCCATGGTCGATGCTGACTACAAGTTCATGTACATCGATGCTTCAGGCAACGGCTCATCTTCGGATGCCCAGGTATACAATGCCAGTCACCTCAAGGAGGGGCTGGAACACAACCTCATCGTGGGCTTCCCAGATCCAGAACCCCTGCCCAACGACACACAAGATGTGCCCTACTTCATCGTGGGGGATGACGACTTCTCCCTCACAACCTACCTCATGAAGCCCTACACCTCCAGACTCCTCACCCGTGAATAGAGGATCTTCAACTACAGGCTGTCCAGGGCAAGGCGGGTGGTGGAGAACGCCTTTGGCATCCTGGCCAACAGGTTCCAGGTACTTCTCACCACCATGCAGCATTGCCCAGAGACTGTGAGGAGGATCATGGAAGCTTGCTGCATCCTGCACAATCTCATGCGCACCCGCTACCCAGTCTTGCAGAACAGGCTCGTGGACCTCCAACAAGGCAATGGGGTCATGGAGCCTGGGGAATGGAGGCAAGGGCGAAACCTGATTGACACTGAGGATGTGCTAGGCCCCAACAGAGCCTCAAATGAAGCAAAGAAGCAGTGCAACCTCCTGAGACAATGGTGCAACTCCCCAGCTGGAGCAGTGGAGTGGCAAGACAGGATGGTAGATGCTTAATGGATGCTTCCTTCAGCCTGTCTTATCACACGGATGAGATTGGGCCATGTATGTTTGGTTGGCCTACAATGAACAGGGGGCTTAATAAAGAGTTGTGTTTATGTTGACATGTGTGGATAATTATTACATTATTATTGATAATAAAGTGCCGTAGGTGTGGCACCTGGGAGGGTGGACCATACAGTCCCACTATGCTTGCACTGGAGGTTTATCTATCCCACAGCTATTACCCATCCCAAAGGTATCCCTGCCCATCCCACAGCTATCTTAACCCATCCCACAAGTATGCAAAGGCTTAAACCATTTCTAAAAGTTTCCAGCAAGACTTTATTAAAAAAAAGAAATGAAGCAAGTGTGTGAATCAAAAATAGACTTTACTAACAACAAGCTACAAGACAAAAAAGAGTCTCTGGCACTCCTCTTGGTCGCTCAGTCTCAGGGGTGAAGGGTCCAGGTGCTGTGGAGGTGGCTGGTGCTGGAGTGCTTGTCATCAGCTCCTCCTCTAGAAGCAGAAGCAGCAGAAGCGCCAGCCCCAGAAGAGTGAGCCCGTGCTGCAGAAGCCCCAGGAGAACCAGAATGAGGGCCAGGGGATGGGATGGTAGCCCTGTCCCTCTTGCCAGGGCTGGCGGCAGATGGCTGAGGCTTGCTGTGCTTCTGCATGGTTGTGGGGTTGCTGGCTGGCAGGGAGGCTGGCAGGAACCAAGGCTGGCAGAAAGGCTGGCAGGCAGACATGAACCAAGACTGGCAGGAAGGCTGGCAGGCAGACATGAACCAAGGCTGGCAGGAAGACTGGCAGGCAGATATGAACCAAGGCTGGCAGGAAGGCAGGCAGCAAGGCTGGCAGGGAGGCTGGCAGCAAGGCTGGTAGCAAGGCTGGCAGCAAGGCTGGCAGGCAGACATGCAGGCAGGGCAGGCAAGGCAGCCGATGTGTCTGGCAGCAGGTCTTTCCTCTGAATGGCGACCTGCTTCCGAGCTGCTTCCGTTATATCCGCGGGGCTGACACAATGCATCCTCCCCGCATGCGCAGTGAACGCCAGGCATCCATTAGGCTTCCACTGTGCATCCGCTAGGCTTCCGCTCTGCATCGGCTTCATCCGTTCGGCGTCCGCTCTGCATCCGCTGTATCCGTTCTGCGTCCGCTTCGCTGAGCCCCCCCGGAAGCCCTGCGGATGTACCACCCACTCCCATCCGCTTCCATCCACTGGGCTTCCGTTCCGCATCCACTTTGCATCCGCCCTGCGTCCTCCCCGCATCCGTGTTATCCGCTCCGGTTATGCAAATTTTTGCCCCTTTTGAGAGCGGATAACAACGGATGGCACATTTTGCTCGTCCGTTGTGTCCGTTTTGCATCCGTTGGCCAGTGTGACATGGGCTTAAGATACAATCAAATAATGGAGGCATAGAATAATGAAATCTTATAACTAGATTTCTAAGACTATTCCAACAGAGATGTTCTAAATTTCTATTTCAAATGTTTTGCATGGATCAAACACACAACACAGAAATTGTGACCTTCTTATTCATATAGTAATACATATAGCAATCATTCAGAAAGTCTGATGGTGGAAAATAGAAACCTTTCTAGCAAAGTTCCTATTTTATTTCATGTCTCCTACCTTGATAATTAGCTGCTTTTCACACCCTGAAAATTCTGGAGATTATTGTAGAATGTAATTTTTTTAAAAAAAAAATTCAACATAGATCAGATCTCAGAAGCTACTAAAGTTTGGAATAATATACTCAAAGCTTAATTTTTCCTTTCCATTTTGAAGGATGTACAAAAAGGAACAAATCAAAATGTCATCAGGAAGCATGCAGTCCTATTAACTATAAAAAAGTAGCAGTAACTCCTGTGGACTTTTATCTATTAAAGCACTTAATATTATATCACTCAATTACATGATAGACATCTTTTGCCCATGTATTTCTGCAGCAGGTCCCTTCATCTTTAATAGAAGGCTTATAATGGGACCATATGGCTTTATAGCAATGTAAGAATGTTAATCTATCATCTAGAGCTGCCCGAAGCATTACATGAGTCCTAATATGTATTCAAGATTGAGACTCTCCTATTTTAAACACAGGCAAAAGAAGAGATGCCTGATCAGGTGGCAAAATGATTACTGTACAATGAGCTGCTGGGAAACCAGTAAAGCATCAGGCGCCCTCTCAAATGTAATTGGTCTCTAGAGAAAATGTAGTCCGCTCTTTTTAAAACCCTTTACACCTTCTTAGCCAGAGGACGATTGCAAGGAGAATCATAAAGCAAAACAAAACTCCAAAACAAAGCTTGGAACAGCAATATTGTATATTAGGAAGTCAAATTTTGCACCTAGGAAAAACATTATACCCATCACAGTGAACATAAAGGTGACATTTTCCTTAAAATGTGCTGTCCAAGAATAGTATGAAGATCAAATGAAAAGACTTGTGAGACATAACATTAGATTCTTCTGTAATCAAAAGTTCAGTTTTGTGCCATTCAGACAATCTCTCAAGAACCTTGACTCTCCATTTTGTGTAGTAAGGTTGATCTAGTTAGGACAAGAAAGCAGCAGACACAGTGTGGCTATCCTGCATGGACCTAGATCACAGGACTTATTCTCACTGTATGCCAAGACTTCTCCCTTGCAGTCAGACAAATGTGTTGTCCTTGAGGTGATAGGAAAATTTACATAAATATGAATGGCAGAGAGGTTGAGTCTTTCCATAATTTGATGCAAGATAGTTTGAGAGCATTGAACAGTGGATTCTATGCTTTCCCTTCCCTTATCATTATGAAAGTGATAAGTCAATCATTTGTCTTACAAACAAGTCAATCGCTTATCATTATGAAAGTCCTGAATGCACAGTGGGATGAAATTAGGGGTTCCCACCATTTATTGACCACATTTATACTCCATTGCAATTCAGAGACTTTCGGAGGTGCATATGAAATTTGTTGTATGGTAGGACTAAATCAAAAATTTATTCTAACCTGTATTATTCCAGTTGATCTCTAGATAGCAGCATCGATGAAACTGTTTTGGAGATGTTTGTCATCTGGAAAATCAGTACAGGTAGTCCTTGACTTGCAAATATTCATTTAGCAACTATTCCAAATTTATGATTGTTTTACAATTTGCACTGAAAAAAGTACTTATGACCAGTCTTTGCACTTGACCACTGCAGCATTCCTCTCCATGGTCATGTGATTGTAATTCAGACATTTGATAACCTTCATGTATTTCTGATGGTTATATATTGTTCTGGAGTCACATGATTGCCATTTACAATATTCCCAGCTGGCTTCTGACAAAGTTAATGGGGAAAGCTGGATTTGCTTGACTGTTGTAACTATGTATCATTTATATGTTTTCAATTGTATATCAATGCAACTATGGATCATTCAGACATTTCAACATTGTATCATTTCACGTGTAATCATTAAGCTTCTGTCTTCTCAGTGACCTTTTACAGGGCACATACAGAGACAAGGAGTCAAACATTTGCAGAAATGGTTTATTCACTTGGAATTACATTGTCTGGCATGCAGCTTTGTGAAGAAGTAATATCCTGATCAAATATAATTCTTGCCATCCTGTCTGTCCTGATATCCTGCTGTTGTCTGAGTCATTGTTAAATTTGTATATTCCGTCTGACCTAGGCTTAACCTAGGTTCTGAATAAACAATCACCCCCTTTTGAATGAGCATAATAAAAGAGCTTGTACCCAGCCATTCTGGGCGCACTCATCTCGAGGAACTTCGTCTCCTGTCATTTCTCTCTCCTTCGCTCCCTGTCATGAGACGCCCATCTGATGCGGGATAGCAGATACCGCACTTGACAGTGTTTTTCACTTCAAAAACAGGGTGAAAAAGGTTGTAAAATCAGATGCAACTCACTTAATGACCACCTCATTTAGCAACAAATCTTCCAGTCTCAAATGTGATTGTAGGTTGAGGATTACCTGTAGCTCTGTCAGAGAATTATAACTTTTTATGTCAAGCACTTCACTCTACTACAAAATGCAGTGCTGTTGTCTCTTTGTCTTTCTCCTTTTTTCCCCCTTGAAATTTATTACTACTATCAACTATTTTGGATCAGAAAAAAACAATTTCTTCTCACAGACAGCTTTCCACATCTCCCTCAGAGCCAAAATGGACATGGAGAAGCAGAGCTCAGCAACCAGATAGGGAGGGAGATTTGCTAGGCAAATTGGAGATTTGCTAGGCAAATTGAGATATACTAGGCAAATTGGAAACAAGCAGCATTGCTTCAGTTTGGAACAATAAAAAATGCTCTAGAAACAGGTTACTCAGCAACAGGTTCAGGATATTTGAAAGGTTATATTGCTCAAATATGGGGAAGAAAAATATATTTAGAGAACAGCAAGCAGGGTGTGAAAAATAGTCTAAAGTTACTATAGGGCAAAATTACTAGGTTCCTAATGCAACCAAATCATCCAAGTTCCCAATTTAAAAAATCTAGGCAGAGATTCTAGATAACTTATTGATAAAGTCTGTGCTGGCCAAATTGAAAGAAGAGCCAAGACAATCAAGGTATTGTTGACTGACTTTCTGGAGCAGACTTTCTCCTCTCAGATGCTAAAGGAAAGGAAAAACTTTCCTCCCAATTTCCTGTCTGCATCTTCCCGATAAGGAGAAGGAGGTTTTAGTAATACTTTTATAGAACTGGATGTAGTCTAATTTCGATAACTGAACTAAATAAGTTTTGCTGAAACCCTAGGCTTGAAAAAAAAAGAAATTCTCAGAGGTGTTGTTAATTGACAGTTAACTACTCAGATTAAAAAATTGCTCCTCACTCACTCAATCCTTTCCTTTTGCCACTCCAATTCACCTAAGATAAATATACATTTCCTGTTTGGATTTAAAGCTCCGATGATAAGGAAAAAAGAGAATATCAGTTTACCATCTTGATTTGCCATTTATCCTTTTCTCAACTATTTGTAGACAACCAACAACATTTCATGGGTGAAGGAATCTGTAGTTAATAAGCTCTATTCTCCAATATTTTTTTTTGCTATTTCTTGCTTCATAGCATATACTTCCTGAAGTTGTACTCTGCCTGATGGAACAGTTCCCTGCAGATCTATTTTAATTGCCAGTGCCTTTATGACCTCTCAGGCAATTAAAAAAAAATCAAATCTATAACTAAGAATCTAAGAACTGAAGCTGAGATCTTTTAGTATTTTAAATCTAAATTCTACCTAAATCTAGATTATAATCAGTAATGTAGAGGCATATTCTCATAAACTCTGCAGTAATAGCTTTCTACATTTACACAAATGTTATGTTTTTGTTAAATAAAAAACTACGAATAATGAATTGCTGCTGGAAGGCCCATTAAGCCATATTATGTGAACTTGCTTACCATTTTTTATCCATTCAAGGATTCTGTTCTTTTAAGGCTTCAGTTGCTAGAATAATTAATATCTCTTACAGTATTTTATGCAGAAAAAAAATGATCCTGGACTGTTCTTTTCTGTTAAAGAGCCAGCACTATAAAAGCTTTTTTAAAAAAGTTGCACAAAGTTCTTTGAGCACAAAGAATTTACTAGTTCACTGACTATATTTGCTAAAGCCCCTGTCACACTGCACCAACGGATGCAAAGAGGATGTAAAATGGACAAAAAAGCTTGCCATCCGTTGGTTAACGCGATGTATCCGTTCTGTACTCACTGCCTCCGTTTTGCTTCCTCTCTATCCGTCCAGCATCCGTCTACTGACATTTCATCCGCTCAGATAGTTTTGAGCTGCTCAAAACTTTTGGGCAGAAAATGTATCCAATTCGTCCATTCTGCATCCGCTAGGCATCCGTTCTGCATCCATTACGCATCCGCTATATCTGCTAGGCATCCGTTCCACATCCGCGCAACTCGCATCCGCTCGGACGCAGGGAGGAAGCGGAATGGACGTGGAACGGATGCAGAACGGATACCTAGTGGATGCAGCACGGAAACAAAGCATTTAAAATGGAAAAAATGTTCGCAGAGGGGACCTATCTCAGATATTAAGGATGTCTGCAGGATGCCTAGAGGATGCCTAGAGGATGCAAAGGGACACCTATACTGCCTATAAAAAGGGGGAGCAACTCACCAGCATCTCACTTTCAGACCACCAGCCTAGCTGTGCAGACCTCTGCAGCCTTCATTTGACTCTTGCTCTTCCACAGCATCCAGTCATGTCCACTGTGGATCGTAACACAGTCCTTTTGGCAGCCACCATCCTTCTGCAACAGTGCAAAGCCATCTACAGGCTCTGTGAACTCTACTACGGGAAGAAAAAGAGGCGGCCAAGAAGCGTCTGGGTCCGAAGATGGATCACCAGAAGAGCAGAGTACGGACTGTACAACAAGCTGATGGTGGAGCTCAGGAACGAAGACACTCGGGCATTCCAGAACTTCATGAGGATGCCTCCAGCCATGTTTGATGAAGTTGTGCAGCAGCTGACACCCAGGTTGACCAAGGCAAACACCAACTTCTGGCCCAGCCTGGACCCTGGGCTCAAGGTGGCACTCACTCTGCGCCAACTGGCCTCAGGGGCCACCTAGAGGAGCATGCAGTACGGCTGGAGGGTGCCACACAACACCATCAGCATTGTGGTCAGAGAAGTGGTGCAGGCCATCATCGAAGAATACCTGGAGGAGCTCCTCCAGTACCCCTCCACTGAAGGATGGAAGAAAGTTGCAGAGCAGTGGTATCAGAGGTGGAACTTCCCACACACCGTTGGAGCCACTGATGGCAAGCACATGGCCTGCAAAGCACCACCCAAGTCGGGTTCCACTGATTTCAACTACAAGGGCTTCTTCAGCATCGTCCTCTTCGCCATGGTGGATGCTGACTACAAGTTCATGTACATCGATGCTTCAGGCAACGGCTCATGTTCAGATGCCCAGGTATACAACGCCAGTCACCTCAAGGAGGGGCTGGAAGGCAACCTCATAATGGGCTTCCCAGATCTAGACCCGCTGCCCAACGACACACAAGATGTGCCCTACTTCATCGTAGGGAATGATGCCTTCTCCCTCACAACCTACCTCATGAAGCCCTACACCTCCAGATGCCTCACCCGTGAAGAGAGGATCTTCAACTACAGGCTGTCCAGGGCAAGACGGGTGGTGGAGAACGCCTTTGGCATCCTGGCCAACAGGTTCCAGGTACTTCTCACCACCATGCAGCATCTCCCAGAGACCGTGAGGAGGATCGTGGAAGCTTGCTGCATCCTGCACAATCTCATGCGCACCCGCTACCCAGTCTTGCAGAACAGGCTCGTGGACCTCCAACAAGGCAATGGGGACATGGAGCCTGGGGAATGGAGGCAAGGGCAAAACCTGATAGACACTGAGGATGTGCAAGGCCCCAACAGAGCTTCATGTGAAGGGAAGAAGCAGCGCAACCTCCTGAAACACTGGTGCAACTCCCCAGCTGGAGCAGTGGAGTGGCAAGACAGGATGATAGATGATTAATGGGTGCTTCCTTCAGCCTGTCTTATCACACGGATGAGATTGGGCCATGTATGTTCGGTGGGCGTACAATGAACAGGGTGTTTAATAAAGAGTTGTGTTTGTGTTGATATGTCTGGATGATTATTACATTATTATTGATAATAAAGGGCCATAGGTGTGGCACCTGGAAGGGTGGACCCTACAGTCCCACTATGCTTGCACTGGAGGTTTATCTATCCCACAGCTATTACCCATCCCAAAGGTATCCCTGCCCATCCCACAGGTATCCCTGGCCATCCCACTGCTATCTTAACCCATCCCACAAGCATGCAAAGGCTTAAACCAATTCTAAAAGTTTCCACCAAGACTTTATTAAAAAAAAAAAAGAAGCAAATGTGTGAATCAAAGATAAACTTTATTGAACAACAATCTGTAACAGAAAAATGACCCCAGTCAAGTGTCCAAGTAAAGTCCACACCCAGTCTCTGGCAGTCTTCACGGTCACTCGGAGGTGTGCCCAGTCTCAGGGGTGAAGGGTCCAGGTGCTGTGGTGGTGGGTGCTGCTGCAGTGCTGGTCTGAGGTGTCATTGGGGTGCTGGCCCCGAGAGGACAACAGGTGACGGTGTGTTGAGGAAGCTCTCGGACAGCTGGCTCAGCCCCGTGATGTTGAGAGCTCCTTCCTCCATGAAATGGGGGGTCAGCCCCAGTACTGATGACAGATGCACTGAGGCCGGGCTTGGCTGTGGGGTGGAGGAAGGAATAGTGTAGTGGGGCTGTCTGGTCTGCAGCTGGGTGAGGACTGGCATGGGTGGCATCATTGGCGTGGGTGGCATTGCTGTCATCGGTGGCATAATTGGCGTGGGTGGCATCGGTGGCATCAGTGGAACCGGTGGCAACGGTGTCACCCGATGACTCTGTGCCTGGACTGGGAAGGGCTGCTGCCTGTGCTGCTGAACCTCCTGCTAGCCGTAGCCCTGGTAGGTGAGGGCCTGTGTGAAGCCTTGGAATGGGAGGGACATCACCTGGGATGGAGGACCAGACCTGGGCTGGGTGGGAGCAGGTTCCTGTGGATCTGGAGGGTTGTGAAGCAGCTCGGTGATCCGGTCCTTCACCACCTGGTACTGGGGTTCCTCCATGTTCCTGAGGGTCTGGTTGATATAGGTGAGGAAGGGCTTGCGGTTGGAGGATGATGAGTCGGTGTTGACCAGCTGAGAGAGGAGATCTATGCTGGTGCGGATGGTGTCCCCGATTTCCAGGAGGACAGTGTGGCTCTGCCCCTCCTGCTGTCTGGCTCTCTGCCTTTCTGTGGAGGTGGAGCTGGGGGGTGGTGGATGCGGCTATGGCTGTGGTGGATGCGACGTCTCCTTTCTCCCACCGCACCAGGGAGTCCTCCATGCGCTCCACCACGGTTACAACACCTGTCCACAGGTTCTCCGCCGTGGCACCCTCCACAGAAACCTGCCTGGAGACAGGGACTGACTCTCGGACGGAAGAGGACTGGCTCTCAGCAGGCTGCCGGAGAGAGAGGGTTGTGAGAGGGGCTCCAGGTGCTCCTCGGTGGCGGATCTCACCCTCCAGGAAGCTGCACCTGGCCATGACATAGGTCTTTCTGTCCGTCAGCTTAACCGTGGCCTGGCCAGATTTCTTCAGGTGCAGCTTCCTGTACCAGATGTGCATATGTTTCCACCAGCTGAGGAGCATCTCCGAAGTGTAACCCATACTCTCCGCCCTCTCTCTCCAAGCAACCTGCTTCCTTTTGGTGTTCCTGTAGAGACGGTCTCCTTTCTACCACAGATAGTCATTCTCTCTCAGCCACTCCAGCACCTCATCCTGGTCTTCCTCCTCAATAAAGTATTGCCTCCTCTCCCGTCCCCGCATACGCCTCTTCCTCCCTTTGGCAGGACCAGATAGGCCCTCATCAGAGGGGCTCCCAGGTAGTAGGGGCTGCTCCTCCACTCCAGCAGCAGCAGCAGCAGCAGGATCATCATCATAATCATCATCATCATCATCATCATCATCATCATCATCATCATCACCAGCAGCATCATGATCATCATGATCATCATCAGCAGCAGGATCATCATCATCATCATCATCATCAGCAGCAGCAGCAGCAGCACCACCACCACCACTAGTAGCAGCAGCAGCAGCATGAGCAGGATGAGCAAGACCAGGAGCACGAGCAGTACGAGCAGTGCGAGCAAGTCCAGGAGCACCAGCAGGATGAGCAGGACCAGCAGGACCAGGAGCCGCTTCAGCAGAGTAAGCACTAGCAGAAGCACCACCGTCAGGAGCAGCTTCAGCAGAACCTCCAGCACCAGAACAGCAAGCCTGAGCAGCAGAAGCCCTGTCCCTCTTGCCAGGGATGGCGGAAGGTTGCTGAGGCTTTCGCTTCTTCCCCATGGTTGTGGGGTTGCTGGCTGGCAGGGAGGCTGGCAGGTACCAAGGCTGGCAGGAAGGCTGGCACCAAGGCTGGCAGGAAGGCTGGCACCAAGGCTGGCAGGAAGGCTGGCAGGAAGGCTGGCACCAAGGCTGGCAGGCAGGCAGAGAGCAAGGCTGGCAGGGAGGCTGGCCAGGAGGCTGGGAGGCACGCTGGGAGGCAGGCTTGGAGGCAGGCTGGCAGGAAGGCTTGCAGCAAGGCTGGCAGCAAGGCTTGCAGGCAGGCATGCAGGAAGGGCAGGCAAGGACTTGATGTATCCGGCAGCAGGTCTTTCCTATGAATGCTGGCCATGTGCGAGCTGCTTCCCTTTATATCCGCGGGGCTGATGCAATAAATCCCACCCGCATGCGCAATTAACGCAAGGCATCCACTAGGCTTCCGCTGTGCATCCGCTAGGCTTCCGCTGTGCATCCGCTTCATCCGCTGTGCATCCACTGTGCATCCGCTGTATCCGTTCCGTCCCCCGGATGCCTAGCGGATGTGCCATCCGCTCCCATCCGCTTCCATCCGCTGGGCTTCCATTCCGCATCCGCTTTCCATCCGCCCTGAGTCCTCCCCACATCCGTTCCTTTCCGTGTTATCCGCTCCAGTTATGCAAATTTTTGCCCCTTTTGAGAGCGGATAACATGGATGGAACATTTTGCTCGTCCGTTGTGTCCTTTTTACATACGTTTTGCATCCATTGGGTAGTGTGACAGGGCCTTAAGGATAGTTCTATTACCTGTCTTTTGATTTCAACAATGTTGGTATACTATCAAGAAGAATAACATTTAAATTGTGGCATCACTGAAGAACTGGAATGGTTGGAAAATGACTATTATGCCAACTGGTAGGGGTTTGCCATGAGAAGCAAGGGCAGTAACAGTGCTGGGTACATATGCCAGTGTGACATAGATAGTATTTATATTTTAACCAGCAACTTATTGAATCTTAGAAATTCTGACAAATTAGAAAAAAGTTACTTACAGTCAGTCTTCAAAGTAACAACTGTAGTATCATCCTTGCAGCCAGCTCATTGAGATGCTTAATGTTTGCATTTGCAATTAGTTGCAATGTTGTGTGATTGCAGTTTTTTGATGGTTATTGCTGTTTTCCAGCAACATTTGGCAAAACTATAGCTCTTTCTTGATTCTGTGGGTGGTAGTGGTGCATGGCCGTTCTTAGTTGTTGGAGCAATTTGTCTGGTTAATTCCGAAAACAAAGGATACTTTGGCATGCTAACTAGTTATGTGATCCCTGAGTGGTCGGTGTCCAACTTCTTAGAGAGACAAGTGGCCTGACCAGGGGAGGGACTGCAGAGGAGAATGTGAAGAAGCTGCTGCCAGACTGCATTGAGGACGAAGATGGGATAATGTTCACGCCTCTTGGGAGATACTTGATCATCAACGGCCTATGAAAGTTCCAGATAGAGTACCAGGGAGATCCAGAGCTTCAGCCAATCTAAAGTTATGAAAGCACCACACTGGTCTATCTGGTTTTCCAGCTTTCTTTGGCCATTAAGGAATGCTTTGGAAATCAGATGGAGAGACTCTGTGCTAGAGAATATTTTTTTAGCAGTTTCTGCCATGCATCACCTTTACAACCCAACTCTGGTGGCCAATTCCCAGCGCAGCCCACACATCAAGTGAATAAGCTGGATTTCAATTTATGACCATGTGACTCATTTAGCATTTGCAAAAAATTGAATGCCTTCACATGACCTGACTTAGAACCACAAAGAAAAAATAAAATTCTGGGCTCAGTTGTGTTTGTAACTTGAAAACCAGAGATGGTATTTAGCAGGTTCTGACCAGTTCTGGAGAACCAATAGTGAAAATTTTGAGCAGTTCAAAAACTGGCAAATTCCACCTCTGACTGGAGATTTTACAATATCCTTCCCCTGCCATGCCCACCAAGCCACACCCACAGAACTGGTAGTAAAAATTTTGAATTCCACCACTGTTGAAAACAACTTATAATTGGAAAGAATCAGAAGTAAAAGAATCAGGATTCTCAGAGGTCAAGGTAAACAAGAGAAAATAGAAGTGAATAGATAGTCTGGCTGGTGTAGACACTAGATTAGGAGCTGGAAAATTGTGAGCTGTACTTCTGCTTTAGGTACAAAGCTAGCTGGTTGATTTTGGCACAATCACCATGTCTTAGCCCCAAGAATTAGATACTGAGAACCACTTCTGTAGATGTTCCAGACAAAAGTACATGGCTTTGTTCTTGCAGTCAGCAGAAGTCAGGGTGGGCTATATGAACCATAACAGAAGTAAATATATTATTAAAAAGAAGATAGAAGCAAACAATGTTTGGGCATTTTCCAAACTGCCCAAACAGTTTGGAGAAAGGAGAAGAACATCTCAAGAACTGACAAGAAGAAATATAACTTTGTAATTTGAAGATGGGTATATAAGGGTGTACTATGGATTTAGGATTGCTCTTTAGGCTTTGTAATTATACTTTAAAAAACATTCCCAACTGTCAAGTGAGATAAACAAAGAGACTGTTATCTCCAAGTTCGCCACTCAGGCATGAAGGATTCTCTCCTACTTCGTTTCATTGTTTAGTTATTTCTGTATCTTTCTGCTAGTGAATATAGAGCTGTATGATTACTATTTCTCATTGCAAAAAAAAAAAAAAAAGATAAAGCTGTTTTGATCTGTTCATAACCAGAAATGTATATTTTTATTGGATACAGAGAAGGAGGGAGACCATTGATAATTACATGGACATAGAACATGTGATAGGTAAAATAACTTCCATTAGGACCTGAAAAAGATCCTATTTATTTGGGGAAATGTCTGGGAGAATCAAGTCATAAACTCAAAATTAGTTACTGTATTAAAAATGTGAGCTATCCAGAAATTATATTTGCCGGTTTCTTTTTTGTAAGTGAAGGATTTTTAGAGAGACTTCTGAATATTTGGGAACCACTACCTGTGACATCAAGCAATACTTGACTGTTCAGGTGAATAAATGCAAGAACAAGTTTCTGTATCTCTCTCAATGGACAGAAATCCTCTCACAAAATCAGGTCGGCTATTAGAAACAAATATAAAAACAAATATAAAACCTTAGAGTTAATCATTACATTCCCTGTCAATGGAAAAGCGTCACTGCTTTAGGACACCTTGGTTTTAAACCTCAGACTTAATACAAACTTGAAATAGTACATAGCACAAACTTGAAATAGTACATAGCTTTCTCTAATAACATTGTGTCCAAATTAGAGGAAGTAAGAACAGGGATTAACTATGCAGCAAAGCAATGAAATGAATTTTATCACTTGAGAAAGTAATGAAGGACACCTGCAATGTGCACACAGCAAGTAATCTTTTGTCCCCGTTTAGACAACCAGGTTTTCTGTCAGTGGAAATATTTCTTTTAATTCCAGAAGTGTGGCAACCCTTGATTATACTTTTACCTGCTTTAGAGAACACATTGTTGGACTGATGGCGTGTGCTCTTGAAAAGGCGACTAATTTTCACTTTCAATCAGCATCACCACAAGACTTTTCACATAGGCCATCCTCACACCAGTAATTTCTCTTTAGACCTGGCATCATATCACACATTCCTTTCCCTGCTGTGCTAACATGTTTTCACATGCTTATCTTTTATTAACATAAGAGAGGCAACATTCTGAGCCACACACCTCTTAATTTAACAAGGACTCCAACATGGGAATCTTACTGAAGAAGAAAGCAATAATGGAAAGAACTATGCAAAATAAATTACCAAAGCAGAATATGTTGAATTAAGTGTAAATAAAAACATTAGCATCAGCAAAGTTTGGGGCGATCTTCCTCTCCCAATTTGATAACCCTAATACAAATTATTTTTTTTAAGCTGCAACTATATCGACATTTTCTTTCTGCAAACTTTATTCTCTAATAATGCCATTATGAATGACATTGTGTTTGAAAAAAATGTTTTCTTTGTTTTAGTTGGAATCCTGTTTAATAGGCTTAATAAAATAAACTATTTCTTTATAATTTTGTCAATGACTTTTAAGATAATGATAACACCAATAAATAGCAAACAAAATAAAAAAAGAAAAAGTGGATAAAACCTGTTCAATATTATTGTTATGTGTGTTTGTCAATTTTCAAATGTGGAAAAACATATCACGGCTTTATGTTGTTTCACTTAAGGCCCGGTCCCACTGCACTTACAGATGCAAAGAGGATGTAAAACGTTAAAAAAAGCTTGCCATCCGTTGGAAAACGCTATGCATCCGTTGTGTACTCATTGCATACGTGTTTCATACACTCTATCTGTCGAGCATCCGTCCACTGCAATTTCATCAGCGCAAGAAGTTTTGAGCAGAACGTTTGTATCTGGGATGTATCTCGTATATTTAGGATGTCTGGAATATGTCTAGAGTATGTAGGACACCTAGCGGACAACCAATATTTCCTATAAAAAGGGGGAGAAAATCATCTGGATCTCAGTATGAGTCCAGCAGTCGTGATGTACAGACCTCTTCACCCTTGCTCTTGGTCTTCCACATCATCAATTGTTCTCTACCATGGATGATGACACAGTCCGTATGATAGCTGCACTCATTCATCACCAGAACCAAAACCTGTTCAGACTGTTTCAAGTTTTATACAGAAGGAGAAGAATGAGATGTCCAAGAGCTGTGTGGGTCCGAGGATGGATCATGAGAAGAATGGAGTTTGAACTGTATGACCAGTTGATGATGGAGCTGAGGAATGAAGACCCTCATGCATTCCATCACTTCATGAGGATGCCAGCAGCCATGTCTGACGAAGTTGTACAGCATTTGAGACCTAGATTGACCAAACCTAGCACCAACTTCTATCCCAACCTGGACCCTGGACTGAAGGTGGCACTGACTGCGGCACCTGGCCTCTGGAACCACATACAGAAACATGCAGTATGCGTGGAGGGTGCCACACAACAGCATCAGCAAAGTGGTCAGAGAAGTGGTTCAGGCCATC
Source organism: Laticauda colubrina (assembly GCA_015471245.1). Lineage (NCBI taxonomy): Eukaryota > Metazoa > Chordata > Lepidosauria > Squamata > Elapidae > Laticauda > Laticauda colubrina. The sequence continues at coordinate 44,122,021 of BLBF01000010.1, read as the reverse complement.
ATTGAAGAATACGTGGAGGAGCTCCTCAAGTGCCCCACCACTGAACAAGGCTGGAGAAAACTTGCAGAAGAGTGGTATCAGAGGTGGAACTTTCCCCACACCGTTGGAGACATAGATGGGAAGCACGTGGCCTGCAAAGTTCCAGCCAACTCAGGGTCCACTTATTACAACTACAAGGGCTTCTTCAGTATCATCCTCTTTGCCATGGTTGATGCTGACTACAAGTTCATCTACACTGATGCTTCAGGCAATGGGTCAGCTTCAGATGGCCAGGTATACAATGCAAGTAACCTCAAGGATGGGCTGGAACGCAACCTCATCATGGGTCTTCCAGATCCAGACCCCCTACCCAATGACACACAAGATGTGCCCTACTTCATCATTGGTGATGACGCCTTGTCCCTCAGTGGTCCTACAATGAATAGGGCATTAATAAAGAGTTTTGTTAATTTGAAATGTGTTGACCAATGAATAAATTGTTATTGATAAAAAAGGGCCATATGTGTGGCAGCTGGGAGGGTGGACCATACAGTCCCACTATGGTTCCACTGGAGGTTTATCTATCCCACAACTATCCTTATCTATCCCACAAGCATGCAAAGGCTTAACCATTTTTTCAAAATTTTCACCAGCACTTTATTAAGTAAAAAAAATGAACTAAGTGTCTTAAGCAAAGATAACCTTTATTAACTGTCTTAGGTAAACTTTATGACTTTATTAAATAAGCAAAATGAACCAAGTAAAGTGTCTTAAGTGTCTTAAGCAAAGATAACCTTTCTTAACTTTCTTAACTTTATGACTTTATTAAATAAGCAAAATGAACCGAAGATAAACTTAACAAGTACAACTCAGTCTCTGACACTATTCTCAGTCACTCTGAGGCATGTCCATGGTCTCAGCTGTCAAGCGGGCAGGGACTGTGGAGGTGGCTGTGGCTTGAGTGCTGGTCTGAGGCACCATTGGGGTGCTTGGCCCCGAGGATACAACAGGGGATGGTGTGTTCACGAAGCTATCCGAGAGCTGACTCAGTCCTGTGAGGTTGAGAGGCCCTTCATCAAGGACTTGAGATGTCAGGCCCAATACTGAGGACAGTCCGTTGATGGGCTTGGCTGTGGGGTGGAGGAAGGAGGAGTGTTGTGGGCTGTCTGGTCTGCAGCTGGGTGAGGAGTGGCGTCTATGGCATGCAATGAACCTGGGCCTGAACTGGGAAGTTCTGTTTCTGCTTTGGCAAGTCCTGGTAGTCATAACTACTACATAGTCACTACCTACCTGATATAGGTAGTCATTGGTAGGTGAGGGGCTGTTGAAAGCCGTGGAAGGGCTGTGACATCCCCTGGGGTGGAGAAGCAGACCTGGACTGGGTAGGAGGAGCTTCAGCTGGGCGTTGAGTGTTGTGCAGGAGTGCTGTGATCTTCTGCTTCATCACCTGGTACTGGGCCTCGGGCAGGTCCCTCAGGGTATGGCTCACATTGGTGATGAAGGGCTTCCAGTCCAAGGTTGGTATGTTGCTGTGGACCAGCTGAGAGAGAAGTTCTGTGCTGGTCTTCATTGTGTCCCTGATCTCCAACAGCACACTGTGGTCCTGGCCCTTCAGTCTGCCTCTCTGCCTGCATCCTCTGGAGCTGGGGGTGGGGGTGGGTTGACCTCTGGTGGCTGCTGCTTCTTCCTCCATTTGTGACAGCAGGGCGTCATCCTCCACGGGATCCTCCAAGTCTGCCAGCATGGGGAGTGCAGCTGTCAGGGGGGAGGGGTCTCTGCCATGGGGCCCTCTGAAGACATCTGCCTGGACAGGGTAGCTGGCTCCTGGCTGGAAGAGGACTGGCTGTCTGTGGGCTGTCTTAGGGAGAGGGGTCTCAGAGGGGCTGCTCCTCAGTGGTGGATCTCACCCTCCAGGAAATTGCACTTGGCCATGATGTACATCTCCCGGTCAGTGAGCTTGACAGCAGCCTGCCTGGATTTCTTGAGGTGTAGTTTGCCATACCAGGTGTGCATGTGCTTCCACCATCCAAGGAGTACTTCTGCAGTGTACCCCAGGCTCTCTGCCTTGTCTCTCCAAGCTGCCTGCTTCTTCTTGGTGTCCTGATACAGTCTGTGGCCCTTTCTCCAGAGGTACTCATTCTCCCTCAGCCATTCCATCACCTCATCCTCATGCTCCTTGGAAATGGTGTACTGTTTCCTTTCTCCCTTCTCCTTCCCTTGCCTCTTCCTCCCTCTGGCAGGACCTTCAGCAGGGCCTTCAGGGTCTTGAGCAGCAGGGCCTTCAGGGGCTTGAGCAACAGGGCCTTCAGCAGCAGGGTTTTGAGGGCCTTGGGGCTGGTCCACCACAGCAGCAGCAGCAGCAGCAGCAGCAGCTTCAGAGTCAGTGTCAGGGGGTGGGATGCTGGTTCTGGCCTTCTTGCCAGGGCTTGAACGAGTAGGCACAGGCTTCTTCTTTTTGCCTGACTGACAAACAATGGTGTTCCTGCTAGATGTATGTGGCAGCACGTGTTTCCCCTGTATGCTGACTGCGTGAGTGTGTGGAGCTGATGCAATTCATACTCCCCGCATACACAGTGAACGCTTTAAATCTGATATACATCCGCACGGCATCCCTTTTGTTTCCTATAGGTGTCCATGATGCATCCGCTTCATCTGCTATGCATCCGCCCCTTCCGCTATGCGTCCGCTTCGAAATTCTCCCCCGGAACCCCTTCGGATGTGTCATCCGCTTCCATCCACTGTCATCCACTAGGCTTCCTATGAACATCCATTTAACATCCCTGCTACATACTACCAACGTCCGTTTTTTTCCGTTCTGTTTATGCAAATTTTCACCACTTTGTGGAGTGGATGACAAAGGATGGAGCCATCCCTGAAATTTTGCTCATCCGCTGTGTCCTTTATGCATACATTTTGCGTCCATTGGCCAGTGGGACCGGGCCCTTAGTGTGGGTCTCTTTGAAATGAGGTTTCTGTAGGTTTATGGTTTGTGCTTACTTGCATATGTATAGACAGGTAAGGAAAGTGTAAATAGTAAGTCCAAGTCCCTAAAAAAATTGCTTTTGATTCCCTCTTCTTAGGAGTGGAAGTTTAGAAACAGACTTTCTTCATGGCCAATCTAACCGTCTGTAATAGTTTCCTTCCAAGTTTAAAGTGGCCTTCTCTTTTCAGGTTAAGGCAATCATTTTTCAAGTCTTTGGAATGAAGGGTGTTAGTTCTGTAGTTGTTTTTTTATGTGGCATTTATATTTTTCATTAAGTCTAATTTTGAATGGTTTTATGCATGCATAGGGAGAGTGCATAAATGCACCAATGTGCCTACCATCCTGTCCTATTGTTTCTTTTTATTTTTCTTATATATATCCATTTCATGTATTCATAACTATGTTTATACTTATTCCTGTTATAATTGCTTGACAAAATAATAGCTTGACATGACTTTAATCTGCCCAGAGTCTATAACTGATGCAGATAAACTGATAAACAAACAAACAAATAGTGGAAGAAGTGGCAATATTAGATTTTATACTCAAGGCAAAGAATGTAGCATATATTTTAAGTTTGTGGCTGGCAATCAGAGCATATCATGGAAACCAATCTAATAGCTGAGAAAAATACAAGAACAAATAGAATCTGGACTGGTAAGCCTCTTGCTCCTTGATAACATACACAAACACTTGAGAAAGATTGTAGTAAATAAATTACATCAGTTAAAGTAAAGCACATTATGAACAGATAAAAAAGTAGGATTGCTGAATTGTTATCAGTAGCTTTGAAATAATGATTAAATTAACATAATGAAAATTCTATCACAGCAAAAGAATACACCAACCTTTTTTTTTTTTTTTTTTTTTTGGCTTTTGAGTTTAGAGTTGAAAATCTCTTGGGTCTAACTAGCTTTCTAAGCTAAAACAAAATTAATACAGAAGGAGATGGGGGGAATAGATAGAAGTATTTTTAAAGTTTTGTTGTTAATTAAAAAAACAATTAGGATAGATTTCTAATTATTTTACAAACGTACTATTGCCTATACCTGCATCTCAGAAAATTAGCAAGATAATACTTGAGACATCTTATTAAACATGACTGCTTCATTTTCATTCACACTTGAGCCTAATAGTCTTCTTGTGTAACACCTCTGTGAAACATTAGTATCTATTATGCTATCTTGCTGTTATTAGCATTGTGCATTAGTTACAAAATGTTTGCTTTTGAAGAGATGATGCATGAATAGAAACTGGGCTGGAAAAGATAGGATACAAAACAAACAATCAGCCCAAATTCAGGTGCTTGCTGCCACAAATGTATACTAATGTTTAGGTCTCATTCACCATGGCTTACCCTATTTTATTTATTTACTGATTACTTTTTCACCTTTCTATGTAAATCAATATTTTAAAAAACATAAGAAATAGAGAAGAAAATAAAAACATAAATCAAGAAATTAATTAATGAATAATGACTTGAGAGAGCTCATGTGTCAAGAAAAAGAAGGAAGGAAAGAAGGAAAGAAGTGGCAGCTGAGCCTAGAAATAAACTTATCCAAGTTACATATTCTCAAAATTTGAGGAATTCCTCTCCAAGTATCCATAGCAGTTGCCATGCTGATTGAGGAATTCTGGTTCTCACATCTGCAAAGCATCCCATTTGTGGAAGGCTAATATAAATGATGTATTAGAATTAAGAAGACATAAGATCTACATTTTTGTATGCCAACGGAACAGCATTTTTCTTTAAAAAAAAAAAGTAATTAAAAGAAGCTGCCAGTAGTTTCACATAATCATTTTTAGCTTTCCATGTAGAAAAAGGGGTAATTTTTTTCTGGAAACCAATAACCAAAAATGGTCATAGACCAGAATGTGAACTAGCTATGAAAAAGTATGAGGGGAAGGGGAAACTACCAACACGTTACTACATTTTTCCACAGCTAACATAAGCAGGAATAATAATAATAAAAAAGTTAAGATACAAAAATATATTTTCCAGACGGCTTGTTTAGAATGATGAATTGAAATTTATAGAAAAAGAAGGCATAGTTTTTTTTAGTTTTCTGTAACTTAAACAAGTTTTCTGGGATGCAGAGGAGCAAAATCTAAATTGTTCAGACATAGCACATTAGGATTTATCATGTGATTGCTAAATGTCAAAATGAAAGCCACTTTTCATAAAGATTTAGTATATATAGCTTGAACAGCCAGATATGTGTATGCTATTGTATGCTATGTTATGTAATGATCTATGACTATTATATACACTTAATAAACAAGATCTGGCAATCTTTTTTGTATAAGTAATTGATATAGTGGAAGATAACATAGAATCTTAGCATTACAAATTAGAATGGAAAGGAATGAATTAGGCCTTTGAATCCAGTTATTAGTACAGTGAGGATAAAGAAAGGAAAAGGTAATCTACAACTTGGACCTCCAGTTTTGACTGCCATTTGGTGATCATCCTGATTTTTGCAGATTTGATCTGATATCTCCCAAATACATATGTTGCTTCAAACCTGAACCATGACCACCTGGAAATTCATCAGAATCATTTTGGAATAGTTACATTTTATCAGAAACAAAACCTGGATCATTTGGCTAAAAGAAGATCTAGGGACAGCCTCATGGCAGCTGTTTGTCTGTCTGGCCATATTGCCACCCATCTGACAAAGTTACTCTGAATGATTAACAAAATTTTAAAAAGTTATAGTATTAAATAGTAGCAAAAGCACATAAAACATTCATTATCTATATTTCATTATGGTATTACTGTTGCTCTTATTTTGTATATCTCTCAGAATCTCTCTAGATTAAAGCAGTGTATACATTCAATAAGCAAAAATTGAATAAATAAATGAACAACCAAATAGGCATGTTTTAGGTACAGACATCTCCAAAACAGCTGTTCCTTTCATGGAATTATTTGTTCATGGACCTTTTGCACATCCTTAGAAATTGAATCAGGGATGATATATCTGGCTTCACACAAATGAACAATGCATGTCACTTTTACTAAAACTGCATTGATAATAATAAAATTTATAGTAATGTCTTAAGCTTTATTCAGGATGACACTTAAAGTATTTAATTACAATCAAAAGACATACAGACAATGTGAGCAAATGACTCAAGGGCCAAAGCTCCAGATCAGGAAAATAAATCATGAACTTATATATTCAACAACAGCCTATCCAATTCCTTGCCCACCTACCCCAAATTACACATGTCCAGAGAACATATTGTACATGGAAAAATCAAATGTATATTTGAGTTGCAGTCCCCACACATTGCACTTGTAGTGCTCATCTTCAATTTAAAAAGAATATTATTTATTAATCATTGTCTTTTCTTCTTTTTTGATGAACTGAACCTATTGAGCACAAGGATATTGAAAGATTTGGTTTTGAGATTAGGTAAATGTCAGGACTATGCAAGAAATGTTTTGAAACATAGAAACACAAGTTTTTCTAAATGTGCAAGTTAGTAGAAAACTAATAATAAAAAAATTATTGAATAAAAGATACACATTTTCTTTAGACTAGTGTGCATAAGACCCATACAGCATTAAAATCCCTCTACTGACAAAGAAGTGGAAGTTAAAGGAATAATGAAAGAAATAAGATGTCAAAGTTGGCCCCTGAGCTCAGTCAAGATGTCCTGGGGTTATGAACCTTCATCATAAAGATATGTAAGTTTGACCACAAGCTCTATGTACCTGAACCTTTCAGATTTATGGGCTGCCAATCATAAAGGGAAAGGAAAACAGAACTTTTACTGATCCTTAAATCTAAATCAAAATGGGAGCAGAGAAAACAGACATGTGTAAATCCACAAAGAACAAAGGCTACAATTTTTAATAGGACAGCAAAAGTTAGGGAACAAGGAATTGATCACCTTGAAGAAAAAAAAAAGGGAACAGAAATGACAGAGCATTAAGTTTGAAATAGAGCTGAATGCAAAGAAAGTTTTTTTTAGATCTGTATCTGAACTATGTCAACAGGAATAGGTGTAAAAAGACCAGAGTCAAGACAAACAAACACAGTCATGTTCATCAGAAAGTAAATCATAACCTAGGTCCCTAATCCAGAGGTTTCTAACAAGAAGGGTTGAGAAGAAGTCTGGACATTTCCTAGTTAAGCCTTGAGGTGTGACAGAACTGCCTCTAATGTTGATAACGGAATGAGAGATTACAGATTAAATAATCTGATTATCTACTTTAGCTTTTGTTATGCCCGAGCAAAACCCATGATCCAGACTGGAAGATATATATTTGGCAAGTGGTTAATTTTGAAATTCTTGTAGGATCTTTCTCTAGAGAAAGGATTAAATAATAAAGACAAAAACCATACAATGCATGATATTCCAAGGTATTGCATCCTAGGTATCATCATGTTTCCAAAGGAATAATATCAAGGACCAATATTAATATTCAGAACAAAGAAGACCATATTTGTTTGGTAGTTATTATTACAGCGTTAAGAAGAGGAAGTAAATTAAGCCACAGGGGATAAAGCTACATAAAAGACTGACTGAACCCAGGATGTTATCTATCCTTTTTGTGCCAGATGTGATGAGCTTTTAGGGCCTTAACTAGATGTCCTTGAATACAATAAAATGAGTCATCACACTTAAGATAAAGGATACATTTATCTTAAAAAATAAATGCAATAGACAGTCATTCTTTTTATCCTCTTTCTTTCTTTAAGTTATTTTCCCATCAAATTGTGTGTCTTTGCTTATTATATGGAGAGGGAGAGATTTTGGATGCTATGGGAATATTTAGATTCTTTGAAATCTTTAAATACTCAGAATTCAACAACAATTTACTCAGTTTGTTACTCTAGCAACAATTTACAGCTTACAGTTCTGTTAGAACGGGGGTATAAAACTCAATTTCATTGAAAGCCAGGTCAGGGTTAAGTTTGAACTTGTGGGGGGCAAGTGCCTGTGGCTGGGGTGGACGTGGCCAGCTCGACATCCTGCAGCCCAAGTGTGGCCCTCTCAGGCTCCGTTTTTGGTTGTTATGGCCTCCTGCAGCCCTCTGCCAGAAAAAACAGGGCCTGGGAGGGCCATGCCACCCTCTGATCCTCTGTTTTCACTAGCAGAGGGCTGCAGGAGGCCATCAAAGCAAAAACTGAACTTCTGTTTTTGGTGGCAGAGGCACTGCAGGCCAATCCTTACTGTTTCAAGAGCAGCCCCATGAGCCAGATCGAAGCACCCCATGGGTAAGATCTGGCCCATGGGCCCCTAGTTTGACATCCTTGTGTTGGAGAGTATAAGAGGTATAAGGTATATAAAATACCACATATAACCTTTCGAGTGCCAGGTAATGGGACTAGGCCATTAATACAGGTAGTCCTCAATTTACAACAGTTCATTTAGTAACCGTTCAAAGTCACAAAGGCACTGGAAAAGTCACTTATGACCCTTTTTCACACTTAGGAGCTTTGCAGCATCCTCATGGTCAAGTGATTTACATTTGGATGCTTGACAACTGATTCCTATTTATGACAGTCACAGGTTCTCAGAGACATGCATTCATCTTTTGTAAGCTTCTGGCAAGAAAAATCAATGGGGAAGCCAGATTCATTGAACAACTGTGTTACTAATTTAACAACTGAGGGAATCACTTAACAATTGTGGCAGGAAAAGTTGTAAAATGAAGGAAAAATTCACTTAACAAATTTCTCACTTCGCAATATAAATTCTGGGCTCAATTGTGATTGTATGTCAAGGACTACCTGTATTCTGAACAGAAGAAATAGATCACACCTAGGAATATCATAAATAAAACAAATAGTCTCTGATAAAAATGTGACGATACAGCCAATGAATGTATGCAACTGTTTTAGTCTGTTTTCCACAATTTGAAATCCCTTGGGCCTAAAGACCAACACATTTGTGTTGATTGCTTATTTAATATCCTATGACTATCTTGAAACGTAATATCTTATGATTCATGATGAATGTATTTATGACTGTGATCATGATTTAATACTTATATATTTTGTGTGCACTGAGAACTTATGCACCAAAGACAAATTCCTTGTGTGTCCAGTCACACTTGGCCAACAAAGAATTCTATCTATTCTATCTGAACATATTCTGTACTTAAGCACTGAAACATATTTTAAATTGAAACCTATAGTAAAACCAGGGCATGAATGTTTCCTATTTAAAAAGATTGAAAAACCATTCCATCTGAATGAATGGTGATTGCTATTTTATGCAGCAAACGTCCAGACATGAGCCTCAACCTCATATATTTGTAGAAATTTTCAAATCAGTTTCGATGCACTTGCAAGCTCTATAAGAACAAATGTCCAGACCAGAAGAAAATACCCACTTGTATCAAATGCTTTTTCAGATGCTCCACAACCATGCTGATAGTTCACAGGGAATGAGTGTCAGATAGTACTCTTTCACTATTCACATTCCTAATAGAAATATAATGGCATTGGTGGTGATAATTTAGTTTACTTTATTGTCATTGCACATCGTACAATGAAATTAAATACCATCTTCAGTGTACTATACAGTAGAATTCAATAGAGTTACTACTCTGGGATCAAAGCTGTTTTTCAGCCTATTTTTCCTTGTTTTTATTATTCTGTACCATCTGCCAGATAGTTTTTGTTCAAAAAAAGGGTGCCCAGGATGAGATGGATCTTTGAGAATATTTGAACTTTCTTAAGGCAGCGGGAGCTATAAAGCTCTTTCAAAGAGGGAAAAAGACAGCCAATGATCTTCTGGGCAATGATGTTAACTTTCCGGAGTGTTGTCCTATCTGCCACTGTGCAATTGACAAACCATACATAGGTGCAGTAAGTTAAGATACTCTCTATGGTGCAGCGGTAGAAGGTCACCAGCAGTTTTTCATTTAGTTGTTTTCTGAGAAGTCTCAGGTAGTATAAACTCTGCTGGGCCCTTTTAACTAATGCTGCAATACCAGGTCAAGTCGTTTTTTATGATAACACCCAGAAACTTAAAACTGGCCACTTGCTTCACTCGGTTTCCAGTGATAAGCAAGGGCTGGATGTCTGATCTGTTCCTTCTATAGACTACTATAAGCTTCTTGGTCTTATTAGTATTGAGGACCAAGTTACTGAGAAGCAAAGAAAAGATTTCCAAGTAATCTAATCAAATTTCCTTAACTTTTCCTGTCAATGATGATCTATTTTCATCTCTTTTCCATTTTCCCACTTAATTTTTTTTTACATGTGCTGTTTATTTTATTAATTTAACAGTATAGTTTGATGGTACTTTAAATATGTCAAAATCAACAATTGTATTTTGCATCACTGAGAAGATTTGCATATGTATTCTAACAGAAATAGTGTATCAGAATCCCTTTGATCTCTATATCTAGTGAGTATTATTTATGCTTATATATTAGGGGCAGCTGAAACATTCAAAGATCTTAAACATAAAAAGTTGTATTGACATATTGCTGTACTTTCCAGGTTCTCTACACTTCACTATTGCACTGTATTACATGAATGCACTACTACTACAATAATTACTACTATCATTTTAGATAGTTCTAATCCAAATCCATTTTTGAAGACTCTGCGCAAGCCAATTCTTTCAAATAAGAAGTGCAATACATATAACCTATTCCTTCAAAATAGTTGTCAATGCAGCATACATCTTCCTCTACACTATAGAAATACTTACTTTTAAATTTAATGTGTGTAGGAATGCAGCTTTGAATACCTCCAGAAAAGACAGTTGTAAACAAAATTGAACCTTGGAGCCAATCTCCATGGATATTCAGCCCAGTGACATGTGACTAACAAAATATTTTCCTGTTTTTATTTTTTTAGAAAAAAACATATAGTCAGATGGTACATGGGCAAACTTGTATATAATTATAAATATTTTCTATTTAAAAACAAAAATAAAAACATTTCCTTTAAAAAGAATGTTGATTTTCAGCCTAATGACTTTAACAACAGGGCATCAGCAGCAAAAGTTCTTATTATATCTGGTTCCAGAAGGATTCCGTTATTTAGGAGAGTTTAAAAATGCTGACCTGGAATATACTTTAAAAAAAAGTTTTGACCAAAGTTTTAACTATTAGGAATGTACAAACTGTACAAACAATTATAAACCATAGACTGCAGTGCAGAGAAGCTGTAGGGAAGAGATATATTACTTGTACAGTTCATAACGGAAGCAATACACATATCTCTAATAACATCATTAAATCCAAGCTATACTAAGATTGTAGAGAATATTCCATCCAAACAAAGTACAGAACCTCCAAGCCTAACCAAGAATATAGAGAATAAATTCCATAAGATGTTATATTCAGTATGAAATTAAAAGTTATAAAGAGAAGCAAATGAATGAGTTTGCATATGAGTCAAATCAGCTTGCAACTGCAAGCATTTCATTTTGCTTAATAGTATCCCTAACTCCATGCTCCTAGATTCTAGTATTATTTATTCCATGTGCTCTGAAGACAAAAGATCTAGCACAGCACCACCCAACCATAATGTTCTACACATGGATATGTTTTAACTAATGGAATTCTACAATCAGCCTAGTGATTGCTGAAACTTCTGTAAGTTGAAATTTACACTATAGAAGATGTTCACCTTGGGAAGGCTGATCTACAATATACATTCTGAGACCTACAAATTTATGAGCTTCCACTCATTGTGTACTTTCGATGTCAGTTATTAATGAGGTGTTTGTCATTTCCTGATATTTCTATGCCATGTATAGAAATACTAGAGAAGACTAAAGAACATTGAGATTTTAGAATATTTCACACAGGGAAATCCATCTCTATCAAAATATAGTTCCTAGAGATTCCTGCATCAGTGAAGTATTTGTTCCAGTTCCAAGTTGATTAATTTCAGAAATCTCAAAAATTTCAGAAATCTCAATCTTAAAAGATCTGGATAAAATATAGAAAGAGAAATTCATGTACATAAGGACTTTCAACTACAAAAGTTAAATGTACTTAATTTCCTCCTAAGAAATATAGGCTAAATATATAACCTGCCTCCCATTTGATATTAATACACAGGAAAATGCCCTTTCCTTTTCATGTTTGAGCTTCCAATTATATATTACAGATAGAACCCTATCTATATTTTCAATTACACATATTTGGGACTTTCATAGTTTAACATGAATACAATATGATAGATGTTTGGCATTTCTGCAATACTTACAGAATATCTTTGCCTTTTTATCCTATTACATGAACTCTTTCCTCTTCTGATACATACATACAGTATATCAGTAGTCTTTCTGTATCAGGAAACCACCTTACTGATGCAAATCCGTCACTTTTATGGCTTCTATTACTGCTTTATTCTCAGCAGATGATTCTTCTATAAGCCAGGTACTAGAAACAAAATTATCAGTTAAATTGACCCATGTCCATTTAAGACCAATAAGGACTTAATAAGATTAAGGAAGGTTGTCAGAAACCTTTCAAATGTATCAACGTTAAGGCATCATAGGGACTCCTAACTATGGTGATTTAGTTATGTGCATACAATTTAGTTATGGTTTTAAAGAACCTTGACACAACGAACAAAAGAAATATGCTTTTCAATTGTTCAGTTTTCATAGTTTTGTCAGCTAATTCTAAAACCAGCTTAAGGCCCTGTCACACTGCCAAACGGATGCAAAACGGACACAACGGACGGGCAAAATGTTCCATCCCTTGTTATCCGCTCTCAAAAGGGGCAAAAATTTGCATAACCAGAGCGGATAACATGGACAGGGGGAGGACGCAGGGCGGATGGAAAGTGGATGCGGAATGGAAGCCTAGCGGATGGAAGCGGATGAGAGCGGATGGCACATCCGCTAGGCTTCCGGGGGGCCTCAGCAAAGTGGACGTGGAACAGAAAGAGCGGGTGCAGAGTGGATGCCGAGCGGATGAAGCGGATTCACAGCAGATGCACAGCGGATGAAGCGGATGCACAGCGGAAGCCTAACGGATGCCAAGCGTTAATTGCGCATGCGGGGCGGATGCATTGTGTAAGCCACGCAGATATAAAGAGAAGCTGCTTGCACGTGGCCAGCATTCGGAGGAAAGACCTGCTGCCGGATGCATCAAGTCCTTGCCTGCCCTGCCCTGCCTTGCTGCCAGCCTGCCTCCAAGCCTCCTGGCCAGCCTCCCTGCCAGCCAGTCTGCCTGCCAGCCTTGGTGCATGCCTGACTTCCTGCCAGGCTTTCTGCCAGCCTTCCTGCCAGCCTTGGTGCCTGCCAGCCTCCCTGCCAGCCTCCCTGCCAGCCAGCAATCCCACAACCATGGGGAAGAAGCGAAAGCCTCAGCAACCTGCCGCCATCCCTGCCAAGAGGGACAGGGCCACCCTCCTGCCCCCTGTCCTGGACTCTGCTTCTGCTGGGGCTTCTGCTGCTCGGGCTCGCTCTTCTGCTGCTGGGTACTCTGCTGAAGCTGCTCCTGGTCTTGCTGGTCCTGCTCGTCCTGCTTGTGCTCCTAGACTTGCTCGTACTGCTCGTACTGCTCGTACTGCTCGTGCTCCTGGTCTTGCTCGTACTGCTCGTCCTGCTTGTGCTCCTGGTCCTGCTCATGCTCCTGGTCTTGCTGGCACTGCTGGTGCTTACTCTGCTGCTGCTGATCCTGGTCCTGCTGGTGCTGCTGGTGCTGCTGCTGCTGATCCTGCTGCTACTGCTGCTGCTGATAATGATGATCATGATCGTGCTGGTGATGATGATGATGATGATGATGATCCTTCTGGTGCTGCTGCTGCTGCTGGAGTGGAGGAGCAGCCCCTACTACCTGGGAGCCCCTCTGATGAGGGTCCATCTGGTCCTGCCAAAGGGAGGAAGAGGCGTATGCGACAACAGGAGAGGAGGCGATACTCCATTGAGGAGGAACATGAAGATGAGGTGCTGGAGTGGCTGAGAGAGAATGACTATCTGTGGCGGAAGGGACACCGCCTGTACAGGGACACCAAGCGGAAGCATGCTGCTTGGAGAGAGAAGGCGGAGAGTATGGGCTATACTTCGGAGGAGCTTCTCGGCTGGTGGAAGGACATGCACAGCTGGTACGGGAAGCTGCACCTGAAGAAATCTGGCCAGGCCACGGTTAAGCTGACGGACAGAAAGACCTACGTCATGGCCAGGTGCAGCTTCCTGGAGGGTGAGATCCGCCACCGAGGAGCACCAGGAGCCCCTCTCACAACCCTCTCTCTCCAGCAGCCTGCTGAGAGCCAGTCCTCTTCCGTCCGAGAGTCAGTCCCTGTCTCCAGGCAGGTTTCTGTGGAGCGTGCCACGGCGGAGAACCTGTGGACAGGTGTTGTAACCGTGGTGGAGCACGTGGAGGCCTCCCTGGTGCAGTGGGAGAAAGGAGACATTGAGTCCACCACAGTCGTAACCGCATCCATCCCCCTCCCAGCTCCACCTCCACAGAAAGGCAGAGAGCCAGACAGCAGGAGGGGCAGAGCCACACTGTCCTGCTGGAGATCAGGGACACCATCCGGACCAGCATAGATCTCCTCTCTCAGCTGGTCAACACTGACTCATAATCCTCCAACCGCAAGCCCTTCCTCACCTATGTCAACCAGACCCTCAGAAACATGGAGGAAGCCCAGTACCAGATGGTGAAGGACCGGATCACCGAGATGCTTCACAACCCTCCAGATCCAGAGGAACCTGCTCCCACCAAGCCCAGGTCTGCTCCTCCACCCCAGGTGATGTCCCTCCCATTCCAAGGCTTTCCAGAGCCCCTCACCTACCAGGGCTACGGCTACCAGGAGGTCCAGCAGCACAGGCAGCAGCCCTTCCCAGTCCAGGCACAGAGTCATCGGGCGACACCGTTGCCACCGGTTCCACTGATGCCACCGATGCCACACACACCAATGATGCCACCAACGACAGTGATGCCACCGACGCCAGTCCTCACCCAGCTGCAGACCAGACAGCCCCACTACACTACTCCTTCCTCCACCCCACAGCCAAGCCCGGCCTCAGTACATCTGTCATCAGTACTGGGGCTGACAACCCATGGCATGGAGGAAGGACCTCTCAGCATCACGGGTCTGAGCCAGCTATCTGAGAGCTTTCTCACCACACTGTCACCTGTTGTCCTCTCGGGGCCAGGCACCTCACCCAATGACACCTCAGACCAGCACTGCAGCAGCAACCACTTCCACAGCACCTGGACCCTTCACCCCTGAGACTGGGCACACCTCTGAGTGACCGTGAAGACTGCCAGAGACTGGGTGTGGGCTTTATTTGGACACTTGACTTGGGTCTTTTTCCTTTTACAGCTTGTTGTTCAATAAAGTTTATCTTTGATTCACACACTTGCTTCATTTCTTTTTTTTAATAAAGTCTTGGTGGAAATTTTAGAATTGGTTTAAGCCTTTGCATGCTTGTGGGATGGGTTAAGATAGCAGTGGGATGGGCAGGGATACCTTTGGGATGGGTAATAGCTGTGGGATAGATAAATCTCCAGTGCAAGCAGAGTGGGACTGCATGGTCCACCCTCCCAGGTGCCACACCTATGGCCCTTTTTTATCAGTAACAATGTAATCAATCATCCGCACATGTCAACACAAACTATTTTATTAAACACCCTGTTCATTGTAGGCCCACCCAACATACATGGCCCAATCTCATCCGTTTGATGAGACAGGCTGAAGGAAGCACCCATTAATCATCTATCATACTGTCTTGCCACTACACTGCTCCAGCTGGGTAGTTGCACCAGTGTTTCAGGAGGTTGTGCTGCTTCTTCCCTTCACGTGAGGCTCTGTTGGGGCCTTGTACATCCTCAGTGTCTATTAGGTTTTGCCCTTGCCTCCATTCCCCAGGCTCCATGTCCCCATTGCCTTGCTGGAGGTCCATGAGCCTATTCTGCAAGACTGGGTAGCGGGTGCGCATGAGATTGTGCAGGATGCAGCAAGCTTCCACGATCCTCCTCATAGTCTGTGGGTGATCCTGCATGGTGGTGAGAAGTACCTGGAACCTGTTGGCCAGGATGCCAAAAGCGTTCTCCACCACACGCCTTGCCCTGGACAGCCTGTAGTTGAAGATCCTCTCTTCATGGGTGAGGAGTCTGGAGGTGTAGGGCTTCATGAGGTAGGTTGTGAGGGAGAAGGTGTCATTCCCCACGATGAAGTAGGGCACATCTTGCGTGTCGTTGGGCAGCGGGTCTGGATCTGGGAAGCCCATGATGAGGTTGCATTCCAGCCCCTCCTTGAGGTGACTGGCGTTGTATACCTGGGCATCTGAAGATGTATACCTGGGCCTGAAGCATCGATGTACATGAACTTGTAGTCAGCATCGACCATGGCGAAGAGGACGATGCTGAAGAAGCCCTTGTAGTTGAAATAAGTGGACCCCGACTTGGCTGGTGCTTTGCAGGCCACATGCTTGCCATCTATGGCTCCAACAGTGTGGGGGAAGTTCCACCTCTGATACCACTGCTCTGCAACTTTCTTCCATCCTTCTTCAGTGGAGGGGCACTGCAGGAGCTCCTCCATGTATTCTTCGATGATGACCTGCACCACTTCTCTGACCACAATGCTGATGGTGTTGTGTGGCACCCTCCAGCTGTACTGCATGCTCCTGTAGGTGGTCCCTGAGGCCAGGTGTCACAGAGTGAGTACCACCTTGAGCCCAGGTTCCAGGCTGGGCCAGAAGTTGGTGTTTGCCTTGGTCAACCTGGGTGTCAGCCGCTGTACAACTTCGTCAAACATGGCTGGAGGCATCCTCATGAAGTTCTGGAATGCCCGAGTGTCTTTGCTCCTGAGCTCCACCATCAGCTTGTTGTACAGTCCATACTCTGCTCTTCTGGCGATCCATATTCGGACCCAGACACTTCTTGGCCGCCTCTTTTTCTTCCTGTAGTAGAGTTCACAGAGCCTGTAGATGGCTTCGCACTGTTGCAGAAGGATGGTGGCTGCCAAAAGGACTGTGTTACGATCCACGGTGGACATGACTGGATGCTGTGGAAGAGCAAGAGTCAGATGAAGGCTGCAGAGGTCTGCACAGCTGGTCTGCTGGTCTGAAAGTGAGATGCAGGTGAGTTGCTCCCCCTTTTTATAGGCAGTATAGGTGTCCCTTTGCATCCTCTAGGCATCCTCTAGGCATCCTCTAGGCATCCTCTAGGCATCCTCTAGGCATCCTCTAGACATCCTTAATATCCGAGATAGGTCCCCTCTGTGAACATTTTTTCCATTTTAAATGCTTTGTTTCCGTGCTGCATCCGTTCTGCATCCGTTCTGCGTCCGTTTCGCTTCCTCCATGCGTCCGAGCGGATGCGAGTTGCGTGGATGTGGAACGGATGCCTACTGGATATAGTGGATGCGTAACAGATGCAGAACGGATGCGTAGCAGATGTGTAGCGGATGCAGAACGGGCGAATTGGATACATTTTCCGCACAAAAGTTTTGAGCAGCTCAAATCTTTCTGAGCGGATGAAACGTCAATAAATGGATGCTGGACGGATAGAGAGGAAGCAAAACGGAGGCAGTGAGTACATCGCGTTAACCAATGGATGGCAAGCTTTTTTTTCCGTCTTACATCCTCTTTGCATTCATTGGTGCAGTGTGACAGGGGCTTTAGCTGAGAAAGAAACATATTAAATAGAGAGAGTAGGTAGAATTTCTACCTCATATGAAAGTTAAAATCTCTAACAGTGATGGTGTACCACAAAAATACTACTATTAACTGTGCTCGTAAAAAGTTGTGCATGCATTTTAATTAATTGAAGATTCTTCCCCTTCTAGTACATTATAAATTTAAATCTAGATGGTATATAGCAGGGCTGTCAAATTCCCAGCCTGTGGACCAGATGTATCATGTGCTGGCCACACCCATGCCCACTTCTGGTTTAGCAAAGAGGAAAAAAGTCCCAATATATCATGTAAAGCTGTGGTAATGCCATGAGTTTGACCACCCTGGTATATGGCAATAGCTAAAAGCTTGCCTAACCTTGGCATGTTCCCTGATTTCCTTCTAAATCTGGGTTATAACAAACCCATGGAGCCTATAAGATATTGAACTTCTGCATAATTTAATAACATTTCCCAGATTATATTGTGAATTAAGAAAACAGGTTTATTAATTTTTAAGTTTCTTAAGTTTCTTAATCCAACTACAGGTTATTTATTTAAATTATCCTAGACTAGGCCTTTTTATGTAATTATGGATGGTAGACATAAAGGAACCTTAAAGTGCTGAGGCATTTATTTTTTCGCTGGAATCTGACACCCTAGAATATGTTTTTCGCAGGTATAAATCCTATGCAGAACTGCATTTTTACTCACAATGGAAAGAATGTTTAGCTACATTGATCACTGATATCTGGAGGTTGTCTAAAATGACAGATATTCTGAAATGTGTTCCAAAATCATGTTTTTTTTTTTGTGACCTTCTGTAAATTCAATGGGGAAACTAGATTCAATTAACAATCAGGTTCTAACTTATCAACTGCAGTGATTCACTTTACATCTGTGGCAAGAAAAATCATAAAATGGGGCAATATTCACTTAACAAATGTCTCACTTAACAGGAGAAATTTTCGGGTCCATTGTGGTTGTAAGTTGAGGACTATCTGTAATGAGGGACAGTATTCTTGCTTCATCTCTGGTCTGTGGGGTGGTAAAAGTGTCCCTCCGCCCCAAAAAAGTCAAGATTACAGCTGTAACCACATGATTGAAGTCCTGTCCCTTTGTTACATGCAATTTTTGTGTGACACACATAAAAACTGAATAGGGCTTTAAGGACATTTTCACAGCTCCCATCTGAATCCTCTTTGGGTATGTGAGCCTGATGGGCTAAAAAAAATTCTTCCTTCCATTCGAAAAAAGGTAATACATTGATATTTCTTAATTTTAAAACTGGCAGTTTAATTTCTAACTCATGGTTGAGGGAAGAAAAGATTATCCTATATACTCGCTGCATAGTCAAACCAATCCAAGATGGCAATTATCTCAAGGGGGTGATTATCTAATTCACTACTCATGTAGTTTGTACACAATTGAAGATGAAAAGAAATTATAATGAATATGAGTAGGCATTGGGAGGTTCATACATTGCATTATACCATAAGATGGTTAGGTTGGTTTTGGTTTAATGAAGTGTGTAAGCGCTGATATGATTAAGCCACTTTGTGGTTAAATATTTGTTTGATTCAGTCAGTATCATTGCCAGAAAAAGAAGGGGTTTGATATACCATGATGATTAACTGGTATAAGAGGTCTACTAGCAGCCACGTTATGAGACATAGAGGCATCTTTGTTTCAGTATAAGTTCAGAAAGACACAGCTAAACAGTGAATGTTGTTAGTGTTGGTAGTGTTATGAAAATGATATATTAATTCCAATGAAAATAATAAAATAAAAACCTTAGAAAAATAATGAACTCTTTCATGGTACTATAATAAATAAAAAAGAATGTTTGGATTTGAAAGAAATACTGCAATATTGTAGCATTTTGTTTTAAAAAATATTCTTGGTTTTCAGGAACAAGAATAAAATACTGAAAGAAAGAAAATAAAACACACACTGTTTATTTTTTGATCTATGAATTATGGATACATACATATATATATATATATATATATGTTGTAGCAACGTTTCAGCAGAATCTCATCTGCCATCCTCAGGCTTCTGTATAGAGTTAGTTCCTGGTTTCAAATTTGAGGCTGGTCCATTCTGATTGGCTGGGAGCCTGGATCTGTGTTCATTGGACTTGGAGTTTGATTGATTGGTATTTCTGGTTTCTTCTGTCTGTTTTGTGGCTTTAATTGGCTGGCAACACTCTGTTCTTGTGTTGGAGGCTTTCAGTGCAGCTTGGCTCCGTGTGAAGGGACGGCTGCTATTCATTAGCAAGCTGCTATTCATTAGCAAGCTGGGTTTCACCTGGGTGCCTGGTGGGGGGGTGTTTGGGTTGGAGCTATCAGAGGGAGTCTGTTTTTGCCCAGGTGTTTGCCTGGCTTGTGGCCTGGAGATCTTTCTATTTGAGAGTGCAGGCTTCCAAATGATTGACAGTCTGGTGGAATCATCTCTTCTATTCATGCTGTCAGGTCTTTTTTCAATCTCTATGGCTTCTCTGATGATTCTGTGG
>BLBF01000010.1:44034983-44096980 GCA_015471245.1 Laticauda colubrina | reverse complement strand
GTTTAGCTTGTCTACCTAACCCTGGTTGGGGAACCCAGGCTTAACACCCCTCCTATTAATGGGGATCTTTAATCATCTGGTTATGTCAGTATTAATCTGGGATAAACAATATGAAATGTTTTCATTTACAAATTCAGGGATATTTCTTGGAATGATTATTCAACGATATTTACGGGAATTGAAACACCAAGTAAAAGTTCACATTGTACAAATTTCCAGAAAACTTAGAGCCAACAGAAAGTATGTGGGATTTATTTATTTTAATTTAGTAACCTGAAAGTTTACTGAACTAGAAATAATCTCTTTTATGGCAGTCAAATATTTCAAGGTTTTGTACAGCTCTATTCATTTTAGTTATCTAAGTACTCAAGTTTCCATAATATTGCTTCTGATCACAATATATCTATTTTGTGCTGGTTGGTCCTTTACTTTATTAGGTTTACAATATAAAGGCTGCAGAATTAGCAGCAAAGAATGGAATTTTGTGATAGTCAGGAATTTTTGCAGCCCATATATATTTCTTTTAATATTTAAACTGTTGTTCTCTTTTTGAATTAATCAGTGAAAAGAAGTCTATAGCTCCAAGGCTAGTAAAGCAATGCTACTGAGATCCCATAGCTTTTTAAAAAATCTCTTACCATTCAAATGTTATTCATGACTGACTTACAGGACGAAATCTGAAGATTTTAAAATATGTACTGCACATGCATGTATCTGAATATGTACCAAACCCACAAGAGTTGTAATTGAAGGAAGGTTGCTGGCCAATTTTTGAGCAAATATTCTCCTTGATACATACATAAAGAAGGTTATTCTGAGCCCCAATTCTGAATAGCAGTTGAAACTGTCTGGTTTATCTTGCATGATTTCCCATGAACTTGTTTTTTGTTATCTTTCTTTAATGTAACTTTGTAAGAATATTCCTTGCCTTTAGGTCTGAACTTTTGCCATGCATCCACTTAACAAGTGAAAGAACAAATGAACATTTGTGTTTTATAATTCAGACCAATATAGCAGAGGCTTCTGTATAACTCCTGTGTTTAGTATTTGTTACAAAGTGCTTCCATAACTTTTATACTTTCCAAACTTTTTTTCTAAAAAGAAAAGAATGAAAGTATTCAGTGCTCATTGAAAGGCATTCATTTTTTTAAAATTAAAGCTGCTGTTTTCTTTGGTTAAATAAGAAAACCAATTGCAGTGATACTGATTTCAAGAAATGCAAGAGACCAGCAGTTTTATTTAATGGACTGTATTTAAAGGTCTGCAGTAGAAGAACACTCACATACACAGTATATACATACATACAGCTTTAATATTTAGTATTCTTAAGTCTGTGTGACAGCCACACATAAACTAGGATATTTTGTTTATTTGTTATTGGCACATAGATTTATAACCTGTGTTTTGTCCAAGATACCCATGGAACATACAAAAGTCTTCCTTTATTATTTCGTGGAATCAACAGTCTTATGAGGCAACATGACACGAGAGAAACTAACATTCCCAAGGTAACCTGTAAGCTTTCAGAAGTGAAACTGCACAAAGAAAATTCAAATTTAGACAATTACAGGAACAAATCCCTATTATATTGAAGTTTAACATTTTGTTTTATTTGTATATATTCATACATACACACTTTCATGGAATAATATGATATGTGCAGAACACTAATCAATGGCTATATTAAAAATTAGCTGCCAATAGTTACTTTTGTAGAAAATACAAAAGTGCTTTTTTATTTTGATGAACTGGGCAATTTACATCTTTTTTAGCAGTGAATAGTATAAAAAAGAAAAGAAAACTACAGTATGTAGAAAAAAAATCTTCTCTAAATTAATCTGTTCCACTGGCTGTGTTGCCTAAAGGGTCAGGGGAAATTAAATTCAACAAATCAAGGTGTAAGGTGATGGCCGTTGTAAAATGAATTTGAATGAGTATTCTTGAACAACAAAACAGGAAGTGACTTCAGTGACTTTTGTGATAATATGTTTTAATATCTTATAGTACAATCAAGACTAGAAATAAGTTTCAGTTCCAAAGTATGAAGTCAAAATATTTCTTTCTTTAGAAATCCTTGCACGATGATATAACTATTAGAGATTTTATTACCATAAGTAAATATCAGGTTGTAAAGGATAAAAGGAGCAAGATCAGTTTGAAAACAAAATGCCATCACTTTTTTCTCCCTTTGAATACAATTTTATATACTAGGTCAGAATTTAAGGATAGGATGAAAAGAACAGTTTATCCTACTCTTAAGCTATTTAGATTCATTCGCCCATCATATCCTTTTGGGAACTGGTACTGAAATTTAAGGCAGGTATTACTTTCAGGGTAAAACCTTCCAACCTCTGCAAAGAGAAGACAGGTTTGACCTCAGACCCTTATTTATAACAACCAGAGACAAAGTGGTCATCTTCCATGACCTGTGGAATATGCCCTACTTATTTTAAAAAGTTCACTTCAAGGTGAATGATACATTCAATGTTATTAAAGAAAAAGAAATCCCTAAAACTGTGTTCACATTTACTTTTTTTTACTATAAAATATCAAAAATGTTTTGAATTAGAAAAAAATAAAACATACTTTTCATGATAGAATACAATTCATTTTACATGATAGAATTTTTCTATTGCAGATTACAAGCCTAATTTACAGACTAGGTTCATATTCTGTAGCCTCAAGAACCACTTTTCTATGAATTTTTAATTGCTATTAAGTTGGCTTTATTTAAATTTATCTGCCTCACCTCAGTATCTTAGCATATTTAGACAATATACCATAATTAACAGTATTTAGATGAATAGCTAGGTATTTGATCGACATATTTAAATCTGAGGTAAAACAAGAACCCCCTAATCTGGCAAAAAAAGTAATGGGGAAATTAAAAACTGATCTTATATTTAAAGAAAGGTACGTTTAGGGATAGTTGCTAAGTCCCATTCCATATTTCTCCTTTAAATGTGGCCACCATTTTCTATTGATACTAACCAGAATTTTAATCCAGGAAGTAGCACTAATTTTGAATGCATGACAGACATAGTTTTCACATTTTTCCCTTCATCAAAGAGGAATTAAAGATAGAAGTGTACTGGATGAATATAACTAGTTTTGAGTCTCTTGTTGAAAAAAGCTAATTTTACAAGAAGAGTTGGGCAAATTTTCAGCCAAACTTGATATGGGAAGGAAAAATGCCTTTTTGAAGAGCCATTTGTCACAGAAATCTGACATCATCACCATCATCATCATCATCATCATCATCATCATCATCATCATCATCACAATTTAACATAACCTTTTTTTCTCTAAAGTTACTGAAAGTAGTTTGGGTAGATACTATTCAAATTGAGTACCTGCACTCAGAATTGTCACAACATGAGTCAGCATGTGTTTTAGTAGAAAACAAAAAGTGAGTCTGAATTATCAATCATGTCAGCATAATAGAAGGAGAAGATACTAGCGGTTTCTGGAACCTTCTAATAGTGCACTATTCCAAAGATAAATGCTTCAAGTTTAGAAAACTGTGATGCATTAAAAAAAAAAAAAGCTTATGGTCCTTTACTGCAATACTGTCCACATTGGCTAAAGAAATTCTAGGACTTCAAGCAGGAACTTTTCTGGCCCTACATAGAATCAAGGGATGTTTTGAATGCAAGCCACTATTAAACTAAAAAGCCATATTCTGCTTGGTTGTTGCTGCTATTATCCAAACTCTTTGGGTATCATTCAGCATGGTACACAGTTTATGTACATTGACTGATTTCTCTGAAAAATGAGGAATTTTAATAATATGTGTTTAAATTAACTTGGCTGCCTGGATTTTGGGCAATGTTTACATATTCTGATGAACTGCTTTGTCAACTAACTAAAGCAGTCACAGCAGGGAATGTTTCTGGGGTGGTGATACAAAAACTAAGACAATGGCAGCAATCAACCAATTGCTCCCTTCTTCCTTTTTTATTGTGCTCCTGCCCCCCTTCCCTCTTGTGGATACCCTTCAGTTGCAGCTTTCAAGGCCACATTATGTAGTAGTGCAAACTATTAAATCAGCCAGTGTAAACAACCCTCAATGAAGTATATCACTTCTCTGACCAGAAGTAAAATAGTTTCTCATGTTCCTTCTAGACTAAGACCTAAACATGTTTCCATCATTTGAATGATATCCAAAATGATG
The DNA here is from genome assembly GCA_015471245.1 of Laticauda colubrina. Lineage (NCBI taxonomy): Eukaryota > Metazoa > Chordata > Lepidosauria > Squamata > Elapidae > Laticauda > Laticauda colubrina. The sequence goes on along the minus strand of BLBF01000010.1, from coordinate 44,092,806 downwards.
GATAGAGTACATCCATCAGAAAATAGTTTTAATAGTTTAATATGTTCAAATAGAAAGAATAATTAAGTTCAGATAACAAGAACAAAAGTTGTCCTCAATTATTATAAACTGTGTTTTGATTCCTTTGTTTCCTTGATGCACTTCTTCCCCCCCCCCCCCTACAGTTCTAGTTTTGCAACAGCTATTAAGTTCTCTTTGCTACAGTTGTGAGTGCTTTCTCTGGAAACATTCATACCACCCTGGGCTTTGACCTCATCAACTCTCACAAACTAAACAAGGTCAAGCCTGGTCAAAACATGGCCAAGGGAAAGCCAGGTGCAGCACGAAAGTTATGCTGTTGATTTGCTCTTTCCTCTGAGTCAGTCCTAACCCCAGTGGCCTGGCATGCTCCAGTGCCCCAAGTGACATCTGTATTGTTTTAAGTGCTATGCTGTATATGAGAAATATATTTCAAAAACAGATTCTGGTGATTTGTAGGTGACTGTGACATACTCTGCAAGTAGAGGGCAGACATCTTCTGAGACAGATAGAGCTGCTTTGAGCAATTCTGTTCTTCTTTCTCAAATTATCCAATTGTTTCAATTAGCTGTGGCATCCCATGCCTATCATTTGTTGAAGGGCTGCAAGTTAACATATCTGTTGTGGTCCATTGTCCACAGGCAATGAAAACATAGAGTTCTGTGTCTACTGCTGCTGGGCCTTCCTGAATTTGAAAAACAACAACACAGCAAAGCCCATTACATGAAGCAAACAGATTTTCAAAACTGTGTGATCATATTACTTTTGTAGCCTAAAGTTGGACGTTTAGTCTAGATAGCTAGTGCTCTGATCCTAAGGATAATGTGCTAACAACATATCAGAATAGGTGTAAATGAATATTAAAGATTATAATGTTCTGAGGGGAATTAGAGCTGAATATGGTAACACAAATACTTAAGATTCTGTGCCAATGAAAGCCAGCACTTTTTTAAAAAGACTGAAGTTACAGATACAATGTTGTGAAGACTAGTTAATTCCATACATGCCTGTACTTTAGTATTTCATCAGTATGAGAACAGTAATAGTTTTCTAGACATTTCTTTGGGTTTTTATTTATTCATTTTACACCGTTTATTTTTCATACAAATGAAGATAACCATATATTTCCCCGAACAAAGTTTTGTGCAATATAAAAATTAAGGGCAACTTCATATTATTTTTGAAAGCCAAATTAGATTTCAGCATTGAATTTAAATTTAGAAATCACACATTGACTTGATCTTCATTAATACTATGTAGAACTGGTTATCCCTTCCTCCTTAGAACCAGTGTGGCTACTTTCCATGCTGAAGAAACAAATTCTTCCTTGGGCCAGGAAAGCCTTGTGAACTCATTCTTTCTTGGAGTGAAATTTTCATCAGAACTTCAAATCCTCTAGTGAAGATAAAGAATTCAATGGAAGCATTATGATTTTAGACATATCTTTTTGTGCTAACAAAATTAACTTAATTCCCCAAATTTACTTGAATCTTAAAATACTTCATAAGCACTCTATATAGGGTAGATCATAAATGGTGTACTGAGGAAGATAGTTAGAAAGTTCAGCTGCTTAGGCTAACTAGGTTTTTGTTACTTAGCAAACCATTCTGAAACCCACTTCTTCTCATCTCATCCTTTCTCATGGGTTTATTTTTGTTGCTAGTTTTGTTCTTCAGCCTTGTGCTATGTTTATGGTTTTACCCAACAATTGTTTATGATTTTACCCAACAATTGTTCTTTGTTTTAAACATTTGAACAACTAAAAAAAACAGTCATTGGGAGTTGGCTAGCATATAAATTTGATAAATTATTACCATTTATTTTATTTCATTTTGAACAATGGGAATCAGTCCTCTGAGCTATAACATAGCATGAATGGGAATCAGTCCACTGAGCTATAACATAGTGTGGATGCTGATCTATTCCCACTTTGCAGGGGTGAGCTGCCACTGGTTCTCCCCAATTGTTAATTTTATGGCTGATTCAGTGAACCAGCAAATCCCACCCTACCCAGCCCCTCCCAGGAGTCCCCATGCAGTTCATTTTGGATCCCAAATAAGCACAGAGCTCACACGGAGGCTTGGGGTGGTGCAAAATGGGTCTCCAGAGAGCTTCCAGAGCCCAGGGAAGCTATTTTCGCCCTCTCTGAAGTTCAAGGAAAGACTCCAGAGCCCACGGAGGGTGAACAACACCTCCTCATGGCACATTTTTGCTCCCAGGCCAGGATGGTGCAGTAGGCCAATTAAGTCATCCCACCATGGCTACGCCACCCAGCAACCAGGCGGAGAACCAGTTGCTAAATTTTTTGAAGCCCACTCCTGCTGCGTTGTCTTTGTTTATTTGCACCACCAAATTGAGTATTGCTCAAGTAGTTAGCAATAGTTAAAGTAGAACCCTGTCACTATCACTGAAGTAATTGATGTGGATATGTTATTATGATACTGTCATATTGATAAATTGAAAGATAGTTCATTTCATAAAGATTTGTAAATGTTAAAAACTGTATTAGTATTTGTGTTTTGAGTACAATCACTGTGTACCAGCACTGAGCAAAATGGATTTTTAAAATCACACATTCTGTATCTTTTCAAGTCAGTTCTTTATGTGGATCTGTTTTAAATTTTTAGAAATGCTTATTCTAATACCAGTAAATGAATTTTTCTGATAAATTCTGAAATGATGAATCAACCATAAGAAAAGCCACAATTATTCCTTTTAGTTCAGACAGTCTCCTCCATTTTTCCAGATTCTGCCCTTTTATTCTTTTTCTCTCCCTTCCTGCTTTAAAAAGTTTTTAAATATCCAAAAAGTTTTATTATCCTTTTGACATTTTATTTTCAGCTTAAATGCCTAATAATGTCAAGGTGGATTTTTGTCAATTTCTTAATTAAGTCTCTTAGTTATCAGTATAAGGAAGGGAGGAAGAAAAAACAACAACAAATCCTTTCCCTTCCTCTCTCCTTTGCCCCTTCAAAATTTTCTTTGGGAACAATGTTATTTTTATAGTTTAAATTCCAGGGTACCTTACTTCTCTTCTTATTTTCCTCCTGCACTTTCTTTTCTGGTCAAATTCTTCTTTCAGGTGGCCATTTCTGCTGAACCTTTGGGAAAGGGAGTTATGGCCAGCTACATAATGGCCATATGGCCATATGGCCGCTACATAATGGCCATATGGCCGCTATAACCACATTCGGGAAAGGAAGTTATGGCCAGCTGGAGAGAAGAGATGCAGCTCTCCTCGACCCTTCTGGCAGTCTCCCCCTCTTCACCACCTCTACAGGGTGGCTTAGCCCCAAAACCAGCTGGCTTGGGGCGCTCCGGTGGCGAGCATGGATCGAAACTGCGCATGATCATGGATTTCGGTCTATCGCCAAAGAGGTTCAAACCAGAAGTCAAATTTACAGTGAAACCTTAACAAGATTCCTAAAAGATACATTTCAACTGAAACTCTGTAATAAAATAATAGAACCCCAGGAAGAGAAAGTGAAAAAAAGAAGCAAGAAGAAACAGTTTTGGATTATTTTGTGATTTTTGGATTTTTGGCTATTGCATTTAAATGACTAAAATCAATTGTGTGGTTGTTTAAAAGTGTTTAAAATGGCACCACTTCTAGAGAACTAAAAATGGAACTTAAAAAGTACAAAGAAGATGCACAAGAAGGGAGAGATTCTTTTGGCTTCGTATTTCAATTCTTAGAAATGGAGATCTGGAATTATGAGAAACAACAAGAAACACTTATAGAACAAGAAGATCTGGACAAAGAAGAAGCCATCTTTAATGATCAAGTAATGTTATGTGTGTGGGGGGAAAGGAAATGAGGGAGAGAGAGTGAAAAGTTTAAGATTTGAAGAAACAACAACAAAAAAAGAATACTTGGAAAAATAATTACAATATTAGAAAGCAACAGAAGAGGGGATCACAGAAGAGAGAATTAGAAGTAGAGCGACAAGGGGGAAAAAAGGGGAGGGAGAAGAACAGGGGAAAGAAGGAAAGGAAAAGAAGTTATAAAAGACAGAAACAAGATACAGAGAAACAGGGAAAAAGTACGAGGATTGAAAGTATAAGCATGTTTAGAGATAATGGGTGAAAATTTAATAGAAAAGGGATTCTGCAATGTACATAAGACAGTGTTGCTTTATTAGAAATAGAAACAATTTTTAGAAAATCTGATGACTAAAATGGATAAAATATTTATTATAATATAATGGCATGTCTGTTAATAAATAAATGAAAGAAAGTGAATGAGAGAATGAAATTAGGAAAGAATGGGAACATTTTAATTATTATTAATGATTTATAAAAATATAAGTGAAGAGAAATATGAAAAAATAATAATTATGAAAAGTTTATAAGTGTTCACAAGGAAGTATGATATTCAGTTGAAAAGAAAAAGATATTAAGATTTTAATGAATATTAATGATAGAATTGAATTGGAATGAGTGTTTTGTTTACATATATATATAATTTTTTAAAGAATATAGCGTGTACTTTAAGAATGTACCAAGCAGAATTCAATTGGAAGTTATGTACTATAATGATTGCTATAATCTTAAAGGCATAAATTGAAGTTTAAATAAGAGTTGAATGGATAAAATTAAAAGATATAAAGAGGTCATACTCCAATTAGTAATTACAGGGGAAAATTTGTTTTATGAGAAAAGATAATATGAAATTGAAACAGGTTAGACAAAAAATACAAATATAATGATATGAATTGAGATATGAGATAATTAAAAATAAAGTTGAGAAAATCAAGGGAGGGGAAAAACTATGTAGAAAATGTTAAATAGTAATAAGATATGGAATAGAATACAAGGATGAACATGAAATTGAGTTTGTGTCTGTATGAAGAAGTGATAACCCATGATCAGGCTATTCTCAAAGAAAGATGTTTTATTTGTATTATGTTTTTTTTGTGAAAACCCAAACAAAATTTATTTTTTAAAAAAGAAAGAAAAGCCACAATTATTGAAGAAATTTGTGTTCAGCAGAGGTCCTCTCCCTTGCATCAGTGTCAAATTATGTTCCTTAAGCACAAAATGCTAGGTATACTCCATGTTTCTTTAGTCTTTGACTTTGGAGAAAGCTAAGTTCTAACTGCCTGATGTATCCAAGTGCAAACAGCTCTCAGTTGGCCATTATGTACCTATTAGCACTGATTACTTTCTGATAGCTCTTCACCAGTTGGTTTCACTCACTTTGACAGATTTGGTGCTTTGTTTAACCTTTAAACTGGCGGGGCAATAACACTGCTTGACAGAATTGGAGAAATAATTAAGGAAAACTTAGCGAAGGCATAAGAAAACAACTGTAACAAGACAGGTCTTTCTGTTTTATTTGAGAAGTTGTCAAATGTCTCTAGGGAAAAAAAGAAGAGGAAGAGAGTTGACTGTTTCGTGCAATTAAGGTACCATAATGCTTCAGGATCATATGTTTCCTGAGCCTGTTCCCTCATTTTCATAGTAGCAACTCAACATCAGAAAGTAACAGCTATAAAACTTATTTCACAAGCACATGTGGAACTTCTGTACATAAATGTTCATTAAACACAAAGGAACATCATTCTATTTTGTGGCTTTTAAAAAGAAAACAGTTTTGATAGAGGACAGTATTTGTAGGTTAGAGTGGACCAACAAACTGTCTTCTATGGGGTCCTTAGTGCTCTCTGAGCTTGGTTGTTTTCTTGCAGATTTCTTTCATTATCAAACTAGGTAACAATATAGGACTGAAACCTCTGTAAGAAAACAACCAAGTTTAGAGAGCACTAAAGGACCCCACAGAAGACAATTTGTTGTAAGGGGCAAATCTGAGGGTTATTTTTTGTTTGTTTGTTTCAGATTTCTAATAGATTCTTGATATTCTAGAAAATCTAGTAGATTTTCACCACAAAACAATTGCAAGATTTGAATGTGTATTTTTCATTTCAGGAAGTCCCTTTGACATAGTCTGATAAAAATATGCACAAACATCCATGATAAAGTCCGTGTACATGTAAAGGCAATTGGAAGCAGGGTTTTTATCTGTCTCCTTGTTCCAGTTCCATTTTCAGCCCAGGGGCTGAAATATTCAGGATAATATTGGAACAGGCTTCTTATCATTATTTATACACTACATTTAATTTCTATACCTTATTTTTCACAGTGAAACTTAGATGAATTAAATAATCTATTTAACCATTTTGTGTCATGTAAAGCACTGTCATCAAAAACCAATAAAAATGTATTTTAATCAATGGTGATAATAAGACCAATCAAGTGTCTTCTGTATTCCTTGGTTAGTAGAATATATCTTACTTCGCAGAATAATGGCTAAAACTACATAACTGTTTCCTGAAAGAGCTATATGTGTGTGTTAAGCCAGTGTTGACTGATAGTGATTGCCTGGACTAGTCCTTCATAAGTTCTTCACAAGGTGTTTCTGTTTGGAATGGTCTGCCATAGTCTGTTTCCTAGAACAAAGAAAAAAATAGTGGTCCAAGTCACCAAGCTGGCTTTGTCCCTAAGGCAGGATTAGAACACACAATCCTATGGTTTATAGCCTGAAAGACTATACCTGGCTTTCTTATGAGCCTATAAGAAGGAGCAAAAATATAATGTAATTTATTTTTTTGGTTAAAAAATAAATTTTTTTGGTTAAAAAATAAATTTTTGAGTTGATTTTTTTCCTACCAATTGGAATAACCCTTACAAGTTTTGTATTTTAGAATTTCCTCTCTTATACAGCATCTAAAGCACGTGTGTAAAGGTTTTGGAAACCATTTTTTTTTATACTTGATTATCAGAACCTTTTGAAAAAAGAAATCTCACATAGATGATATAAATACCATCTATGCCATCTTTCTTGCTTTGTTAATGTGCCTATGAAATTAATTTAATGACTCTGGAAAGTTCTCAACAGGCTTAACACCTCAAGAGGGTGAACTAATAATGAGGGCAGAGAAAACTATATCAATAGCATGCTAATTAGGACAATTATGGAGCTGATATTGAAATGCAATAAAAAGGTACAGTAGTGGTATAGCTTCCCCTTTATCCCATTGAGCTGTATGATTACAGCTTTAGGTTAAGACACACACCGATACTTTTTTCCAGGTGCAAATAAAATTGGGTCATCACATGAAAAACAGAAAACTCTTTTTCAGACTCTGAAGCAAGACCATTTTAACATGGATTCATAAATGTGAAGTGAAATGGATTGTTAGAGATCAGCAGCTACAGAAATTTCTCAGCAAAATCTCTTTCACCCCACTGCCAGTTTCCTTCCCCTCTTATTCCATATGCTAGATTCCAAGCTACAGATTTAGCCCTTTTGCCCAAAGGCATTCTAACCTGTGAAAAGCCTAGCTGAAGCACTGCCTATTATTCATTGACAACTTGTCAATTTACTTCCAGGCAAAATAATTCATAAACAGGATAAGAAAGGCATATAAAACAAGAATTCCTTCACACTTTGCAATTTTACTGCAAAACTGCCTTATTTTCCATAAATGTGTGAAATCTCCCCTCAGAATTGTGGCTGTGCACTGAACTCTAAAAACTATGCAAAAAGAACCAAATTTCATGATTTCTGACTCAAGGAAAATGAGTGTAAAATATTTAATATATGTTAAAAATGTTTTTCATATGTTCAGGAACATGATCATGTTGTTGTAAGATTTTACAACTAATAAAAGTTTAGATATTATCTCCCCAGTCAAAATGCTTGATTATCATTGATACAGTATATGTTAAGTACGGAAAAAATAAATCTCTTAGATAGATAGATTATCAACAGTTTATCAGTTTGTGTGAATTAGTTGCCTTGTTTTTAAGATACTAATTTATTAGCACAGTGTTATGTTGAACCTGTTTATCAAGGAAAACAAACAAAAATAACAATTTCATTCATTCATGTTCTTCCACTAACTACAGAAATGCACTATACATGGGAAAGTCAGACAAAACTGAAAATGTCAGCTAATACAGAATATGCACCAAGATCACACTAAATGTACATTGTACTGAAGATTATTTATTACTACTAACTTCTTATTCATTTCCACAGAGCTGGCTTTAATTTACAAACTCTCACATGGATTTTTCTTAGTTAGCTTTTCTATGTGAAGAAAAGAGGATGACAACAAATGGAGGCCTTTTGACAATAGTCTCTAATTCTGGAACCATCTGCTCAGTAACTCTCATTACTTGGCCCAGCTCCTGCCAACCTACCAGTTTGAAAGCATGTAAATGCAAGTATATAAATAGGTACCCTTCAGGGGAAAGTTACAGCGCTCCGTATTAAGTCACATGCTCTGCACAACATGATGTTATGCTGATCACATGACTGTGAAAATGTCTGAAGACAATGCTGGCTCAATGGCCTAGAAACAGGGATAAGCACAATTCCCTAAAGTTAGCTACAACTCGCGAAATAAAATTTGCAGGGACTCCTTTATCTTTAGCTATCCAGTAAAGTCTGCTGACTTTTATTTTCTATTCAAGCAAGTACTCGGCCCTTTTTAATCCAATATGGAAGGATGGATTTATAAGTTCATGTTCTCTAAGTGAAGCAAACTGAATGCTACCAGGATGCTCATAGTAGTAGGGATGCGTTAAACTTCTTTCTCCTCTTGATTCTTTCCTCCTCTGTTAAACAGCAATTGTAAATTACAAAGATTGTACAAAGCAGCTTCTTTTAGGTATGAATGGACATACACAAACAAACACATTGAATTTTATGAGTATTCACACACTTGTGGCCTGTCATAGTCTTAACAGCAGTGTATGTATTACAGAACTTTCTCACAATCTCTCTCACAGGAAACTGGGCTGACTGTCCTTCTTCTGGCTTCAGGCACGACAGACATTCCTCTTTGCCAGAAATTTATTTGTACCACTCTGAGAGCCTTTAGGTGGAAGAACAATCCCTTTTCCTGCTATTTCTGGCTCTGTTATTCTTCAGTTTTCTTTTTAATCTTTCCAGTCTGAATATAAAGTTAGTTGGCAAGAAATTAGGCAAAGGGAGTTGGGATTTTATTTTCATGCCTGACTCGATGAAAACTGATCAGAAGGACCCAGAAAGGAATATATGTAGCCTGCAGAAACTTTTCCAGTGCTGCACATATCCCAAAAAGCACACAACAGAAGGCAAGAATGGAATCACAGACTTACTTAAAGGAAGGCAACACACTACTTTGCTACTCAGAATAAAACACCACGAATGAAGGGTTGGAAAGATTCAGAAGCTAGGCTCTATTCTTTTTCCACCTTCCTTTTTTAAAATGTGTATTGAAAATTTAGGTCTTGGAAAAGGAAGGGTAAGCTTCCGATTAATTGTTATACAGTATATGTGTTAACACAAATGATGATTACACATTAGTAATCTGGATACACATCAAAGGTCTGCCTGAGTAAAAAAAAGGTTCCTTTATACTTATTGCTGGGAAAAAAAACCCAGTGGTACAAAGCTAGCCTTGGCTGAGTTGGCAGAGACTTGGGAATAATTTGGGAATAACTTTTAAGCAGACATAGTCTCATGTTCTAATCAAATATTCTTTTGAGATACTGACAGAAACAGCTTTCCAAAGAGCTCAGTTCTTTGGCAGGTATCTAAAAGAATAGCACTTAGTCTTATGTGGTACTTTACATCATTCTCTGGGAGATTTACAATGTCAGCATGTTGCCCCCAACAACATGGGTCCCATTCTACTGACTTCAGAAAGATAGAAGGCTGGGTCAACCTTTAGCCCCATCAGGATTGAACTCCAGACTGTAGGTAGAGTTTGTTTGCTATATTGCACGCCAACCACTTCACCACCATAGCTCATTAAGCAAGTCACCATGAATAATTAAGTGAGGACCTCACGTGACCACAATTTCCAACTTCTTGCTAGTTTCCCCTTTGACTTTGCTTATGAGAAAGTGGCAAGGAAGGTCACAAATTACAATCACGATTGCAGAATACCACAATGGTTTGAAATGTGAACAGACTGCCAAGTGCATAACCTGAAATCATGACCCAAGGGGAGCTGTGATGACTGGAATTTTGAGGTTCTGTCATTAGTCCACTACTTCAGCACTGTTGTAAATTTGGATGCTTCTTTAATGAATGCTCATTAATCAAGGACCATCTGTATGTGAGATGGATAGCCATACAAATTGAATAAGCAAGCAAACTCATACTGGAGGATCTATAACACTTGACGATTGATTTTCATGTCACTCAGTGGCCTCAGGTGGAAAAAAAAATTCAAATGTTTCTTCTGTCCTTCTATTAGTGAAATAAAAATGGTATTTTAGGTTCTGGATAATGAAGATGATGGGAAGGACTCAATAGGTGGACAAAAAATCCAAACTGAATGAATTGTTCCTAATATCTTGATCCCAAGGTGTTCTGTAAACATAGAGGCTATTTAGATTTTGTTTGTACTCTCCAAACATTTTCATGTAGAAGGACATAATGATAATGAACAAATTCCACTTCACCACATTTTTTTTCTAGTGGTTTTTTTACATATGGCAAATTAAAAAACAGGTTTCCACATTTTGCCAAAATTAGCCACAAATTTCCATTCATATGGATTTTTTAGAGAATTTGGACCAAACCAGACTAAAACTGGCATCTTCTAGTATTCCTTTTGTGGCCCTCTTATTAGTGTAAAAACACTCTGGTTTCCAGGGAAATATAAATGTTGGTAGGAAAAAAAATATAGGTATACACAATGACAGTATTCAGATCAGGAACATGCTTTAACCCAGGGTATTTTTTTGATCATCTCAATTTGTCAAATACATATTTTGTTCCCAGTGATATGAAAGATTAAAAAAATGCATCCTCATGATTTATTTTAATAGACTTTTCTTTTGAATACAGCATATGGCAGGTTAAAAGGGTATGGCTGTGTTGATTAACTACCCAAATGTTTAATCAATATGGCAATAGCTGTATGTATTCTGGCTGTAAAAGACCTTGGAATAGTCCCACTTGCCTTATTCCCCACCCCCAAGTGGGACATCAATGAACTATTTCATAGTCCTTGCATTGCAGTGCAGAGGGGCTTAGACAAATACAACCCTAATGGATAATTGTGGGTCACCTTGTCAAAATATGTTAAGTGCCCCAAGTGTAAATTTTTTTATTTAAAAACTGTGACCTTGTTGCCATTGTACAGCTTTTCAGGAAGCAAATATTACTCACCCTCTAAAGGGCTCATTGATTCATGGGTCAAAAATCCATTCAAACTAAATTATAAAAGACATATCATGGCGTGTTGATACAACCCGTGCTAACTGTCAGACAAAGTGTTAAACAATTGTGCTCTTCAGGGTAGGAAGAACACACTGGCTGATGCTTCTTCAGAAAAATATACACGTAGGACTTGTCTGAGGGATTTCTAGGGATACATGGTAATGTATCACAAAGTCAAATAAAGTTCATCTTGTGAGTTTCTTGGAATCGATCCAAGATATGCCATTTGCAGAGCTGGTGTTAAGTGTAGGAAGGCTGTTGTGAGATTTGGATCTCAGCCCCTGTATTTTTCTACTCACAATGTCATTAACACCCACATCGATTCTGAATTGTTATTGGTGCTGAATGCACTGCATGGAAAGGCTTGTTGTCTGGTGTCACAAATCATATAGCAGAGAAATGGTTCTTATAAACAGAACTGTTTTCCTGCTTTACATTGTTACAAAATAACACCATAGAAATCTTTGATATAAGCCTGTAATGGAGCATCATAATTTTGTTTAGCTATTCTGCTGCAGCACTCCTTTCCTTTTGCTGGTAAAATTAGTACTCAGAGGACAATAATGTAGTTTGTTCTGAAAATGTCACAGTACATTTGTCATATTGCTGGCATATAGGAGTCATATGGCTCACATAATGCTGTAGGTTAAAAGTAGCAACAAGGAAAAAGAATCTAGTTATTAAAGAAGTTTCTACCTCTCTTTTGAAGCCTTTCTGATTGCAGCACAGAAAAAAAAATTGAAAAAAACAGACACAGAAGGTAAGATGATGAAGAAGTAGAATTTTCTAAAACACTTTCATCATGTCATCCTTAGCTTATTTGGATGCTTTTAGGGTTCAGATTATTTCTTTTTAGTTTTTACTACAATATTGAAAGCTATGATACATGACATGTATTTAATTTTTTTTTTATTTTGTCTTTTTGTTCAAGCCCTTACACAATTATTTGCTTGCAGTTTTTAGAAAAGAGCAGAAGAGCAAAAATCTATGTTAGGAGACTATCAATAAGACTAATACAGAGGATGAAGGGAAATATTTCTAAATACATTAATATCTACAACTGAAGGACCAAGTGGAGATTTGGAATAAAATAATCCTAGAAATACGGGGTTGCCACAAAAAAGGCCTTACTTGTAGATCAACTAATAGTTATTCATAAAATTTAGTTATTTAGTTAAAAGTTAGTTATTCATAAAATTTTATATATCATAAAAAAGTAGGACAAGGTTCCTTGGCCAGATATGTTTGAGATAATTCAATAACATTAATCATAAGGGAGATAACACTTCTAGCCTCCTGGCTAATGTTTGTCATTCTTTTTCCCTGTTTTCAAAACTTGGTGCTTCCTATCCCTGCATTCTGCTGCTGAATCAATTTACATTGTTGCCCTCAGGATACTCTTTATCCTGAAAGTAGTTGCCATAACCACAAAACCCAGATTTGCAGCTGGAACAAATTACACATATTGGATGAATTTAATTAATTTGCTTACATCATATGGTCTATAGTTGTCTGATGTCTTGTGAGATAGTTAGCAGAGCTAGGATGAGATTGAGGAACAAAAATTTGAAGGAAATGAGATTTATAATGACGCAGGAATAGAAACACATTATAGCAAACAAATGTATGTCTCCTTTTGTGTTTTTTTAGTAATGTAAGTGGCTATCCACCTACAACCTTGGAATGCTTCTCTCACTCTCAACTATTTTAGATTATCCTTCCACAACATCATATACACTTATATTCATGTTAAAGGAATAACTCTGTCCTTACAATGTACCTTATTGTGCATAACGACAATAGAAGTGCTCAAATTTTCAAGTGACTATATTCTTGGAAATGTATTTTTGTTTTTTAAGAAAAATAAATTTAAAGCATCTTCTGAGGATACTATATTGACAGGATTAAATGAATAAACAGCAAATCAATCTAGATTAATTTCTCAGCCAATGAAATTAAAGCTGATCTTTACTTGCTTTAGCTTTGATCCCCATTTTTATCATTTTGTAGTATGTCTAAAATGTTTAATTTTTGTTCTCTGTACAGGCTATCATGTTTCTAAAATAGTTATTTTGACTGTCACATAAACTGATTGTTTTTAAAAAATCATAAGCACTTATATTCTTGGTCATCAAATTTGCAATAAATATTTATTAGTCTATGCAACAAATCAAAAATTTAATTACAGTTCTAGATCCATACTGAATGGTTCCAAATATATGTATTTTAAAAGAGATAAGCCATCTGTGTGAAATTTCTTCTGGCATGAAAGCACTATTGAAAAGTTCCGTGTCTAAGGATGTATGCAGAGGAGGTAAAATGAAATTACCAAGAAATATATCAGAGTAAACATGCATCAGGTTGTTCTGGGTATGCTGAATATCAAGATTGTAGATACTATAGAAATTGTTACATGTTTTAATATTTATTAATCAAATTTATGTAACCATCCATCTCAAGAGAAGTGGCATACAATAGTCAATAAAAAGAATACCTATATAAAAAAAAACTAATTAAAAAACAGCATTAAAAATGGAAATAATTAACACTAAAAATACATGCAAACAAACTCCAAGCAGAGAGAGTATGCATACAGCCAACTTCAAGAGCGGAACCATCTAAACAAGTCTCCTTTTATATATGCTTACAATATGTAATATCTGCTTTAAAAATTTTAATACATGTTTGTTATATATTAGAATGTACTTATAAAATAAAATTACAATATCATAATGTAATGATTATAATATAATAATATAATATGACTTTAGAATATGAAGTCATAGATGATTATTATTCTAAATGATTATGGAGAAAAACAATATATAATATGTGTAATAATATATATGAACCAATAAATAAGACATTGAGATTCTGAAATACTTATTCAATAGTTAGTTAGTTAGATAGATAGACAGATATTGGTAGATAGATAGATAGGAGATAAATCAAGGTAGCTAATATATAAGGCAGATTTTGTTATTGAAAAAGTAGGCATTCAATCTCGTTGTTGTGCTCACTGTTCTGAAAAACAGCAGATGAAAATTATTGTACACTGATATTAATATTTGCCCAACAGTCACTTGCATGTCCCAATTAATATATGATCCTACTAAGGACATTCACCTGTGTACTTGCCTATGTCAATATACAGAACTAAAACATTGCCATTTACATTTTTATTGACTTTATTTCTGTACATTTATATATTAAGTTTAATAGAAAAGAACATAAACGTGATTAATGGGCTAAGCAAGTCTAATGAAAGTAAATATAAATCACAAATGAAAGAAGGGCAAAGAGATCAGCTGTTGTAGAGCAGCAGTGATTAAACAATCAGCATATGCCAACAATTACCACATAGTGATAAGTATAAAACCACAGATATTTCCTACACTAAGCCTAAAATAAACATATGGCATCCACATAACATCCAATCTAAGCATAAACTGCCAAGGCTTCAAATTTTAAATTCATGTAATTGTTTTAATAGATTATAGGCTAACATTTCATCAATAAGATTGTAATTGTATACAGACTTAGTTGATACTGTGAAAAATCTTTTTTCTGTACATGGACAGGATAAATCCAATCAGATTTCTCTGCATCTGCTCTTCCAGGGAGACAAGCTAGAAGATAAGCAACATTTAAATATAATAGTAACCATACTTTTGCACAAATCTGGGCTCCCATCCCCAGTTCCCAGTGTACAGAAGAAGCGTATGCCTATAGTTGGTGAGAAAACTTTTCATATCATCAAAATCTAATAAAGGATGATTTGGGGAAACCATTTATTGCAAACGTCACAACAGGGTAGTTACAACAGATTGTAACATATGCAACCCTGATTTGTAGGAAAAAAATATTTTATTGCAACAGTGATTTGAATGTTTGATCTTTCAGACACTGAGAGAAGGAGAAGGGAAAAATAACTGCAGTTGCCTCAGGCTTGTTTCTGTCCTGTTTGCATTGCTAATTTATGCTTTATTCTTAGGTTCGAACTGTTCACATCTTCATAAGTTAATCTATAAATGTACATATACAAACACAGACTTATTGGAAAAATGAGTATACATTTTCTTTACAACCACTGAATGGCTCAGTTAATATTTTCTTTCCTAATCTCACTATCTCCTTTATTTAGTTAAACCGAGTTGTCCATGTTTTTAATACTGTCTGTTGTTTATGGTTTATTTAGCTGGTAATACAATGGTTAAAGTATAGTATGCAAGCAAACTCTGGTCACAGTTTTGAGTTTGATCCTCAAGTTTATTCAGCCTTTAATCCTTCTGAGATCAATAAAACGAGGACCCAGATTATTGAGGGAAATATGCAGATAATGCTTCTACATTGTAAGCTGCCCAGAAAGAGCTGTAAAGGCTATGGAAAGGCATATAAGCCTAAAATGCTATGGCTATTTATTTAAAGTTATTGATCATTCAACTTTCAGGGGACTTTGGCTATGTACAAAACAAAGATACAAAAACAGCTAAAGATATTGAATCATGCAGACAGCCCAGACTGAAAGAATCTAATGGACAGCAAAATCAACAAAGCAAAACAGGGGCCATTGAACAAAATATTAAACATCATCATGGCATCATGATTGATGCTATTCCAGAGAAGGGGCAGGATAGAAAAGGCACATTTAAATGGTGGGAACTTGGAGTGTATCTATTCTGCTGGAATGAATTGGGTAGACAGAAACAATTGCAGATAAGTGGTCTCTCAGATATCCAGGAACTATACCAAACCATCATCTTGAACTGCATTCAGAAGCTATCATCTTTTAATGTAGTTTGTACAGCAGTGATGACACATAGTCACAGTGAGAGTTGTCCATACAATTGTCTATACAGTCCATTTTGAACCACCTGTAGCGTCTAGATAGCAATAGTGATAGACTTAGACTTATATACTGCTTCATAGTGCTTTACAGCCCGCTTTAAACGGTTTATAGAGTCAGCATATTGCCCCCAACAATCTGGGTCCTTATTTTACTGATCTTGGAAGGATGGAAAGCTGAGTCAACCTTGAGCTGTTCAGAATTAAAGTCCTGGAGTGAGCAGTGAATTAGCCTGCAGTACTGCCTTTTAACCACTAGGCCACCAAGGCAAGGCAGCTTCATATAAATTGCATAGCAATACTCCAGTCATGAGGTGACGAGGACATGACTGACTATTTGAAGGGCTTCCTGATTGAAGAAAGGTCACAAATAGCATACCAGATGAACCTGTACCTAGACACAATTGGCACTTATTGTTGAAAATAAGTTTCTTATACTTGATATATAGATATTATTTCTGGCACTCTTCTATGTATGTATAATCATCCTAACATATCTGTAACAAATATCTTCACCAAAGTCCCTCTAGAACACAAGAAGGAAAACCTCTTGGAGTTCAACTTCATATATCTTAAAGTTGTTAAGATTGAGGAATACAACTTCAGAATGATTTTGTTCACTGACATTACTACAAGAAAAAACTTAAGAACAGACATAAAATGGTGGATAAATCCAACAGCTTAATTTAATTTTCAATGGATACTTCAGCTAGGATTACTATAGCATTTTCTATTTATTTTGATTCCATTTAGTAATAATTCAGTATCTTAGCCCTAATTTCAACCCATTGTACTGAACATTATTTGCTCAAAAGCAGTTAAATCTCTTGAAGCCTTGACTGACTAGTCTGAAGTAAATCCATTTTACTTCACTGGGATTTAAAATTTACTTCACTGGGATTCATAACTTAGATTTTATATTTTTTCCACCTTACTTCTGTCTATGTTTCATTCTGTATATTTGATCATTGCTGTTCATTTTATTAATCAATAACTTGTAAGTATTGCATGACTTAAAAATACAATAGTTTGAGCTACTGCTACAGAAGACAAGATATGGATATGATTTCTGGCACAGTTCTCTGGCAAAGCATAAACTTCTACCTTGAATGTAAGAAATATATTTTCCCATGTTACACATAAAATAGTGTATAAATCCAAGAGATAAAAAGAGATAAAAAGAAGAGAAAGACAAATTCCAACTATACAGGTTATAATAAATATGCTCATAAAAGGCAGGAACGTAAACTCCAGCATTTCTAAAAAGCAGTAACTTATATGCAATGAAGTTATGTCTGAATTTAGTAGAAGAAATGATCTGCTGTCAACAAAGGATAATTGCCTGGCTGAACTTGACTTTCCATCTTACGTAAACTGTCATCTTATGTGTGCATGTTTGAATATACAGTATATATCTGTATGTCTATGGAGAGTCTTCAAGAGACAACTGGACTTTCTGGTTTTTCTTTGAAGATGTTTAGCTTCTCATCCAAGAAGCAGAGCTGAAGAAGTTTCTTGGATCAGAAGTGAAATGTCTTCAAAGAAAAAAACCCAGAAAGTCCAGTTACCTGTTCCGTATGCCTGTATCTTTTCTCCATGTACAGCACATATATACTTTGTATGAAATATATCAAATATCAATTCTGGAAATATATTTTTAAAGGCTCCTCTTTTCCAATCATGCAGCTACCTGAAAGAAAAGACTGTTTCAGAAAACATATCTAATCTCTGTTCTTTTCTTATTTCTGAATGGTACCCTAACACTGCAACATTCATAAACCAAACAGCTGAGTACAATATTAGAAAGGATCCATTTTAGACTGGAACAGCAATTCCAATATGAGATTTACATGTGGCTGTCATAAGTGATACAATGATACAGGCTATATATAGGCTAACTATAAACTTCCTTGGATATAAATTAAAGAATTATTTGAATGAAATAGTATAAGGAACTTTAGTTTTTCTGATTTATGTTTGGCTGCTGAAGAACAAACAGGAGGAAAAGACATATTGTTCAAATATTTATTTCTAGTTTGAATTTATCATACATATTCTTCCTAGTCCTTTTTCTCCCTGAATTCTCTTGAGCCAACAGCTGTCCATTTTGTTCTTTTATATTAAGCAACAGAAGAAAGGAAAAGCAGTATATAAATTGTTATTTCACAAGAATCACTTTAAATGCTGCGGGATGGGGACTCTGCTCCACCGAACTTATTAGAAGCCTTAGCTAAATATGTATTTCCTAATAAAATAAAAAATGATGCATTTGTACATAAAAACATTGGTGAGTAGCATAATGATTAGTGTTTGATATATTGCACCCAAAATGAAACATCTGCAGGAATAGTGATAGTTTGAGTATTCTTTTCTAGAGGATGAAGTGGGGGTGGGAGAATCCCTGGAATTCTATGCTCAATATCAGAGAATATAAAAAGTTATTTGACAAATTTTTGTCCAAGAAGAAGCAAATAACATAG
Organism: Laticauda colubrina; assembly: GCA_015471245.1. NCBI lineage: Eukaryota > Metazoa > Chordata > Lepidosauria > Squamata > Elapidae > Laticauda > Laticauda colubrina. Next base: position 44,074,236 of record BLBF01000010.1, on the reverse strand, counting down.
GCTTCAGAAATAAACTTCCAAATAAAATACGGTATGTCTAGTATGCAAATGTCAAGAGCACATTTGGTATAAGATGGAAGACATAAATTTGTTTGCAGAATGAACAACCACAAGATTACATCTGAATCGCTATTTATATCACACAAAACCTACAAATATTGTTCAGTTTCTATTAATGTGTTGCAATAACAGGGAAACAGGACAATTCATGCTGGGAGCTATGCTAGTGATAATTCTTAGAAGTGTTCACTAGAATGTCAAGCTGAAATCCAAAGTAAAGAATTTAAAGGATTTTGTTTCTACATAGTAAAAAGAAACTTAAAAACTTGGTAAGCTTTAAGAATAAACATTATAGCTAAAATGCAATGTAGCACGCAACCCAACTATACTATATTACTGAAAATCAATTTACTTAATCAGAACTTGTTGCTAACATTTAAATGTAGGATTGCAGACTAATTTTCACTGAAAGCAATGAGATGTAAGTTAATTACAATTCATCTGTTCTGCTTTCAGTTTGATTTGTATGACAATAACTAGATCAACACCAATGTATATATTCAGATTGCATATTGAAATTTTCAATTGCCAGACTTAAAACAGAGTGATGAATATTTTTAAATGGTTTTTCTTCAAAATAAATAATTTAACATTTGAACTATGGAAGAGTTGATTTCTCAGTGTTTTTCTGGTATCTTTTTCATGATATAAAATAAAGTATGTTGAATATTATTAACAAAGAAACTTGCAAACTCTTATATGAACTTGTATGTAATTGAATCTCTTAAAAAGTTGAGTTGATATAAACATATTGGCATGACCCTGTCAGAGTCTGAATTAGCAGGGAAGAAGACCAGGAACAAGAACTGAGAGAGATCGAAAGAACAGCTCCATTGGCCTTGGAGGAAACTGGGGAAGGGCAGATTCAGTCCTGGCAGGTCTTTTCAGGATTAGAAAGGCTTGCAGACAGAGAGGACCAGGAGAGACAGAGCTTATGCAAAGAGCAAGCACCATGCCCTCCTGATCCTAGAGCATGAAGAGAAGAGAGAAAGCAGACTGAGTTCGCTATGAGGGAGGAGAGTGTCCCGTTGCCATTCACAAGACACACAACACACAGACTAAAGCCCATGTCATACTGCACCAACGGATGGAAAGAGGATGTAAAACGGAGAGAAACACTTGCCATCCGTTGGTTAACGCGACGCTTCCAACGCTTTCTTCTGTACTCATTGCGTCCGTTTTTCTTCCTCTCTATCTGTCCAGCATCCGTCTATTGACATTTCATCCACTCAAAAAGTTTTCAGCTGCTCAAAACTCTTTGAGCGTCCGTTCTGCATCCGCTACGCATACGGGGAAGATCCGTTCTGCATCTGTCATCATCCATTACGCGTCCGCTACATCCGCTAGGCATCCACTGTGCATCCGCACAACTCAAATCCGCTCCAGCAGTAAATGGACACAGGGAGGAAGCGGAATGGACGCGGAACTGACGCGCAGCATTAGTAGCACGGAGGGAGAAAGGATGAAAGTGGATGCAGCACGCAAAGAAAGCATTTAAAACAGAAAAAACGTTCGCAGAGAGGACCTATCTCAGATATTAAGGATGTCTAGAGGATGCCTAGAGGATGCAAAAGGACACATAGTGGAAAACCTATATTGCCTATAAAAAGGGGGAGCAACTCACCTGGATCTCACTTTCAGACCAGCAGCCCTGCTGTGCAGACCCCTGCAGCCTTCATCTGCCTCTTGCTCTTCCACAGCATCCAGTCATGTCCACCATGGATCGTAACACAGTCCTTTTGGTAGCCACCATCATTCTGCAACAGTGCTCTTTCAACTCTACTACGGGAAGAAAAGGAGGTGGCCAAGAAGCGTCTGGGTTCGAAGATGGATTGGGAGAAGAGCAGAGTACGGACTGTACAACAAGCTGATGGTGGAGCTGAGGAACGAAGACCCTTGTGCATTCCAGAACTTCATGAGGATGCCTCCAGCCATGTTTGATGAAGTTGTGGAGTGGCTGACACCCAGGTTGACCAAGCAGAGCATCAACTTCTGGCCCAGCCTGGACCTTGGGCTCAAGGTGGCACTCACTCTGGGCCACCTGGCCTCAGGGACCACCTACAGGGTGCCACACAACACCATCAGCATTGTGGTCAGAGAAGTGGTGCAGGCCATCATCGAAGAATACCTGGAGGAGCTCCTCCAGTGCCCCTCCACTGAAGAAGGATGGAAGAAAGTTGCAGAGCAGTGGGATCAGAAGTGGAACTTCCCCCACACCGTTGGAGCCATAGATGGGAAGCACGTGGCCTGCAAAGTGCCAGCCAAGTCGGGGTCCACTTATTTCAACTACAAGGGCTTCTTCAGCATCATCCTCTTCGCCATGGTCGATGCTGACTACAAGTTCATGTACATCGATGCTTCAGGCAACGGCTCATCTTCAGATGCCCAGGTATACAATGCCAGTCACCTCAAGGAGGGGCTGGAATGCAACCTCATCATGGGTTTCCCAGATCCAGACCCCCTGCCCAACGACACACAAAATGTGCCCTACTTCATCATGGGGGATGATGCCTTCTCCCTCAGAACCTACCTCATGAAGCCCTACACTTCCAGATGCCTCACACGTGAAGAGAGGTTCTTCAACTACAGGCTGTCCAGGGCAAGGCGGGTGGTGGAGAATGCCTTTGGCATCCTGACAAACAGGTTCCAGGTACTTCTCACCACCATGCAGCATTGCCCAGAGACCATGAGGAGCATCGTGGAAGCTTGCTGCATCCTGCACAATCTCATGCGCACCCGCTACCCAGTCTTGCAGAACAGGCTTGTGGACTGCCAACAAGGCAATGGGGACATGGAGCCTGGGAAATGGAGGCAAGGGCAAAACCTAATAGACAATGAGGATGTGCAAGGCCCCAACAGAACCTCACGTGAAGGGAAGAAGCAGCGCAACCTCCTGAAACACTGGTGCAACTCCCCAGCTGGAGCAGTGGAGTGGCAAGACAGGATGATAGATGATTAATGGATGCTTCCTTCAGCCTGTCTCATCACACTGATGAGATTGGGCCATGTATGTTGGGTGGGCCTACAATGAACAGGGAATTTAATAAAGAGTTGTGTTTATGTTCAAATGTGTGGATGATTGATTACATTATTATTGATAATGAAGGGCCATATGTGTGGCAGCTGGGTGGATGGACCATACAGTCCCACTCTGCTTGCACTGGAGGTTTATCTATCCCACAGCTATCTTAACCCTTCTCACAGGTATCCTAACCCATCCCACAGGTATCCCTCCCCATCCCACTGCTATCTCAATCCATCCCACAAGCATGCAAAGGCTAAACCATTTCTAAAAGTTTCCACCAAGACTTTATTTACAAAAATAAATGAGGCAAGTGTGTGAAGCAAATAATCTTTATTAATAACAAGCTGTAAAAGAAAAATGACCCAAGTCAAGTGTCCAAATAAAGTCTACAGGTATCTACCCAGTCTCTGGCACTCTTCTCTGTCAGTCAGAGGTATGCCCAGTGTCAGGGGTGAAGGGTCCAGGTGTTGGAGAGGTGGCTGCTGCTGGAGTGCTGGTCTGAAGTGCCACTGGGGTGCCTGGCCCTGAGAGGACAACAGTGTTGAGGAAGCTCTCAGACAGCGGCTCAGCCCCGTGATGTTGAGAGCTCCTTCCTCCATGCCATGGAGTGTCAGCCACAGTACCGATGACAGATGTACTGAGGCCGGGCTTGGCTGTGGGGTGGAGGAAGGAGCAGTGTAGTGGGGCTGTCTGGTCTGCAGATGTGTGAGGACTGGTGTGGGTGGCATCGGTGACGTGGGTGGCATTGGTGGTGTGGCTGGCATCAGTGGCATGGGTGGCATCAGTGACATCAGTGGAACTGGTGGCAACGGTGGCGTCCGATGAGTCTGTGCCTGGACTGGGAAAGGCTGCTGCCTGTGCTGCTGGACCTCCTGGTAGCCATAGCCCTGGTAGGTGAGGGCCTGTGGAAAGCCTTGGAATGGGAGGGACATCACCTGGGGTGGAGGAGCAGACCTGGTCTGGGTGGGAGCAGGTTCATCTGGATCTGGAGGGTTGTGAAGCAGATCGGTGATCCTGTCCTTCAGCACCCGGTACTGGGGTTCCGCCGTGTCCGTGAGTGTCTGGTTCACATAGGTGAGGAAGGGCTTGCAGTTGGAGGATGAGGAGTTGGTGTGGACCAGCTGAGAGAGGATATCTATGCTGCTCCTGATGGTGTCTCTTATCTCCAGCAGGACAGTGTGGCTCTGCCCCTCCTGTCTGGTTCTCTGCCTTTCTGTGGAGGTGGAGCTGGGGGTGGATGCAGGTTGAACTGTGGTGGAAGTGCCGTCTCCTTTCTCCCACTGCACCAGGGAGTCCTCCACGTGCTCCGCCATGGTTAGAACAGCTGTCTGCGGGTTCTCCATCGTGGCACACTCCACAGACACCTGCCTGGAGACAGGAGCTGACTCTCGGCCGGAAGAGGACTGGCTCTCAGCAGGCTGCCTTTGAGAGAGGGTTGTGAGAGGGGCTGCTCCTCGGTGGCAGATCTCACCCTCCAGGAAGCTGCACTTGGCCATGACGTAGGTCTCTCTGTCTGTCAACTTGACCGCGGCCTGGCCAGATTTCTTGAGGTGCAGCTTCCTGTACCAGGTGTGCATGTGCTTCCACCAGCCGAGGAGCATCTCTGAAGTGTAGCCCAGGCTCTCCGCCTTCTCTCTCCAAGTAGCCTGCTTCCTTTTGGTGTCCCTGTAGAGCCTGTGTCCCATAGATAGTCATTCTCTCTCAGCCACTCCAGCACCTCATCCTTATGTTCCTCCTCGATGGAGTATTGCCTCCTCTCCCATTCTCGCATATGCCTCTTCCTCCCTTTGGCAGGACCACATGGACCCTCATCAGAGGGGCTTCCAGGTTGTAGGGGCTGCTCCTCCACACCACCAGCAGCAGCAGCACCAGCAGCACCAGCAGCACCAGGATCAGCAGCAGCAGCAGGACCAGGATCAGCAGCAGCAGAGTAAGCACCAGCAGCGCCAGCAGCACCAGCAGCACCAGCAGGACCAGGATCAGCACCAGCAGCACCAGGATCAGCAGCACCAGCACCAGCAGGACCAGGATCAGCAGCAGCAGAGTAAGCACCAGCAGCGCCAGCAGCGCCAGCAGCGCCAGCAGCGCCAGCAGCGCCAGCAGCACCAGCAGGACCAGCAGGACCAGGAGCACGAGCAGGACCAGGAGCACGAGCAGGACCAGCAGGACGAGGAGCAGCTTCAGCAGAGTAAACACCAGCAGAAGCACCACTGCCAGGAGCAGCATCAGCAGAGTAAGCACCAGCAGAAATACCACCGCCAGAAGCCATATAAGCAGAGTAAGCATGAGCAGAAGCACCACCGCCATAAGCAGCATCATCAGCTCCTCCAGAAGCAGAAGTAGCAAAAGCCCCAGCCCCAGAAGAGCGAGCCCGTGCTGCAGAAGCCCCAGCAGAAGCAGAGTGAGGGCCAGGGGGTGGGAGGGTGGCCCTGTCCCTCCTGCCAGGGCTGGCAGCAGATGGCTGAGGCTTTCTCTTCTTCCCCATGGTTGTGGGGTTGCTGGCTGGCTGGCGGGCTGGCTGGCTGGCAGGCTGGCAGGCAGGCTGTCAGGCAGGCTGGCAGGCAGGCTGGCAGTCGATGTGTCTGGAAGCAGGTCTTTCCTCTGAATGGTGACCTGCTTGGGAGCTGCTTCCCTTTATATCCGCGGGGCTGATGCAATGCATCCTCCCCGCATGCGCAGTGAACACGAGGCATCCGCTAGGTATCCGCTAGGCTTCCGCTAGGCTTCCGCTCTGCATCTGCTTCATTCACTAGGCTTCTGCTGTGCATCCGCTTCATCTGCTCAGTGTCTGCTCTTCATCCGCTCTTTCCGTTCCGCGTCCGCTTTGCTGCGGTCCCCCGGAAGCCTTGCGGATTTGCCATCCGCTCCCATCCGCTAGGCTTCCGTGGAGCATCCCTTTTCCATCCGCCCTGCATCCTCCTCCCGTCCATTCCTTTCCGTGTTGTCCGCTCTGATTAAGCAAATTCGGGGCACTTTTGAGAGCGGATAACAATGGATGGAACATTTTTCTCGTCCGCTGTGTCCTTTTTACAAACGTTTTGCATCCGTCGGCCAGTGTAACAGGGCCTTAAAATGTAAGGAGGTGTTAATGGGAGGGGCATATGTTGGGACAAGTGTTGAATCTGTGGAGCCTCATTTGCACTTGCTGATGCCTGGAGATTACTTTGCTCTGTCTTGTGGGGCTTGCCCAGTTTGCTTGCTTCGCTGAACTCCTTGCTCTGGTTACTGTTTAGCTAACTTGGTTTACTGCACTTCTGGTCCTTGGTTACTGTTTGGCTAACTTGGCTTACTGGATTGCTGGCTCTGGTTACTGTTTGGCTAACCTGGTTTACTGGACTATTCGCAGCCAGAGGCTGAAGGTATATGTGAGAGCTATGCTCCAGGATTTGTAATAAATGTGGAGATGTTGGGGCAAAGTTAGAACAATAAAGGGGAGTTAGATCTGTTCTTTGGCTGTGTTGCTTTCATGCCATGTCCCGGGTCATCAAATATATTCTTATATATTCAGAAACGCTGTCATGCCCCATTGTTTATTCTTTAGAACACAAATTGCCATGTTGATTACCAAAGTAGTGTTTTCCTGAAATCCTTGCCCTTTTCCTTTCTCCACCTTCTTCCACTTTCTGCTTTGAATCTTCTTCCCTGTCCTTCCTGGTTTCAGAGCTTTATCAAAATCATCAAATGTAATAAAAGGAATGGATCTTAGAAATAATTTAGTAAAACCCTATTGCACAGGACACAAATCCACTCTACTGGATATAATACCATGCTGATTGACACAGGAAGAAAAACTTATGTTAAAAGTATGTCTAATCACCCTGCAGCTGATAGTGGTTACTAATTTGTGGAATAGGGCTTTTTGGTTCTGTAGGAGAAATTTGTTCCTCCTTCAAATTGACATTTGATGTCCAACTTTTAAGTACCACTAACACTCAAAATCAGGGGTGTCAAACTTGTGGCATCACATTGTTGTCACATGATGTATCATGACATTTTTCCCCTTTGCTAAACAGGGCGTGGGTGTGGCCAGTGTGTGGGCCATACATCTGGCCCATGGGCCACAAGTTTGATAGCCCTGGTCTGAATGAATCTCTGCCCTTAATAGGCTCTTGTATAAGTTTGTTGGTAGGTCTACAAGGTAATGTGAAGGAAATTTAGGCTTACAAACAATATTGAGGCACTGAAATGAACTTTTTAAAACTATTGGGCTGTAGCATAATGATTTGACTTCATATCTTAGTCATACTAGAAACATAATTTGATTAAGTACTCCTACAAGATTGTTGTGATTTCTCATTTAGATTCTTAACTCTTATAAATTGGTTGGCTCCTAGGCTTGCTTGGGTCAAAAACAAAAGGATCTAAGCTTATGAATGGCGAATAACTCACCTTCCTACAATAAATATATAACTATTTACAAGGCATAGTTCATAAACATTTATTGTATAAAGTACTTCCAAGAGAAAAAGTCCATAAAATTAAAACAGCAAAATAAGATGGCATTTTAAAAAAGAGATAGCAGCAATATAAGTTGAAACACCTCCAGTTAAACAAATGCATAATATATAGTACATTTAAAAGCTATTAATCCAGTTTAACAACATTCAATGCATTTATGCTAAGAAACAGCTAAAAAGCACTAAATGGAATTTACAGAGCTGAATAAAAAAAAAACAATTACCAACTAGACTTGGGAGATTCCAGTTTGTAAATGAGTCTGTGAAATTGCCTTCTGTTAAAAAAGAGTATTAATGGCTATGCTAGCACTTGACTAATATTTTATGGTGCAGACTGTTGCTAAATTAAACTCTTTGTATGTCTTCCTACAGAGATACTTAGTTATAGTTAGAGCAGTAGTTTTCTGTTAAATACCTTTAAGAGGTTGCTGGTGAGATGAAATCTTTGCTTCAGATTAAAAACAAACAAACATTGAAACTTTGCATGTTGTGCCTCTTTGGCTAATAAAAAGATACCAGTGGTGTACTCTTAGCTTTATTACCATCAAAGAAGTGCTAGTTCAGAGGTCTTTATAAGTTTCAATGCCTTGCCCCCCTTTTTTCCATTTTTTGGTAAGGAAGAAACTTCATACAGATATCATTCAGGAATCTGTCCAGAAGTGCTTCAACTGCAGGATTTGCATATCACAATTAATCCAAGGCTTTTTTCACATTTTTAAAAAGAATACAACACAACAACTGGTTTTATACAGCTTACTAAGTTAAATCAAACAAATGATATAATTTATGATAATTTGTGATTCGTCCAATTGTTTTGGGAATATTCAATGGATTTATCCATATAAGTATTTGTTGGTATGATTATTCTGACTGGTGGCTATTAGTTAGCAAAATGGTTTTCTTTGTCACATGATGAATATCATACTCTGAAATCATTTGCATATATAAGAAGAAAAAAATTGTTAGAAATCATGAAAGGTATCTAAAATTAGTTTGTGTTAATATTAACATAACTCTGCTTACACCAGTTTCAGATTATTATCCACAAGGATTGATTGATATATTAAAATAAGCACTGCCAAAGGTAGTGGATACTTTAATCTAAGTAATTGCTTATATTAAGCTTGGTTGGGAAGACTCTTAATTTTACTTATATTTGTGGGTGAGGTTGTAGGTCTTTAAAGTAGCTATGCTGGTTGTAGGGATTAAGTCAAAGCTATGTGGGGCATTGGGGCAATTTGTAAACTTGGGAAAAGATGCAGCTGCTTTAAAGTGTTCCAACAAATTATATTAATACACCCATTTGTCCCAGAGCTCTTTGTTGAATTAAATTTTGAAGTTTTGTGTTAATCTGTGCCTATCGGAGGAAGGATTATATGGATAGGTGGCACACATATGTATGAATGTCCCTGACTATGTATTCACAGAGTTTAAAAAAATAGCTGAGGAGTAACAAATAGAATAGAAATGACAGTTGTATATGACATTTGACTCACAGAAGGAGAAAAATCCACAATAATGTACCGAGTCATCACTGTTAACAGAAGCATAGCTCTTTTAGAGCAGCAAAGAGATTGGTTTCAACTGGGGAAACCTGGCAGGGGGTTCACAGACTGATGATCTCGCATGCTGGGGAAATGATCCCCGGTGTATGCCCAACTGCAGTTTGTAACATCAGAAGTACTGGATCTTGAATCACTGTTTGCATGATTACAAGAAGCATGCATGCTCCAAGCTACTGTTACACGAACCATATCTTTGGTATAGCCTAGGGCAGAAGAATTAAACTGCAATTCTAATTATAAACAGAATTAATGCCATTGACTGAGGATAGGAAACAGTGGAATAAAGTAGTTACCAATGATCAAGGCTCGTCAGAATCTTACCCACTTTACCTACTTCACACTGTGAAGTTTGCTGGTCCAGTGAGGTGACCTCTGTATTACACAGTGAGGCATGACGTGCTAAACAGTGACTGAGTTTACCAAGCTGAATAATATTGCTGCAATCTGCAGTGTGTATTTATAATGTATCCAGGTCACAAACAATGTCTTGGATGATTAAGAGGCAGTTCTATTGATTGTTTATCTCATTAGGATGATTTATCTAGTATTTTTATATACATTCATAACCATGACATAATGTCATAACTGCATGAATATGCAATGACAATGAGATGCAACTGAAATAATGGATCTATAAAAATAATATTTTATTGTGAAAGGAATTGAGAACCTACTGTCTCCAAGGGAAGCTGCAAAGGGGAAAGAGTTGTTGCCAGGAAGCTAAAGCCTCCATTTCTTAACCTTATCAGGAAGAGCTCAGTAAGGTATTTATCATCCTGAAAGATTCTTAATGCTTTCTTTGTTTGCATATGTACATTCCACATACATTATTGGCTCCACAAATTAGGCAAGATACAAATAAAATAAGCTAGAAATGAATTTAGGAGGAAGGAAAGGATTTCTAGTCTCTAGTTTCTACACACAAATAAATTTTCAATCAGGCATTTAGGATTTTAAACATAAAAACTGCATCAGGCGGCTGTGTGTATGTATGTATGCGTGTGTGTGTGTGTGTGTGTGTGTGTGTGTGTGTCCCTGTGTATACAGTGGAGCTAGTAATTAATGACATCAGAACAGGCATTGAAGGAAGATTTAATTCTTCCCTTTCCTGTTATGATAATGAGAAAAATACTTCTGAATAGGAGGGTAAAAATCCACCATGGCTTCAGTGAACTACAAATAAGCTCCCTTGAAATGAAGATAGCTGACTAGATATGTGATTGTTTTCTGTCACAAGTGGCAGAGAAGGAAGGGTTAAACTTCTCCTCTCTAGCCGTCTGAAGTCTATAATTGCTCGGATTTTTCTATAGATATTCTTTACATAACAAGCTGCTAATAGCACTCTGAAATTAAACCTAGCTCTAATCCTTTAGGTATTTTGAAGGATGGTTGAGATTACTAGGTACGAATCATCTCAACCATCTTCAACCATTTAAGGGAAAGTCATGTTCAGATTTCCATTTTTTTTCTTTCTACTTACATTCACTGATGGTTATATATTGGAAATATATATTCCAGAGTGCGTTGACCAAGGACTGGCAGGCTGCAGCTGCTGCTGGATACCTTTGGTTTCCATGCACTTGCTCGGGGGCATGGTACATGCCAGGGGCTGGGGTGACCGGTCAGGCTAATCACCCTGATATTGTGTTTCCCTGAAAACAAACCCCAATGCTTGAGCCCCCCCCCAAAAATATCAGACCAGATCTTATTTTCAGGGAAACATGGTAGAACTGTAGGACATGACCAGGCTTAGCATATCATCAATCTCGAGTCCCTTTGTGTCCATAAGAGATCTAAGTCCGACCCATCTTGAATTCCATTGACTCTGATCTACTGACAATTTGCTTTAATCATTAGTAATTCAGATTCTTCTAGAAAGTGTTGGCATACAATAAACCTGTATTCATTGAACACTTTGACTCTTGATTTCCCATGTTTGGCAAGAACACAGAAAACAATGATCAAAACAAAACAATGATCAAACAAAACAAAGTAATGATCCTGTTTATTGTGGCTTTACAGCCCTTTTTGACAATAGAAATAAAATGAAGTAAGATGAGATGAAATTGGCCTAAGTTATTTAACAAAGTATTTTTTATTATAATTGCAATGCCTATTTAGTAAGCTAGCATATAAATGCTAGAAATAATTTTGACTATTTCATATATGTAAAAACAATTAAAAATCTTATGCTTCAGTATTTTTAGTGAAAAGTTTACTAAACCCATTTTTTAGTAGTTCAATTATTTCATAATAGTGGTCTCTACACCATAGTATTTAGAAAGCTATGGCTTCTGAAAACTAACTTTCACCTTGGTACTTGATGCTCAAAAATGCCTAATAATCAAAGGATTGGGTCTAGTCTGTGCTCTGTTATTATGTTGACTGTCATTATCCACCTGTTAATCCACTTTGCTGCCTTTCTCATTGTTTTTATGACAAAAAGATATATACAAAGCTATCAGTTTCTTGCTTCAAACATTTCCTTGATCTTGGGAAGTCAATTATTTTTAAGATTAGCAATGAAAAGACTGACATATCTGTATTTAACTATGACAGAGACATCAATTAACAGGTTTTCCTATTTTTTCTAGTCTGTATCACGGTAATGTGCAGTATTCTTTGGGTCCTTCAAGGTGGGCACGTCAGGAAAAAGATATTTCAATGGCTACTTTATTATTACGAGATATATCAGAACTTTTGTCTGCCTTTTCTTGTGCCACACGGAATCAAGAAAGGGCTACCTTGATTCTTTTTCTGATGTTTCCTAGGGCTGAAATGTTGTTTTTCTTCCTTTAAAATCTGGTAAAGGCTCTTGCATCCTTTTGCCAACTTGATATTCATTTGTACATTCCTACATAATATTGGAATTTCATCACATTGAGATTACAGTTTTGCTTTTATTTATTCATTAAACTCATACTCCATCAGAACCTAACAACTCTCAATGGTTTACATAGCATGTTTCTTAACAGATTTCAACCAACTTCAGAGAAAGACCATGACCAAAGCAGAAATATTACAGTACATGTTTCTTGCCTTGTCTCCAGTAATCTGAGGGCAGTATATGTGTTTGTTCTTCTTTTCTTATAGAAACTCAGAGCTGGTATTCATCAGGTTCTGATGAATTCATCAGGTTCAGGACTAATTCTGAAGAACCTGTAGTGGAAATTTTGAGTAGTTCAGAGAACGGGCAAATCCCACCTCTGACTGGAGATTTTACATTATCCTTCCCCTGCCATGCCCACCAAGCCACACCCACAGAACTGGTAGTAAAAAAATTTGAATCCCACCACTGCAAAAACTGAAATTGCAGTGACTGATGGTGGATTTGGTGGATGGTGGATTATTTGGAACTGCCATCCTAGTTTGATATTTTAATTTGCAGTTGATTTTTTATTTGCAAAAAACCTGAGTCAGAGGGTTGTTAATGGCCACATAGACAATATTGGTCTTGATGGTTCAAAAGTCTGGAAACATAAAACAGCTCCCAATGCTCATAGCATAGTCAAGAGGCACTCTGTGTAAGAAGAGTGATCTGCTGCATAGATTTAGATTCATTTCACCCAGCATCAATTTTATAGAATATCTGGTGGCTTTAATGTGGCATCCATTAATGACAGATACTTCTGTCTTGCAAGGAACAGGAAAACAAAATTCTACCAATTCCATTTTCAGCCAGCACTTCTTTGTGCTACTTAAGCTCTCTTCAGAATGGTTGAAGGATGCCATGAAAACTACCTCGTCTGTTCATGTCCATCTCTGCAGGACTTACAGTAAATCAATAGTAAGTGAAGACTTCTGTATTTGCCTACATGAAAAATTAAAATATTCATATTAATGTAGTTTATTAGACTTTCACTAGGCCAAAATTTAATCTTGGATGGTGGCTGCTTATTTATCTTCTACAGGAGACCCCTGAAAATTGATTTTGACAATTTTTCCTGTGTATAATATATTACCTTTACAACTTCACTATCCTTTGTTAGTAGAAAATAATTTGATGGCACAATCAATCAACCAACCAAAAGAAAGTAAATAATTGCACCTTTTTCTTTTGAATTAATGGTTACTCCCTCTTAATCAGCAATAGTGAAAGATTGTTTTGGAACTGGACAGTCTGTAAATCTGAAAAATTAACAATAAAAATATTGCTATTTTATTGTATTCATATTTTACTGCCTAATAAGGTTTAAAATATGATTTTAAAGTGTTCATTTAAGCTACAACTTCAACATAACAAGGTTGAATGAAATGAAATTATGACAATTCAAATAACTTCTAATTTTTAACCAATAAGAGGATGTATATAACTAATAACTTAATCCTTTATAGATCATGATCCAGATATAGTATAAATTATTTTGTTATCCTGGAACAACCTACACTGACTTTGACTAATGATTCTTTTAGTTTGGCACTGTCTGTAGCAATGGTTGTCTTACAAACAGCAATTTTCCAGAGTTTCAGACATGGGAATTTGTCAGTCCATTTTTACGGAGTAAGAATTCCAGTGTTCCTAATTTTTGCAAAAGAATCCTCTTTTGTGGGTAATCTTAAATCAAGAAGAGTTGGTTTCCTTTTTGCTTTGAATCTTAGGCAACAGAAAAACTGAAGCACCACTTTCCTACTCTCAAGAATTTGCATTAATGAAAGGCTACCTGATCTCAGCGATAAAAATCTGGAAAAATCACTAGGCAGCAGTACTAATTTACAGACAATTCTAAAGCTCATGTCCCACTGCACCAACGGATGCAAAGAGGAAGTAAAATAGACAAAAAAGCTTGCCATCCGTTGGAAAACGCGATGCATCCGTTGTGTACTCACTGCATACGTGTTTCCTACGCTCTATCCGTCAAGCATCCGTCCACTGAGATTTCATCCACGCAAGAAGTTTTGAGCTGCACAAAACTTTTTGAGTGGATGAACTTTCTGCCGCGTTCGATGTACATCCGCGACACATACGGGCAACAAACGTTCTACATCCATTGTCATCCATTAAATGTCTGCTGTATCCTCTCTGCATCCTCTGGACATCCTTGCAACTCACATCTGCTGCAGATGAAAATGGAAAGAGGGAGGAAATGAAAGGTACATGGAAAGTCCACACAGCGTTAGTAGCACGGAAATAGAAGCGATGTAAGTGGATGCATCTCGTATATAAAGCATTAAAACGGACAAAACGTTTGTATATGGAATGTGTCTTGGATATTTAGGATGTCTGGAGTATACCTAGAGTATGTGGAAGGACACCTAGTGGACTACCAATATTTCCTATAAAAAGGGAAATATCCCTTTTTATAGAAATCACCTGGATCTCACTATCAGTCCAGCAGCCATGGTGTACAGACCTCTTCACCCTTGGTCTTGCTCTTCCACATCATACATTGATCTCCACCATGGATCATCACACAGTCCTTATGGTAGCTGCGATCATTCAACACCAGAACCAAGCCCTGTTCAGACTGTTTCATCTTTTCTACGCAAGGATAAGAAGGAGATGTCCAAGAGCTGTGTGGGTCCGACGATTGATCGGACTGTATGACTGTATGTAAGCTGATGGTGGAGCTGAGGAATGCATTCCATCACTTCATGAGGATGCCACCAGCCATGTTTGATGAAATTGTAGAGCGTCTGAGACCCAGGTTGACCAAGCCAAGCACCAACTTCCATCCCAACCTGAACCCTGGACTGAAGGTGGCACTGACTCTGTGCCACCTGGCCTCTGGAACCACATACAGAAACATGCAGTATGCCTGGAGGGTGCCACACAACACCATCAGCAAAGTGGTCAGAGAAGTAGTGCAGGATATCATCGAAGAATACGTGGAGGACCTCCTCCAGTGTCCTACCACTGAAGAAGGCTGGAGATAAGTTGCAGAACAGTGGTATCAGAGGTGGAACTTTCCCCACACCGTTGGAGCCATAGATGGGAAGCACGTGGCCTGCAAAGCTCCAGCCAACTCAGGGTCCTCTTGTTACAACTACAAGGGCTTCTTCAGTATCATCCTCTTTGCCATGGTTGATGCTGACTACAAGTTCATGTACATCAATGCTTCAAGCAATGGGTCAGCTTCAGATAGCCAGGTATACAACGCCAGTGACCTCAAGGATGGGCTGGAACGCAACCTCATCATGGGTCTTCCAGATTCAGACCCCCTACCCAATGACACACAAGATGTGCCCTACTTCATCGTGGGTGATGATGCGTTCTCCCTCAGAACCTACCTCATGAAGCCCTACACATTAAGATACCTCACCTGTGAAGAGAGGATCTTCAACTACAGGCTGTTCAGGGCAAGACGGGTGGTGGAGAACGCCTTTGGCATCCTGGCCAACAGGTTCCAGGTACTTCTCACCACCATGCAGCATCACGCACAGACTGTGAGGAGCATCATGGAAGCTTGCTGTATCCTGCACAATCTCATGCGCACCCGCTACCCAGTGTTGCAGAACAGGCTTGTGGACCGTCAACAAGGGAGTGGGGACATGGAGCCTGGTGAATGGAGGCAAGGACGAAACCTGATAAGCACTGTGGATGTACAAGGCCCCAACATAGCTTCACGTGAAGGGAAGAAGCAGCGCAACCTCCTGAGACACTGGTGTAACTCCCCAGCTGGAGCAGTGGAGTGGCAAGACAGGTAATAGATGCTTAATGGATGCTTCCTTGAGCCTGTCTCATAACACTGATGAGATTGTGCCATGTATGTTGAGTGGTCCTACAATGAAGAGGGCATTAATAAAGAGTTTTGTTTATTTTGAAATGTGTTGATCAGTGAATAAATTGTTATTGCTAAAAAAGGTGTGGCACCTGGGAGGGTGGACCATACAGTCCCACTATGCTTGCACTGGAGGTTTATCTATCCCACAACTATCCTTATCTATCCCACAAGCATGCAAAGGTTTAACCATTTTTTCAAAGTTTTCACCAACACTTTATTAAGTCAATAAAATGAACCAAGTGTGTGAAGCAAAGATAACCTTTATTAATAACTGTCTTAAGTAAACTGAATGACTTTATTAAAAAAGCAAAATGAACCAAGTAAAGTGTCTTTAAGCAAAGATAAAGTGAACAGGTAACAACTCAGTCTCTGGCACTATTCTCAGTCACTCTGAGGCATGTCCATGGTCTCAGCTGTCAAGTGGCCAGGGACTGTGGAGGTGGCTGTGGCTGGAGTGCTGGTCTGAAGCGCCATTGGGGTGCTTGGCCCCGAGAGTACAACAGGGGATGGGGTGTTCAGGAAGCTCTCAGAGAGTTGACTCAGTCCTGTGAGGTTGAGAGGCCCTTCCTCAAGGACCTGGGATGTCAGGCCCAAGACTGCTGACAGATTGTCCATTGAGGGGCTTGGCTGTGGGATGGAGGAAGAAAGAGTGTAGTGGGGCTTTCTGGTCTGCAGCTGGGCGAGGTGAGGCGTCTGTGGTGTCTGTGGCATGTGATAAGCCTGGGCCTGGACTGGGAAGGGCTGCCTCTGGTGTGGGAAGTCCTGGTACTCATAGCCTTGGTAGGTGAGGGGCTGTTGAAAGCCGTGGAAGGGCTGTGACATCGCCTGGGGTGGAGGAGCAGACCTGGACTGGGTTGGAGCAGGTTCAGCTGGGCCTGGAGGTTTGTGCAGAAGTGCTGTGATCTTCTGCTTCATCACCTGGTACTGGGCCTCAGGCAGGTCCATGAGGGTCTGGCTCACATTGGTGATGAAGGGATTCCGGTTTGAGGATGGTATGTCGCTGTGGACCAGCTAAGAGAGAAGATCTGTGCTGGTTTTGATTGTGTCCCTGATCTCCAACAGGACAGTGTGGCTCTGGCCCTCCAGTCTGCCTCTCTGCCTGCTATCTGTGGAGGTGGAGCTGGGTGTGGGTGTGGGTTGGTCTCTGGTGGCTGCCGCTTCTTCCCCTATTTGTGAGAGGGGATCCTCCATGTCCTCTGGCATGGAGAGTGCAGCTGTTGAGGGGGTCTCTGCCATGGGGCCCTCTGAAGACACCTGCCTGGACACGGTAGCTGTCTCCTGGCTGGAAGAGGACTGGCTCTCTGTGGGCTGTCTGAGGGAGAGGGTTGTCAGAGGGGCTGCTCCTCGGTGGTGGACCTCACCCTCCAGGAAGCTGCACTTGCCCATGACGTTCATCTCCTGGTCAGTGAGCTTGACAGCGGCCTGGCCAGATTTCTTGAGGTGTAGCTTGTCATACCAGGTGTGCATGTGCTTCCACCATCTCAGGAGTAGGTCTGAAGTGTAGCCCAGGCTCTCTGCCTTGTCTCTCCATGCTGCCTGCTTCCTCTCGGTGTCGCGATAGAGTCTGTGGCCCTTTCTCGTTCTTCCTCAGCCATTCCAGTACCTCCTCCTCATGGTCCTCAGAAAGGATGTACTGTTTCCTCTCTCCTTTCTCCTTTCCTTGCCTCTTCCTCCCTCTGGCAGGGGCTTGAGCAGCAGGGCCTTCAGGGGCTTGAGCAGCAGGGCTTTGACATCCTTGGGGCAGGTCCACCACAGCAGCAGCACCACCAGCACCACCAGCAGCAGAAGCATCAGGAGTACCAGCAGCACCACCAGCAGCAGCAGGAGAAGCACCAGCAGCACCAGCAGGAGAAGCACCAGCAGCAGCAACACCACCACCACCAGCAGCAGCAGCAGCAGCAGCAGCAGCAGCAGCTTCAGAGTCAGTGCCATGGGGTGGGATGGTGGTTCTGTCCTTCTTGCCAAGGCTGGCAGGAGTAGGCACAGGCTTTCTCTTCTTCCCTGACTGACGAACCATGATGTTATTTGAAGATGTCTGTGGCAGCACATCTTTCCTCTGAATACTGACTGCTTGCGAGCTGTATTCTTTTATATTCACTGAGCGGATGCAATTCATCCTCCCCGCATGCGCAGTGAATGCTTTGCATCAACTATGCATCCGCTACGCATCCGCTTTGCTTCCTATAGGCGTCCGTGATGCATCTGCATCATCTACTATGCATCCGCTCCTTCCGCTATGCATCCGCTTCGCAATTCTCCCCCGGAAGTCCTTCGGTTGTGTCATCCACTTCCATCCGCTTCCATCCGCTAGGCTTCCTACGAACATCTGCTTAACATCCTCGCTACGTACTACTCCCGTCCATTCCTTTCCGTTCTTTTCTGTTCTGTTTATGCAAATTTGGGGCACTTTTTGGAGCGGATAACAACGGATGGAGCCACCCCCGAAAATTTGCTTGTCCGTTGTGTCCTTTTTTCATACGTTTTGCATCCATTGGCCAGTGGGACCTAGCCTTAACTTTTTGCTACGATCCAGCTAGTGTCCAGATTTTTGCAGACAAAATCTGTTGTTTCCAGCCTAGTTAGTCTCACACAATTTACATTTTAAATTGCATTTTAGTTTTTCTTCAAGAGTGAAGGTTATTTTTATTGTGTAATTGGAAAGAATAGTCTGAAAGATGGCTGCTGATCACAGTTTTATTAAACTGTGAGCCTCTTTGCCATATCCCATGCCAATATTTTTGAAATTCTCAGTCCATTAATAATTTTGATACCTGTTGATTCTAAATACTTCCACTGTTAATTTTTGTTCTCTGTCCTACCTTTCGGGAAATCCGTTTCATCTTGATCAGAATCTGCTTATAGTACCTGAAACATGAACTGTTCAATATCAGAATATTGAAACCAAGGCTTCAAATGGACCGGACAAGATCAACTGCTGGAAACAGAGGAACAATCTAGAGATGTTAGGGATTAAAACTGTATTAAGAATATGTTCTATTTTTTTCTCTGCTGTTTTTTTTTTATAAATCCTCATTAACCTTATTTCCAGCTTTAAAAAAATGATAGTGTATTTGGTAAGAAAAAAAAATGACTCCTTACATGTTTCTTCATTGTCCTTGCAAGATGCCACTAGCCATCAAGGGATGATTTTTTTTTTAGTTGATTAGTTCAATGGGATCCTGATAGAAGTATGACCATGTTATATAGAATGGAACAGAATTTTGGACTCATGTCTTTTTACCATTAATGGAATAATTTGACCTATTATAATTGTCCTTTGTTAAATCTATTGAACATTTATGGTTCAAATAGATAAGAAATTGTGCTACTGTAATTTGATTTTTCACTGCTTAATTTTGATGTCATATCTTGGAGGAATCAGAGACTGGGAAAAAAATTGACTCTTGTTGCATTATATAGTATGTATTTTCGTATTTTACAGTCTGTACAACATTCAGTATACTATACTCATCCAGGCAGTTTATTGCTTGTGATGGAGCAATAGATTATGTCTCTTCAGATCAAAAAGACAAGACAGGTTGCTGTAATGTTCCAATTATTATGAAAATAAAAATATGGTTCAGGTTATTATTCATATACATTTGCCTTATTTTAAATCAAGTCACTCCTGACACATCATGGACATCATTCTAAGAACTGTACTTCTTTTAACCTGTCACAAAGACTTGTGGCAGTCAAATATATGCTATTTTTGCTCACATCAAACACCTATATTATGAAGCTCACAGATAAAAGCAGCAAACTTTGAAAGTCATTTATAACTAATAGATACTCAGTTTCATCTGAAGTAAAGAATCAGATTGTTTTGTACCTACCTCAGCTAATAGTAACTAACTCTTTTTCAAGGCCCAGTGACAACTCTAATGGATAATTTACAGCCTACAACAAGGCTTCGGGATTAAATAACGGTTGGGCTTGTAAACCAACAGGCTTCAGTGAAAACACAAGTAATTTGTTTATTGTCTTCTTTCAGCTTCCCAATTACAATTGATCTCTGCTTAGCAGACAAGTGTTGCTAATTGTTAAGGAAGTGAGGAAATGCCTTAATCTTTATAGGCATCTTGTAGCTTAGGGTTTGACTTCATAATTCACAATGTCAATCTCACTGAAGCCAAGATAAATGGAATGCATATCCTTGGAAACATGTACCTTAACCCTTGCTTACCAATTAACGTATCAACTGCACAAGGTAGATTGGGTAACAAAAAGAAACAGCTCTTAGCCCTGTGCCACTGACAATCAAAAAGAGATAAGCACAAAAGGCATTTCAATCCAAACCTAGGGATATCATAGCAAGATTGTAAGGCCCATTCATTTCCACTGGATGTGCCATGTCGTATGTTTATGAAATCAGGAACTTCACGCACTGATATTGCTATCCTATCCTTTGGTTCAGGTGGGCACACATGAGAAGGCTTTTAAATATTTTATGTGCTAAAACCTGTACTGTGTTATCATTAATTTAATTACTGTCATCATAAAGAAAAAGTTTATATAAAATATCAAATCTCACATTCATCCAATGAAAATGTTTTAAATGAGCTAGACTTCAATAATTCCACCCCCCCAACTTCTTTCCTAAGTTTTTGACAGAGAATATATGTGATGATTTCTTCAGTTTTTACTGGAGGAAAGGAAAATTGTCCAGCAATTTCTCAAGGCCCAATGTCTGTGTCACTCTGAAGAAACACTGGTATGGAAGCCCAAGGAAAGGTATTCTCATAATGATGCTTTGCTTTAAATTTTAATTGAAGTGTAGAAAGCAAGAGAAACAGCAGACTGCTAGAGAGATTACTGTAAAATGAAGACAGCACAGTTTCAGCATAAGACTGTGCTAGAAGTAGAATGATTAATGATTGTCAGATTTGAAATAGGATAAAATAACTTTTGAACCATCCGCAGTTAATACAGATCTTGGGATTTTTTTCCTAATT
The DNA here is from genome assembly GCA_015471245.1 of Laticauda colubrina. NCBI lineage: Eukaryota > Metazoa > Chordata > Lepidosauria > Squamata > Elapidae > Laticauda > Laticauda colubrina. The sequence goes on along the minus strand of BLBF01000010.1, from coordinate 44,053,452 downwards.
AAAACTCTTCTTTAAAACATTCCATAAGAATATAAAATTAAAATAAACAGCTTTTTATGAAAACATTTCCACACTAATGAAATAAATGGATATTTGCATGTATACAAGAGTCCATAAAGTGTAAGAGTTTTATACATTTGCAAGTAAAACACAGTTTATTTCTCCCAATGTAAGTATTAGTGTCAAACATAAATGTTCAACCCATATTTATTTATTCAATTTCTGTAGCCACCCATCTCCATCAGTGACCCTGGATGACGTACAATTCCAATTGTAATTCCATTTTTGTATTATTTGTGTGCAGGATTAATGAGTAAGCCGCCTTCATCTGAGGGTGTCTCAATCACTTGTAGCAGTTATAATGTAACAATATTTTCAGGGCTATTCTTAAAGTAAAGGTGAAATGTTTGAATGGAGTGCAGGTCCTCAACTTATAACTATTTTTAAAACAATGGTTCAAAGTTACAATGGCTTCAGAATGATTATAGACTTATAACCTGTATCTCTTCTTATGACTCTCACATCACCCCAATGTCACATGATCGCAATTGGGGCATTTGGCACCTGGCTCACATTATTAATGGTTGCAGCATCCTGTGTTCATAATTATGATTATAATGTGTCTCTCTTTTGCTGATTATCAGCAAAGAACAACCACTGGGAAAGCTGGATTTCTCCATGGGTAACAACCATGGTGATTCACATAATGATATCCATAAAAATTGATGTAAAATCAGGTCTGATTTGACTTACCACTGCACTGACTTGGAAATTCTGATCTCAGTTGTGGTAATGTTGAAGACTACTAGTAGATTACATGGTTGTTGATTATATCCTGTGCTATTTCCACACTTATAGTATTCTTGCAGCCCAAATATCATTGGGTGGTTAATGCATAGTATCTTTCTCTTGACCATTCTAGTCATATCCACAGCAAAAATATTAAGGTCAGTATAAGAAAAATGGCAGAATAAGGGTTTTTTGTAATAATTTGGATTTTTTTTTTACATCTATAGGGGGCAAGCATTATTTATAGAAATCACTTTTTATAGGCCATTTTAATAGTAGAACATTAGTAACAACAACAGAAATAAGAATTGTCCAGACCTACTTCAGAGAATTTCTGGGAAAGACAAAATCCATGGGTAGTATTTTCACATGTATTAAAATTTATTTGTTGGGTGTGATATCCATTAACAGATATATACCTCCTCTTGAGATGTTAATTTCTATTCTCATCAGGGGACAAGTGTGCAAAATGTGTATATTTTTGCAAATATGTCCTACATATCCTCTTTTTCTTTACTATAGTTAATACTGTACTATTGAATATAAATGAATAGGAATGCTTGCTTCATTTCTGAATAATATTCAACATGTTCTCAACAAGCTTGGTAGAGACAAATGCATGTCAGTCATCACTGATTATTGTAATAGTGCCTAGGCAAGAGGGCAATTGCTTGTTCTATAGATAACAGCTGCTAAGTGAATTGATATTAAATCGGATGAAAAAATCTTTATGCTCACTTAATTGTGCTGATAAATAAAAACATACATGCATTTGAAATATTTAAAATATTCTATCAGTACTGCCCCAAAATTAAATTATTCAAAGGTTTCAACCAAGTATCCATTTTGATTATAGTAGGGAGAAAAAAAACTCAGACAAATGGGAAACAATAAAAATTGAATGGAGCAGGAGTGCTATTAGAAAATATTATTCCAGTGAGTTTCATTTCAGTATGCACATAAATGAATATCAGAAACAGATAGGATAGGGAGGCTTTTCAAATAATTCAGGATCATGTATATACAAATATTAAATGCAAATTTAATACTTATGGATATTCTTTTAGTTCTTTCAGAGTAGCATTCTTCCACATGATTGCACATTGCAATTTCTATTAAAGAAACAAATTATTACATTTTACAACTACCCTAACCAATTTTTTTTATAGGGAAGTGTCCTATATGACCATGTCCTGAAATAACAACTTTTATATTTTTACTGCTAAGTATTAAAATACTTGTAGCATTATGTGCTTCATAAGATACTTATTTATTTGGGGTATATTATCCTCTGATTCTTGACTGTATGTGTTATGCATCCATCTTGGATGCACAAGAGGCAGTGAACAGAGGTATGTTATACCTAGATACACAGGTTGTATATCTGGCATTTCTTTTTGAATGAGAGTTCAAAAGAATGAGAGAAATAAACACTTTAAATATAATATAGCAAAAGTATTGGAATAATTTACTTTGAAATATCTATTTTTAAAAATTGGTTGATAATGATCAAGTTTGACAGATATGTTTCTCCAGGATAATATAAAAGTTTTTCATTGTCTTTCATGAAAGCTGGAATAAAAACAGGTTTAATATTTCTTGACAAAGTTCTCCAGTAAGTCACTATTAACTTTAATTCTTCAGTATCTCCTAGAAAAAATATACAAGTGTAAATTTTTGATTGACATTACAGGATTGATAGATTCTCCAGAACCCTTAGATAACTTAATGTAACATATACAATGATTATTGGGTTAGGGTTACATTTTGGTACTATATTCCCATTCATACAATCCCCTTCTCATTGATTTCTTTGGAAATAAAGTTATTTTATATCATATATAAAATGATAGCAATAGGAAACAACTCTGGAAGATACTGGATAATAAAATTGAAAAGATTTAATCAGTCATCTAGGCAAAACAAAGAACAGCTTCTGACTATATGAAGTCCACTTTTCTTTTTCCTTAGAATGCCTTTTTTAAACTAGTTCTCTCTAAAGGTTTTCCTAGATACTGCATATGCAGTACAAATACTGATTGTGTAAAAGAAGAAATTCTGTACAAGAGCACTCATGGGCATTTATATGTGAAATAAATGCAATGGAGACATATGTCATGCTTTTAGAACTTTGATGTGTTCAGAACCCATGCATTATTAGGCTTGTGAATGAAGACAAAGTCTATCTATAATCAGCAGTCTGTTTGCAGTGGAATTCTTTTTTTCAAATTAGACAAACATTGCAAAAGACAAGAATATGGGTTGCAGGTAATGCTATTATAAGTCAGTGCAGTATTACTCCTTTAAGCAGTCTGTATATCAGAAGGAGTGGAAACATATGAAGACCACATACTTCCTGTTAAAAGTCTCTGCATATCTATATCAAGTATGCATCAAGGTTCCTTTCTGTCTACTATACAACCTTCCCAATGTAGGTCATCCTTTGATTTATAAACTATTTTTAACCTTACAGCAGCTAAATGAAACTCTTACAAGATGTTAGCTACATTTTATGAATAATATATCAAGTACTGATTAGTGCGATGTTCCATAAAAGTAAAATTATTAGATTATTATTTATAATAGTATGAGATATGACATTGGTGGAGTGTCATATGGTACAAACAATCTTTGCTAAAATGCTTCTGTAGATAAGGAGTTGGCTTTTCTTTTCACCTTTCTCTTCTTGGACATAAAATGAATTAAATGAAACACAAAGGCATGGAAATGAGGTTAAAGTAATTTAGGAAGACAAACTGCTCCATATAAAAAAGCTTATGCATTTTATTATAAGGATTACTTCAGTGAAGTTTCCTTTAGTGGAACATGCTCGTTTAAAAGAAATATACTCTTGTTTTTAGCCTTCCTGATTTCTGGTGGAGAAGTTTAGATTTTCCCTTCATATTTAAATATGTTATTTTTTTATACTGGAATCACTGAGGTGATCAGACTCAGAAACAAGTTGAGTTTGTATATAGATTAACTAGAGAATGAAGAAATCCAGGAAACAGAGCATTTGAAGATTAAATTGTCAAGAAAGTAGTGACAAGCCTCTTGTCCTTGAAGCTTATATAAATAACTTTCCAGTGTTTTTTTAACCTGTTCCTCTCTTTCCCCACCATCCCAGCAGCGAGGTATGTCACTCTGTGGTTAACATCTATCTACTTTTATTGATATCCACTTTGGTATCTGTACAGCCCATCAATTTTGCTGCCTCTTTGACACCCACTGGGAACCTATGAGTGGAGTTCCTGGACTCTCTGTGTTGGAGGAGACCTGTCAGTTTTCTCTGGGCCTAACAGTCCAATCAGACCTCGGTACTAAGTCTCATAAATCTTGTGGGTGACCCAGATGAACTCTGAGGCTCAAAGCTCACTGAAAACTGATCAGGCCTCTGCTTAGTTTTACAGGCTCCTTGCAATGACAACTGAAGGGCTCAACAAATGCACAAAACAGATATATTTTAGCTGAAAAATTAATGGCTTTTAAAAGAATGTTTGACAATTGTTTAAGGTTGTCTATAGATCCATTATGCTGATAAACGACCAACATGGTTTATGCCAGAAGGAAAGCAACTTGTTTGTGTGAGGGGTTTTCTTCCCTTCCTTTTCTCTTATGTTTATTTTAAAGGAAAAGTGAAAGGTGTGAAAGATGGTGCACAGTTGCCAGTTGTTCCTTGAGACAGTATGGTATGCACATAGCATAAAAACTGGAGAATATCAGAAAACATACCTGTGTGGCATAAGTTTAATCTTATAATCAAAGTGAAATTAAAATGGCTCAGCAATTGCCCTCCATGACCTGCTATTGACCATTTGAACTTCTAAGTTAGGGTCAGCTGGGGCCCCTTAACAGGAGGTCAAAAACTGGTCAGGGCTCTTCAGCACCAGCATTTTGAAAGAGAAGATTTTATTGCTGTGATTTATACAATTTTCTCAGGCAAGTTAAGGAGACCTTAAAACATGCCATGGTGCTTGCTTGGTATACCATCAACTTTCGAAATAAATTATGATTGTCCAGCTGAAATCTCTGATGACCAGACCTTTAAGTATTTTCTCCCCTGTCTTCTAAAGATTCATTCCCACACTCGACCCCTGAATGTGACAAGATTAGTGGTCCCAGATTTATTTAAACAATACCCACACACCAAATGAAGCACTTTCCGAAGCTGATTAATTGAAAATGTAGAATAACCAACATGTAATTATTTTAGGGACACAGCCAAACTTACAGAGATGTTAAGGTCCTAAATTAGTCATTAAACTTATTTGAATAAAATGAAAATCAACATTTTTACCTAGGCACAAAGATCCAAAATCTGGGATTTTTATCTCCCCCAAGAGATTTAAAATAAAAGATAACAGTAGATATTGAAATAATATAAAAGTATTATTCCTATAATGAAGAATTCCCAGTATAAATTGATAAACTAGGTTTTTAAAAAAAATAAATTAAACATTTTCTGAATAAAGCAAATCTGGACATTATTTAGGGCCTAATTGCTTATTTAGCTAAATTGGTTTTGATCTTGGCTTGAAAACTTCAAACTATATTCATTTATTCTATGCATAATAATATAACCTATGTAAAATGGTTGTGTAAAAAGATTAAGCTTTATAGAGTTGTTATTGTAGAGAAAATCAAAGGAGGGAGTGTAGGTATCTTCAAAAATCAAAGGAGGGAGAGTTAGATATGTTCACTGCCTTAAGTTATTTTAAAAAGAAAAAGGCAAGATATAAATAAATAAATTCACAACACAAGAACTATTATATATACTTTACAGTACATACAACCAGATAAATTATAATCTTGTTGAATGGAAAGAGTTCTTGGACATGGAATATTTCACATTTTTAGATACCATGGATAAATGCGGTTTCTTTTTAAATTTATTGATCCACTAATATATGCTATTTTAACTCATTATCTAGAATTATCACAACTGGAATTAATTTCTCATTCCTAGGATATTTGCCAATACCCGTCAAGGTTGTTTACCTTTTTTTTTCAAGAAAAGTTTGCTTTGAGACTGTTCAAGCTCTGTGGAATTCTTTATAAAACTATCATACATGGGATGATACATGGGGTTGTACCAATTGTTAATGGAGCTTAAATATTTATTTGTTTTATGCATGCATGGTTATGCATACACATACTTGCAAACATATATTTTTGATACTATTTTCTTTTAGGTTAAGTGAAGTTATATAAAATAAAGTCAGAAATACAAAGAAAGAAAGAAAGAAACTTAAAGATATGAGATATAGCTTTATTTAATATAGTTAAATCTTATACCATATTTTTCATATTTTTTCTCCATATCTATTCTTGAAGCTTTTAAAAACTGCCCTTTTATGGGGTTCTCATCCATTCCAAACAGTCGCAACATTCTTAGTCTTCTTTTTTCAATCCATTAATCCTTTTTTCAAATATTCCTTTTTTTTAAGCAATTGGATCTATATTCACTTCAATGTACATCTTTCACTGTACTCGTTCACTTTTGTATTCAATTTTCATTCATTCAGGACACATTCATTCCTGAGCACATTTTCTGATTTTACCACACTTTCTTGAAAAGGACCCAACTATTACTTCATTCTTACTAGTTTCATGTTTTACTAGCATATCTAGGTTGCAGTGTCATATAACAAGGTTGATACAAACAAGCTGTTATACAAAGCTGGTTTTTACTTCTTTGTACAAAAATGCATTCCTTACAATAGATAATAAAGTATCCAGTACATACCTTTTTTTTAGTGATTTGCAGGTTTAATATGGATTTTTGTGTCTTGTGTGTTTCTTTTTCTTTTTTATATTATTTTTTATTACACATTTTTCTTTATTATACATCATGTTTCCATTTCTGCAACAACAGTGTAGTGTCTGTATCAAATCTCTTTTAAGTATACATAATATCATATACCCTGATTATGACTATTATTCTCATAATTATACAATGTAATCAATTTTGAACATGCATAATATTGTACACCACAATTATAACCATTTTTCTCAAAGTGATACCATATAGTCTTCACCTCTAGTCACTCTATATACTTTAATCTATAGTCATGTACAGTTCAATAGTAATATTACTTATAGTGTATATGCTTATATATCTATATATTTATTTACTTCTACTTTGTTAATATTCTTTCATTATAAAGTTACTAATTTCTGCATCTGTTTTCTAACCATTTGTACAATAAGTCCCATGTTAAATAATACTCTGTTTCCTCTTTATCCTTAATTTTCATTGTTAACCTGTCCCTTTTGGTGCAGTCTAATATTTTCTTTATTACTTTTTCATCTATATATACTTTCATTTTTCCAATTTTGTGCATATGTGATTCTTACTACTGTTATTACATGTAACATTAAGTATGTAATTCTTTTGTTGTATTTCCCCTGTAGTATACCTAGTAAGAACAATTCTGGTTTTAAATCTATTTGTTGAGCTGTTATTTTTTCTAACCACCTTTTTATCTTTAACCAATATTTTTTTGCCCTTGGACATATGGTAATAGGATCCTGATGCATGTTTATATTTCCAGCACTCTGGCAATATATTTTGGAACATTTTTTGCAATTCTTGCTGGTGGCAAATGCCATCAACTGAACGTTTTGTACAGGTTTTCTTTGTATGCTCCTGACATTGTTAATCTGTAATTTCTTTCCCACAGTTTTTGCCAATTGTCTAGTTCTGTGCTACATCCAAAATTTTTGGCCCAAACTATCATGATTTCTTTTACATATTTTTCTTCCATTTTAAAGTTCAATAAGTAATTGTGAATTTTCTTTATTAATTTATCATCTATCCCTAACAATATCTGGTCCAATTCTACATGTTCCTTATAAATCCATATATTTCTGCATCTTTCTTATGCCTCGCTTGTATTTGAATATATGGCCACCAGGCCAAGTTTACTCCCTGACTTTTTAGTTCTAGTACATTCCTTATAAGCACTTCCATATTTTAAACTTTCTCCATCCATTTTCAGTCTGCAGTCAGCATTTTATCAAGTTACACAAGTTCAGTACTTGCTTTAGTTTGTCTTATTAATAGGAGTAATTATTAACACATAAAGGCATGATTAGAAGCAATGGATGGAAACTAATCAAGGAAAGAACCAACCCAGAACTAAGGAGAAATTTGAGGAAACACACATCAAACTCTTATAGTGAAGCTTATGAGTGCATGGGGGAGTGAGAGATTTTTTTTCTCAGCTGGCTTGTTGCAATCCTGATTTACTTGAGTGGAAATGACAGGCGCATTGCACCCAGCTGGTTTTTGTGCCTAAGGCAGCAATAGAAGGTAGATGTTCATGCTACTAGTCTAGCCTTTAACCACTACACCATGCTGAATCACTGTGTGTATGAATATAGTAAGTCTCAGGGAGCCACTTAGGTATGGCTATATAATTAAGTAAATTGAAATGTATCTTTAATTCCAATTTAAAAAATGAACTCATTTACTTTCATACCATAAAGTTTATAGATGCTAATGGATATGCTATATTTGGGGTCTAAGAATAGATACACTGTGTTCACCTTTAAGGAAAGTAAACAATTTAAACTATTTAGGAATGTGGAAGTCATTGGGTTATTGTTGAAAAGTTGTCACTGGTCTTATGTGGATGGGTTAGCCTAACGCTGTTAATATTATTTTGAACTATGAATATCATGAATGTATATTATTATTATCATGTAATAATTTATTAATATTTTATGTAATTTCTACTGGCAGTCTTTAGCTGTACAGCCACTCAAGGGGGCTTTGAGTCCAACTTGTTTTCCTACACCTGCTTATTCTGTAATCATGTTCAGCTCTGAATGCACAGAATTAAAGATTGATGGTACCTTAGGTAAATTTTATTTAGATAAAGTAAATCTCACTAAGTCTTCTTACCTAAATTGTGAAGACATAGCAATAACAGAGTAAAAGTCCTTAAGTTTCTTCTTCTTACTTGTTCTCAACTTGGCTTCTCAATGGGAAATTGTCAAAAGTGAAAGTAGTAAGGAAATAAACTAGCTGCAATTGATCTATTCTCTCAATGGAATAGAATTTCATGCAGCTCTCCTTGTAATGAGATATTTGGGCTATATTTCCTATAGAAAACTGGTCAAAAGTCACCCATCCTGTTTTTACTTTCCTAATTGAATTCCAACATCATGGAAAGGTGTAGAACTCTGAGTAGGGGGAAGAGCCTGTTGTAACATGATTTTATACTGAAAAGTGTAAATTTAGTAGTGTAAAAGTAAATGGTAAGTGTAAATGGTAAGTGTAAATGGTAGATTTTCAAATGTCACTTGATACAGTTATACAATGTACTATGAACAAAAAAAAGAAAAATCACATGGTAGCTTCTAGAAGTGAGAGAAAGTAAGAGGGTTTTGAAAGCTGGTTTAACTGTTTACTGTTTCTTATCTGCCAGTCTCTAGAATGTTTTCATTTCTCAATGAATGAAGCAAATTTGATGGAACTGCTGTTGTACTCATGAGAGTCACATTTTTTTTAAAGATCCTAATTTCAAAATTGTTACATTGACTGAAGATGGCAAACAAATGACCCTGTGGCAGACAATTCCAGAATTGTTGGTATGGATGTTTAATGGGCAGTCAGGAGATTTTTTTTTTTTAACTGAGAGTTTCTTGTGATGAGTGGAGATGAGTTCTGGCCATGAGAATCAAAAATAACCATATGCTTTCTTCCTTCAGCTTGGGGCTATGTGCTCCTTTTCCATATTTATGTCTCAAGTAAATGAAGCATGATAGTACGAATTATTGTAAAGATGATACAGTCGATCTGAGTTTCATTGTTTTGGCTATGATGAAGAAAAAGGGAGTTCTTTAAGATCACCATTCAAGTTGCTTATTATATTGTTTATGATCCAAGGTAGTTAGTAAGAGATCTAGGTGCATTCAAAGCTGTGCTCACCATCAGGATAATCAGACCCAAAGCTAAAAGTGTCCAAAAAGTAAGGCTATCTTGAGGATATTTATTTGTATGAGACACACAAAAAACTCTTTGTGATTTTCTTCCTCCTTTCATGATCTGATTTTTTTCAACATTCATTTTAAACAAGGTTAAAAGTTATGAGGAGAAAAAGAATACTGTAAGAAATAAAATAGCATTACATTAATCCTCTAAAGGCCCTGTCACACTGGCCGATGGATGCAAAACATTTGTAAAAAGGACACAGCGGACGAGCAAAATGTTCCATCCGTTGTTATCCGCTCTCAAAAGTGCCCTGAATTTGCATAACCAGAGCGGACAACACGTAAAGGAACGGATGGGGGGAGGACGTAGGGCGGATGGAAAGCGGATGCTCCATGGAAACCTAGCAGATGGAAGCGGATGGGAGCGGATGGCACATCTGCAAGGCTTCCGGGGGAGCACAGCAAAGCGGATGCGGAATGGAAAGAGCGGATGCAGAGCGGATGCCGAGCAGATGAAGCGGATGCCGAGCGGAAGCCGAGCGGATGCCTAGCGGATGCCTAACGGATGCCTAGAGGATGCCTAGCATTAACTGCACATGTGGGGAGGATGCATTGCGTCAGCCCTGCGGATATAAAGGGAAGCAGCTCGCAAGCAGGTCACCATTCAGAGGAAAGACCTGCTTCCAGACACAGCTTGCCAGTCAGCCAACCAGCCAGCCAGCCAGTCAGTCAGCCAGCAACCCAACAACAATGGGGAAGAAACGGAAGCCTCTGCCATCTGCTGCCAGCCCTGGCAAGAGGGACAGGGCCACCCTCCCACCCCCTGGCCCTGACTCTGCTTCTGCTGGGGCTTCTGCTGCCCGGGCTCGATCTTCTGGTGCTGGGGCTTCTGCTGATGCTGCTTCTGGTGGTGGTGCTTCTGCTGGTGCTTACTCTGCTGATGCTGCTTCTGGTGGTGGTGCTTCTGCTGATGCTGCTTCTGGTGGTGGTGCTTCTGCTGGTGCTTACTCTGCTGGCACTGCTCCTGGTGCTGATGCTTCTGCTGGTGCTTACTCTGCTGGCACTGCTCCTGGTCCTGCTGGTCCTGCTGGTGCTCCTGGTCCTGCTGGTGCTCCTGGTCCTGCTGGTGCTCCTGGTCCTGCTGGTGCTGCTGGTGTTCCTGGTCCTGCTGGTGCTGGTGCTGCTGCTGGTCCTGCTGGTCCTGCCTTTGCTGCTACTGTTGTTGTAGCTGCTGCTGGTTGTGGTGGTGTGGAGGAGCAGCCCCTACAACCTTGAAGCCCCTCTGATGAGGGCCCATATGGCCCTGCCAAAGGGAGGAAGAGGCAGATGCGTGAACGGGAGAGGAGGCAATACACCATAGAAGAGGAACATAAGGAGGAGGTGCTGGAGTGGCTGAGGGAGAATGAATATCTTTGGTGGAAGGAACACAGGCTCTATCGAGACACCAAACGGAAGCAGGCTACTTGGAGAGAGAAGGCGGAGAGCCTGGGCTACACTTCGGAGGTGCTCCTCAGCTGGTGGAAGCACATGCACACCTGGTATGGGAAGCTGCACCTCAAAAAATCTGGCCAGGCCGTGGTCAAGCTGACGGATCGAGAGACCTACGTGATGGCCAAGTGCAGCTTCTTGGAGGGTGAGATCCGTAACCGAGGAGCAGCCCCTCTCACAACCCTCTCTCTCAGGCAGCCTGCTGAGAGCCAGTCCTCTTCTGGCAAAGAGTCAGCTCCTGTGTCCAGGCAGGTATCTGTGGAGCGTGCCATGACGGAGACCCCCCCAACAGCTGTACTACCCCTGGCGGAGTGCGTGGAGGACCCCCTGATGCAGTGGGAGAAAGGAGACGGCACTTCCACCACAGCCCAACCCACATCAACCCCCAGCTCCACCTCCACAGAAATGCAGAGAGGCAGACTGGAGGGGCAGAGCCACACTGTCCTGCTGGAGATAAGAGACACCATCAGGAGCAGCGTAGATCTCCTCTCTCAGCTGGTACACACCGACGCTCCATCCTCCAACTGCAAGACCTTCCTCACCTAGGTCAACCAGACCCTCATGAACATGTTGAAACCCCAGTACCAGGTGATGAAGGACAGGATCACCGATCTTCTTCACAACCCTCCAGACCAAGATGAACCTGCTCCCACCCAGTCGAGGCCTGCTCCTCACCCCAGGTGATGTCACTGCCCTTCCAAGGCTTTCCACAGGCCCTCCCCTACCAAGGCTACGGCTACCAGGAGGTCTAGCAGCACAGGCAGCCCTTCCCAGTCCAGGCACAGGTACATTGGGCGACACCTTTGCCACTGATGCCACTGATGCCACCCACGCCACCGATGCCAGCCATGCCACCGATGCCACCCACGCCACCGATGCCACCAACACCAGTCCTCACCCAGCTGCAGACCAGACAGCCCCACTACTCTGCTCCTTCCTCCACCCCACAGCAAAGGCCGGCCTCAGTACATCTGTCATCGGTATTGGGGCTGACACCTCATGTCATGGAGGAAGGGGCTCTCAACATCACGGGGCTGAGCCAGCTGCCTGAAAGCTTCCTCAACACACCGTCCTCTGTTGTCCTCTCGGGGCCAGGCACTCCAGTGGCACCTCAGACCAGCACTCCAGCAGCAGCCACCTCCACAGCACCTGGACCCTTCACCCCTGAGACTGGGCACGCCTCTGAGTGACCTAGATGAGTGCCAGAGACTGGGTGGCAACCCGTTGACTTTATTTTTGCTTTGGACACTTGACTTGGGTCATTTTTCTTTTACAGCTTGTTATTAATAAAGATTATCTTTGCTTCACACACTTGCTTCATTTATTTTTGTCAATAAAATCTTGGTGGAAACTTTTAGAAATGGTTTAAGCCTTTGCATGCTTGTGGGATGGGAAAGGATAGCAGTGGGATGGGCAGGGATACCTGTGGGATGGGTAATAGCTATGGGATGGGCAGGGATACCTGTGGGATGGGTAATAGCTGTGGGATGGGAAGGGATACCTGTGGGATGGATAATAGCTGTGGGATGGGCAGGGATACCTGTGGCATGGGTAATAGCTGTGGGATGAGCAGGGATACCTGTGGGATGGGCAGGGATACCTGTGGGATGGGTAATAGCTGGGATAGATAAACCTCCAGAGCAAGCATAGTGGGACTGTATGGTCCACCCTCCCAGGTGACAGACCTATGGCCCTTATCAATAATAATGTAATCAATCATCCACATATGTCAACATAAACACAACTCTTTATTAAATGCCCTGTTCATTGTGGAGCCACTCAACATACATGGCCCAATCTCATCAGTGTGATGAGACAGGCTGAAGGAAGCATCCATTAAGCATCTATCATCCTGTCTTGCCACTCCACTGCTCCAGCTAGGGAGTTGCACCAGTGTTTCAGGAGGTTGCGCTGCTTCTTCCCTTCACATGAAGCTCTGTTGGGGCCTTGCACATCCTCAGTGTCTATCAGCTTTTGCCCTTGCCTCCATTCCCCAGGCTCCATGTCCCCATTGGCTTGTTGGAGGTCCACAAGCCTGTTCTGCAAGACTGGGTAGCGGGTGCGCATGAGATTGTGCAGGATGCAGCAAGCTTCCACGATCCTCCTCACGGTCTCTGGGTGATGTTGAATGGTGGTGAGAAGTACCTGGAACCTGTTGGCCAGGATGCCAAAGGCGTTCTCCACCACCCGTCTTGCCCTGGACAGCCTGTAGTTGAAGATCCTCTCTTCACGGGTGAGGCATCTGGAAGTGTAGGGCTTCATGAGGTAGGTTCTGAGGGAGAAGGCGTCATCCTCCATGATGAAGTAGGGCACATCTTGTGTGCCATTGTGCAGGGGTTCTGGATCTGGGAAGCCCATGATGAGGTTGCGTTCCAGCCCCTCCTTGAGGTGACTGGCGTTGTATACCTGGGCATCTGAAGATGAGCTGTTGCCTGAAGCATCAATATACATGAACTTGTAGTCAGCATTGACCATGGTGTAGAGGATGATGCTGAAGAAGCCCTTGTATTGAAATAAGTGGACCCTGACTTGGCTGGAGCTTTGCAGGCCACGTGCTTCCCTTCTATGGCTCCAACGGTGTGGGAGAAGTTCCACTTCTGATCCCACTGCTCTGCAACTTTCTTCCAGCCTTCTACAGTGGAGGGGCACTGGAGGAGCTCCTCCTGGTATTCTTCGATGATGGCCTGCACCACTTCTCTGACCACAATGCTGATGGTGTTGTATGGCACCCTCCAGCCGTACTGCATGCTCCTGTAGGTGGTCCCTGAGGCCAGGTTGCACAGAGTCAGTGCCACCTTGAGCCCAGGGTCCAGGCTGGGCCAGAGGTTGGTGTTTGCCTTGGTCAACCTGGGTGTCAGGCGCTGCACAACTTCATCAAACATGGCTGGAGGCATCCTCATGAAGTTCTGGAATGCATGAGTGTCTTCGTTCCTCAGCTCCACCATCAGCTTGTTGCACAGTCTGTATTCTGCTCTTCTCCTGATCCATCTTCGGACCCAGACACTTCTTGGCTGCCTCCTTTTCTTCCCGTAGAACAGTTGAAAGAGCCTGTAGATGGTTTCGCACTGTTGCGGAACGATGGTGGCTACCAAAAGGAGTGTGTTACAATCCATGGTGGACATCAATGGATGCTGTGGAAGAGCAAGAGCCAGATGAAGGCTGCAGAGGTCTGCACAGCAGGGCTGCTAGACTGAAAGTGAGATCCAGGTGAGTTCCTCCCCCTTTTTATAGGCAATATAGGTTTTCTGCTAGGTGTCCTTTTGCATCCTCTAGACATCCTCTAGACATCCTAAATATCCGAGATAGGTCCCTTCTGCGAATGTGTTTTCTGTTTTAAATGCTTTGTATGCGAGCTGCATCTGCTTTCATCCTTTCTCCGTCCATGCTACTTATGCTGCCTGTCCGTTCCGCGTCCGTTTTGCTTCCTCCCTGTGTCCATTTTCCGCTGGAGCGGATTTGAGTTGTGCGGATGCGCAGCGGATGCCTAGCGGATATAGTGGACTCCTAACGGATGACGACGGATGTAGAACGGATGTTCCCCATATGCATTGCGGATGCAGAACGGACGCGTTGGATACATTTTCCGCTCAAAAAGTTTTGAGCAGCTCAAAACTTTTTGAGCGGATGGAACCTCAGTCGACGGATGCTGGATGGATAGAGAGGATGAAAACGGAGGCAGTGAGTACAGAATGGATGAATCGCGTTAACCAATGGATGGCAAGTGTTTCTCTCCGTTTTACATCCTCTTTCTATCCGTTGGTGCAGTGTGACATGGGCTTTATAAAAAAAACAGTCACATATGGCCTAACTATCCATAACTTATCAGTTTTGATACTATGGAATAGACACATTGGTCTTCATTATTCTTCTAATAAACTGAATAATATTCATAATGCTTTATTCTTTTTTTCATTAGCTTTATATTTAATATTTAATTAGTTTCTCAAGATCTACAGTTTAACTTCAACAGATTAATGAAGAATAGAAGGCAACCTTAAACATCTGGCAATGTGGAGCATAGTGCCACATATAAAATAAGGCTTTATATAATTAAATTTGTGGCCGAGCTTTGCATTTTAATATGAGCATGGTTTTTATCCCCATGTCATCTTCTTCAGATTCAGTGTTTGCTTCTTCAGTTGCCATTTAACTCTTTCCAAAAAATTTAGATCCATTGTATTTTCTGTTATTAATGAATTATACTTGCACTATAAGACCTGCGCAGCAAGAAAGTTAGCTGACTGTGCATGGCAGCAAAATTATACAGAAAAACCCATCCTTTTTGCTATCTAATGGAAGTCTAATGCTTTTTGAAGTCAAAATCTTGTAGCTGTAGATTAGCACTATTGTCAATCATAAAATTAAGTGGAATGAACACTTAGGTGTAAACCCAAATGTTTATTAATATAAATACTTGGGTTTATATTAATAAATCTAAGGGTTAACATATGTATATAAGTTACATTTACTGGATTATACCAATCTTATTAAATTGTTAAAAACACGAGAAAAATAAGCACACATGAGAAATACATCTTTAAACGTCACATTGAGGATTATGAACTGGATAAGACTGAGCATTCAGACTTGTTTTCAATGTACAAAGAATTTTAAAGCCAGAAATTAATCCTAATCTCTTTTGATTTTAAGACTATAGGTACAAGTATGAATTTTTGAATCTTTGTAAGTCAACCATCTCCAGTATTTCTTCTTTATTCTTTATGTTTTTAAGGACCTTTTAAACTTATATGTTTGTCATATTAAAGAGTTGATTAAGCTAGAAACTTTCCTTGCCTGATTCTAATGTTCTGATGTTGCTTTTAAAGAACATTTATATGAGAATGACATTAAAATATTGTCACCTTATGTCATGACTGTCCAACTTTTTGGCTTGACTAAGCCACAGAGAGTGCAGAGGAATAGTCTGGGGCCACATATTTATGTGTGTGTGTGTGTGTGTGTGCGCGTGTGTGTGTGTATTTGTTTTTTTAAGTTTTCGCGGGTACTTACATGTGTGCTGTTCAGCTTCCTTCGGGTATTATCCCACGTCATTGTAGTGCTTTTAAAGTTGTAGCTACAACAATACCCAAAGAAAGCTGTACAGCAGTTGTTTCAGGTGTTGTGGTAGGTTGTTGGGAACACCTGAAACAACTAGAATACAACGTTTCCAACAGAGAACTCAACAAAACAGAAACAGATGTCCTATCCAAAGGATTCAATTATGCCATAGCACCCAAAAAAATCCCAACAGAATCCATCATATGTGCAGTAGAATCCAGCCTAACCAAATTAAATACAGATGAAGCTGACAGAATAAGACACCAGGTTACTCACATCTTATGCACAACGAAACCACCAAAAAACAATTTGCAAAAAGATGAATTCAGAGCGTTACAAACCCTGAAAAATGATAACAGCATAATAATACTCCCAGCAGACAAAGGAAATGCCACAGTAGTCATGGACAGAAAAGACTATGAAACAAAATTGACAGACCTACTCCAAGACTCCACATACAAACCTATAAATACAGACCCAACCACATATCTAGAAAAATCAACCAAGAAGAAAATTATAACCAGCCACATAAGCAAAGAAATCCAACAGATGATCATCCCAAGAGAAAAATCTTCTAGATGCCCCAAATTATACGGCCTCCCAAAAATACACAAAGAAGGCATACCTCTCAGACCCATAGTCAGCTCCATAGGAGCACCATTACAAAACCTAGCTAAATAATTAGCAAAACAACTACAGCCCCATGCTGAAACCGCAGCTTCATATGTACAAAACTCATACCACTTCTTAGAAATGATCAAAGATCTACACGTAGAACAAGAAGATCTGCTTGTAAGTTTCGACGTGGTTTCACTATTCACTCAAGTCCCAATAAAAGAAACTCTTGAAATCATCAAAAATAAATACCAACCAGCTAAAGACCTCATGGAAGTAACAGAACATTGCCTAACCAACACATATTTCATATACAAAGGACAAAGATACAAGCAAATTGAAGGAGCCCCTATGGGATCACCACTGTCACCCGTCATTGCAAACCTGTTCATGGAAGAATTCGAATCCAGAGCCCTGGCTAATGCCACCCACAAACTCAAACTATGGCTAAGATACATCGATGACACATTTGTGATTTGGCCCCATGGAAAAGAAAACCTAAACAATTTCCTAACACACCTAAACAGCACACACCCCAAAATCAAGTTCACCATGGAAACGGAAATAAACAAACAACTACCATTCCTAGATGTACTAATCTACAAAAGAACAGATGGCACACTGGGACACACCATAAACCAAAAGAAAACACACACCAACCGCTACCTCAACGCCCAATCCCACCACCACCCAACACAGATAAATTCCGTGGCGAAAACACTAATTACCAGAACCAAACACCTGGCAGATAAGACACATATAAAGACTGAACTATGCATCCTGACTGAAGTATTGACAGCCAATGGCTTCCACAAAAACAATATCACCAACTTGACCCACAAAAACATACCAAGACATAACAGAGACCTAGAAGATCAACAGATCTATGGAACAGCTGTCCTGCCCTACATAAGAGGTAGTACAGATAAAATCAGTAAGATACTACACAGGCATCACATCAAGACTGCCTTCAAAACAGACAAAAATATAGCAGCCATCCTGAGGAACCCCAAAGACAAAATTGACCTAGAAAACCAAGGCATATACGAAATTCCCTGTACATCATGTCCGGCCACATACATTGGACAGTCCAATAGAAGAATAAGTACCCACCTAGAGGAACACAAAAATGCAGTAAAAAAGCTGGAACACACCTCCTCACTAGTCCAACACATGAAAACCACAGGTCACAACATCAACTTCAATGGCACTAAAACCCTAGCCACTATAGAAAACCCCAACCACAGAATCATTAGAGAAGCCATAGAGATTGAAAAAAGACCTAACAGCATGAATAGAAGAGATGATTCCACCAGACTGTCAATCATTTGGAAGCCTGCACTCTCAAATAGAAAGATCTCCATGCCACAAGCCAGGCAAACACCTGGGCAAAAACAGACTCCCTCTGATAGCTCCAACCCAAACACCCCCCCACCAGGCACCCAGGTGAAACCCAGCTTGCCAATGAATAGCAGCTTGCTAATGAAGAGCAGCCGTCCCTTCACACGGAGCCAAGCTGCACTGAAAGCCTCCAACACAAGAACAGAGTGTTGCCAGCCAATCAAAGCCACAAAACAGA
>BLBF01000010.1:43995734-44024496 GCA_015471245.1 Laticauda colubrina | reverse complement strand
TCTATATATCTATATATCTATATATCTATATATCTATATATCTATATCTATATTTGTTTTCTGAGGTTTTCGCGGGTATTTGTATGTGGATCTTTGGTTATTCGGGTTTTCTCCCATGTAAAATTGGAAGTATTCTGGCGACGTTTCTATGAAATCTCATTCGTCATTTTCAGGCTTGTGTCTTCAGCTTTGTGCTTCTCGGAGTAATGTGAGCTTGCAGCTGTTTTTTCCTTTTAACTGCCAGTGGGGGTGCGACTTGACTGGGTGGGGGCTTGGCTGTGTTCTGATTGGCTGGGGGTGTGTTCTCATTGGTTGGGGGCCTGGCTGTGTTCCGATTGGCTGGGGGTGTGTTCTGTTCAGGTGGGGGCTTGGCTGTGATGGTAGTATCTTGTGTGGCTCTCCTGGATGTGGTCTGGTGTCATTCTTCATGTTAGGTATTCGTTTGTTAATGTGGGCAGGTTTCCAAATGGCTGGTAAGTGGGAGGTATCATCTCTTTTATTCATGCTGTGTGGGCGTTTTTCTATCTCTATGGCTTTTCTGATTATTCTGTTGTTGAAGTGTTCAGTTTTGGCGATAGTTCTGCTATTTTTAAAGTCAATCTTATGTCCTGTGGCTTTGAGGTGTTGGACCAGGGAAGAGGTTGGTTCTTCTTTTTTGATTGAGTTCTTGTATTCTTCAATGCATGCACTAATTCTTCTATTGGTTTGTCCAATGTATGTGGCGGTGCAAGCAGTGCAAGGAATTTTGTATACTCTTTGGTTTTCTAACTCGATTCTGTTTTTAGGGTTTCTTAGGATGGTGAATATTTTTCTGTTTGTGCAGAATGCTGTTTTAATGTTGTATTTTTGGAGGATCTTGCTGATTTTGTCTGTAGTGCCTTTTATATATGGGAGGAGGGCTTTGCCATTCTCTTGTTCTCTATCTTGGATTTTGGTTAGGGGTTGTTTTTGAATTAGGTGGGTAATCTTGTTTCTTTGGAATCCATTGGCTGTTAGTATATTAGTGAGAGTATGCAGTTTGGTTTTTAGGCGTTGTTCGTCAGCTAAGCATTTTGTTCTGGAGATGAGTGTCTCGGCTACGGAATTGATCTGTGCTGGGTGGTGTGCGTGTATCTATCTGTGCGTGTAGATAGCGGTTTGTATGTGTTTTCTTCTGGTAGATGATGTGTCCTAGGGAGCCATTGGATTTTTTGTATGCTAAGACATCTAGGAAGGTAAGTTGATTGTTAGCTTCTGTTTCTATGGTGAATTGTATTTTGGGGTGTAGGCTGTTGAGGTGTGTGAGGAAGTTGTTCAGTTTTTCTTTCCCATGTGGCCAGACTATGAAGGTGTCATCTATGTATCTGAGCAAGAGTTTGGGTTTGTGATCATATTTTTCTAGAGCTTGTATTTCAAAGTGTTCCATGTAGAGGTTTGTGATGACAGGTGAGAGGGGTGATCCCATGGGTGCTCCTTCTATTTGTTTGTATTTTTGTCCATTGTAGGTGAAGTATGTATTGGATAGGCAGTGGTTGGTCAGATCTAGGATGTGCTTGGGGGGGTTGTATTTGTTTTGGATGGCTGTCAAGGCTTCTTTTATAGGCACTTGGGTGAAGAGGGATATGACATCGAAGCTCACTAGTAGGTTGCTGGGCTGTAAGTTTTGTTTCTTTATGATCTCAATGAACTGGAATGAGTTTCTTACCTGTGAGTTGATGGATTCTGCATAAGGCTGCATAGGGCCGGCCATTCACCCAAAGCCAAGTCATGCTCAAAGCCTCCAATACACGAAACAGAATGTTGCCAGCCAATCAAGAAAAAAAAAAACACTACAAAACAGGCAGAAGATATTAGAAACACCAATCAAGCCGAGCACAGCAAACTCCAAGACCAATAAACACAGACCAAGACTCCCAACCAATCAGGATGAAGGAAAAACCATTCTAACAAAGCACAAGGCTAGCACCAAATTTAAAACAGAAATGGCTGCAAAAGCCTGACACACAGACGAACCCAATACACATGTCTGATGATGGCAGATGAGATTCTACTGAAACATTGCTGCAACTTTAAAAGCACAACTATAATGACATGGGAAAATACCCAAACAAAGCTGAATACCATACATATAAATACCCGTGAAAACTTAAGAAAACAAGTAAAATTGTTGATAGATATTATTGTTTCTTATAAATAACAAATTTCCTTAATTTTTTATTCATCTTTTTAATCTTCTAGGAGTGCATTACTAGCTGTCCAGGATTGCATGCAACTCAAAGCCTGTGGGTTGGATATGCCTTAGTACCCTTGAGGAACTACACATCTTGATTTTTGTTGATTTATGCTTAGTGAACAGAGGATTTGATGATCACGAGTAAGTGAGAAGGATATAATACAAAATAATATTCAATGTAATAAACTCAAGATTACTTTGAAAGCATGTTAGTTAATGGTACTGGGGAAGAAGATGTAGGAGCTGTGTCAGAGTCTTTAGTGACACTCTAAGGTATATACTGGTACAAGATTGTGTAGCAGAAAATAAGTGCATGTATTGCTTGACTTGTCAAGTGTTTACTGCATGTATTGTTGCTACAACTGAATTGACAGCAATAGTAGCATCTACAAGACTGTTCCAGGTCCTTACAACTTTCCAAATTTATACAGCAATGTTCAAAAGATCCAAGGAATAAAGTGAGCCAGCCTCAAATCTCCATAAAGTTCATAGGGTGACCTTTGGAAAGTTATCTTTCAATCTAACTTGTGGTAAGGCTATGTTGATCTCTTTACTCAGTGCAACCCCTGTAGAGCTGAATGTTATAGAAGATTTTTCAACAAGCATATTAACACTTCTGTTGGTTTGGGCATCATTTGAGTTAATTATAGGGAGGCAGTTTCAATTTAGTTGCAGACTGAGTCAAGACAGTTGATAGATTTTGCTCCGTCACTTTCTGAAGTTTTCTCACTGTGCTTGTCTGCAGCTTTTTAAACTGAAAAGTAACAGATAAAAGTATTGCAAATGGAGGAACTTCTGGTTTGCAGGGCTTTGGTGACAGGCAGGAATCTGCGATCATGCGTGGTTTCTGCCTGGGATCACCACCGGAGTGCCCTGAGCCAGCTAGCTTTGGGGCTAAGTCACCCCATAGAGGTTGGTGAAGACGGGGGAGATTCCAGCAGAGTCAAGGAAAGCTGTTTCTTTCCTCTCCAGCTGGCTAAACTCTCTTTCCCGAAGGCGGTAGAGCGGCGGTCAGAAATGGCCACCTCAAAGAAGCCCTAATCCGGAAAAGAATGTGCAGGAGGAAGAAAGTGCTGAAGTGAAAGTTTTGGCTGACCGGGATAAGAAGAAACAATTAAGGCATCCTGGAACTTAAACTTTTTTTTAAAAAAAGATACATTGCTCCCAAAGAAGACTCAGAAGCAGTGAATGAAAGTGAAAAGGGACAGTTGTTTTTTTTTCACTCTCCTTCCTTAAGGTGACAGCAAACAGAGATGAATGAGAAATCGGAAAAATCTGCAAAGGCATCAACAGGTATTTAAACTGGAAAATTTAATGCCAAGGGGATAATAAAGATTTCTGAATATAAAAGGCAAAAAAAAAAGGAAAGAAAAATTTTCTTTTGCTGTAAGTGGGAAGGGAGAGGAAGAGAATAAGAACAGGATTTGGAAGGAGGAGATAGATCTAAAGAATCTAAAGTTAAGGCTAGGTCCCACTGGCCGACGGATGCAAAACGTATGCATAAAGGACACAGTGGATGAGCAAAACTTCGAAGGTGGCTCCATCCATTGTCATCCACTCCAAGAAGTGGCAAAAATTTGCATAAACAGAACGGAATAGAATGGAAAAGAACGGACGTGGGAAGGATGTAGCGGGGATGTTAAACAGATGTTCATAGGAAGCCTAGTGGATGTATATTGGATGCATGGACCCTCCAGGTATACTGCATGTTTCTGTATGTGGTTCCAGAGGCCAGGTGCCGCAGAGTCAGTGCCACCTTCAGTCCAGGGTCCAGGTTGGGGTGGAAGTTGGTGTTCGGCTTGGTCAACCTGGGTCTCAGACGCTGTACAAGTTTGTCAAACATGGCTGGTGGCATCCTCATGAAGTGATGGAATGCACGAGGGTCTTCATTCCTCAGCTCCACCATCAATTGGTTATACAGTCCAAACTCCATTCTTCTCATGATCCATCTTTGGACCCACATAGCTCTTGGATGTCTCCTTCTTCTTCTTCTGTATAAAAGTTGAAACAGTCTGAACAGTTTTTGGTTCTGGTGATGAATGAGCGCAGCTATCATACGGACTGTGTCATCATCCATGGTAGAGAACAATTGATGATGTGGAAGACCAAGAGAAAGGGTGAAGAGGTCCGTACACCATGGCTGCTGGACTCATATTGAGATCCAGATGATTTTCTCCCCCTTTTTATAGAAAATATCGGTTGTCCGCTAGGTGTCCTTCAACATACTCTAGACATACTCCAGACATCCTAAATATATGAGATACATCCCAGATACAAACATTTTGTCCGTTTTTAATACTTTACATACAAGATGCATATGCTTAAGGCTTGGTCACACTGGCCAAGGGATGCAAAACGTATGCAAAAAGGACACAGCGGATGAGCAAAATTTCAGGGGTGGCTCCATCCGTTGTTATCTGCTCTCAAAAGTGCCCCAAATTTGCATAAACAGAACGGACAACAACGGAAAGGAACGGACGGGGGTAGTATGTAGCGAGGATGGAAAGCGGATGTTCATATGAAGCATAGCGGATGGAAGCGGATGACACATCCGAAGGGCTTCCGGGGGAGAATAGCGAAGCGGACGCATAGCGGAAGGAGCGGATGCGTAGCGGATGACGCGGATGCATCACAGACGCCTATAGAATGCATAGCAGATGCATAGCAGATGCATAGTGGATGCAAAGCGGTCACTGCGCATGCGGGGAGGATGAATTGCATCAGCTCTGCGATATAAAAGGATGAGCTCGCAAGCATTCAGCATTCAGAGGAAAGACCTGCTGCCAGAGACATCTTGAAAGAACATCATGGTTCGTCAGTCAGGGAAGAAGAGAAAGCCTGTGCCTACTCCTGCCAGCCCTGGCAAGAAGGACAGAACCACCATCCCACCCCTGGTGCTGACTCTGAAGCTGCCGCTGCTTCTGCTGCTGCTTCTGGTGCTCCTGGTGTTGCTGCTGCTGGTGCTTCTCCTGCTGCTGCTGGTGCTGCTGGTGCTTCTCCTGCTGGTACTGCGGGTGCTGCTGGTGCTTCTCCTGCTGCTGGTGCTGCTGCTGCTGCTGCTGTGATGGACCAGCCCCAAGGCCCTCAAAGCCCTGCTGCTGAAGGCCCTGAAGCCCCTGCCAGAGGGAGAAAGAGGCAAGGCAAGGAGAAGGGAGAGAGGAAACAGTACTCCATTTCCAAAGACCATGAGGAGGAGGTGCTGGAATGACTGAGGGAGAATGAGTACCTGTGGAGAAAGGGCCACAGGCAGAGGAAGCAGGCAGCGTGGAGAGACAAGGCAGAGAGCCTGGGCTACACTTCAGACCTACTCCTGAGATGGTGGAAGCACATGCACACCTGGTATGGCAAGCTGCACCTGAAGAAATCTGTCCAGGCCGCTGTCAAGCTCACTGACCGGGAGATGTACGTCATGGCAAGGTGCAGCTTCCTGGAGGGTGAGATCTGTCGCCGAGGAGCAGCCTCTCTGTCAACCCTCTCCCTCAGACAGCCCACAGAGAGCCAGTGCTCTTCCAGCCAGGAGACAGCTACCATGTCCAGGCAGGTGTCTTTGGAGAGCCCCATGGCAGAGACCCCCCCCCCAACAGCTGCACTCCCCATGCCAGAGGATGTGGAGGATCCCCTGTCTCAAATGGAGCAAGCAGCAGCCAGAGACCAACCCACACCCACACCCACCTCCACCTGCGCAGAAAGCAGGCAGAGAGGCAGACTGGAGGGCCAGAGCACTGTCCTGCTGGAGATCAGGGACACAATCAAGACCAGCCCAGATCTTCTCTCTCAGCTGGTCCACAGCAATATGCCATCCTCTAACCACAAGCCCTTCATCACGTACGTGAGCCAGACCCTCACAGACCTGCCCAAGGCCCAGTACCAGGTGATGAAGGAGAAAATCACAGCACTGCTGCACCGCCCTCTGGGCCCTGCTGAACCTGCTCCAACCCACTCCAGGTCTTCTCTTCCACCCCAGGCGATGTCACAGCCCTTCCACAGATTTCAACAGCCCCTCACCTACCAAGGCTACGAGTACCAGGACTTCCCACACCAGAGGCAGCCCTTCCCAGTCCAGGCCCACGTACATCGCACGCCACAGACGCTTCACCTGACCCAGCTGCAGACCAGACAGCCCCACTACACTCCTCCTTCCTCCACCCCACAGCCAAGCCCCTCAACAGAAAATCTGTCTTCAGTACTGTGCCTGCATCCCAGGTCCTTGAGGAAGGGCCTCTCATACTCACAGGACTGAGTCAGCTCTCTGATAGCTTCCTGAACACACCATCTCCTGTTGTACTCTCAGGGCCAGGCACCACAATGGCGCCTCAGACCAGCACTCCAGCCATAACCACCTCCACAGTCCCTTGCCGCTCGACAGCTGAGACCATGGACATATCTCATAGTGACTGAGAATAGTGCCAGAGACTGAGTTGTTACCTGTTCACTTTATCTTTGCTTAAAGACACTTTACTTGGTTCATTTTGCTTTTTTAATTAAGTCATACAGTTTACTTAAGACATTTGTTAATAAAGGTTATCTTTGCTTCACACACTTGCTTCATTTTATTGACTTAATAAAGTGTTGGTGAAAACTTTGAAAAAAGGGTTAAGCCTTTGCATGCTTGTGGGATAGGTAAGGATAGTTGTGGGATGGGTACGGATAGCTATAGGATTGGTAAGGATAGCTGTGGGATGGGTAAGGATAGCTGTGGGATTGGTAAGGATAGCTGTGGGATGGGTGAGGATAGTTTTGGGATGGATAAGGATAGTTGTGGGATAGATAAATCTCCAGTGCAAGCATAGTGGGACTGTATGGTCCACCCTCCCAGCTGTCACACATATGGCCCTTTATTATCTATAACAATTTATTCATTGATCAACACATTTCAAAATAAATGAAACTCTTTATTAATGCCCTATTCATTGTAAGGACCACTCAACATACATGGCACAATCTCATCAGTGTTATGAGACAGGCTCAAGGAAGCATCCATTAAGCATCTACCATCTTGTCTTGCCACTTCACTGCTCCAGCTGGGGAGTTGCACCAGTGTTTCAGGAGGTTGCGCTGCTTCCTCCCTTCACGTGAAGCTCTGTTGGGGCCTTGTTCATCCACAGTGTCTATCAGGTTTCGTCCTTGCATCCATTCACCAGGCTCCATGTCCCCATTGCCTTGTTGACGGTCCACAAGCCTGTTCTGCAACACTGGGTAGCGGGCGCGCATGAGATTGTGCAGGATGCAGCAAGCTTCCACGATGCTCCTCACAATCCCTGGGTGATGCTGCATGGTGTTGAGAAGTACCTGGAAACTGTTGGCCAGGATGCCAAAGGCGTTCTCCACCACCCATCTTGCCCTGGACAGCCTCTAGTTGAAGATCCTCTCTTTACGGGTGAGGTATCTGGAACTGTAGGGCTTCATGAGGTAGGTTCTGAGGGAGAAGGCGTCATCACCCACAATGAAGTAGGGCACATCTTGTGTGTCGTTGGGTAGAGTGTCTGGATCTGGAAAACCCATTATGAGGTTGCGTTCCAGCCCCTCCTTGAGGTCACTGGCATTGTATACCTGGCTATCTGAAGCAGACCCGTTGCCTGATGCATCGATGTACATGAACTTGTAGTCAGCATCAACCATGGCAAAGAGGATGATACTGAAGAAGCCCTTGTAGTTGTGATAAGAGGACTCTGAGTTGGGTGGAGCTTTGCAGGCCACGTGCTTCCCATCTATGGCTCCAATGGTGTGGGGAAAGTTCCACCTCTGATACCACTCTTCTGCAAGTTTCCTTCAGCCTTCTTCAGTGGTAGGGCACTGGAGGAGCTCTTCAATGCTCTTCGAGGAGTGTTCTTCGATGATGGCCTGCACCACTTCTCTGACCACTTTGCTGATGGTGTTGTGTGGCACCCTCCAGGCATACTGCATGTTTCTGTACGTGGTTCCAGAGGCCAGGTGGTGCAGAGTCAGTGCCACCTTCAGTCCAGGGTCCAGGCTGGGATGGAAGTTGGTGTTCTGCTTGGTCAACCTGGGTCTCAGACGCTCCACAATTTCGTCAAAGATGGTTGGTGGCATCCTCATGAAGTGCTGGAATACACAAGTGTCTTCATTCCTCAGCTCCACCATCAGCTTACAAACAGTCATACAGTCCAAACTCCACTCTTCTCCCGATCCATCATCGGACCCACACAGCTCTTGGACGTCTCCTTCTTCTCCTTGTGTAGAAAAGGTGAAACAGTCTTCACAGGGCTTGGTTCTGGTGTTGAATGATCGCAGGTACCATAACTGTGTGATGATTCATGGTGGAGATCAATGGATGATGTGGAAGAGCAAGACCAAGGGTGAAGTGGTCTGTACACCATGGCTGCTTGACTGATAGTGAGATCCAGGTGGTTTCCTCCCCCTTTTTATAGGAAATATTGGTAGTCCGCTAGGTGTCCTTCTACATACTCCAGACATACTCAGCAGTTTGATCATCAGGAAGCTGCTGGTGAACTTCTTCACCAGTTAGCTATTGAAAATGCTAATGCAGATTGTAAAAGAGCTTTACAGCCATTAAAGGCTACTGCTCATTACACTCTGGCAGATATGCTGCGAGTCTGCCAGGATATTGGATCACAAACGTATAAAATGCATATGTTAGCAGCTGCTATTCAGAAAGGACAGTGACCAATTGGTAACTGTTTTAAGTGTAAGAAGCCTGGCCACTTTCAGAAGTACTGTCGTTCTACATCTTCTATGCCTCAGAATCGTCCTTCTAAGAAGCACCCTATTTGTAAAAAGGGATTTCATTGGGCCAATCAATGTCAGTTTCAGTCGGGAAACTTGTCAATGGTGTGGCAATCACCCAGAATCCAAAGCGTGCCTTTCCATCACTCTGACTCCTCCAGCAGTCTCTCTCTCTCACTCCTCCCCAGCCACAGCTGATAGCGCTGTGATCGATTTAATCACTC
The DNA here is from genome assembly GCA_015471245.1 of Laticauda colubrina. Classification (NCBI taxonomy): domain Eukaryota; kingdom Metazoa; phylum Chordata; class Lepidosauria; order Squamata; family Elapidae; genus Laticauda; species Laticauda colubrina. The sequence goes on along the minus strand of BLBF01000010.1, from coordinate 44,015,355 downwards.
AGGAGGAAATTGAATTTAAATTTCCCATGGAAGTTAAAATAGTTCCATTTCAATTTAAAGGTCCCCTTCCTTTGGGATCAGCTGGCTTAATTTTGCCTTGTTCTTCTGCACAAAAAAGGGCTATTTTGTTGTGCCTGGGGTAAGAGATTCAGATTACACTGGTATTCTCATGATTCAGATTTGGGTGAATCTTCCCCAAGTTCTTCCTTGTAATTCTTCTGTTGCTCAATTGCTTCTTCTTCCATATGAAATTCCATCTCCTGGTATAGGTAATTGTGGTGATGCAGGATTTGGATCAACTTCTTTATCTGTAGGCTTACTTCATCAGCTGAACTCTCATCCTTTGTTAACGCTCTTCCTTAATAAACAACCATTTCAAGGGTTATTGTATACTGGAGCCAATGTTACTGTCATCTCCTCTTTACAGTGGCCAGTACAGTGGCCAAAACCACTGTGGGGAATAGGAGGTTCTACAGCTGCTTCGTAGAGTGTTCAAGAAATTAATGTTACAACATCTGCTTGTAAGTCTTTTTTCCTACAACCATACATTCTAGATATTCATACTAATATTTGGGGCCGTGATATCCTTTCTCTTCTTAATGCCCATTTGATTGTTGATGATGGCTCTTCCTCTTAAATGGCTCTGTTCTATGCCGGTTTGGATGGAACAGTGGCCATTATCAAGGAAAAAACTCACTTCTTTACAACAATTGGTTCAAGAACAATTGGCTGCTGATCATCTAGAACCTTCTACTAGTCCTTGGAATACTCCTGTTTTTATTATAAAAAAGAAAAATAGGAAATAGCGTTTCCTTCATGATTTAAGAAAAATTAATAAATGTATCCAACCCATGGGTCCTTTACAATGTGGTCTTCCAAATCCTGACTTAATTCCGAATTTTTATAAATTATTGGTAGTTGATCTTAAAGACTGTTTTTTTACTATACCTTTGCAGCCTCAAGACAAAGAAAAATTTGCATTTACTGTCCCAGTTTTTAATAATAGCATGCCCACAAAATGATATCATTGGCAAGCGTTGTCTCAGGGAATGCTTAATTCCCCTACACTTTGTCAATATTTCATGGATAATGCCCTTCAAACCTTTCGGAATAAATTTCCTTCCTATTTACTCTATCATTATATGGATGATATACTGATAGCAGCCCCGGATTTTGATGAATCTAAGTTGTTAAAAGAGTTAACAGATATTGTGCACAACAGGGGTTGTGTCCCCACAAGCGGTCAACATTCATGAATGGATTAATTTGTCAGCTACTCTGCCTAGAAACATTTATTCTTATCAATCAGCATTAGAGGATTTGATTATTAAAGTCGTAAACGAGCCTTACATCTTACAGGACAGGATCTCATTAGCATAGCTTTCACTCGTACAAAAGTTGAACATGAGCATTTGATGATGATTTCAGAATCATATCAGATAGCCTTTTCTCAATATGTGGGAAACTTGTTGTATTCTTTACCCAAGGATCCTAGAATAGTTGTTACTACTACTTTAAATCCTCCCTTTTCTTCCATTTTTGTGCGAAATCCTATTTCTAAAGCTCTTACAGTCTTTACTGATGGATCACCTACAAGGGCTGTGGTTGTCTGGCAGATTCAACAACAATGGTATTCTAAATTTACTGCCACACAGACTTCATCTCAAAGTGCTGAGCTGGCTGCTGTGATTTTGGCTTTACAATTGTTCAATGACCAACCTATTAACTTGATCATTATTACTCAATATGTGTATTTAGCTATGCAATCTCTTCCCTTTTCTTATTGTGCTCTCTCATTGGATAAGAATTTGTTATCCTTATTTTAACTTTAAAGAATAGTTTGGAAACTTGCTTGTATTCTTTGTATGTAGAACACATTCAAAGTCATACTCCCTTTACTAATGCCTTGACTGTAGGAAATCGAAGGCAGATGAATCCTTCAAGGATGTTGCATCTTTGTTTGCTGATCCTGTTGCTAGTCATTCTTATTTTCATCAAAATGCCAAATCGCTTGCAAAGCAATTTAAAATTTCATTATCTGAAGCCCGGGATATTGTTCGTGATTGTCCAGCTTGTCAGCAACTGGCAGTTCCCTTTCCAGTAAGTGTCAACCCACGAGGAATCTAAGCTTATCAAATCTGGCAAATGGATGTAACTCAATTTTCAACCTTTAAGCCATACTGTTATCTTCATACGTCTATTGACACTCATTCACACTTCCTTTGGGTTACTGCTTCAAAACATGAACGTACTTCAGATGTTATTTCTCATTGCCTATCCTCTTTTGCTGTAATGGGTCGGCCTTCTCAGTTTAAAATTGATAATGGCCCCGCTTATATTAGTAAGAAATTTCAAACCTTTTGTCAGAAATGGAATATTACTTTAGTGCTCATAATTCCTGACAACTCACAGGATCAAGCTATAGTTGAGCGAGCTCATCGTACTTTTAAGGCATTGCTTCAGAAACAATTACAAACTGAGTCTGGCCCTTACCATCTGCGAAAGATTCAAAATCTCATTGCCGTAGCATTATATACTTGGAATTATTTAACTTTTCTAGATTCTCTTGCAGACTCATCTGTTAATTTGCATTTTCGAACTACTGAATCTTTAGCAAGGCCTTTGGTATCACCAAGCTCCAGATCCAACCTGGAAAGGCCCTACACCGCTGATCACCTGGGATCGCAGTTACGCCGCTGTGGAAGATCCTACTACTCGACAAGCAGTGTGGATTCCAGCGTGCTATGTTCATCCGTGTCATGGCATGGCATCAGGGCCTTCACAACCCGATTCTGGATTTCAATCTTCTTCTGAACATGGAAGTCTGTCTTCCAAGGTTGATGCGCCCGCAACCCATCACTTGGGGCCAGGTTAAATCTACTACATATCAAGCTCAACAACAACTGCAGCAAACCTCATTACCTCAAACTTCTGAAAATCTTGCTGTTGTTTTTGCTATTATTACTGCTAACTCTGTTACCATTTTACTTTTTATTTTCTTGTTTATGGTTAATGGTGTTTCTGCTCAAAATGACACTTCTGTGGTTCGTCTTAACCCTAATTTGTGGGTTCGTCATGCCCAATACATGTTTATGACCCATGGCACAAATATTACTTTATACTATGAGCCCCCAATGGCATTTGCTAAAATTTTTTTTACCCCTAACTTGATCATGTCTTCTAAATTTATTGTCTTACAAATACAATCTATTTCACACTCCTGGCTATTTTCTACACGCCCTCTCTTAACCCTTTTCAGTTGCGATACATTTATAAATCTTTGAATCCTCCATTTAAAATAAAAAAATGAGGATATGTAGAGTTGTAATTGCAGGAATGTTCCAATCTCGGATGGCAAACCTCAAATAAAGTGTTTCCAAGCAAATACAACTCAGGCAAACAAAGTCACTAATCTATGGATAAAGGAGGATTAGAGAGGGGAAGTCAACATATGTTAGACTTTAACTAGAGATAATTAATTGTATGGATTACTGTGCTGAACAGTAACAAAAGTTAAGCAGTAACCAAAGTTAACCAATGATGGAAGACAACTAAAAATGTATATAAATGCAAGGCTATACTCCAATAAAGATCATCATGATTCAGTTGTTCATGATCAAACAACTCGACTGCCTCATCATTACAACACATTGATCAGATAAGGGTTTATAAAAATGAAGCACAAGAGCTGATATTGAATAACTTCATAAATAAAATTATTTCTATGTTGTACAAAATGATGATAACAATTTCAATGGCAAATATTTTCTCTATTAAAGACTCAATGTTCCTAGAGGGTTTTCTGTTTTATTTATGAGATTTGTTTTAAGTATTTAGATTACAGTCTTACAAGTATGCACCTGGAAATAAATGCTGATGTTCTTAATAATTTATATCTGAATAGGCATGTTAGCAGCACATTCCCCAAAATAGTAAATTTCATGGAATCTATAAAGATTGTCACATGTAAATAAAATAAGACTTAAATTCCCATGTTTTCCTAAAATCCCTTCTTTATAATAATTATATTATTATAGAGTTCTCCCTATTTTGTTATCTATTTCCCCTTGGGATCATTCATATGCTGACTGTATTCCCCAATGCAGGTATACCCACCAATGCCAGTATTATCCCAATGGATTGTTAGTAGGTAATATCCTGGAAGCATTTCTTCTGTTATTTCTCATGCAATCCCCAAATATACTTAAATATTGTGAAAAGCTTCTTCACTGAATTGCAGTTCAAAGCTACAGTAACTAAGCTGTAAGACCTACTGAGATTATAGAGAATTTATATCAGCAGTTGAAGGCTGAAATAGATGTAATCCTTTTTTGGGAAACTTAAGTAACAAGGGTGCTTTGTTTATTTATTACATAAGTCAAGAAAAATAGTCAAGCAGGACTGTTATAAAAAACAAGATCCCAAGTACCCTCTGGAAGAGCATTTCTTTCAGTTGCTTCATGAAGATGACTAAAACTGAAGACCATTCCAAAGGACCAGCCGTGCTGCATCAAAATAATGTGTCCATATCTTTTCAAAGTGGGCAACTGCCAGCTGGCAAGATCAGTCCAATTCTAATTACTCTTCAGCATCTGAAAACATACTGAGTTATAAAAAAAAAATCATAGATCACCAGTACAATATATTTCCAAATATTCATTAAAAATCCATAATACTGTATAACTTGTATTAAAGGTAAACTCATTTGTTATTAGATGCAAAGTTGTGTCTGACCCATTGCAACCCCATTGACAGCATTCCTCCAGGTCTTCTTGTCCTCTACTATCCCCTTAGTCAATTTAAGCTCACGCTGACTGCTTCAATGACTCCATCCAGTACCTCATTCTCTGCTGTCCCCCTCTTCTTTTGCACTCAACCATTCCCAGCATTAGGCTCTTCCCCAGTGAGTCCTTCCTTCTCATTAGGTGGCCAAAGTATTTGAGTTTCATCTTCAGGATCTGTCCTTCTAAAGGTCCTTCTGTCCTTCTAAAGGTCCTTATGTCCTTCTAAAGGTCATTAAAGCTCTCCAGAAAGAGCATACTCAGGAGAAGAAATCCTTAGATCCATTTTCACCAATTAGAGACACCATCTGGTCTCACTCACTTCCCAAGATACCTTAAGGAAATAATCCAGATTTAAAGAAAGATCATATGTTCCCCAGAAAGGCAGTAAAAAAATCAGTGCCAAGCTTGCATCCTGCTTCTTGGAAGTACACCCAAAAGGACAGTGCCAAATACCACTAAAGCAGTGAAGGAAGATCCCTCTCCCTAGATAGAAAAAAAAATCATGAGGCAGGAAAAAATGCAAACACAATTCAAATAATTGTAGTTACACTACAGTAGCTGTTGCTTGTTAAACCAATTACCAGAACAAATAGACATAGGAACTAGCCAGATTTCGCAACCCAGTTTCTTTTCAGGAACAGAGATGATCCTTCTTCCTTCCATACAAAGCTGAACAGAGAAAATTATCCCATTAATAAACAAAGGATTAAATGTTCACCAAGCAAAGAATTAAACTTGACCAAAAAACAGTTTTAGCCCAAAACTCAGAAAGGGTATGTAAATTCACGTTTGAATGTCCATTTTTCTAGCTAGCCAAGAAGCCCTGCTGAATGTCACTCATCTTGGTTCCTTGCCATTAAAAGCTTCTTTCCAGCAGCTCTGCTTCATTATTCAATTATTTCTTCAAAGTGTTAACTCCAACAGGGGAGTATTTCCTCCTAACAGCAGTGTAAAAAGCTTAAAACAACCCTTCCCTTTTAAGAAAGTCAAGCTGTCAGATTTCCAAGTCAAATGGCTACACATATGTTAATTTGGGGCTCCACACAAGCAAAGTACAAGCAAAGGAAGAAAAAAAAAAAACTCCAGAGAAGCTCTGGAGATAGGAAGTCTAGTTCTGCCAAGAATGTAATAAGGGTTAACGGAGAGGCAGTTTCTGTAAGCAACAACACCATAATGTTTCCTTCCTGCCTTCCTTACAGGATTAGGCCGGTCAAGTGGAAAAAAACAAAAGGATATTTCTTCTAACAACCGGTTTTCTGAACTGCTTAGAAAGTTAACAACCGGTTCCAGAAAATAGTTGCAAACCGGTAGAATCTCACCCCCTGTCCTGATGCCATGATCTTAGTTTTCTTAATGTTGAGTTTCAAGCCAACTTTTGAACTCCTTCACCCGCATCAAAAAGGTCTTGCTCCTCTTAACTTTCTGTCTTTAGAGTGATATCATCTGCATATCAGAGGTTGTTGATATTTCTCTCTGAAATCTTAATTCCAACTTTTGATTCATATAGCTTGGCATTTCTCATGATATGCTCTGCATATAAGTTAAATAGGCAAGACAACAGTATGCAGCCTTGCTGAACTCCTTTCTCCATGTCCAGTTCTCACTGTTGCTTCTTGACCCACATATAAGTTTCTCAAGAGACAAATAAGATGGTCTGGTACTCCCATTTCTTTAAGAACTTGCCACAATTTGTTGTGATCCACCCAATCAGAGGCTTTAGCATAGTCAGTGACGCAGAAGTAGATATTTTTCTGGAACTCCCTAGCTTTCTCCATGATCTAGCACATGTTGGCAATTTGATCCCTAGTTCCTCTGTCTCTTTGAAATCCTGCCTGTACTTCTGGTAGTTGTCAGTCTACATATTGCTGGAGACTACCTGGTAGAATTTTGAGCATAACTTTGCTAGTATGCAAAATGAGTGCAATGGTGCGGTAGTTTGAACATTCTTTGACATTGCCCTTCTTTGGAATTGGAATGTAAACTGACCTTTTCCAATCGTGTGGCCAATGTTGAGTTTTCCAAATTTGCTGGCATATTGAGTGTAGCACTTTTGCTGCATCATCTTTTAAGATTTTGAATAGCTCAGCTGGAATACTGTCACCTCGATTAGCTTTGTTGTTGCACAGACCTCTTAAGGCCCATTTGACTTCACATTTCAGGATGTCTGGCTCGAGATCAGTGACCATCCATCACAGTTATTAGGAATGTTAAACCTATTCTTGTATACTTCTTCTGTGTAATTTTGCCATCTCTTCTCTCCTCTCTCTGTTAGGTCCCTGCCATTTTGGTTCTTTATCATGCCCATTTTTGCATGAAACATTCCCTTCGTATCTCCAATTTTCTTGAAGATATTTCTGGCCCTCCCTATTCTATTGTTTTATTATATTTCTTCATACTGTTCATTTAAGAAGACATTCTTATCTCTTCTAGCTATTCTCTGGATTTCTGAATTCAATTGGGTGTATCTTTCTCTTTCTCCCTTACCTTTCACTTACCTTCTTTCCTCAGCTATTTGTAAAGCTTCCTCAGACAGCCATTTGCTTATTTCAATTTCTTTTTCTTTGTGATGATTTTAGTTGCTACCTCTTGTACAATGTTGCAAACCTCTGTCCATAGTTCTTCAGGCACTTTGTCTATCAGATCTAATTCCTTAAATCCATTTGTCACCTCTACTGTATATTCATCAGGGATATGATTTAGTTCACACCTGAGTGGCCTAGTGTTTTTCCCTACTATCTTCAGTTTAAGCCTAAATTTTGCAATGAGAAGCTCATGATCTGAGCCACAGTCAATTTCTGATCTTGTTTTTACTTTCTGTTTTGACCGTCTGGTGATGTCCATGTGTAGAGTCATCTCTTGGGTTGTTGGAAAAGAGTGTTTGCTATGACCACCTTACTCTCTTGACAAAATTCTACCAGCCTGTGCCCTGCTTCATTTTGTACTTCAAGGCCAAACATGCCTGTTATTCCAGTTATCTCTTGGCTTCCTACTTTAGCATTCCAATCCCCCATGATGATAAGGACATAACCTTTTGGTGTTAATTCTAGAAAGTGTTGTAGCACTTCATAGAACTGGTAAACTTCATGCTCTTCAGCATGAGTGGTTGGGGCGTAGACCTGAATGACTGTGATGTTGAATGGTTTGCCTTGGATTTGAACTGAGATAATTCTGTCATTTGGGGGATTGTGTCCCAGTACTGCTTTTCTTACTCTTTTATTGACTATTGAACATTTCTTTCAAGATATTCTTGCCTGCAGTAGTATACCTGATGGTCATCTGAATTTAATTCACCCAATCTTCAGTCTTCTCATCTCATTTTTGACCATGTCCACCTTGCCTTGATTCATGGATCTTACATTCCAGGTTCCTATGGAGTATAGATCTTTACAGCATTGGCCTTTCATTTCACCACCAGATACATCCACAGCTGAGTGTCCTTTTGGCCTTGACCCAGTTGCTTCATTCTTTGTGGTGCTACTAGTACTAGTTCTCTGCTCTTCCCCAGTAGCATATTGGACACCTTCCAACCTGCTCATCCAGTGTCATATCTTTTTGCCTTTTGGTTTTGTCCATGGAGTTTTCATAGCAACAATACTGGAATGGATTGCCATTTCCTTCACCAGTGGATCACATTTTGTCAGACCTGTCTGTCTTGGGTTGCCTTGCATGGCATAACTCATAGCTTCATTGTGCTACATAACCCCCTTTGCCACGACAATCCATGAAGGAAAAACTCATTTACCTCAACCAAATTCTACAACCTTTATTTTCATTGTCTTAATATTTTAGCTAATGTTTTAGTTGCCTGTGAATTAGGCAATCTGTAATTCACAATAGATTTAGTTTGGTGATGTCCATAGCAGAACAGTTAAAACTAGCAACATGCTGGATAAATCACTGTAATATAAGCCACACCATTACTGTATATGTGTTGACAGTGCATGCCATGGCCTGAAGCTATCTTTCAGTGGGAATCAGTGTTGTACACAAAGGCAAAGAAGTAGGTTTGATCCATAGTTATACTTACCATTTTGTCCTCCCTGCTCCAGGGAGTTGTAAATGCATTTAAGTAAAATGTAGGATTCTGTGGCTCCCACCCCTCCTGCTTCATATTATTTGATGGCATGGAAAGTAAAACTCCAACTGCCTCAACTTAGAATACTAGCTTGTAACAAGTATAGTGGAATTTTTCAAAATTAAAGCCCCTGTCACACTGCAGCAACGGATGGAAAGAGTATGTAAAACGGAGAAAAACACTTACCATCCGTTGGTTAACGTGATGCTTCCGTTCTGTACTCACTGCCTCTGTTTTGCTTCCTCTCTATCCGTCCAGCATCCGTCTATTGACATTTCATCTGCTCAGAAGGTTTTGAGCTGCTCAAAACTTTTGAGCGGAAAATGTATCAAACGCGTCCGTTCTGCATCCGCTAAGCATACGGGGGACATCCGTTCTGCATCCGTTGTCATCCGTTATGCATCCGCTATATCCGCTAGGCATCTGCTTCGCATCTGCGCAATTTGAATCCACTCCAGCGGTAAACGGACGCAGGGAGGAAGCGGAACGGACGTGGAACGGACGCACAGCATTCGTAGCACAGACGGAGAAAGGATGAAAGTGGATGCAGCACGCATAGAAAGCATTTAAAATGGAAAAAATGTTCGCAGAGGGGACCTATCTCGGATATTAAGGATGTCTAGAGGATGCCTAGAGGATGCAAAAGGATGCTTCCGTTCCGCATCCGCTTTCCATCCGCTCTGCGTAAACCCCCCGTCCATTCTTTTCCGTGTTATCCGCTCTGTTTATGCAAATTTTTGCCCCTTTTGAGAGCGGATAACAACGGATGGAACATTTTTCTTGTCTGCTGTGTCCTTTTTACAAACGTTTTACATCCGTTGGGCAGTGTGACAGGGGCTTAAGAAAGAGGTAAAAGAATCTGACAATTAATGATGGTTCTTCATGGTTTAATAAGATAATTTCTTCTTCATTGAACTCTGATTTAAAAAGGCACCTCACTTACAGTTTTAAAAATATCCATGGTCTTTTTCTTAAATACTTTTTCTAAGAGGAAACTGTCCAGGCTTTCAGTCTTATTCTGTAAATAACTTTAACACCATTAACTTTTGAGTTTGCATGCTTTTTTTTTCTTTTACTCTTATCCCTTCAAATTAAAGAGAATTTTTTTATTTGATTTTCAATCAAATATATCATCTTCTTATGCCTGAACTAAGGCTGTGGTTTTCCTGAACCAAGCCAATTTTAAATTTTGTAAATATTTCTTGGATAGTGTCTTGTTTAATATAATCATATCTGACCCTCAAGTCACCAAAGCCATGCCCAGGATCTGTATAATTAGAGAGGAACATTCCTGTACAGATGGTTAAGTAATCATTCTGGAAATATTTAGGAAATAATGTATTTGATATGAGGCAGCATTAGATTATCAAGTATAAGTCATGCAAAACTAGTCTTCCTCTTTTGTTTCAGTTACCAATTTATGGCAGTTGATCTTGGGAATGCAGTAGACTCAGTGTATCTTTGTTTCAGCAAAGCATTTTACAAAGTCTCCCACAATGTCATAACACAAAAGATAACAAAAGAGATTTGTATTATACTACCATTTTGGGGTACTGTTGATCAATTTTATTCAGTTCAAATGTTTTTCTTTCATTTGTTAGTCCACTGGAGGGAAAACAAACAGGCACAGCTGGAAATAAGTTTTATGCCAGTTTTATGTTTTCAAACTTTTCCGAATTGCTTAAGATGTAAAGGCCACTACTGCTCTTGCAACTTGCTTATGCTCCTGTGATTTCTTGCTCTTACTAGGGAGTTTTAATAAGGTATCCAAGTAGATGAAACATATAGTTTTCTATGTTGCACAAACATCTGAGAAGGTTAGTGGTCTTGCTGCTTTTTCATTGGCTAGGAGCACTGTGTGAGGCACAAAGATCACTCACCTCCCTGCTACATATTGCAAACAGACCAGAGCACAGTTTGATAAATCTTCTTTGATTTTGCTAGAGGCTTTTGGAAAGATACAGAATGTTTTGAAATTGGTTTGTGTGTGTAGCTGCAACAGGCATTTCAGCAATCCACCATAGCAAGAGAAAGATGGAGAGATGATTGGCAGCCTGATAGTGCTAACAATTTCAAGTCTTTCTCTTGTGGCACCTCTACTCGTCATCTGCACTTGGGAAATCAGGGCTTCTACTTTTCCAAAAGTAGAATTAGCTTATTTATTTTTATTTAAGAAATTTATATGGCTGCCAATCTCTGGGGAACATACATAAATGTAAAGAAAATCAATAATTAATAGATCATCGAGAACTTTTGAAATACTGTTTCACAAGGCAGGATCTTCTATTGCCCTGATCCCAATTTTTCCCAGGGGAAGAATCAATTTTTCACCTTCTAAAAGTAATCAGGGTTGGTCTGATCATATGTTGAGGGAAGAGGAGATCATACCAGATAGCAGACGTTCTAATGCTTAGGTCCCACCAGGTGAAACTGATTCAAATAAATGACTTGAAGCATTTTCTCTCCTATTAGAACACGTGGGATAGATAGATAGGTAGAAACAATAATAGAAATTAAGACCACTCAGTCATGTAGGGCTTTTTTACGTGATTAACAGCAACTTGAATTGCAGACAGAAGGCGATTGGGAGGCAGTAAAACTTGTTATTACAAAATTATGGTTGTGCTGATATGCACCCTCTCGATCACAAGTGTCAAACTTGATCGCATCATGTAATGTATCATGACATATCTTTATATTTTTTGCCTTTGTGGAGCCAGGGTAGGTGTGGCCTGCACGTGACACATCTGGCCTGCAGTCTGTCAGTTTGACATCCCTGCTCTGAATAGTTTTCAAAGGTAGCCCTATGTGGAGTGCATTGCTAAGGGATGTTGAAAGTCTGAATGTTTATAAGACAAACAGTTGGTTAAGAGCATGTCTCAATCAACTCTATAAGACCTACATAGTTGTAGTGAAACTGAACAACTTTATTTATGAAGTGTTACAAATAATCCTCATAGCAAGGCCACATGTACTTCCTATTTCCTAATCTAAGATAAACCAGATCACCCTGAACAGGACTGCTAGCTGATACTTGGAAAGTATAATGCTGACAAAGAATAAGCATGTAAATAACTTGTTTTTATAGCCACAAGTTAGGTCATAAGAAAGTCTCTTCCCTGAGCTTGGTTAGAGTTCTCTTCATTTTCCTCCAATGGTGCTGCAGGAATTTTTGTTTTTGGAATCCTCTAGAGGCTCTCCATAAACTAGAGGGCCCACCTGAGGTTGTGTGCAGAAATAGTCTGCACAGGTGCAAATGGTCCAAGGCCATTGTCACCCTCTTATTCCAAGCAGCTATTGAGGCTTTAAGCCAAATTGTGGATCAATGATTCAGGGATAACCCAATTCTCTCTGAAACCTAATTCGGTTTTTTTTCAGGTACATGGTGAGGGCTGATCAAATAGACTCTTGCAGTAGAAATGTCACAGTATCTTTTTATATTCGCAATGTTTCTTAGTGGAATTTACTGGAGAGATACAGAATCAATTCTTTCAATCCAGAATAAAAATTGTGTTATTCCCCTTCTCTCTTTGCTGGGCATCTTGTCAGGAGTTTTGGGTTTGATTTGGTTTGTCACCCACATAGGAAGAAATGTCTATATGATTAACTCAGATCAGTATAATGCTAATGCATTCTAAAAAGACCAGGTTCATTACTGATAGCATGAACAATCAAATGAATAATACGGTTCATAACTGTACAAAATAGGCTTCTGTTGTTGCAAGCAGGCCATATATTATAAGAAAATGAAAAATCATAATTAATTGGCCTTCTCTTTCTTGTTGTTTCACATATATCATAAAATAGTTCTGTTCAAGAGTTTTCAGGTCTTTGTATAAAGCTTGAAAGGAAATAAAGTTTCTGTGTTGTCTATGCTGTCCTGCAAGAAAACAGTCTGAGAACATAATATCCAGAATTTGTTGTCTTTTTGGGCTTACTGATGGACCAGAGTGTCTGTTTCTACAAAGGACTGACTGTTCAGTTCATTGACAGTTCAATAAAGCAAGCCTGGCCAAGTGAAGTATGCAATAGAATCATGAGAGACGGATGTTCTCATTAGGTACCGTTCAAGGTGCATTAAGGAAATGAGGTGAATGAAATTTTGTTTGCTGCAAGCAGCTGTATACTTGACATTCCAAGACATTGCTCTTATTGGTGAGCAACATTAAGTCCTTCATTAATCAACTTACCTTTAGCTTTAGAAGTATTCAGAAGATTCCATTGTGTGCATTTTTATAAGGGAATGATACATATCGAATGAAGAAAAGTGCAGAGAAGTTATTAAAAAAAAGCCTGATGCAATGAATCCAAGAGAATGGTGTCCATATATCAAAGACATTGTCTGTCACTTGATCTGCACACAGGAAATGCAAGATTCCAGGCAGATGAGAGCTGAAATCAAAGTCCTCACTTGTGCAAATGATTATGGGCAGATGTTTCACTTCACATTTCAGAGTATTTCAACTCTGTACTCTGCCACATTTTACAACCTTGCTTCTGTGGATGAAGGACAAACAAGTATTTTTGGCCTGGAGAGCAGAGACAAGAAAAAACACAGATAAAAATCTGACTAAGGAGCAAGTAGAAAAATATCTGCTTGAGGGAAATATTTTTAATTGATATTTGAATACTGCAAATTCATTTGTTGCTTCACAACACTTGTTAAAACAAAGTTAAACCTGTTGAAAGCATGGCTGTCCATTTTTTAAATGGCTGAGCATAGATAATTCATGAAAAACTTCTAAGTGTGATAAGAGGATTATAATACGTGTGAAAATATGAGTATGGCAGACCTTGAGTTTTTGTTTAAAACTTTAAAGTTTTTATACAGGTGAAGTGAAATAATTAAGAGGAAAGGAAAACCTAAGTATATTTATAAAGCACATTTTCTTAATTTCTGCAGTATTGTATTAATTTGAAAGTGAGATCTGCATTTCAGTGCTAATAGTTCTTAATTTATAAACAGCTCAGCAAACTATGTGACGGATGTACATAGAATGGGAAGAGATATAGCACTATCCAAGGGGAATTGAAAATAGACAAGTATCATTATGTATTTCCCTATACTTTTCAAACCAACTTTATTTAACTGATTCCAGTTTTTCCAAAGCTTTGGATACTTAGACCTGAATGAATCCCTAAGCCCAGTCAGAAAACTAGCTCTTGCAAGGTCTTGCATCCTCAAGACTGCCTTGGGAGAAAAAAGAATCCTTCTTTCCTGAATCCTATCCTATGTTTCTCAGGGGAAGAAGACAGGGACTGTGATTAAAAGTTGATTGCTGATAAGCAACACCCTCCCTCAAGAGTCACCAACAGGCTGTTAGATCTATTGCACCATAGCAAAATTGAAGCTCACTTTGCTTGTCTACATATATAGGATACTATTGCTTATCTGATAACAGTTCAATCTGCACCTTGCTTTACTGTGAGTTGAATTGATTGTTTGAATACAACTCTTACCCACATTGCACTTACTACCAATGATGGGGAAAAAACTCCCCAATGAGTAGAATATAAAGTATACTGTTGGTTATTATGAAGTGGAGTTTCACCACAGCTATTCTCATCAGAAGAAGAAACTATAGAAATGAACATCTATCTATATAAAGTAATATCTTAGTTTTCTTCAAACAGTGATTTTCAAATTCCAAAATAGGTAATTTAAATGTTATTGCTTATAGAAATTTGTCAGGAGGAAAAAGTGAGAAAAGTGTAAGGAAAGAAATTATGTAAAAGACCTTAGTGTCATTCATGGTTTCAACTATGCCATTCAGCTAGAAACAAGACAGTCACAAAATATTAGTGATTATTCATTTAGCCCCTGTGCTAACCAGAGGAAGTACAGTCACCTGAAAACATTGAGAGTTGATTTTTGAGACAAACTGCCCCTAATTGACAAAGTCCATCTTGTAGCCAGGTTATACTAGCAGAGGTCTTAGTTGTAGAGAACCAAATTAAGCTGCACACCCACATTGTCCTTATGGAAGTTGTCTTTTATTTGTCTACTAGCGACGAATGTACAAGCTACCTTAGGATCAAGATCATCTTTTTCACAAAACAAACACACACACACACACATGTGCATACAAGTGCATGCATGTGTGCTCACCCCCCCACAAATGCATATTTTTTCTATGTGCAGACATCCACCCACCCACATATGTACATTTATGAGTAAAAGAGTAACATCCATTTTGTTAAGACTTGTTATAACCATATTTTCAGATTATTCACAATAACATTACAAGTAGCCAAGATTTATTTTGCATTTGTGGGGGGGGTGAGCACACATGCATGCATGCAAAAGACTGGTAGAATTCTCCTGATGTGCATATAATGATCTAAGTCAGCCACATTGTACTATTATTTCCTGCTTTAGCTTATTTTCTTCCTCATTAATTGTACTTTCCCCCACTACCATAGCCTCTTTTGGAATCTCCACATAAACTTTTTATTGATTTGATTTTTTCCCCCATGTTACTTCATCTTCACTAACTTCACCCTACCCTTCCCTTCAATTTACTTTTACACTTTCTACTTTCTACTTCTTTTACTTCTGTACTCAAAAATTCAGCATGAGATCAAAGAGGGAAAACTCAGCAATACAAATTAAAGATTTGATGGGGCTTGAGTGTAACTAATAAAAATGCTTTTGCATTAGCCACAGTTGTTAACAGCACTTAATGGATGGCAATCTTCAGCTTCTATTACTTGAATAAGGGGAATAACAGCCTAAGTGTGCATAGCGGGTGTAGCAATTAGTATGGGGTTTTGTTTTTTTGGCTAGATTGCTGTTCAGTACATTCCACATATTCTTATACCTACTGTTTTTGTCATGGTAGCCTTATGCGAAACACAGTGTTTCAATTTTAATTTGTTATTGTTTGTTATGCAAGTTTCTGAACATGTGTATTATATATAGTATCAGCTTGAACATCCCAAAATGGGGGCATAATCTTATTGAAAGTGGATAGATTTGTGAGATTGCAGCTCTGTAGCAGACAAAAATGCTCCACAGAGAATCATTAAAACTGCCCAGACTATCATTGGGCTCCAGCTACACTCCCTGGATGACATATTCGCATCTCGCTGTTTGAAGAAGTTGCATTCTCAGAGACTCTTCCCATCTTGCTTACAATTTTTGTGAACTGTTGCCTTCTGGCAGAAGATACAGAACAATTAAAACTCAGACCACACATTTTCTGAACAGTTTTTATCCCAGAGCTATAATTGCACTTTACAATGAACTTAAGGACCACCCTGAGTGAGCTGTTGGACAATATTACTTGGTCTGTTGTGTGGATGCTTATGTGTTTTTAGTGGGAATTTTGGTGGTGGGGTATGTGTGTGTGCATATTGGGTCTAGTCTCTAGGTGTTATGTGAATTTCACTGTATGTGTATACTGTATATATACATACAATGACAATAAAGTATTATTATTTCTAAGAATTTACTTGCTTTCATGAGAGAAAGAAAAAAAACAAAGTTTCAAGTAAAGCATACTTGATAACACATAATCACTCATGCACTAAGTAACCACAATGAGTTCTCATAGATTTTTATCACTTTAACAAATTTTCTGTCTTCTCTTTCTACCTTTCTTCTTCATGGAGAATAGTGAAATCTTGATTATCTGGCCCATGATTCAGAGGACTTTGGACACATAAAATGAACATTTTATTTCTGATTCCACTCCCCCCCAATAAAAGACAAAGACTATTACTTCAGAAACAGTCTGAACAATTTACAGTATGTCATTTAAGTCATTTGCATTGATTTACATCATTCACATCATTATGGAAATTGAACTTTGTTTTTTAAAGTTATTAGGTTTCAATGTTGTACTGATGATTTTTATGGCTTGAGTTATTGATTATTGTTTCTTGCAACATAGCCAAATAACCATATGCTGGAGAAAACGCTTCAGTTTTCACCTGGCTTTTCAAGACACCCCCCCCCCCCCTTGTTATTTTTTTTGTGGATGACTTCATCCGCTATATCCTATTCCACTAATATGCTGTGAGAACAAGAAACTTTCTTTATTTTGGCATTTTGCCAGAGGCTTTCCTGTAGATGAGACTTCTACCACCCACTGATTTGTGGGTAGGTTATTTCATATGCTCCCTGCCTGGATTCTTAGTGGCTCTGGATTTTTCTTTGGTCATTGATTTGGATATAAGAATCCAGGCAGAATGGGTACTTTCTGGGTTCTTGGATTACTGCATATTGAGGCAACATAGGAGAGCAACAAAGTATAGCCCTTTGATGAGTATAGCAAGATGGTGCTCCACTTATATGCTTGCGGGTCAGCTAGGCAGCAGGAACCAGCACATCTATCAGATCCAATTCCCATTTGCTCATCTTGGCTTTTTCTTTAGTTTAATGAATGCTGGTCTAAAATATAACGCGTATGAACCTTCTTCAAGGATTTGGAGCTTGAATAAGACCCCTAATCTGAAAAATTAATTGAAAAAAAAAGGCAGAACCAAGGAGAACCAGACAGACCAAATGTCTTTGGAGAAACTCAGTCATCCAGGTCTTGATTGTCCCAAAGGTGCTTTTTCAAAGGTGCTTTTTCAAGCAATTGGGCTTTCTTGTTTTTCTTTGAATACGTTTTGCTTCTCATCCAAGAAGCTTCTTCAGCTCTGAGCTGAGGAAGCTTTTGGATGAGAAGCAAAATGTCTTTTAAAAAAACCAAGGAAGTCCAGTTGCCTCTTGAAAAAGCACCTTTGGACATCCAGACCAAATTTTAAATGATAACTTCAAGTTGCATAAAGATGAGAAGAGAAAAAAATCTATATGGAAATGGAAACTGAGAAAACTATAAGAAAACAATAAAATGCCAAAGATGATTTAACTAAAAAAAAAATACACAGTGATAAGAAGATCCAAAAAGAGAAGGAAATAATAGTAGTGATAAAAACCAAAATCAACCATAATTGTACTAAATGTTCCTTGTCCTGACCACTTCTCGCCTGGAATTTGAATTCTTCTTGAGCAAATTTCTCTTCATTTGTCTTAGTCTCAATGGCTTCTTTTAGCTTAGTTTAGCTCATTCCATAGATATTTTATTGGATTCAGATAACTTTTAGGCATTGCTAGATCTTCTATTTCCAAAAAGTCAAAAAGCTTTCTTGAGCTTAGTGTCCAGTATTCCTTCTCTCTTCTACCTTTACATACATAGTTTACTGAGCTCATATTTCTTACTAATATTTTCTGCAACTTTCTAACAATAAGCATGCTAGAAAACTGGGTATTCCAAAGGTATTCCAAAATCAGTTATTTGCAAATAGAGGCACACAAAAAAGTGACTCTTTACAACAGTGCCACCGTGGCCCCAACCACTGACCTGCTGCATTGTATAGGTACACTGACCAACCCATACTTGATACATAGATTGTCTGATTGATACAGCAAACAGCCTAGACAAAAGAAAAGGAAGATGGGAGGGAAGAAGAATGGCTGACCCCTGTCCTCCATGATCTGCCTACCAATATGGAAGGTGCTGTGGTTGTTTATATTCTTCTTCCTGTACTATGTATGTTATAAGGACTATCTTCTCTTTGACTCCTTTGAACTATGTATCCTTCCCTAGCCACGACCATGGCAGTCTGCCTTCCATTTCCACTTTCAATCTCATGAATACATGAGGCTGATGCTTACAGTATATTAAGTGGATGAGTGACACCTAAAATGTAGCAAATTCTATGTATTTCTTTTCTTATTAGTGTCCATATTGTCAATACAATGTTCCCTGAAAGGAGCTTGCTTATTGATTGATTGATTGATTGAATATGCTGCCCATCTAATTATCTAAAATGACTCTGGGTGGCTTACAATGCAGTATAATCTACTTTACCTTTGATATTACTCTCTATTTTGCATTCCATGACTTAGTGGCAACCCTTTCTCAACCTGGATGACGTCTGTCTTAATTTTCTTCCCTTTTGTCTTCCTTTGTTAAAGTTCAATTCAGCAGCCCATTACTATTACATTCTTGAATCTGCTTCTGAGATTCATTTAAGTACAGAGTTCTGACTTTTATTTGATAGTGAGCTATCTCTGAAGATAAATATCTACAATTAGTTAAATTTATGTGAAAAATGTATGAATAAAAATCTGGAGCAGCTCACTGCAGTTATAGAAATTTTTTGATTTGCAATATTTTCATCATGTTGTCCCCCCTTCCCCCAAATCTATTGTAAACTAAATGTTAACCCTTCAAATATGTATTTCTGAATTAGCTGAAGCACTATAAACCTTAGTAAAAAGTCCCTGCATTTTCTTGGATGATGCAGTCTAATTAACAATCTGACTTTAGAGGGAAGAGTTTATGGGTATTTTTTTTCTCAACTGCCATTCAGCTAGGCTTCTTTACCAATTTTGGAAAACAGACTGGATACATTGGATACAGACTGGCTGTTGTTCAAATGTTAACAACCACCCAGTGTTACGATGACCCAGCTTTGAACCAGAAGTCATTTCCAGTGTTTCATTTATATATACAATTCCAGCACAATTGCTGCATATCGTTACATCCAACTATTTGGATTTCAGCCTAAAACGAAAACAGAGAAAAAGATCAGCACTTTTGTACACTTTTGTACTGATTGACCCTGATATCCTGGTGTGATCAACATGGAGTAATTTATTGTTTGATAAAATGAGTTGGTATTCATAAGCAAGATGCATTCATCTATGCTGCCAGAAAGTATCTATTCTATTCTATTCTATTCTATTCTATTCTATTCTATTCTATTC